>OX235271.1:214591815-215791815 GCA_944472155.2 Trichobilharzia szidati
CTTTGAGGGCTAGGTTCGCATTCGCCAGTTTTCGCCGTCTCTGGCGTAGACGCGATATCCGACTATCGACCAAAGGGCGTGTGTACTGCTCAACAGTCCGCTCCGTCCTCCTTTATGGCTGTGAGACCTGGCCATTGAGAGCAGAAGACATGAAAAGATTAGCTGTCTTCGATCATAGGTGTCTGCGTTCTATCTCCCGCGTGAAGTGGTATGATAAGGTGAGCAATATTGAGGTTAGGCGTCGAGTGCTAGGTAAGGCGGGGAAATCAATCGACGAGACTGTGAAATTACTTCGACTGAGATGGTTAGGACATGTGCTACGTATGCCTAGTCATCGCCTTCCTCGACAACGGGCAATGTTAGCTGATATAGGGTCAGGCTGGAAAAGAGCTAGCGGCGGTCAAACCAAAACATGGCACCAATCAATGAAATCCACAACAGTTAGTCTAAGCCACGTAGGAAGATGTAGACTTCCTGGTTGGGGCCCTCGGGATGGTAAAAACCAATGGTTGGAAACAATTGGTGACATGGCTCAAAATCGTTCTCAGTGGCGCAGATGCATCCACTCCTTGTGACTTATGATTTCCAATGAAACTATATTGTTCATCGTTATTACTACTCCTCAGTCTCACACCTCTGTTTACTGTCTATATTATGCATTTCTTCTACTTTCTTCTCTTGCTTTGCGTGCTACATAGATTGTGGCGACTTGAACTGCCGCACATATGTGCAAAGTTCTATGTCGAAAACCGACCGACCGACCGATTTCTTTTTTTAAATTTTGTTTTTGCTTTAATAATTAATTCAATATCATCACTCTCATATGTTCCTTTTGTACATTTTCACACCCTCTTTACACTTGTTAAATTGACAATCAACTACCTTTATTCTCACTCAATAGCAATTTTAACCTTATCAAATTTCTATCTTTGTGCCGTTGAGTACCAGGTAATTTACAACTTTTATTTTCTACTTCTAAAGCCACTTCTGAGTAATTATATAAATTATGTCCCCCGCACCCTTATTACTTAATAACAGACTACTGTACATTTTTAGTAAATATAAATACGACTGTACAGCCGACTCGGAAGATGATTTCGTCGACAAAAATGAGAAAATTTTTTCGCTGAATTTGTCTTTGATTTTCCTGGACTAATTGCTTAGTTGGTCAGTCTTCCGCCACCACCTTTCATCCACTGAAAGCATAATAGTTCCGTCAATATTGCTTATCGTAAATCCTCTGTGTTCTCTACACACGAAGCTATTCTTCATCTGACTCTATGAAGTATACTTTAGAAACTGTTTCAGCATATTATAACAGCTGACGAATTATTATTATTATTATTGTTCCATTGGGTTCCAGTGGAACATAGGGCTTCAACTGCACGTCTCCACTTGCTTCTGTCTTCTGCTGTACTTTTCACGTGCGTCCATGTTAGTCCATACTGTTTCAACTCCTCTTCACACGATCTCCTCCATGTCACCCTTGCACCGACGAACCACTCGCCGCTTCCCTTTCGAGTTCTACTCGAGTTATGGCCTGACGCGTGATGTCACCCAGCGGCCTCCTCAGCTCAGCGAGTGTCCTACCCATCTCCACTTTCTCCTGCATATTTTTTGGGCGATTGGTTCTTGTTTTGTTTGATCCCATAGTTTCTTGTTGGTGATTCTTTCCGGCCATCTGATCTTCAGTATAGAGCGATGAAGACAGTTGTTGATAAAGGTCTGCAACAGGCTGTTGGAAATATTCTTTGTGACACACTGGCCAAGTTTCTGATCCGTACGTATAGAAGAACTGACTGACTTGACGTTTATATTGAAAATCCGAATTTTGTTGTTGATGCTGAGTTGAGTGACGAAGATTTCCAGATTGGTTTCAGGTTAATGAATGTGTTTCTCGCCTTCCCGATTCTCGATCTGATATCCTCGTCCGTTCCTCCTGTGGTTGAGACAATGCTCCCTAGATAAGTGAAAGAAGTAACCTCTTTCAAATCCTTCCCGTTGATGGTGATTGTCGGTGGATGTTGCTGTTGTTGTTGTTGGTTGGTTGGTTATTTTCATAACCTCCGTCTTGTCTATGTTCACCTGGAGTCCTGTCTTTGCTGCTTCTTCTACCAGTTTGTCGGTTTTCGCCTGTAAGTCTTCGATTTTGTGTGACATCAAACATAAATCATCCACGCGCGAAATCCAGGTCTTCTAGATTCTTCACGTCGGTCCAGGATATCCCTGTCTTTTCGTTTCCCACTGTCGACGAATAGTTTGAATTTAATATTAGAAAAAATATAACCAATCGTCAGCTTCTGTCTTAGCGTAGTAGTCATGCATATTGTAATGACTCAAGGTCCCATGCTATCTGTAGTGACCATTTTCATATGTTTTACCATGCCCAAAAGGGACAACTGCCTAGTGGTGAGACAGGAAACGCTTGTTGACGCAATGTAAACGCCTTATGCCTAAAGCGAAGATTTGAAAATGAAATTGTTCCGCTGGTAGAAGGTGTGACAGTGACGCTAGATATACCGCTGTTTAAACAACCAGCAAGTCAGCTGCACTTTCCTTCAAATCTAACAAAAAAGAGTTATAAAGGGTTATAATCCACAAAAAATGTACATTCCGATTCAGTCTGTGACGGTTCGTAGATGGCAGTATGTATTGGACAGGAAGCCCTGCTTGACTTAGATTTCTTGCTGGTTGGCACTCATCAGTCAGCAAGGCATATCTGCGACCTCCTTGATGGAACTCATATCCCTTGTGAGATTCGAACCTGCGTCACCCGCCTCCAACCATCTAATGCCACCATTCACAGTGTACCGTAATAGTGAGCCACTTAGCATGGTGGCCACATTGCAACCTTGACTGACAACAGAATTCAGTCTGCAGCAAAGATAGGACTAGGACACATTACACTAGTTACTGACTAGTGTCCAATCAAAATATGGTAGTATGTTTTTAGCACAATATTATGTCCACCGGTTCAATGATGATCGTCGGATATTTGCATCAATCGCTTCACTTTTTGTAAGAACACCTCTTTGTCGCATGACGGCAGTGAATAGAACTTACATAGCATAGGCTGTGAACAAGTGACTATATGAAAGCATTTCGAGGGGATGGATGAAGTCTACCTACCCGCATACACATGTAGCAAGCTATAAGGCTGTAATTACTCTGCAAATAGCCATCTAACAATATGTTGAATTTTAAAGTATGTAAGGTGCTATCTGACTAAAACGTCGAGCTGACATAATCATATCACAAGTTCATACTGAAGTGAAGACTGCCGCTGAGTGTACTGAAAACTAAACCAGTAGGGGGAAAAGCTTTTCCTTCCCAGGTGTATAAGAGAACTGAACCTCTAAAAAAAGCTGTAAGTAAGTGGTGTGTTCAGGAACTCAGTTACGCTGAACGAGGTTCTCAGTAAGAGCCACTTCTAATTAAAGAGTCATAGTAAATCAAACCGGGTTGCATAATCTCGCTGTACAACAATTTACCATAGAAAATGTTACAATAAGAAAACAACTCGAACAATATTATAAAACTTACCACACTTTTCATAAAACTTTGCAGTTTCGTTGGCCAGAGCGGAGATTAAATGAGGTTTGTGCTTTAATTCAATCGCCCTAGCTACAGTAACTAAATTATCGAATAAGGTTAAAGAAAAAATCATGTTTCAGTCGTGCACAGAGAAAGTTAAATAATTTATGGAGACAGTATTAATAAATGTATAACAACGGAAATATGGGGAATGCCTCATAGTGTAGCTATTGAAAAAAACTTCCTGTGTAGATACTGTATAGACCAGCTCTTTTTTCTTTTAGGCTCAATTACGCGGAACAGGTTTTTCATGCACCCGACTAATCGTCACACTTACCATGTGAGGGCTGATGATACTACCTAGTTGCCCAAGCTGAAGTAGGTGGAGAGGGACTCGAACGTGTGACTCATCAGTTGAAGGCAAAATGCTCAAACCAGTGAGTGATATCTTCAAGACCAGCTACGTAACACCAACCGGAGAAAAAACCAATCGCCACTAATTCCACTAACAATGTTAACTAACTGCAATTATCTTTTAAATCACGAAAAATACCCATTTATTCATAAGTAAAAACAGTTTTTGTTCAGCGAAAAAATTTCTTTTCAACGACTTCATTTTCAAGCTGTACAGTCGTATTTATATTACAGAAAAGGTCATTAAGTGGCACTAAATAATTGCTCAGTCAATATACATATATGAACAAAAACTGTGTTTTTAATTATCTTTTAGTTACAAAATGGTCTTTAAAGGATAGTGAATGTCTTAGCATGCGTATACTGAAGAATAAAACTTAAAAAACTGAAAGGTTTTGAACAACTTGACAATCTTACTTTAAACGGCAGAGAAACATTCTGCACCCCTCCCTTCTCCACAATGATTTACATCAAGCTGACTGTAACTAAGAAACTGCTGAACACTTTTGAAAAACTGAGACAAATAGTGGATGATTGCATAGTTTTTTTTTGATGAATAAGGGGTTTCTCTGAGTACTAAACTTAAAATATGCACCCTAGGAGAAGACGGTGACAAAACGCAGCAGAGTTTTATAAACATCTTGATCAGAAAGCAATCTTTGAATGTTTGGCATGCAGTTTGCTCCCGCCAAATGCAAGATGATGCTACAGGACTGGACCACATCGACTACTCCTAGCTTAAATATACGGAGTAAGTGGTGACTGGGCGTGTTGACCAATTCACTTATTTGGGAAGTTGCATCAGACAACGCCAGTGGGTTGATCGCTGACGAAATCTCAGCACGGATACAGAAGGCTCGTTTCACATATGGCAGTTTACGCCATCTCTGGCTTAGTAGACGTGGTATCCGGCTGGCTGTCGATCAAAGGGCGTGTGTACTGCTCAGCAGTCCGCTCCGTCCTCCTTTATGGCTGTGAGTGAGAAATAGCCATTGAAAGTGGAAGACATGAAACGCCTGACTAGCTGTCTTTGATCACAGGTGTCTGCGTTCTATCTCCCGTGTTAAGTGGAAAATAGGGTGAGCAATAACAGGGTTAGGCCTCAGTCGAGTGGTAGGTAAGGAGGGGAAATCAATCGATGAGGTTGTGAAGTTACATCGATTGAGTGAGATGGTTAGGACATGTGTCACGCATATCTAGTCATCTCCGGCTTCTAAATCGGATCAGGTTGGAAAATAGCTCCTGGTGGTCAGAGTAAAACATGGCCTCATCAGTCAATGAAATCTACAACAGTTAGTTTGGACTACGTAGGAAGGTGTAGACTTCCTGACTGGTTCGAGTCCTCGGGGTGGCAAAAACTAATGACGGCTGTAAACTATTTGTGATATGTCTCAAAATCCTCGTTCTCAATGACTGGCGCAGATGCATCCACTCATTGTGACTTATAATTTCCAATAAAACTATATTGTTCTTCGATATTACTATTCTTTTTGCCTCATATCTCTGTTTACTGTCTCTATTTTGCATTTCTTTTTACTTTCTTCTCTTGCTTTGTGTGCTAAGTGAAGTGTGGTAACTCGAACTTCTGCACATCTGTGCAAAGTTCTACGTTGAAACCAGTCAGTCAACCCCTGCCAAAGTGTTCATGAAATCGTGCTGTCACCACAAATAAATCATGCACTTTGATTTAGTCATGTTCTTTGAGCTAGATGATTTAATCTCGAAGCTTTCGTTGTCCCCTTTCTATAAAACATCTTCAGAGCAGGTTTCAGTATGAAATGAACTTATATTTGAATTTTCCGTGAATAAAGGATATAATTCTATCTCCTGACAACCAATGTTGTGATTGGTTATAAATTTACATCTCTATTGATCATTTTTATTGACTTGGAATTTAAACTTTCTAGGAGGAGGACGAAAGCTTGACAATTAAATCAACCAGCTTAGACAGAGAACACCACTAAAGCAAAATCATCCATCTTAGCTACAAATCTTTTGCATTATTTCACACTAATACATTCCTAAATACCTCTCATGTTACATACGTGTATTTGGTTTCATCCCATGTATAAAAAAGATGGCTAATTTGCTGGCTAATGCAAGAACTGGCGCGGAATTATGCCCCTGTCCATTCCAAGCAAAATACTAAGGCGCATCATCCTGGAGAGAATCAAACAGGCCCTGGATGAAAAACTACGACCGGAACACGCTGGATTCAGTAGGAACAAGTCGTGCATTGATTAGATCGCCACATTACGGATCATCATTGAACAAAGCTTGGAATGGCAGTCACCTCTCTATCTCAACTTCATCGACTCTGAAAAGGCCTTCGACAGCGTCGATCGAGAGGTGCTTTGGCAACTACTTCGCTACTACGGGGTGCCACCGACAATTATACATCTCATCCAACAGCTGTACGACAATGCTGCATGCCAAGTAATCCACAACGGAAAACTTACGGAATCCTTCGAAGTGAGGACAGGAGTAAGACAAGCTGGCTGCCTACTATCGCCAATGATTTTCCTGATTGCAGTAGATTGGATAATGCGACAAACAGCGGGCAATCAGGAAACAGGCATAAAATGGACACACACAAAAAACTTGGAGGATCTGGACTTCGCCGATGATATATGTCTGATTTCCCACAAAATGGAAGATATGCAAGCGAAAAGCAACAAGTTGGTAGAAGAAGCATCAAAGATAGGACTTCAGGTGAACATAGAGAAAACAGAGGTGATGAAGATTCCTGGACAAGAACAAAAACAACAGACAACGATCAGCATAAATGGGAGGAACCTGAAAGAAACAACCTCTTTTACCTACCTAGGAAGCATCGTTTCAACTACAGGAGGACGGAACTGACCAGGATATCAAAGCAAGAATCGGAAAAGCAAGACAAGCTTTTACTACTCTCAAGTCTGTGTGGAGGTCAACAGCACTCAGCATCAAAAATAAGATCCGGATTTTCAACTCCAATGTGTAGTCAGTACTACTATACGGATCAGAGACTCGGCGCGTCATAAAGAGCACATCAAACAAACTACAGACCTTCATTAACAGCTGTCTTCGCTCAATACTCAAGATCAGATGGCCAAAAAAGATCAGCAACAGGGATCTCTGGCAATGAGCGAACCAACCAGGAACCGATTGTGAAACAAATAGGCAGGAAGAAATGGAGATGGATTGGCTGGCTATACTCTGAGGAAACAAACCATCAAGTGACATCACTAGACAAGCCATTGCTCGAGTGGAACCCGAAAGGGAAGCGGCGAGTTGGTCGTCAGTGCAAGGGTGACTTGGAGGAGGTGATGTGAAGAGGAGATGAAAGCGTGTGGGCAGACTTGGAGCTAGGTGAAAACTCTAGCAGAGAACCGAACGCAATGGAGACGCGCGGCTGAATCCCTATGTTCCTCTAGGAATTAAAGGAAACAATAATAATAATTTGCTGTTGAAGGTATTGTGTCTTTCACTGTTGTCGTCCAACAGACAGTAAAACACATGAATTGAAAGAGTAAGGTTTTGATTAATAATAGTGTATATATGTATATAAAATAAACATGAAAAAGAAAGGTTAACACAAGCATAACTAACTTTCCTGTGCTTCTGCCAACGACTGACTTATATAAGCATCTAAAATATTCGGATCCAAATCACTATTCTTTATAAACTCTGTAAACTCATGCATATATTTCTCTCTTAGAAGACTAAATAGTCCAGCAGCTGTACGTAGTGATAAGTGAACATCTTTAGCTTCGTCCTCTGAAACACTAAATTATAAATACAATGAATTATGAGCCAATTAATTCATCATAAAAATATAACTAACCTTTCACTAGAAGCAACTTTTGCTGCATGTTTAGTATACCATAAGGCAACATTAAAAATAATTGAGTAAAGCTCAAATATTGAATCATAACGGAGACTAAATAAATACAAATAAATAAATAGAAATGTTAACAAACATTGGTTCACCCTTTGGTTTAATACTATCCGACCATTTTACACAGACAAGACCTCTTAATTTGCTGTAGGGTGTTTTGTTATCAACGGGCAAAACAAAGCCCATTAATAACTGTAGGTAACGATTTAAAGCGGTCAGAATTGATTCACATGGTGCAGAGGGATCTGAGATTAACTTGAGAAGTTCAACACGACGTTTTGCAGCTTCACTGGAAACAAATCAGAGAGAAAAAAAGAAAATATCTATGAATGAATTATTTGAAATAAGGATTAGAAACATAATGTCACGTAAAAGGGCAAACTACGCATAATATACTATAAACGATAAATACCGAGAGAAGAAAGGCCCTCTTGTCAACTTTTCTGAGCAACGGTTTGATTTTTAGTCCCCTTAGTTAGACAACATTTTCTGCCAAATATCCAATCAAGTAACATGAGCATTTACTGTGTTTTAAGGCCATTTTTCTATATTTTACATAAATATATCTGCTAAACCAAAAGCTTAAAAATGAAATGATGTAAAATAAATACGCAAGATTGGAGGCACAAAATTAGTGAAGACATAAGATGAGGATAATCGTTTGTCTGTCTGTTTTCAGCATAGAACATTGCACCGATATGCAGCAGTTCAAGTCGCCACACTCCCTCCATGTAGCACACAAAGCAAGAGAAGAAATGCAAAATAGAGACAGTAAACAGAGATATGAGGCAAAAAGAATAGTAATATGGAGGAACCATATAGTTTCACTGGAAGTTTCTACGCCAGCCATTGAGAACGACTTTGAGCCATATCACCGATTGTCTCCAGCCTCAATTGGTTTTTACCACCTCGAGTACCCCAACCAGTCTGCAAGTCTACACCCTCCTACGTGGTTTAAACTAACTGTTGTGGATTTCATTGACTGATGAAGCTATGTTTTGGTGTGACCACCACTAGCTGTTCCCCAACCTGATCCGATTTCGAAGAAGGAGATGGCTAGATATGCGTAACACATGTCCTAACCATCTCATTCAATCGATGTAACTTCACAACCTCATCGATTGATTTCCCCTCCTTACCTACCACTCGACTGAGGCCTAACCCTATTATTCTCACCCTATTTTCCACTTAACACGGGAGATAGAACGCAGACACCTGTGATCAAAGACAGCTAGTCAGGCGTTTCATGTCTTCCACTTTCAATGGCTATTTCTCACTCACAGCCATAAAGGAGGACGGAGCGGACTGGTGAGCAGTACACATGCCCTTTGGTCGACATCCAGCCGGATATCACGTCTACTAAGCCAGAGATGGCGTAAACTGGCATATGCAAAACTAGCCTTCTGTATCGGTGCAGAGATTTCGTCAGCGATAAACCCACTGGCGTTGTCTGATGCAACTTCCCAAATAAGTGAAATGGTCAACACGCTCAGTCACCACTTCACTCCCAGTCCTGATGTTACAGGATAATCGTTTGAGTGATACGGAGTCACATCCATAAAAGCTATTAGCAGTTCTGCTACAATTCTCTTTTATCACTGACACAGACAGCGAAACAAACTTTAAACACAATTACAGGAGGATGATTTACTCCTTGGCTGTTTTATGAACTCCTGCAAGAGACTAGCAAATATCATCTTGTCATACCATGAGCATCCTCTCCATACACAATTCTCTCCTTGTATCTCATCGGGTCGAACTAGAAGCAACTACAGAAGACTGCATGCTCGGACGACTCAGTACAAAAACTGTACAATACCCTATTTAGACACATATTATGTGATGAGAAAAGTGTAAGGCAGGAAATTACCAACTTAGTGTGGAACTCTAGGTAAATGGCCCCATTTTTTTACAATTATATTGTTGTTAATATTTTCATTTAGTTTAATTTTTTATATTCATATTAGTGTTGAACTATATTATCAATGTAAATGTCCTGTTTTAATTATTACCCCTGTAATGAGGAAGTCACTGGACTGGACTGGTTTCAACATAGAACTTTGCACCGATGTGCAGCAGTTCAAGTCGCCACACTCCATGTAACACACAGAGCAAGAGAAGAAAGTAAAAAGGAATGCAAAATAGAGACAGTAAACAGAGATATAAGGCTAAAAGAATAGTAATATCGAAGAACAATAGTTTCATTGGGTATTCTAAGTCACAAGGAGTGGATGCGTCTGCACCATTGAGAACGATTTTGAGCGATATCACCGATTGTCTCCAGCCATTGGTTTTTACCGATACTGTACTACTACATGCTGAAAATTCCATATTTGTACCAAAAGTACTGTTTGGAATAAAGCCATTATTATTATATTATAACTATTATTACTGTTATATCCTCTCTTCTTCAACCGTGACACAGGAAGTTTAGTTCACTTTGTGTATGACGCCTACCGATGCTATCTTTTTGTCTAAGTCTAGTGTTCCGTAGGGATATTCAAATAAATTGTGTCGCTTATTCCTGCTGATGAGGTATTTTTGTGTAGATATAATTCTACCACTGAATGATAGTGTGAAGTATTACTGTAAATTGTTTGTAGAATTCATAAAACACATCCTAAGCTAACACTGGGTGACTGTCCGCTAGACTTCCCGAATTTACTCGACTATCATTTACACTTCAATGCATGAATGCCAATGATATATATTTCTCAACTGATCGAATTAAAGTAGATCGTGTGTGTTATTCAGATTTAAAAGTCCACTCCTGGAGTAGCCAGTGAACCATGTCTGCACAGTATTCTACTTTTATTTATTTATTTATTTTGATTTTGATTATAGCTTGATTCCAGATCGTATTTTTGGTACAAGTATGAAATTTTCTGCATGTGATATCGGTAGCCCAAATTCTGCAGGCCGACCATTGATATCTGGTGTGCGTCGGGAGGGGCTCGAACCCCGGACCATGTGCATGGTCGGCGGGAGTCCTAACCGCTGTGCCACTGATGCAGGTATAGAAATATGAATCAAACAACAAAAGTTCAAAGTCACTGAACTACTGCTGATAAAATTCAGTTTATGTTGCCAAATTTTCAGAGGGTGTATCAATCTCAACTAACTTGTTCTAATGGTAAAAACTTCTAAGCCTTGTAACCAGGAGGTCCTGGGTTCGAAACCCGGTGGGTGCGTAGTGCTGAAGAGTTCCAAACTACGACAAAACAGCTGTCCAGTACTCCCAGGTTCTCGTGTTTCTCTAGCTGATGTCAGCTCATGATGAAATCCTCCACATAATGTAGGAGTAAAGAAAAATGAGAAGTGATGCTGCAGTGTAGCCACAGACAACCCAGAAATGACTATGGTAAAAGAAAAATCCAGCCTCCGACCACAAATTTTGAGAGCATTGTTAATAATATGAAGTTAGTCTGGTGTATGTGCATATTACATTTCTAACAATGTGACCAAACATTTATATGAAAATGAGATTTAAGTTCATAAATATGATAAAGGACTGCAAAACAAGAACAACAGTTTGTAAGTTGTATAAAACCTGACCCATCAAACATAATGTAAGGCAAGGAACACTAGCATACTGCATAAATTAAGGCTTTTGAAATATGCTAATGGAAGTTTATCAACAGACAGTTCAGTCATCGACATTCTATCATAACCACTAAAAAAATGAAATATTTAAGAAAGTGATTCGAGATCACTGGGCGGTTACACGTATGTCATAATCCCGACAACATACATACCTGCACAGAGACCTGCTGCTCAAATCTTTAGTAACTGCTCCAAAGTCGAACGTGAGCTTTGCAGTGGCCTTCAGGTGATTTCTATGAAACCAATCTGTCATTGTCAATTTTGTCACAACGCCAGGGATGCAAAATTGAGACACGAAAGATATTCAAGGTAATTAAAGTCGAAAGATTGACAGTGAAAACACGTCGGTGAACTGAAAAAAGGAGAAGATAAAATGTCAATAGTAATATCAGAATTCCAAAGGGTCTGATGTAGCTTAGTAAAATTCTCGACTACCAACAGGACAGATGACCTAAGTAATACACATTCATATTAAATTTCCTTTGCGGTAAAATCAAGTGAAATCCTGCTGGAAACTACATCTGCCGTAACAGGTATGTCTTAAGTTATACGGTTAACATTTTATTTCGGTGACCAGGTATTCTGTTTCCTCCCAAGACTGTTGCTGTTATATGCATTTCTAGATATTCTAATGGTTTTAAATGACAAATATTTTATTCCAACATATAGTACTACGAATAACAGTTGAGCGAGCTAGCGTAAACTGACTGAGTTGAACCAGTATTCCGGAGACAAAACTACTGAATCTTAAGTTGCGGGACGAAGGGACTCATGGCGACCAGACGAGATTCAACACAAATTTAAGGATCATGTAATGACTATGTTGGTAGACCTAGTTTACGACATTTTAACAATTTTGTGTTTGATTTTCTTGGGAAACAATCTTGGTGGATTGTATATGCGATTCTATATTTGTGAACCTAACAGAATTTCTGTAGAAAGTCTGAAAGTTGACTATAAATGCTCTCACTTTTACAATAGATGATTTTTTTAATTCATCCACTTCCTCACTTTAGCTTTAGATTTTATACAGTGACGATTTCGTCAATGAATGCAATGCTTGCATGCTAGTTAAATAAGTATGTTAGTGTTTGAAGTATGAGTGAATTCGCTTCACTCTGCACTCATTGTAAACTATGACCAAACCATTTAAAACTAAGAATCATTACCAGAACCTAGTGGGCATGTTTACAAGCTTTCTCTACAGCCTAGTTCCACTTTAAATTTAGGAGTGTGCAAAGTAGCTACCGAAAATCTAAAGAAGATTTACAATTATGGATTTCAATTGAGTTGGATCAAGATATGAGAAACCACTGTACAAATTGGACTTTGGGGGATACCATCATAGACAAGAAGACTCATCTATATATAGCTCTAAAAGTAGATATAATTCTCTTAATCAAACCAATGAACGTGGAAAGACTCCTAACTGGCTGGCTAAGTTTCAGCATACAAACCTGCGCAGAAGTGCAGCAGTCCAACTGTCCACAGTCCTAATAACAGAAAGAAAAAATGAGATCCCAGAGAACTATAATGAGCATGAACACGCTGAACAAAGAACAGTACCATGAGATTCAGTGGATTTGGGGGACCACAAATAGTGAATGCATAGACGCCATCGAAAACAATTTTGAGCAACATCACCAATAAATAGTATTTAGCCAGTTGTTCTTAGTGTCTCTACGACCTCAATCACACAGTCGACAACCTCCACACGACTCAAACTAACAGCCAAAAACAATACGGATTGATGCGATATTTCGATAAGACCACCCCTAACTCTTTTCTAACTTATTTCGATATCGTCTAACATTACTCATCGAGGAAAACGGTGGCTCGGGATGCGCAATACGTGTCCTAGTCATCTCACAACAAATGCGATTTTACAACCTCACCGACTGACTCTCCTTCTTTACCAAACACTAGGTTCCACCTCAATGCTATTCACAATAATACACCACTTAACACAGGAGATAAAACGCAAATATCTGTGGTTTAAGACAGTTTTATCACATCTTCCACTTTCACTGTCCATGTGTTACAGTCATACAGTAGAACATAGCAAACTGCCTAGCTATAAATACATCTTTTGATGGATAACGGTATGTCGTGCCTACGCCAGAGATGACGTAGGTCGGTCGATGCCCTATGGGCCTTTTATATCCAAGCTGAAATTCACCAGACGTCATTCCACAAGAACTGATGCAACCTTTTAAAAAATTAAAGTGTGAAGACCACACAGAAACTTAATGGGTGGAAAGTGGAGTCTATTGCTAAGAAATAAAAAAGCCTTATTAAGTAAAATTTGTAAGTGCTTCTATTTTCATATTGATCACCCTTGTCAGTAGGCCCCATTTAGTATTACACCTGTTTACAATTCCAATTTAAAAAACTGGAAAAATAATGTCTGTTAGACATAACATGGAACATCGTCTAAATCAGAAGATTAATCAAAACATCACGTATGTGGTCAACTGGGTGTACACTCCCAGTGACTTCCGGAGGAAATTAAAGTGTATCGAGAGATAGAATGAGATAGATAGTGATACATATGAAATTTATACAAAATTTCTCAGTTTTAATACGCATCTTCACATTAGAATTAACCGACTAAATTCGTACACCTCTTCATTATGTTCTCATTTTTTCGAAGCTTTGAATTACAGGTACCAAGCATCAATAGTTTCCCTACAAAAAATAGCTCAACGCACCAATCTATGCACTTTGAGACGGAAATTTAGAGGAATATTCTTGAAAGTGTTCGAATTATGTACCATACCAAACAGGGCACCAAGAGAGTGCCTGTAGAGTACAACAATTGATGGTTGAAGGTTTTAAGTCAATTAAATGATATCGAAACCACAAGGAGTGCCTACGTAAATCTACACTACACATACAAAGATTTTAGGTAATCAGTTATTCGCTTTCGCGGTTGATACGTAATTCGCGGCCCAACCTTCATATCTGGTTCGCTTAAAAAATTAAATTGCAATCCTCAATAAATAAAAAACACTACTTTTAAATATATTTAGAGAAATTGCATTGATTGTTTTTATCAACAGACATTCATCCATGATAAACTGAAGTAGTGTTAATATTATTCTTTGTACAAACAGCTGGGTACGACACTTAAATCAGGAGAGATTCAGACTTCATACATTCTGACTGTAGAAAAATAGCTTCAACATTACGTTAATCTTTTTCAAATACATATCTTTGTTTGCCTGATCCCTGCATGAATGAGTTCATTGATAGCTTAAACATCACTTTTATTAGTTGGTTTAAAGAGTTAGTGACACAGTGAAAGAACTAGTTAACCTCAGTGGCTTGGTTCCTGCTTAATTCCATGATCACCAATTGTATCTGCTGAGATTTTTTGACGCGGTTGAGGGTGAAAAAGAAGATAGGCCAAGTCCATAGTCATTTCTTAGAATTTTCAATGTTGTGGTTCTATCTCCTCTCTGCTTACGGCATGGATAGGAAAAAACAATTAAAATGTTAGTCATTTTCTCATAGGACTATTTGGCGACACCACAAAACGTACGTGTTATCTTCTAATGGACTTCCTGCCATCGAGGTAATCTGTTGATACATAGGATTAATAAGACGGGGCAAAGACAGTACCTTATGGTAGTCACCACCAGGGTCGAGAGTTCATTTCGATCTGGGGGCAGGGATTTGTGCGTCGGTGGCACAATGGTTAGGACTCTCGCCGACCATGCACATGGTCCGGGGTTCGATCCCCTGCCGACGCAAACCCGATATCTATGGTCGGCCTGCAAAATTCGGGCTACCAACATCCATGCTGAAAATTCCATACTTGTACTGGAAATACGGTGTGGAATCAAGCTGTAACCAAAATAAAAAAATAAAAATACCTTTGTCTGCAGAGACAGATTCGATTTGGTCCTACAAATGAAGAATTCTTCGTCAAGATTGAAAAGGCCACCTTTGATTTCAGATCCTTTAGTCCCATTGCCAGTCATCTATGATGTGCCTTGTGGTGAACCCTGCGGATATATATTATAACGACACGGATGGGTTCTATGTTGTCCCTGGAATCGAAACATCTCACCTTCACTGTAAGGTTTATCGGATAAGGGAATTTTCCACAGAAACAATGCAGTGTATTAGTTAACGAGCTATTTTCGAAATGTGTAACAATAACACTATGGACTACGATCACCACTACCATGACCAAAGTTCAGGTAAGAATTATAAACCTCCATTTTCAAAAGCAGAGCGATATGGAAGGGTGTTACTAATGCATCCTTCGCATCCCAGGGAAAAACTCCATACAGTAGCCGACCGGTTAATCGTGAGAACTATCTGCCTAAGAAACAAATTAGTTGGGCCACTTGGACGACTCCAAGCTCACTTCTGGCTGCCCTCGACTAGAAATAAGGTTCACTTGCTGCTCTGGTATCTTTCTTGCTAGACGTGGGCTTTGGACACAAGACCTGCTGACCGTTTAACCTAGCCCATTTAACCCGGTGGCCAGGGAGCTATTAAAACTTCCCCTACTAGTGAAGTGGGAATGTCATAGTTAGGGCTGTCCGAAAAAGTGTATATAGTGGAAATGATAAAGATTCATAATCACATCACAACCCAGCCGCCGAGCTCCTGTCCTTTGAAAATCCAAATTATTCACCAAGTCTTTCAATCCTGGTAGACGTTAAATATCACGTTCTAGAACAGCTGTTAAAATTTCACTTGGAAATTTTTTGTCAATAATTTTTAATAAAATTGTGTTATATGTTATCTGGATTGATGGGAATCCCCATTTTCTGGTCAGTTATTTTGGTGTCCGCGTCATGTAATCTGACTGCGACACCCCCTAGCATATCGGTTGCAACGATCAGTGTTTCAGGCGAACTGTAGCAAAATATCGCTATAATGAGAAAGATGGGATAGTTGAAAGATAATGTCATCTACACAAATAGTCTACTTTATTTAGATGCTGCACCTTTTGGCATGGTATCATTCAATGGAGACTTCACGTCTCAGGATATTAATTCAGCCTATTTCCGTGTGAAGAACAGTCCTTTTTGACAAAAGAATTCTATCAGTATTGGAAATCGCCTATAAATGCTAACAGAACCTTCTGTGGGAATAGAAGTAATCATGTAGATGTGTCCCAACGTATGTGTGTTTGGACAGGAATTAACGTAAGTTAAGAGGTTATTTCTAAGTGTATCTCATGTATATTTGCACTGTTGGGCGTAGCGTAATAAGAGTTATATGGACTCAATGTATAAAAAATATCTTAACTTTATTAATACTGCGCCATTGTCTGCTTGACTAGCAAACGTAGGTGGTTGTCATGATTATTGTAAGTGCAGTGCAGTGGAGCAGGCAATCACTCGTTTAAATTTCCTTACTGTGTCACTTAGTGCATTAATTCAGTGTATAGTATTATTATACACATGGATTGTGTCGATTATGAGAACTGAATCTAGTCAGAGCTCTATTACTATCAATCTACTGTCTGTTATGCCATTCTCACTGGCACTGTAAACTTAATTCTGCAATGTTTTTGATCACCAATAGTGGTGATGAATTTTTCCTAAATTTTCCATTGACATGAAGCAGTACAGATGCTGCCTCACGACTGAATGTCTAGGTTGCATTATATGTCATTGTTATCCTCATCAACACAACAGGTCTACGTATCTTACAATATTTTAAGTGTTTCTCTATGCTGCTAACACTGTGCATAGCTATTTAGAGTTGAAGCATGTTCAGCTTATAATTGATGGCTACAGATTCCTTAATGTGAGAATGTAATTTCTGTAGTATTCATAAAACTATGCTCACTAGACATTACTGAGATTATGGATCAGTTTCTAAGTTACACATTTGCAATGCTTCATTTAATGTAAACGTATTTAGTGTGAAGTTGATCTGCAAGTAAGGTTGATGAGGGTATGACGCCTCAACAGTATGGAGGTTTCAAAGATTGTCTTGATATTTGCGTATAATCCTTTAATACTGGTAAACATATGAGGTCTATTGATGCTTGTGGTGTCAATATAAAAACCAGCTGTAAACCACAAATACATTTATTTGCATGAGATATTACTTAGTATTAACAGAATCAGTGTATTCATAGTGTGTGCTAATGTGTAGAATTATCTTTCATAACTTCATGTTGTGCTAGTCCTTACATGTGCTTTTTTTCAGGTAAACCGAGGTTGTCGAATATGAAATCAGCGGAAATATCATTCGGTCAAACTAACGCTAATACTATTCATCGGGATTTTCTTTTGTAAATTAATGAAATGTTTAATATACTCTTCAATTATACTTCCTCTAGACTTTTTCAGTGCGTTGCTATACTATGTGCTTTTGTAATAAGTGAATTCGGATCAATGCATATTAAGCTTAGTTAGAGGGATGGAGATTTACTATAGCATTATGAGACTGTTACTTTAGCCCTTCGTAAGATTTCGTGTCTGTTTCTGTACAGTAGCACATTGTAAAAACTAAGTAGGATTTAACAAGTTGAATAATAATTCTGTAATGTTCGATACGCTAAAATCGCCTTATCTAGCTAGTTGCAACTCTGTAAACTGTAAAATGCCAAGTATGAAGTACAAGTAAATGTAATAACTTGGGCTTGATAGCTGCTTCACTAATCTGTTAATATGCAGTGACATCATCAAGTAGACTGTTCACTTGACAGTGAGCAAAGAAACAATTTTCATCTATTTCTAATATGCCGTTGAATCATGTGATGTTATCTAATATCCATCATTTCTATAATCAGCAACTGCGGTGTTTGCATATCTACTTTATGAATATTAAATAACTCACGCATTTATGCATCTAATTACCTCCAGTATTACAACAGTGTGTTTACGGTAAACAAGGCATTCATACATTCTCCCACAAATGTCAAGGTTTCCGGTGTCACAAGTGTTATTAAGAGTTGCTCCCTTGTTTCAATACAAATGACGTTCTAAAATAATATCGTTGAACCCTTCTTGTAGCCTAGTTCCAGATTGTTTACCTAGCCTTATTCTTAAAAAATCTGCAGATATCCTCTCACATATTTAATGAATCTTTTTCTAGAAATGTTGTGCCAACCGTTTGGAAGGACATTAAAATTGTACCTATACCTAAGTCGTCTAATGGAACATGCTTTAAATTTAGACCTATTGCTGTTACCTACCCTTTTCTAAAAGCTATAGAAAAGTTACTCTTACTTAATCTTCAACCTTCACTTAAAGCCTTTAACGATCTCAGATAATTCGCCTATAAACACAGTAGAGGTATTTTAGATGCAGCTGCAGTCTTGCATCACATTTTCTCCATTATAGTCGTCCACTACCAATTGTATTTTTGTTTGATGAACTTAATGTACATATGCCTACGAAGTGAAATATGTCAAGCGCACGGACTAACTATTCCAGTATCTTTTAATTCGCATCTACACTGTACTAAGATGAACAGCTCTCTATCAGGAGTCGGAAAATGCTTTTAAACTAAATCCTTCCAAATGTCAGACTGTCACTTTCAGTTTCCGATGTAAAAGAAAGTTAGATGAGGCTGTTAATTCCTATGACCGTTGCAAAATTGATGAGAGTGGTACAGAAAACAAGTCTAACGGTAAGTATCTCGGACTAATTCATCACACAGCGTCTTAACCTTAAATGTATACCACACGCATGTATAATGTTTATGAGCTAGGTATGCAAATCAAGGTAAACGCTAGTACGGTACACTCATTATTTAAAAAACTAACTCATATGTGAGAACTACGATTTGACCAGCTTTACAACATTTAATATATTTAGACACAATAAACATACACTGCCTACTTCTTTGAATTACAAAGTAAAAGCGGACATCCTGAGCGCTTTCTGGGTAAAAAGATCGTCTCCTAGTCGAAAAAATAAACATATCCTAATCTCCGCGAAAGCGTTTAAACGTATTCATCCTATCGCCTCAAATGACTCACTATTTGCTGTCACTTAAAAAGTAAAAATAAATTTACCGAAGGCAGTGTGCTTATGGTTTCTAGATATCATAATGCACCATGAGGAAAAAGCTTTATCCATAGGGTTATAGCAATTAGATGCGCGATATAAATCCGAAACACAACGACTACGATTCTCAATCACAGAACATTCTACTTTGCTACCTAATCGTCTCAATAGATGCTTCGCCAAGAAACAGAAGACCGTTGGTCCAAGGAAAATTTATTTAAAGTTTTCTTAAAATCATGGGCAACCGTGTTAATGGCCACGGAGAAATCACAAGCATCCGAAAAATAGGAATTTCATTATTTGCACTGAAACAAGCAATTTGCAACCAGCCAATGTTTTCACCCCGAATAATAATCAGCTTCTCAGCTTGTTGTAAATTTGGAAAAAACCAGCGATTGTAGACCAAAATCCGAAACGTGATTCTTGTTATTTAAATTCTTACCGAACACTCACCAGATCATCGTATGTTATCCGCTTTTCAAATCGTTTTAAAACGAATAAAATGGTTGTTAACACCGCGTCTACTACAGGTAATCCTAGTTTATGCGTTTGGATCTAGTACACTTGGCATTAACAATCATTTAGGGATTTCCTATTGCTTCCTAATTTTGCTTCAAAAAGTACATACAAACACCACTCATTCATACTTCACATGTGGCTCATCCTTGCTTGATTTTGATTCTCCCACAATATATCTGATTTTTTAGCTGACAACAGACACCTTGTCGAAAAGCTTCAAAGCTTTTTAAACTTCAAACCAGGTTCTAAATTCTCTAGGTTTAATTTGTTCTTCGAAAACTTTGCTAATATCAACTCTGATCGTATTTTCCTCAACATATTGACTCGTAGATTGTTACATGCTGTAATCATGAACGTGAAAGACATTTTTTGGATTCCTACATATTAAGTACCCATTTGAGCCAGCAACAATAACAGCAACCAAAAATGAACTGTTAAAAATGGCTTCTGCCTCCCAAACATGTTCACGTGCATAATCTCCAAAATTTCTACACAGTACTAATTTATTAATAGCTGAAAAACAATTAAAACACTGAAACCATGCGTGAATGCAACGTATGAAACAATTACAATGAAATGAATGCACTGACCTGGTGGAAAAATCTTTCGAAACAAACGAAATAACTAATTTTAACAGAAACGGAAACAATAATGAAGTGAAACACAACATTTGTGAACAATGTGCATCAAGATAAGTTGTGAATAACTGCTGGATAAACGGAAAAGCCAATGTGTAAACGAACAGCTACGGAACTGCAATCCAACATGGCCGACTAACATGGACGAAAATGACCTTTGAGCGTCTCACTCCATCAATGACCTTGTACGTGACGTTTAATTTCTGCCTTCAGTCCTCATGGATAAACATATTGATCACTGAAGGTGAAATGTCTGATTTTCAGTTCATTTAATAGACCTCACTGATCCCCAACATCACCAACCCACCCGAATCAACTGGGGCTGGTTCAATCTACTGAAGTAGTTACTGTGCTCAGGAGGATCTCCAGGAACCTTTGACATTCTCTGCGTATTGTGAAAGTGAAAATGAAGGCAGAAGAGCAGGGGAAATCGGCCAAGAGAAAGAGTTTATGTTCATTAGAAAAGCAGCAGAACTAATATTGTCCAAGGACAAGCAATCTACCCAGGGTTTGATGTAAGTTCTGAGTAGTCAAACTGGTACAATTTCTTGACATCTAAGTGAGCCAACTGTCTTTGAAATCACACTTTATTAACCACGCATGGATGTATCTCCAATCATTGAAGGTGTGTTACTATTTGGACAGAGATGTAAACATGAGTCTTTCCCGCAGGAATCTAATTTCTATCTCATATCCTAAGGGGAAAAGGAATTTTCTCATGCAGTGAAGGTAGTATTGCCCGGAACTATTACTTAGCTGATATGAGAAACATGAATGTAGCCTAGAGGGGTGAACTTTGAACTAAGTGCTGAGTGATAATATTGGATGCAGTTATATAAAATGATAACTTGGTGATGCTGAGGAATTAAACGCTTGCTGAAAAAGAGCAAAATAAGTCACTAGCACATGTTATTTTGGGTGGTTATGGAGTGACTTGGATTTTCATTTCTGTAATGCATAGAGGTAATCATGTGATAATCAATTGATCTGGTTGACTTCTCAGTCAGCCTTTAAAGTCGCCACTGATCACGAAGTAGAGATGTCATAAAAAAGTCAGAAAAGAACATTTTGCCCTTAATTTCATTTCGCTTAGCTGACAAACTAATAGTCTCGACTTAAGATGTGATCGCTTCCCTTTCAGATCAATGGACAGGAAATGCTGTGGATTTTTGGGTTGCATCATCATTAAAGCAGTGATAAGAGCACGAGTTAAAACCATCTGGGAGATAACTCCATATCTATTTCTCTGACCCATTCTTGTCATGACTATCATTGTCGGGATAGTTGCGACAAACCAGCTAGTATGCAGGAAATTTCCTTGGCCACTGGGCTCATGCGAAAACTGTCTATATGACACTTAGCGATAAAAAATTCTTTTTCTAAAAACAAGAGGAGCATTTCGCCAGGGCCTAGCAGATTAAAAGGTGGGAGGGTGGTGACCGCTATTCAGCTGATATGATGGTGGGGACTTAAGAGAACCACCCTTATCTGTGGGAATGCGCTCTATTGCTAAGGTTCCTGAGTGTGAATGACTTCAAAAAAAGTAATAATAAAATAAAATAATAGCTGCCTGTATAACAAAGCTTGTGTATAAACTCTTTGAAAACAAGCTCATGGTACGATTTCTCTACTTCAGGAGGACATCTAACTGTATAAATCAGAACAACAGCATAAATAAGTATCATCATTCTTTTTGTTTTTCTTCACTTCTGTATATTTTATGTAATTTGGCGTTTGGATTTAACTTCTCCACTTTCTATTCCCATTATCCTACATAGGTTTAAAAATCATTATTCGTTTTGCCCTTGTTTTTAAAAAATTTTGTTATTCTATATTTTTGTTGTTGTTTACTACCACAAACTTGAACTAACTGTTAGTATGTAACACTATAAAACTCAATGACTCTAAATTATTAGTAACAAAATAGGGGAATAAACCCTGCGTTTATCGCATATTGTTTGCTTAAATTATTATTATTTGCTGGCTGCCTCTGCACCTCTCTTTCTGTTTTATTCTTCATTCTCTTCTCGAAGGTATTGCATCGAAGCACTGCAAATGAACAGTAATGCTGCTTTCTACGTTTGTATTACTTGAGCGTTATTTAGAATATTGTTGGCACACACGACGACCCGCGGAACAAATTCCATTCTGAATTCTGTTTATCATCGCAAAGTTGGTCCCTTGTATCTGTTAATACCAAAATAATGTTGTACTTACCCGCTACTGTGGAGTTTTATAAATTTTTGAACATTTATTAATTGACAAAATGATAATGATCACGAAGCCTGTATCCTGTATGTCTTACTCTAGCACCAGTTTATCACCTCTCTTCTTACCTTCCATTAACGCAACATTTCGTAATTCCCGCATGGATTTGACTGACTATAAGTATATTGTAGACTATAAATTAGACTTGAACCAATATATTGTAATCTATTCTAACAAAGTTTCTAGAGGTTTTCTTCCATCTTTCCAATTTTTAATGTCAAAAAAGTGTTCCATTTCAAATTGCACTTGTCGAATATGATCATGCCTGTACAAACGGTATGTTAATCATGTAAATGCTTAATTTATGTGAAGTATATATTATATATCTGACAACTTTTTAGCCTCTACCACCTACCCTGGCAGAAGATACCGGGAAATCTACGTTGAGGACAAATTCGCCTAGAAAATACACAAATACAGCCGAATATCTTATAGGAGATAGGGACGTCACGGGTAATGTATATCTACTAACCAAAAAGGTCCAAAACAGTAATGCACTTTTTCATGACTAAAGACTTCCCAAATGCCCCTCAACCAAATTAGTGGTGATTTTCTGCATGTATGGTGGGTGTTCTGCCTCATGAATGCCAGCATTTTACTATGTTGCAGCTAGGTTTAATCTGGATGATCCAAACTCGTGGAAATAACTCCAGACGCCTTCAGAGTCTGTCTATACACGACCATTCCTATTAACTGACGCAACCATGCTCACAAAGATTACATCAGCCATTACATCTATTCAAGAAATAGTGACTGTCTCATGGCGTTGTTATTCATCTCGAAACATCAGCTTTACTGAAGTCGACATATTTAACGATGATTTATTTTATTCCATTATCCCCTTACAATCCCAGTGGAACTTCAAGCCAGAGGCTTGAAGTTTCGGTAGCAGTGGTGTTTATTTTTACAGGATGGGTTTGCTAGCCTCATGCCCAACCCTCCCTCTTGACCATTCATGTTACTGGCTTGGTGAGGTTTGGGAGTACGTCGGCCGGAGATGGAACCCCGGCCCACATGCGTTGTGTTGTGCTGCTTGTTACTTCTTCGCGTTTATAATTGTGACCTAACGTTGCGATTACTCGACATACACAACGTAATTCAAAAGGCACTTGCGAAGGAATACGATAGTGTATTGTTGCAGCAATCAACAATTCAAAAATTGAGCGAGTGCAAAAGTATCAATTGTTAACATGCAAAATTAAGAGTAATAAACAAATCAAAGTACAATTACACAATGAAAGTATAGTACGATTATGAGTAATAAAATGGGTCACTACAATAGCCCCTCCGTAGAATGCAGGTAAATGAAGTTTACCTGTATTCGGAATGATATTGTAAATTACAAGGACAAAAAAATATGAAAACCGAATTGAGGCTTTTTAGTTTTCTGAGGTTCGATTATAACTGTATATATTCGAAAATGTTAACAACTTTGAAACGAACTAAAATGTTTCGAAAGTTGTGCAAAATGTAACAATAAAAGCAGAAAAATTATTATCAGAATAATAATGAGGTTGTTATTGTAAAGAGTTACAGAATAGATTCATATCTTAACATACAGTTAATAGTATAGTAATAAGGAAGTATGGGAATGACTTGGGTAAACATTCAGTTACCTCTATTTCCATGAAAGCTGGTTGTACAAGTGGAATTGTACAAGAAGAGATGGCTTTGCCAGAGAAGAGTGCAGCAGTAGCTGCTGCTGATACGGTTGAAAGTGAACGTCCGTCAGTATGTTGTTGTTGCTGGGGTGCTGTTACTCGGCGTTGAGGAGTACTTGAATTGATGTTTGCTGAGGTTGGAGAGTAGAAGTTGGTTGATTGATAGCCATTCCAACAAGAGCAGTTGGCATAAACTGTGGTAAACTAGTGATATAAATCAACTGACCGTTAGGACCAACAGTCATGACTTTTAAATCATTGTTGCTTGTTGCTGATGTTGTTGGATATAAGCTTGCTGTTGAGCTGGTTGTAACTGATGAGCTTGTGCTTGAATCTGTTGTTGTTGAGGTGATTGGGTAAACTGTTGTAATTGAACAGCTGTAGGACCGGCTTGAGTAAATGGAGTTGCAGACCATTGTAAGAGTGTTTGCACACCTGTAGACAATGCTGAAGCTTGAGGACGGAGAACCGGAATTGAGGTGTTGCATAACAGCCAGCTGCTTGAGTATCAGGGTAAACTGGGATAGCAGTCGCTGTGCCACCAGGTCCGGAGGTACTTTTATCAGAAATATCAGTAATTATACATCCAAATGTTATGAAGTTATAAAAGTTAATGCGATGGCAAAGATGATTTATTCCACTGTGTATACTTTGAAATGATGTAGTCCATCAATCAGCTATGTCGGACTCACTAATTGTTGTGCTGCTTAATAATTCTTCGCGTTTATAATTGTGACCTAACGTTGCGATTACTCGACATACACAACGTGATTCAAAAGGCACTTGCGAAGGAATACTATAGTATATTATTGCAGCAATCAAAATTCAAAAATCGAGCGAGTACAAAAGGTATCAATTGTTAACATGCAAGATTAAGAGTAATAAACAAATCAAAGTACAATTACACAATGAAAGTATAGTACGATTATGAGTAATAAAATGGGTCACTACAGTTGCTAGCGAGCATGGCGATGATTTGCATGGGTCATTTGCGACACCCATTACTTTGTAATACTCATAGAAATGATAGGAGTATTAATGCACTCTCTGTGTGACAATAATTCGATAGATGACAGATATTTTTGCTATAATCGTTTGCTTCTGAATCGCAAATACTTGAATGATATCACGATAGTGATTGTGGTATTCCACTTTTTGAGCACCACTCAATTTTTGCCCTTTGAAGTCCCCACCAAATGCCTTATGTGGCGGGTTTTGAAAAATCATTATATTATTTCTGTAGGCTTGGTGTGTGATGGTTCACAGCTCGTTTATATCTGAGCCGCTTGTTCACGTGTGTGGTACCACCTATATTTTTGACGGTGCTTGCACCGATTCAGCAAAACCATGTGCTGCGCAAATACTTCGGTGTGAGAGTAGCAAATTATTATTATTGCTGTTCCATTGGATTCCGCGTGGAACATAGGGCTTCAACAACACATCGCTTTTTGCTCTTTTTTCTGCCGTCCTCTTTATTTGGGTCAACGATCACCTAAACTCTCATCTCTTCCCCATACGACTCCCTCCATGTCACCCTAGGTGGACCCACTCGACGCTTCCCATTTAGATTCCACTCGAAGCCTGGCGCACTATGTCATACGACGGTCTCCTCAATGTATGCCTTATGTATCTCCATTTTCTTTTACAAATTTGTTAGGCAATCAGCTCTTGGTTGGTTTGTTCCCATTGTTTCGTGTTACTTATCCTTTCGATCTTCGGTATGGAGCGAAGACAGCAGTTGATGAAACCTGTTGGAAAACCTTTTGATGACACGCCAAGTTTCTCACCCGTATGGAAGAACTAACTGACTTCACATCTGTGTTAAACAGAATCCGAACCTTGTTCTTCATGCTGGCTGAGTGCAGTGCAGAATATTTCTAAACTGGTTCCAGAATCACGAAGGCGTATCTTGACTTTCAGATTCCAGACGGCTTTGACGTCTTCATCCGTTCAGCCTGTTGTCGAAACCGTGCTTCCTAGATAAATGAAGGAAGTAGCCCCATTGAAGTCTCTCCCAGTGATGGTGACTGGTGCCGGTTGTTATTGCTTTTGGTGGTGGCTGGTTATCTTCATCGCCTCCGTCTTCTCTATGTTCACCTGCAGTCCTGTATTCGCTACCTGCTTCTTCAGCCGGTTTGTTGGTTTTCGTCCGTAAGTCTTCGAGTTTGTGTGAAATACTATATATATCATCCACATGCGAAATCTGGATCTTCTAGAGTCTTCCTATCGGTGGTCCAGCGTATTCCTGTCTCTTCGCTTCTCCCTCACAGTCTAAAACATGATCCAGTCCACCACAATTGAGAACATCATCACTGATCATAGGCAGCCTTGTCATTACCTCTCTATGCACTTCGAACACCTCATTGAGTTTTCCGTTGTGGATCACCTGGCACATGGCATTGTCATATAGCTGTTGAATGAGGTTGAGACAGATTTGAGGCACGCTGCAGTGTTGAAGTAGCCTCCAAATTACTTCTCTGTCAACGCTGTCAAGGGCCTTTACGAAGTCGATGAAGTTGTGAAAGAGGTTTGACTGCCATTCTATGCATTGTCCTGCGATGACGATGCGTAGAGTTGTGATTTGATCAGCACATGATTTGCCCTTCATGAATCCGGCTTTTCCTGTGCTGGAGACGTTCGGCTCCAGGTTCATCGTTTATTCTCTACAGGATGATGCGACATATATTTGACTTGGCGTGGACAAGAGCATGATTCCACGCCAGTTCTTGCAGAGGCCTAAGTCGCGCTTCTTCGGCAGCTTTACAAGGTAGCCGGCCTTTTATCCATTCCACAGGTCGTCACTTTTCCTTCCTCCTTTCCAAATCTTTTGCAATGATGGCGCGAGCACGTGTGCCGCGGTCTGTGGGGCCATTTTCAGTGCTTTGGGGTGGGGGAATCCGTCTGGTCCTGCTGCCTTTCCGGCTGGTGTTCAGTAGTTTGATCGTATTCAAGATTTCTGTTATGTTGGAGGGTTGTTGTCCACTGATGGTTCTGTGCGTGCTGTTGGTAGTACTTCTGGGTGGGTTGCAGATGAAGTTGGTCGATTCAAGAGTCCTTTGAAGAGATCAGCTCATTGTTTTATTCGTTTCCGATAATCCTCCGTGGTAGTCAGGTTCCCTTGAACTTCTTTATTGATTTCACCATCTGGGTTGATCACGTCCCGAATGGCGAGCAGCCTGGTCATTTTATATGGTGTTCTGAGGTCTCTTTCACCTACGGCCTGCCTGTTCTCCTTCAGTTGCAGGCCGGTGTGCGTCGGTGGCACAGTGGTTAGGACTCTCGCCGACCATGCACATGGTCCGGGGTTCGATCCCCTGCCGGCGCACACCCGATATCTATGGTATGCCTGAATTTGGGCAACCGATATCCATGCTGAAAATTCCATACTTGTACTGAAATACGGTGTGGAATCAAGCTTAAAGAATTTTCTTTTGTCTTTCTTATCACCCTTATTCACCTCTGTCTTTATTCAGTGCAGTGCACATTGAACTCAGCTTCTCCTTCTGTTGCTCATCTTTGCATTGAGTTATCTTCTTTTTCACCACCCTCCCCTCTTCTTTTAGCTTAAGGCTGGGTGCCCGTTGACAGCCATTCCTTGTCTTGCCGACTTCGCTCTGATCTGATCCCTTGTAGTTTTGTCCTTCAGTTTCTGAATGTTGAGCCTATATTACAGTGGCCTGTCTCCATTTGTTTTGAGGGATTTCAGCTTCACCTTGATGGCTCCATAAACTAGATGGTTGTCTCAACCCTTCTCAACTTTGATTCCAGAAGGCTGCGTCTACTTTTTCTTGAGCAGCATTGAGATGATGTCTGTCCGGTTTGTGGTGTCCGTCAGGTGAAATCCATTTTTCTTTGTGTTTATCCTTGTGTTTGTTCATCCCCCCATCGATCACCAAACCACTGAAAGAGCAGAAGCCTGCGAATAATTCTCCGTTCTCATTCATTTCTCCTAGAGCCTCTCGACCCATGATGAGTTCTCTTCCTGTATTGTCTGCTCCCAGTTTGCCTTGAATTCATATCACCCATGAGGATTCTGATGTCACCATTTGTCCATTACTGTTTGTAGTTGCCTGTAAAAGTCTTCCTTCTTCTTTTGTTCCGCGTTGTTTGAAGCACTGTGGGTAGGATTGGATAATTGAGTCCTTCCCTCCTGCCTTTTGAGTTGAACCTTTCTGTCGTAATCCTCTTGGAGGAGATTGGTTCACACTGCATTAGAACTTTGGCTGCCACTGATGGCATAATAATAGCCACTCACCCCAGGGTGTTCGTGGTCGTCGTCTGGGTGACCGGAGTAGATTACTGACTCTCCAGTTGACAATTTTGACAATCCACATCCATTCCATCTGCTCTCGCAGATATCCAGCACTTCCAGGCAATATATTCGCGTTTCTTTGGCTACCTGGGCAGCCTCCCAGCCAGTCTCGTAGATAGTACGGAGATTCCACATTTCCGTAGTTATTCTTGCTTTCATCGAAAGAAGAGACATTGGCTGAGAGGATTTTCGAAGACATTCACTAGTCGGCGTCATTTCGTTTCTCCAATCTGAGCGAATAATAAGATTGTTGTAATTTGAGGTTTTTATATTTTCAATGCGTTTTCTGTGCTTTGAAGTTTCTCTAGCGGTTTGTTAGGTTTACTGGTGTGGGGATGCAAGCCCTCCCCCTTTTTAATCGAGCTGGGTACCAGCTAGAAATCTAGCAAGCTAATAACTAGGCGAGAGTAGCAAAACTCGACCATAACTATTTGGAGATCTAGGTATGAATTTAGACACATAGATGCATTCAATTTTCCCCTCGTTCCCTTCGTGAATGGAAAGTGTCACCACTTCTCTTGGTTGTATGATGACTAGTGATTAGGCAACAAGTGCACAGAAAGTTAGTGGATTCCAGTTTCTCTACTGTTATGCAGCATTTAGATTATTACGGCTGTTAGCTTCTTTTAAGAGAACTTATTTGAGTGTGGTCATGGTATGGGAACGCTCAGTGACCTCAGTTTTTCACTTGATTTTGACTCAACAAGGGTTCTTGCAGCACCTTGTGTACCCTATGGTTCTGCATTCGATCTAGTGCAACTTAAGAACATTTTCACCAGTTGCACAAAACGCTTGAATATGACTGCAGGCGACCTTGGAAAGCTGATTATTTTGTAGTCGAATATGGCAAGAATGCCTTCAAATCGCCGAAATATTATATCCAATTAGCTACCTCCATTACTAAAATGACCAAAGTCAACTTTTCTCCCTTTGGTTTTTTTCAGAGGAAAAATGTGAATTTTGACATTAAAAATAATTTAAATTCTGTGGATGGTATTAAATTTTCTTAAAAATAGCTAAAAAAGAAGAAGGTTTGTAGTGTTGTTTTAATGGAGCTTTGAATCAATAGTTAGTTGCGTTCAATATTTTCTGTGAGTTACTCAGTTCGACCATATTAAAATTCCTTATTTTGTTATTTTTGATTCATGTTAATATGGTATTCGGTTTTTTCTTTGGGAATATGTTACACCAAAGTATTGTTTCGTGATAATTTGAGTCCCGCTGGCGCTATGTTGTGCCGCAGTTTGTCCAATAACCTTGTCCACTGAGCATTGATGTAGCAGGTAGGAATTTAGTCGTACTGCTTATTTTTATGATGACTTGAAATAGGAGTCATTGCAGCGTTCAGAAATGTTAGCTGAAACCCCAGTGAAAAGTAATAACCAAAAATATGACTGTCACTTCCGGATATCAGTTGAACTGATCATTCCTCCTCAGGATTTGTAGTGTATGCACTTCCGAAATTCATGAACATCTTTCATACAAAAGCTATTATTCCTTGACTAAAATAAAATTACCCAACAGTATTTGGTTTTTATGTTGTGTTGTTTACAAAGTGACAGAAGTTTTATAGTTATCATGAATGTTAGTTTAAGAACTTCCCGATGAAAGTCTGCTGTGTAACGTTGACTTCCAATATAGTTGGGGAGTAAAAAGTGTGTTACTTTGACCCGTGCTCTTGAGTTAAAAACGATGGATGGATCAAGTTTGAAGTCTTATTTTTGAGATGCATGTGACCTGGTTATAGTTATTAATTTCATGGAAGATACCGATCTGAGAAAATTGTAGTCCAGTTGACAATATGAACCTAATTGTATTTCATTATTCGAGATCATAACATTAGTTGACTGTTGCATTCCCGCTAGACAATTTTCCCGTGTCAGCTTCTGTTGGAAGTTACTGGTTTGAGGACTGAATGTGAAAACACCACAACAATAATTAGACAGTCACGAATGCTTTCTCTCAGTTCCCTCTAACATGATTCCACCAAGCTAATTTGGCATTTTGGCAACAAATTTCGCTATTTTTATGTAGCTATAAAACTGGAATGTACCTGTGCATAACTGCCGCAAGTCCAAGTTAATAAAACATGGAAAGTTCAAAGAAGGTGGCTCTATGATAGACAGAGTTATGTGTAAAAGGGCAGCTTTATTTAGATAATTACGAGAGGTACACCATTAGAGATAGTGTAACGCCCGTTTCTCAACATCTGGCGGGACAACTAGGTGATGTATGCTCCACTGACAACTTCAGGGCAAGTCAGGAATCTCATGAATTCTAGCATAATTTTAATAATCACACCGTTCACTCACTGCATCCTAGCCCCAAACTCCGCTTCACAACAAACCGTTCATCATGTAGTAAGGGTAGCATATAGTTAGTCTACCCAGTAATCAAGTTAATTACCACTAATTTTGTATTGGCAGTAAGGATGGCAAGTCCATCATACTCATGTTGAATTCAACATGAAGTACACTATCTATTCTTCAACAGTCGATAGGTATCGCGGAATCCTCTTCACTACGCATTCGTATGCCCACATGTAATATCGTATTATTAGGAAACCAAACAGAATTCTGCATTCGTAGCAACATGACAACAAACTTCTGAGCAATATACTACTTTTCACTACTTGCAATCTTTTCAGTTGTGAAAGCTGACCAATAAAGTCTCAAAAGTCCTAAAAGTGAATTCGGCAACTACCCTCCTTTAGTATCTCTTGGTTATGAGACCTTTTTTGTGCATGCCGCAAGGAACATTCTCCTCTTAGGAAGCCTCCTTCGTCTTAAGCAACTCCTTTCATTAAAATAACTTGAATTAAGTTAGCTAGAACTTACTCAGTACTGAAAAACACTGGCCGATGGGCAACATCTCCCTATGGTTGATATAAAATAAGTGAGGCACTGAAAGACTACATGTGACCGAGATTCGGACACTTTCTGGTTTATAAGTAAATATCTCATAATGTCTAAGGGAGAACTAACTGCTTCTCTATCTTGTTAACTAATTTGCCAAGGTTTCTATTTGTCCTCATGCATACTATATACATGGACCGTTGTCCACCATACATTGTGTATGATTAGGTTGGCTAAAGTTGAAGCGGTCACCAGTTTTGTTTTTCGTCTTATAGACTATTCCTTCGGATGTTTAACGTGAATCAAGCTGTAAATCAAAAAAAAAAAAAAAAATTGCTTGCTGTAGTATAATTATAATTTAAGATGTAAAGACTCAAAACCATAGATGTTATGTGCCTGTATGTTTCGCTGTGTTGTTTTATCCACACAAAACGTGACTTGTATTCAGCAGTTTCATAGATGTAAAGTAGACCTTAAACCACTGACACCAGTTCAGAATCAATACATTTTCTCATTCTTGCTTATCTAGTAATACGAAAATCGAAGGTTCAAATGGGTTTTCAACATATTAACACCCCGTTATGAAATTTCCACATAGTTCGCTGTTTCATTCTTAATGTGATAGTAAGGTCTTGGTGTAAATTTTGGAACTACAGTGAGTTGCTGTCTGAGAATATGAGGGACTCGAAAATCCACTGGCCTCCCCAGTTGAGATTTTTAGAAAACAAGAGGATCTGATGGACATAGACCAGGTCACATGGTTCATAATTGAACGCACACAGCACAGATTCATTTGGATTGTAACATCGCACTTTTTTGCTTTCTTTTCCATTACAACAATTCACAACACTGTGGTTTTGTTTGCACGTGTTATGAATGACAACTGTTGCGTAGAGTAGAATATCCTAACTGATGTCAATAGACTGACAACAAAATTATTGGCTCGTGTTTTCTTGTAGACCTCTGTCTTCGTTCTCATGGTCACCATACCTTTGACATTGACTTCAAAATGTATTTAGTGGTATCGAATATTTGGATCGTGAGCCGCTGTTTCACTTTACAGTCCTTATCAATAAATAGTTTGTAGTTAGACTTTTGAATGTTATGTACAAATCTACAATCATTCGAGTTTAAAAAGATAGTCTTCCTGTGACTGTTGTGGAGACCAACTGGACAATTTTCGAATGTAAGAACGTATCAGTAGTCATACGAGATGTTTGGGAGAACCTGAACTGAGGAAATCGGGAAAGTTTTTGGCTTTTGTGTGGTTCTGGTGATTGAGTGTTCACGCTTCGACATTTTTTGAACGACGGTATATCCACTGACTCCCAGCACTTATCTTTCTTACTAACTTGAAGTCGGCATTGTGTTCTGTCTCTCGAAGGATGTGGTGGCAATGTTTGGTTATAAAAAGAGTGCCAATGAAATAATTTGTGTAAGTCGGGGCACTTTACTCGAACTCATTCAATCATGTTAAAGTTTATGGAGCGATGATATGAAGACATACAATGATCTCTGCCTTCATTCCGTTCCTTGTGTGAAGCAACGTGGTAATGATGGCACTAAGTGTACACCCAAGAAAATTTGTGAAGCTCGATCGGTTTAGATGACTCGTACACTTATTACTCACGTCGCATTCATTGCCGTTTTTGTTGAGCAATGTTAGATGAAGTTAGGTAGAAAAGCGTTTAGCTGTATTCCTACAAAACCACCAGTTCATGAATTGATTCTCCAATGATCTGAATCATATTGGTCGGGCCCGTTACAACGCTAAATATTTATGATTTGAAACTCTTTGACATGGCTTAAAATCATTTGCTATAGCACAGTTGCATTCACTCTTTACCAGCTCTTAAAAATTGTCACTTTTTTATTGAATCTTTTTATTAATGCCTACCTCCACTGTAGTATCACTTTTGTGTGCCCTTTTCACCATTTTATACTAAGTTTAGCGGTGACTTCGTGTGCTTTTGGAAGTGTGTGGGTGGTTTCTACTTCCCGGTTGCCCACACCGTGGAAGTTGATTGAATATTCGGGTACCTGAAACAGAAAGAGGGTTAGTGTTGCGTGACCGCAGACCCCAGGAGATAAATGCTTGAGGTCGGTCACACACGGCTTGTATGAACTGGTTTCTGGGATTGGTTCCGTATTAGTAAACTTAGTGCCGGTTACGGAGCACCGTAGGGTAAGTCAGGATGTACAATTGTTGGGATCGACTTTTTCTAATCCCCTCTCTCGGGAGTGGAGAGACAGCATAGCTGGCATGCTGGTTATCTGAGAGAAACACTTTACTGCTGTTACATCCCTGTCCCCCAGCAGTATGACTTAGCCCACAGACCCCGAGCATAGTGTAAAAAATTCTTACATAATGCCGTTAACTGCTTTTAGTCTAATCGCTATCCTAACAACCTTCCTGGCATGGTAGGACGTGCAGGAACAATAGTTCCAGCCAGTATAGCATGTTGGGTCATTGCGATGTGCAAGCCCAACCACCACGTCAAGGTAGCAGCTATCGATCGGGCCATTAAGAGTGGAAGACATGAAAAGGCTAGCTGTCTTTGACCATAGGTGCCTGCATTCTATCTCCCGTGTGAAATGGTATAATAGGGTGAGCAACATTGAGGTTAGGCACCGAGTGCTAGGTAAAGAGAGGAAATCAATAGACGAGGCTGTGAAGTTACATAGATTGAGATGGTTAGGACATGTGTTACGTATGCCTAGCCATCGCCTTCCTCGACGGGCAATGTTAGCTGACATAGGATCAGGTTGGAAAAGAGCCAGTGGTGGTCAAACCAAAACATGGCTTCATCAGTCAATGAAATCCACAACAGTTAGTTTAAGCCACATAGGAAGATGTAGACTTCCTGGTTGGGGTCCTCAGGACGGTAAACACCAATGGCTGCAGACAATTGGTGATATGGCTCAAAGTGATCATCCTCAATGGCTGGCGTAGATGGATCCACTCCTTGTGACTTATAATTACCAATAAAACTATATTGTTCTCCGATATTCCTATTCTTTTTGCCTCATGTCTCTGTTTACTGTTTCTGTTTTACATTTCCTTTTACTTTCTTCTCTGGCTTTGTGTGCTGAGTGTAGCGACTCGTACTGCTGCACATCAGTGCAAAGTTCTATGTTGAAACCAGTCAGTTAACGTTGGCTTATTTTGGTGTATTGTGTAGAAGTTTAAATTAAAGCTCAATTTTTCTGTCAAATTAGGTATACTGGGGTTTAATTGCTCAACTTCCTTATTAGCTCTGCCATGGGCAGTATACCATAGCCAAATGCTTTTTCCTCACTTACAATGTATATCTCTATCTTTAAAGCCTGTCATCTGTAATAAGAGTTCTTAAGATAGACTGTTCATTTCAGTTGTTTTAAGCTGCGCAGAGAACATGAGATTTTTTAGTGGTTGGTTGTAGCATTCTTATCAATAGAGTATTATTTTTGCGACTCCCGACGAAGATGACTTCATAGTGTCAGCTAGGTAGTTGTTTTTTTGCATTATAGTTTGATTTTTTAATTGTCTTGTTCACCGAAATGCCTTATTTTTACGTATATTTATTAGGATCCATGATTGCGAATCAACACAATAATGCAGCTGTTGCGTATAATTTCAACGCTGCCAATCGACAGCAAATACAAATTGTCGATGCAAATACACTGCAGCCTTTAACGCAATCAATGGTAACTGGAGAATACAAACGTGATGAGGCTGTCGCTGACAATACTCAAATTATCTATGGCACAGCTACTACGGCTGCTGCAAATTTTGCACCTGTGATGGGTCAAAATATTCAGCTTGTATCTGCAGTACCAAATGCAGTTGAACTAGCAAACAGTACATTCGACTCGTCAATGATTGTTCCCCAGGAGCCTTCACAAGCAGGTATGGATATGGAGCCCATCGACTTGGAAGAGGTTCAGAAAATTCAAGCCCGTATGCCTGCTGCTGATCCTAATGCTCCTGTTGGTTCAAACAAGAATCCCATTAGGATTATACAGCAAGGAAACCAATACATAACCACCCAGGATGTTTCCGACGAGCATTTACAACAAATAATCCAAGTTTTAACGAACCAAGCATTACTGTCAAGTAGTACCTCTCGACCGAGTGCTATTTATAATCGTCTTACAAATCGCCGCATTATATTTCGCGTAACACGTGCCAAACGTCGTCGTGACAGTAGTAACGCTGATTCTACAACTCATAGTGGTGATCGAAGTAGGTCAAGCGTTACTGTGAAAAGTGAAAAGAAGAACAGAATAGGTCGGCCTATCGGAAAAAAGCGTAGAAAGCGTGATTCAGACGAGGATCCTGACTTTGAACCTGAGGTTCCAGAAGAAGAAGTGTTACCATTTCCACTAATGAGGCGAACATCTGCATCTGGTCGAGTTTCTAAGCCACCGAAACACTTGGTGAGGAGTGTTTGTTTACTGTTTGCTTGTTAACATAAAACCCTAATGTTTATATCGCTGTTGAAAACTTAGGTGGAGTAAATTATGTGGAATAATAAATTTATGATAGTTTGCTCATTGGCTTGAGCACCTGAATTTCAATCAAGTTGGTCATGAATCGCAAACTTATCTCAGTGTCTAGCCTTGGCAATATGGTGTAGCCTGTAGCATAGGACACAAGAAATGTGTACCGGGTAACTGATTTAAATGGTTATCCTAGAAAGATGTAATGCAGAAAATTCATTATTCGCTAACTTAAGTAGTTGGAAGCACCTTCACTGATCCTTGGGTCATATTAAATTGGACTGCTCGCATACCTCGTGAAGACGTGTGTCTGAATGTACTTAATACTTCATAATTCAGAAATTACTGGTCACTTTTATGAGATGTACATTAGGTATACAGCTTCATACCATTGCTTTATATCATCCGCATTATTTCATTTTTTCTATTCCTTTACGTTCCGATTGAAACATAAGACTTCAAGCTAGAGCTTTGAAGTCCCGGTAACAGTAGTTTTATGTTTATAGGGTGGGGTTACTATCTTCACGCTTAACCTTCCTTTACTACCGGCTAAGTGAGTTTTAGGAGTGCGCCGGCCGGCCGGCCGGTCGATCGAACTCCGGACTACGTGCGTGGTTGGCGAGCGTCCTACCGCTGAACCAGAAACGTTACACATCATTCACATGCTACTTAAAAGTTGGTGTTGTTCACTCTCTGATTCCTCCGTAGATTAGTGGGATACTTTGAGTGTGTGTTTTTGATTTTCCATTTTTATTGGTTAAAACAGGTGTATGTGAGGCAAAAGTTATTTTCTGAATGTTAGTCTAAAGTGTGTGTGTGTGTGAAGTTTCTCTTTCTCAAAAACTTCATTTTCCCTCTGAAATTTCAGGTTAAAGATTACAAACATTTAAGGCTAGAAGATTTAACATCTAAACCAGAGTCGAGTGAAGATGATGATCATTCTGATGGAGGTTATTCGGATTATATTAACGATGGCCTATCTGATGAAGGCTGGTCCGAGGACGGCGCTAATAAAAGTAAGTTTATATGTTTACATATATATATGTGGTGCGTCAGTGGAGAAGAGTTAGAATGTTCGCCAGTCACTCACGTGGTTCAGGGTTCGATCCGCGGCTGACTCACTCCCAAACCTCGCTGAACCGACAATAAGAGACCTGTAAAGAGGCAGGGTTGGGCATGAGGTTAGCAACCCCCACCCCGAAACTTCAAAGCTGTAGCTTGAAGCCCTATGTTCCACTAGCAGTGCGACTTAATAGAGAAAAATTCAGTGCTTTCATTCGCTTTTATGGATTCAGTCATATTTTTGTGAATTTATTATAACAATGCATATTGTGAGCTAGATCAATAAGGTTTTTAGGGCTTACCTGTGATTGAAACCCCGACACTATATTTGTATACTACTCTGTAATCTAGCTACAATATCGTTGTGTATGAGCTGACAATAAAGCAGCCAATCCATTTGGTTTGCATTTCATGTAAAATGGTTGGCGAGTCTCATTATGTGAATGGTGCCCAATATATATCCGAAATTAAATACCTTTTACTATGGTACTGTAAATATTTTCATATCTCTAAAGTAGATCTCACGTGTGTTTGTGCGGCTGGGCAAGAGTAAAGAATCGTTACCACCGCCGAATGACTTTGAGCTAACCGACCAGATCTCTGGACACTACACAAGGATGCTTCTCATAGTCTTCGTTGCAAGTTCCACCCTGATTTAGAGTTTGGGCTAGGGTTACGCTTAAGATTAGTGTAGGGTTAGGGTTAGACAATGAGTGGGGTTACTGCTGAGGTTAGACTGAAACTTGCAGCGAGGACCACGAAAAGCCACCATTTGAAATGCTGAGCAATACTGACTACCATCACTAGGTTATATTCATCATAAAGTCAATGATTTATCATGATTAGTAAATCCTGTTGCTGGATGTTGGGCATATTAAAGACAGATTAATCTAATTAGGATGGTATATGTCTATAACTCCTATTAAAAACTGGGACTTCTTTCTGTAGCATATTAGAGACATATACCCTGTATAATTCATATAAATATATATATATATATATATATATATGAAGCCACTTTTTACGCAGAAACACATGGTTGATTGGTTGGTGAAGGCCCCATAAAAACACCTAGTTATTGCCGATGGTAGGTGGACTTCAACCTTCTCGAAATACTCTCAAGTGGCCACGCGTTCATAACTTCTGACAGGTAGGTAAGCGCTATTCACTGCCTTCACGCAGTCGAGGTAGAGAGTTCTTCACAGAAGTGGAAGGGTGAGTGAAAACGCCTGGGACTTAAAACCGGACTGGTGGACCTGCTGGTCTACCAAGGGAAGCTAGGAAAGAGACCCTATGGCGCAAATGATGTCTATTCTTTACTGCTGCTATAGTTTGATTTCCTTTAGTTACTGCCATAGAAAGACAATATGTATATAGGACATTAAGAGAAAGAGGTGTCACATAGAGTACAATTTTAACTGTTTTACTTGATATTCGTAGGCGGGGAGGAAACTATTTCCTTTTGACAGTTGGCTTTCCCCTTAACCATTATTTTGAACCCATTAAGATGTATTATCTTCAATGAAATTTCATGTCGGAAATCTGGGGGTTTGTCGAGAGACTTTAATCTGCAGCATATCTTTTTTGCTGGCTAAAACAGACTAAGTTTCTGAGGTTGTATTCAACGTCTACATCTATGTTGTGACAGTGACTACACTTTGATTAGTCATCCTTACTATGACTTAACAGTATATGATTTAATCACTATGTAGACATTGTTTCTCACATAAAACATAACAGATCTTGCATACATAGCAGTGTTTACATTGTCTGTAAATGAATTACTGAATTTCTCCCTGTTTTATTTTGATATGTCTTGGCCTAAATGCCTAACAGTTTCACAAATCTTTTTTTTTTCCTTCTGAATTTTAGGTCTACGTTGGCCTTGTCCTCTGTGCACTAAAGTGTTTACTTCTCGCGCTGGAGTCGCTCGACATCGAAGTATTGCCCATGGTCCAAATCGTGGTCGACCCAGAGGTCGTTGGGCTAATCCGTACATGGCGAGTGTTCGGCGTAGAGCTAAACTGAAAGAAGTAAGTATTGCACATCATATCATGTGGTGATACAAATGTGACACTGTTTTGTAGCTCAAAGTATATAAGCTAAGCTAAGTATTTTTTTTGTTGTTGAGTGATTCGCGGCTCTAACAAACTGAAGCGATTCATTTCGATTATTAATACTTTCTTTTTTACCCTTATCATAGATGTACTGAATATTTGAGATCAGGTGAAAATTGAGAATTAATTTAGGTTAAGTTGTTTTTATATATGTGTATGATAGTATCATGTCAAGGTATCATTTACGTAATTTATGTAACCAGATAGTGTAACTAGCAGTCCCCCGCCACCCCTCGACGTCCTGGTTTCTTTTCCCACTGGAGATCATTCAAGGGGATTAAAGCTAATGTTTGGATTTCAGTTGTGGACTTATAACAATGGTTGTTTGGCTTTCAATCTATTTCTTTCAACACCAATCAAGACACGAACGTGACTACTATTCGTGGTTACCCGCCCCCCCCCCCCACTTTCGTCAAATTGATCGTATTAGGTGGAACGTTACAGTAAATACTAACGAGTGTACAAGTTAATCTGCGTGGTCAAAGTCACAGATTTCACGATTACAAGAATAGATTTTTATCATGAATCAACATTGATTAAAGAATCGTTGAAAACCAGGGAATACTGGACAGTTGGAAATTCTCCATCATTTAGCATCCGCGACCCCATTACCACCCAGTCAGCGTTCGAACTGATTTTTGTGGCTTATGATTAAATGTAGCTTGAGATAAATTGAAATTCACTCAAACCCAACACGTTCAAAGTTTATGATCAATATTTTCAAACGTGAATACTTTAACTCTTCTTATACCAAGAGTGTCGACTGAAACCCAAGTGCCTTTGTGTATTACTCAAAAACGACGCTATCACTGCTGTTCCTCTTCCTTTTTCAGGAGTTGGTTAGCTTTTGGGGATTTGATTTATTTCAAGATTGATATCAGTTGAAGAACCATTGAAAACCAGTGAGCACTAGATAGCTGTTTCGTCCTAGTCTGGGACTCATCATCACCAGGTTTCGAACCCAGGACATTCCGGTTACAAGACGACAAGCTTATAGACTATTAAGCCACTGGGAGTCAAATCATTGGCACACGAATAAATTCTGACTTCTACCAATTTGTGATCTTAGCGCAACCACCAACCAGCCAATCTATGAATGTTTGGCATGCGATTCGCTCCCACCAAATGTAAGATGATGTTACAGGATTGGAATACACCGACTCCTAGATTAGAAATAGGAAGTGAAGTGGCAGAGCACGTTGACCGCTTCACTTATTTGGGAAGTACCATCAGCCACTGCCAACGAGTTGATCTCTGACGAAATCTCAGCACGGATACAGAGGGCTAGATTCGCATATGCCAGTTTACGCCGTCTCTGGCGTAGACGTGACATCCGGCTATCGACCAAAGGGCGTGTGTACTGCTCATCAGTCCGCTCCGTCCTCCTCTATGACTGTGAGCGAGACATGGCCATTGAGAGTGGAAGACATGAAAAGATTAGCTGTCTTTGATCATAGGTGCCTGCGTTCTATCTCCCGTGTGAAGTGGTATAATAAGGTGAGCAATATTGAGGTTAGGTATCCGTCGAGTGCTAGGTAAGGAAGGGAAATCAGTCGACGAGACTGTGAAATTACATCGACTGAGACGGTTAGGACATGTGCTACGCATGCCTAGTCATCGCCTCCCTCGACCGACGGTCAATGTTAGCTGATATAGGGTCAGGCTGGAAAAGAGCTAGCGGCGGTCAAACCAAAACATGGCTTCATCAGTCAATGAAATCCACAACAGTTAGTTTAAGCCACGTAGGAAGGTGTAGACTTTCTGGTTGGGGTCCTCGGGACGGTAAAAACCAAGGGTTGGAAACAATTGTTGACATGGCTCAAAATCGTTCTCAATGGCCAGGACAGATGCATCCATTCCTTGTGACTTATGATTTCCAATTAAACTGTTTTGTTCTCCGTTATTACTATTCCTTTGTCTCACACCTCTGTTTACTGTCTCTATTATGCATTTCTTCTACTTTATTCTCTTCCTTTGTGTGCTACACGGAGTGTGGCGACTTAAACTGTCGCACATCGGTGCAAAGTTCTATGTCATAAACAGACCAACCAGCCAATGTCATCGGTGGCGAGTATTCGTCCCAATCGAACTCCAGGCAACTTCATGCTGTAGCCCCAGTCACTAGTGAGCATCGGGAGTGGGGCCCCCGGTGGTCGTGCTAAAATCACAATTTGTGGTAGATGTTAGTGCTCATGGGTCAATGAGTCCGGGTCCCAGTCAGTGCCTGAATGGTCTTTCGTTTTTGTCTTTTCACTAATATTGGAGTTTTTCTAAAGCATACTAAATTAGAATTTTAAATCCAGAGTAGACTATTTAGTTTTGTATAACAAATGATTGTCAATCAAGGGTGGTAGTTCATTTTTATGACTAAACTAAGTATGTGTACCATATAGTTGTTGCACCCTCCTAACATACAGAAATCTGATTACTTTTCGTAAGGTGAAATAAAAATCAGAAAATGAAGAAATTTTTTTACTCATATTTTGAGAGACCACTCTTCATTTAAACACAAACTTGATATAATAATATGGGCACCAAAAGATGCGCTACACAATCATATAACAACAATGTATAAAGAAATGAGGAAGAGAGAATGAGTATGAGGGACGTCTTCCAGTAAGTAAGCAAGCAAGCATACTTGTCGACAGCATTCAACATTCATTATTTCATTGTACTTTCAGAAAGGGAAGAAAAAAGAGGACATTTTTAACCTGTTCGCCATTGTTTACGATTCGTAGTCATATCTGATGGCGTTTCGAGTCACTGATTTGGCCTGTCTCTTGGACTCGAACCACGGAGTTGTTTGATATACCAACAAATGCTATTTAACACAAATATCCTTTATCCCAAAGTGCCAAGTCGTAGGCGGACCACATCTCCGATTTTTCTATCTAGTCTCAGAGCTAGCTAACAGAGACAGGTACAGAAGCCTCTGGAATAACATCAGTAGCACATGTCCAAGCCGCCGACGCCGGTGTTTCCATATGATGACACTCAATGAATGGGGAAGTCTGATGTCAAAACGCACACTGTTGGACCTTAGAATGAATTTTACTCTTAAAGTAAATGAAATTTTTTGTAACTCTAGAGGCTGTATGCTTTGCTTCCTTTTTCCCAGTAAGAATTCTCAAAAATTTTTTTTAAATATATTTTTTTCACTTCTTTAAAGGCTATTGCTGAGGCTACTGATGAAGATTTGATTGAATTTGTTGGACCGAAATTGTGTAAACTGATTAGTCCATGGGATCATCTGCTTTTACGTTCTGAACAAGGTAATCCTCCTCTGCCTCAAGTTCCTCGTGTTGTATTGGATTATTTGAGTTTAGTGGAGCGTGCTCGATCATTTCTTTCTGATCAGTTAGAGGCACAACCAAGACGTCCTAAAAATTCGAAAAAGACATCTGAAGGGAATTCAGAAAATCAGAAAGGTAAGGCAAATATAAAATTGTTTGAATTCTGTTTATTCCTATCACTTTGGTTTAGTTTTTTTTTGTGCTCATGTGACCATTCGTTTTCACTAACTGAAGAAATGGGAAGGTTAATTAATTTAATTTGTATACGATTTCAAGAAGCGAAACTCTCGGTTTTCAAAGGTCTGTTCGTCACTCACTGTGGTCGACAGATATCCGAGCTCATGCGAGAAATGGGTTAAAACCATATTGTTTGACTTTCAGCACCTTCTCTATTCACATTTCCCTCCCCATTGCATCTCATCAGGAAGGACTAGAAGTCACTCACTCACTCGCACAACTAAGTACAAAAACTCGACGATACCCTATTCAGCCAGCCGGCGTTCTATGTAACAGAGACAGTGTGAAGCGTATCATAAGTAGTACTGTGTCGGTGGCACAGTGGTTAAGACTCTCGCCGACCATGCACATGGTCCGGGGTTCAATTTCCTGCCGACGCACACCTGATATACAATGGTCGGGCCTGCAAAATTTGGGCTACCGATATCACATGCTGAAAATTCCATACTTCTACCAAAAAAAGTACTCTGTGGAATCAAGCTGTAATCAAAATAAAAAAATAAAGTAAATCATTATTATTTGTTATTTTTAAGGTACTAAGTCGTCGGTAGTTTCTTTAGCCAATAATTTGTCTTATATGTGACACTAAAGCATCTATAATTTATTTTTTACATTGATTATGTTTTTTAATCAGTCCGTCTCGAAATTCCTTTAGTGTATGTCTGACTAGTATTAGAGTCAGTCTTATTTTAGACTCACTTTTAGAGTTAAGGTTACTTGGATGAAATGTTAGTTACCAACCAAAATCTTTGTAGAGACAAATGTGTGGCATATTTTCAGAATGAAAATAGTAACAACAGGATCCTGTCTTCTCTATGCGTTCTCACGATTCTTCTTCTTAACTCGCAGTAATATATGGAGTTATTCAATATTTCATTCATTCTTATTTTTGTATGTTGTATCGTTTGTTGGGATAGTATTGCTTTAAAATCTTATTCGGTTGATAGTTGCGTTGACTGGCTTCAGTGACTCAGGGATTGACTTGTTACCACCAGGGAATAATGTCGTTGACTTGGAATATGGAGATGATATAGTCCTTCTAGGTGAAGACGCTGATAAAATACAGCAGAGTCTTCTGAATACCTTGAGCGCTGCCATCTGCGAATGTTTGGCATGCGATTCGCTCCCGCCAAATGTAAGATGATGGGGCTACAGGACTGGCCTACATTGAAAACTCCTAGCTTAAATATAGGGAGTGAAGTGGTGGCTAGGCGTGTTGACCACTTCACTTATTTGGAAAAACTGATCGCTGATGAATTCACAGCACGCATTTAGAAGGTTCGTTTGGCATATTCCAACTTGCGCAATCCCTGGCTTAGTAGACGTGATATCCGATTGTTAACCAAAGGGCGTGTGTGCTGCTCAGCGGTCCGTTTCGTCCTCTTTTATGTCTGGAAGACATGAAATGCCTGACTAGCTGTCTTTGATCATAGGTGTCTGCGTTTTATCTCCCGTGTGAAGTGGTATAATAGGGTGAACAATAATAGGGTTAGGCCTCAGTCGAGTGGTAGGTAAGGAGGGGAAATCAATCGATGAGGTTGCGAAGTTACATCGATTGAGTGAGATGGTTAAGACATGTGCTACACATATCTAGCCATCTCGTGCTTCGAAATCGAATCAGGTTGGAAAATAGCTAGATGTAGTGGTCGTCAGAGCAAAACATGGCTTCATCAGCCAATGAAATCCACAACAGTTAGTTTGAGTCAGTCACATAGGGAGGTGTGTAGTCTTCCTGGTTGCGGTCCTTGGGATGGTAAAAACCAATTTAGGCTGGAGACAATTGGTGATATGGCTCAAGATCGTTGTCAGTGATAGTGCAGATGCATTCACTCATTGGGATTTGTCATATCGAGTTGAACTCCATCGTTCTCGCATATTACTAATCTTTTTCCTTGACACTTGTGTTCATTATCTCCCTTTACTCTTTTCTCTTGCTTCGTGTGGTACACTCTATGAGGAGTAGCAAGTTGAATTACTGAAACCAGTCAGTCAGTCAGTGATATTTGTGCCTATTATAATAAATAATCTGGTATACATAAAACTAGAGTTATGAAATAATTACTTTACAAATATTTTTTTTCTCTAATCTACGTGAAGGTGAAACGAATGAAGCGGGTGAATCCCAAGCAGATGGTGAGGGATCACAAAATAAGTCAAAATCTCAAGAAAATGGTGTTGGTGAGGAAGAACAAGATGGCCAGGATGGGGAGGAGGAAGAGGAAGACGAAGAGGATGAAAATGATGATGCCATCATAGTTAAGGTTAGTCAGTGTGTGTGTCCCATTTTGTACTGTTATCATCATTCCTTTTTATGGTATCCTCAAACTCGTCAGTTAAGTTTATGTAACTTGATATAATCACTCTGATGGGCGTTTTTTCTTGATGACTCAGTAACTTTCTGAATATATGTCGCCAGTGTTCCCCAACCCCCACGCCACACACCTCTTCCCTGCAAACCACTCATTTGCATTGATGCTTTATTTGTGTAGTAGTCTTTTGATTTGTATCCACTTTACACACGATCTTCTCCATTTCACCCTTGGGAAGACTGTGTGATGATTTATGCTACCTGTATTATCTTCCTTGCAAAGCAATATGGATTGTTTAGTTGAAGTAGGAAGTATTCTGTGAAGTGGTCAAGATGATGATCTACTTCATGCATGACAATAAGTCCCGTAGTCGCTTTCTTATTGATGTGGATTGAAACGTATTAGATAAGTTGAATCAGTGGTTTGAGGCGAACGGTGATACACAATTGGATAGATAGATAGCAGTGGTGTGTATTGATTCTTACCTTCATTTATCTGTATTTCTATTATTATTTTGTTCATGTATTCTCTATCTTCAAGCTATATAACATGAAAATATGTGTGTAGAATGTGGCTCATTGGCTTAAACACACGGTTTTCAGTCGATAGGTCACAGGTTCGAGTACCACTCCACCCCTACCTCAGCGTGAGTGACTGGGTGGTAGAATAAACAGCCCTGTGACTCTTAACCTTGTAACATGAGAAAAAATCTGTTCCAAGTAGTTGAGCTGAAATATATGTGTAGTGTAGTGTTATGCCCTTCAAATTCTTTTGTAACTGTATTAATCGGTTCAGGTTAGCTTCCATTGGTCGTACTTGCTATGTGATGACCTACGATATTACTTAGTTACCTAGGCGTCCCAAGGTAACATGGAGGAGGAGATCAGAGACCATGGGTAATCGTGAGGCTAGCTAAAGAAAGCCGCAGAGGATAGGACAAAGTGGAGATGGGCTGTTGAAGCCCTATGTTCCATTCGCAACCCAAGGGAACAATAATAATCATACTCAAATGTTGGTTTGCAGGTATTTGACTGTCTGTCTGCATTCAACATAGAACTTGGCACCCCAGTGCAGCAGTTCGAGTTGCCATGTTCCAAATAGCACACAAAGGTAGACAAGAAAATGAGTGAAGAGAATCAATGGAGTTTTGACAAGTATAAGAGTGAAACAGAATGAGTAATGGTAGAAAGGAATATGAAAGATTATAGAGACTGAATACACCTGCGTAAGTCATTGACAACGATTTTGAGCCATGTTACCTATTGTCGCCAGCCATTGATTCTTAGAGTCCTGAGGGCGGGCCCCAACCCGGAAGTCTGCATCTCCCCACCTGACTCAGTTTAACTGTCAGGGATTTCATGGATTGATTGATGCCATGTTTTTGTTTGGCATGGCACCACTTACTCTTTTCCAACCTGCACCTATGTCAGCTAGTAATGCCCGTCGGGGGAGGCGATGGTTAGGCATGCGCAGCACGTGACCTAGCCATTTCAATCTATGTAACTTTATAGCCTCTTCGGTTGATTTTCCCTCCTTGCCCAACACTCTACGGCTGACGTCAACATTACTTACCTTATTATACCACCTAATGTGAGAAAAAGATCGTAGACATCTATGGTCAAAAACAGTCAACCTTTTCATGTCTTCAACTCGTATTGGCCATGTTTCAGAGCCATAGAGAACAACATATTTGATTGCTTACAGGATTTCATCATGAGCTGACGCAGATTGGAGAGAGAACCATTGAGAAATATGTTAGTACTGGACTAGTGTTTCGTCCTAGTGCTTGAGACTCCTCAGAAATACGCGCCCACCGACCGGGGTTCGAACCCAGGACCTTCCGATTACAAGGCGAACTCGTAGACCATTTAGCCACTGGGAGTCGACTCAATGGCCAACCAATGAATTCCAACTTCTGCCAATTCATGATATAGCGCGACCAATAGCCAATGTCATCGCTGGCGAGTATTTGTCCTCACACTAATCATAATAACCTAGGCTAGAGGATAACTGTGGTGTAAGCTGTGAGCCCATTAGTTGGAAATCATCTAGTGTTTAGCCAATCCAATGCAAATCCAGAAAGATAATCTGATGTGGAACGTGATAAATATGACCGCTACTCAGTTACATCTAGTCTTATACACATATTGTCTGTTTGTTACTTAACACCATCATACAACTCAAATTTTCCTATAGAAAATTAATCTTGATTTGAGTAACTTCTCTTCAGTTTTATATCTGTAGCTACTCATTAGTAGTCTGTTTTGTTTTCATGTTGCAGTTAGTTTCATTGCAAGTAATACTTTGCTTACAATTTTTGTTTTGTTTTTTGTAATAATATTTAGGTCGATACAGATGAACAGTCAGCAGCTTTAGGTTTACCGCGTGGCAAGTATATTGTTAAAGAACCTTTATGTGAAGAATACCTGCCTAGACGTTTTCGATCAGTGCTGGCAGCACAACGAGCTAAAGCAGCTGCTGCAGCAGATGGTTCCGACTCTGATAATGCCAGTGTAGGACATGCAAAACGTGCAGTGATTGCTGTGGAAACAGCTGAAGACGATGAAGTGGATGCAACACTACGCAGTGAAATAACTTCAACTGAAGGCAATACAAATCAAGCTACAGATAATCAATCTCAAAATATAATTTCATTGGGTGAAGAATTGGTGAGTAGTAGTAGTAGTAAGATTGTGATGATGTTAGGAATCTAGGTGTTATAGAGTTACGTTGAATAATCCATTGCATGCCACGCATCAAATGTGTGTCAAATTTTGTAGTTGTCTCAAATTTCCGAGTAACTGTGCAGTTCTTAGTTTTAACAGTCGTGGTGTTTATATTCCAAGGAGAAACACTACTGCTACAAATAGTAGTCATATGACTTCTTAGTATCCCACTGCTCTTCAGTCAATGTTTTTGCACATACACTTATTGTTTTATTATTATTATTGCTGTTATTATTAATTCCTTTAATTCCTAAAGAAACATAGGGCTTCAGCCGTGCGTCTCCATTGCGTTCGGTTGTCTGCTAGAGTTATCACCTGGCTCCAAGTCCGCCTACACGCTTTCATCTCCTCTTCACATCACCTCCTCCGAGTCACCCTTGCACTGACAACCAACTCACAGCTTCTCATTCGGGTTCCACTCGAGCGATGGCCTGGTGAGTGGTGTCACTCACTTGATGGTTTGTTTTCTCAGAGTACAGCCAGTTCACCTACCTCCATTTCTCCACGCATATATGTTGCACAATCAGTTCCTGCTGGGTTAGTTCGCTCATTGCCAGAGATCCCTCACTATTGCTGATCGTTTCTTGTCCTCTGATCTTGAGCGAAGTATTGAGTGAATACAGCTGTTAATGAAGGTCTGTAGTTTGTTTGATGTGCTCTTTATGACGCGCCAAGTCTCTGATCCGCATAGTAGCACTGGCTTCACACTTGAGTTAAAAATCCGGATGTTACTTTTCATGCTGAGTGCTGTTGACCTCCATACAGACTTGAAAGTAATGAAAGCTTGCTTTGCTTTACCGATGATCCTCGCATTAATATCCTCGTCTGTTCCGCCGCCTGTAGTTGAAACTATGCTTTCCAGGTTCGTGGTAAAGAAGGTTGCTTCTTTCAGATTTCTGCCATTTATGCTGGCTGATTGTTGACTGTTGTTGTTGTTGCGGTTGGCCAGGAATCTTCATCATCTACATCTATTTCCTCCATGTTCACCTGAAGTCCTATCTTTGATGCTTCTTCTGCCAACTTGTTGCTTTTCACTTGCATATCTTCCAGACATATATCATCGGTGATGTTCCAGATCCTCCAAGTTTTTTGTTTGGGTCCATCTTATGCCTGTTTCCTTGTTGCCCACTGACTGTCGCATTACCCGGTCTACTGCAATCAGGAAAATCATTGGCGATAGTAGGCAGCCTTGTCTTACTCCCGTCTTCACTTCGAAGGATTCCATTAATAGCCATGTGGTATATTGCTTTCATAAGAGAGTGACAGTTTTCGGGGAACTACGAGAGTATTAATAATAGGGGAGCAACTAAACCTGAAACACTTCTATGAACAACTCGATCTCTTCACGAATAATTTCAAAGTATATCTCATCAGGACCAACATCAGTTAGTATGAGATCATTGAAAGCCAGGAAGCACTGGGCAGCTGTTTCCTTGGTCCTAGCTAGGGACTCTTTACGGTGCACATCCACAGACTCCAGCAAGGACACATCTAGGTTAGTGAAGAGATCAAGCTCACTGACCATTGACTCGCTTGGGCTGGAATTCAATGACGCGTGACTTCTAGCTTTGTCAGTCATCCTGGGTTCTATTGTGGCACGGTGGTGAATGCACATTTCTGAAGAGTCTCGAGTCAAGACGAAACAGTTGCCCAGTACTCCGTAGTTTTCAGTCGACTTTGACCAATGTAGGTTCTTGTGGGGTTGTGTCCTCTAAGCTGGGTAATTTAATTGCGAAGGTCTCATTATCTTACTAGACAACATCCTTAGCGCATACTTCAAGTTGAAGTGAGCCCTTCAGAATTCTGCACGAGTTTATTAGTCATTTCTCCGAGTAATCTGAGAAATGATTGGTTCTTTTTGCCTATTTTCTCACCTTGTAGTTTAGTTGTATTGGTATTTTATTGTTTCTTTGACCTGGAAGTTGATTTTTTGTTCATGTGTCTTCCTTATCATGGATTGGTAAATCTTGTCTATATCAATGTTTCTTTTCATTGATGATTCACTTGGAGACCAGGTTTCTAGAAATTCTCTAGAGTTTTCAATGTCTTCTCTGTCCAAGATTTAAACATAATCCCAATCAAATTAACGTCTGTGTTTGTCTGTATGCAACTATATGAGGGAGTGGATGTCGTGTCTTTTGACAACAATTTTACGTTCATGGATACGAAAATGAATAGGGTGTCCACTTTGACCAATGTAATGATTTTCACAGTCGTTGCAGTTTACCTTGTAGATGATGTTAGTCTTATCTTCTCGCTCTGTCGAGTTGTTTGGTTGACATAGAGCCTAGTGAAGTGATTTTATTGGCTTGTGGACGACATCAATTCGAAAAGGTTTGGATAGTCTTTCAGTGATTTTGGCAGATGTTCTTTATATTATGGTAGGAAAATTTTCTTTGTGCTTTCATTGGGGGCCTATGATTTAGTTGATTTAGGTTAAGGGTAGGTGTCTTTTGATGAAGTTTCGTGGGTATCCCCCTTTTTTTACTTACTAAATGTCTCACCCAATGATTTCAAATTAAATTGGTTATAATAGGAAACGGTCATCTAATAGCGATTTTTAAAAGCTTTTTCTATCTGCTAAAGGTTTTCTAACGCGTATACAACTATACACATTCCTAATCCTATTCTAGCTCATTGATTCATCTCATCCATATGCCAATAAAATCGAAATTTTCAGCACTACATCATTTGTACTGTGATGGTTAACCGAGTTAGTTATGATGGGCATATGTGAGTGGATCTCTCACTTCTAGTGTGTTCACTACACACTTATATAATTCTTATTTTTTATTATCCGCTTCCAGCTTCTTCTTCCTGAAGGTGGTTTAGGCGGTCCTGTTCCAGATGAATGGCTTACCAGTGGTGCTTTTCTTACAGTATTAACTGAAAATGGTCAAACTAGTGATTTAGTTATGGAAGCTGCTACCGGCCGCCTGTTCCATCGTCCAACCGGTCATCTAGTCAGTCTAGCTGATTCTCAGCAAACAAATCAATCCGGTGAAGCCGGGGAATTCCAAGGGGAAAGTTATACTGCTGCATATTCACAAAATGGTGATGAACAATCAGTTTCAACATCGAAACAATCTATTCCTGAGAAACGTAAAGGTGTTAGTGGTAGTGTGTGCTAGTACATCAACAAAGTCGAAACCTTCATCGAAGCCACGGACTAAAGAAGAGCCTGATGCAGGCAATAATGATGTTTTATCACAACAAGAACAAATACTTGCACAACTTGCTGAGAATGGAGATGTTGTCGATTTGAATACACTTTTCCCTGGAGTATCTGTTACCGAAGTGTCACCTGGTGTTTGTCTGGTCACTAAACCGAATGGAGATCGTTTCAATGTAAGTCTCATTCAGATGACACTGTCGATGACAGACATTTTTTTCGACTTATCTGATTTCATGTTCAGTTTATCAGTTATTGTTACCGAAATGCGTTTGTCGAATATAAATTTAGTCATTTTGGTTATTTTCGGGAAAAATGTAAATGGGGAATAAAAAGTGGTTTATTTCGTATCCTTAGATCTTGTCTTCTGTGTGTGACCGACTGATTGAAAACGTAGTCAGCTAAATGCTACCAAATCCCCTGCCTAAGTGCTGGGCATACCGAACCGCTGCCTTCTTCTACGAGCGACTTTCGCTTAGACCAGGACCACCTGGAGTCACTCAATGAAATGTTTGACAGTAACTTTGAACCACGTAGGGAGGTGTAGGCTTCCTGGTTGTGGTTTTCTCGGGATCCTTAGAACCAATACCTGGAGACAATTTGTGTGATATGTCTTCCACACCGTTCTCATTGGGTGCAGATGCATTCATTGTCTGTGACCTCCCGTATCCACTAAGTCCTCATATTTCCGCCATGCATCTTTGCTCGTTATAGTTGTGTTGAATCGCTTTTCTCTACCTTTGTGTGCTGTATGGAGCTTGGCAACTTGAACGACTTCACTTCTACTATTGGAACTCAATCAGTCAGAACCCCCCCCCATCTTGTTAATTAGTGATTCTGTGTTACAGTCGTGAAAACTGAAGCTTTCAAGTTGTTTCATTATTTTTCTCTGAAAAGTGATTTATAATTTTGTGTATTGTTGTTTAAATCCAAAAGTGTGAAGCTAATTGGTGTGAGAATAAATATACGAGGTCATTCAGTATTATGTGTTTAGAAAAAGAACTTTCTAGGAATAAGTGAATTCAATGAAAACATCCCCGTTGGATGATCATTCATATTTCTGTACATTTTTGTAGTATTCACCTATAGAGGCCAACAGTCTTGCGTATTTCATACCTTATTCCAAGTCTAGTTCACTTTGATTGGGTTACTAGTTAGTAAATAGTGTTGTGAAGTGTCTAGTCCTTTGTTTGGTGCAGACTGATTCCTTATTGTCAGTCAAGTTTGCAATGTGGCCATCTCTCTAGATGGCTAGCCATCACAGTGCACTGTGAATTGTTGATATTATATGGTTGGAGGCAATCGGCCACACGATGCCTTGCTTGACTTGACCTAGGTTTCGTGTTGGTTGGCACTTGTTGACAAGGCGTATCTACAACCTCCTTGAAGAGAAACTCATGTCCCTTCTGAGGTTCGAACCCGTGTCACCCTGTGTTGCAGACTTTGCCACTGAGCACTCGCGCTTGATCTCACTTAGAAGTAGCACGAAACCTAGGTCCAAGGCTTCCTGCCGAATTATCTCCAATCAGCTAATATCAAATAACCTAGTTCACACGAAAAATGCCTCCACCTACTGGCTGATCAGACCCTGGTTGATTTGAAGTGGAATGCCTGAATAAATTGTGCATATATATGTATATGTATTGTACTACACCTCTTCACTGTGCATTTTTATGCTACTCAGCATAGTACTTGTTTATTCAGCAAAACATACGCAATGAACACTACACAAACTGACTGTGTGTTTTTTTTGAAGTCGTGTATAACGTTTTATTATTAATAAATGTACTTTCCTGGTGTATTAAAAAAAGAAGACTCATCTGAATTTCTCATATTTTAGGTTGAACATGGTGGTGAAGGCATAACATTGGAAACACTTCAAGCTATTCTACAGATGGATGCCTAGTTCAGACACTACTACTAGAACTACTACTACACGTGCAAATGTTTTTCTTCCTACATTTGATCTCTTGTAAATATCAGTATATATATAATATACACACATATATCAACAATCATTGTTTTCCACTGTCATTAGAACAAAAGTTCAGTAATCATCCACATTTCATTCTCTCCCCCAAATTGCCTAGCCACACCCCCCCAACCAACCCCCCTCCCCTGACGCCTCTCTCCGCCCCACGGATACCACTTACTTTTGTGTTTGTTACTAATGTATAACTTATATACATACATACATACATATACTAAGAATTACACAAATATTACACAAATCTCCTTTCACTTCAACCGCCTTCCCCACTCCCTAGGAGAGAATACCCCCCGCATTCCCATGTACAAAAGATTACCCAATGTTATATCCACTTTTTCATGCCGCATTCAATGTTTAATGACTAGTTTTTGAATACAAAAGTGTGGCAACACTAATCTAATCTAATCTCACTACTTCATCTTTACACCAATAGATAGAGAGAGGTATAATTTGTGGTTTATAATAATTTTTGTATTTTTTTCTCTTTTTTTCTTCTGCTCGATTCATTTTTATCTATGTCCATATATATATTTACACAAACATATATTCGTACTTGTATTCTCTGTATTATTTATTCTTAATAAATTAATAATAGTTTATATTGATTTTTTCCTACAGTTTTAAAATAAGAATCAAGTTTATATGAGGATATTTCAATTACTCTAGGTTCGTGTATCTTAAACTATCTTTTACTAACTTATAGGATTTCAACATGAGCTGATATAGGTTAGGTGGGAGTAGTGGACGGCAGCTGTTTCATCCACTTAGTTTGGGACTCTTCAGCAGTACATATCAACTGCCATGAGTTTGAACCCAGGACCTTCAGGTTACACAAGGCGATATGGCAGACTATTAAGCTACTGCGAGATGATCCTATGCGCATACACATACACATTGGTGAATGTATCATCCGATTCACGCACACACTTCGACAACTACCAATGAATCACGTCGAATATAATTATTATCATATAATCATTAACCCATTGGTTTCCATGTGCCACATACGGCTTCAACAACACATCTCTTTTTTTATTTGATTTACAGCTTGATTCCACACCGTATTTTCAGTACAAGTATGGAATTTTCAGCATGGATATCGGTTGCCCAAATTCAGGCATACCATAGATATCGGGTGTGCGCCGGCAGGGGATCGAACCCCGGACCATGTGCATGGTCGGCGAGAGTCCTAACCACTGTGCAATATAACACCAGGTAACTACCTACCTGAATAGGGCCAGTCATGGGCCACTGGACGGGTCCCAGCTATCCAGTACTCCGTGCAGGTTTTCTAATGGTTCTCTCACCGATGTCAGCTCATGATGAAATCCTGTAACCAATCAAATCCCTACAAACCAACACTTGATTAGTTATATGTCGAAAAATGTGACGAGCTGAATGCATATGAAAAAATAGGGTCAAATCGGTGGCCATGATTAATCATAATAGATTCATAAAATTTGCGGGGGTGGCGGTGGGAAGGGAATAAACTTAGGGGTTTTTTAAAATTGATTGGTGGATGGCTAGTACAAAAGTAGGATAGTAAGATTACGCTGATTACTTCATCGTGAAATAATCAATATGTAATATGAATGAAATACAGGCATATAATAAGAGGTGAGGTAGTAGAATTAGTAGCGTGGCGGGTGCTACTCATAAAACTTTGTGAGTAGTATATTGTATGTGGTGTTTTCTGCAAGATTCTTGAATAGCGAAGAATGAGAATGATGAAACATCCTTGTAAGACAGCATAGAAAATGTGAATAGACGACGAAACAAGCACAATACATAGAACATGTGCAAATAGTGATTTTAATTAATGTAAGGCATGTGTATTTCGCCATATCTATACCTCTATTTGCAACTGGAGAATTCCGTTACCAAATACTATTGCTATCACTAATAATAAATTAGAAGAGTTTACTAGTTTCTGTATGTATGGATAGTGTTCGAAGAATGATAGAATAAGGAGTATACATAGTAAAAGATTGGTTACTCCGTAGTGTTCAGTTAATGTAGCCCTTGGAGTTCTAAAGAAAGTGAATCGTTAGCCCGAATAACTGATTGGTAATCTCTCCGACTGCAATATTGTTCGACATAACGTATCAGTCCTCTCAAGGCTGTAGTAACGCAATCATGATCAGTGCCACACTACATATGATACTAGCTCAGAGAGTCTAGAAGCGATTTGAAGGCGGCATTCAACTCCGTTGACCAAGTGGTACTATGACAATGTTTCGCCGAGAAAGTACATCGCACTAATTAAGACACTCTACTGGAATTCAAGCAGCCGTGTAAGAGCGCTCGGAGAGTTGTCATCTGAAGTGGTGACAACCAGCGATTTAGCAATTGACTTTTCACCATGAGATAGTCTTGTTGACTTGGAATATGCGGATGATACAGTCCTCCTAGGTGAAGATGCTGAGCAAAATTCAGAATCTTCTGAACACCTTGAGGAGCAATCTTCGTGTGTTTGGAATAGGACTTGCTTTTGTCACATATAAGATGATGCTACAGGACTAGTCTGGAGTACATTGACTCCCAGGTTAAAGGTAGGGAGTGGAGTGGTGGAGATTGTTAACCACTTCACTTATTCGGGGAGTTGCATCAACCAGTGCCAACGAGTTGACTGCTGACGAAATATCAGCTTGGATTCACAAAAGGTTTGTGTGGGAATTGCCAAATACCATTGTCTCCGGCGTAGATGTGGTATCTGGTTCTCAACCAAAGGACACGTATGCTGCACAGCAGCAGTCCACTCCGTCATCCTGTATGGCTTTGACTGAGACATGGTCATTGAAAGTGGAAGACATGAAACGCTTGGCTAGCTGTCTTTGATCATAGGTATCTGTGTTCTGTCTTCCATGTCAGGTGGTATAAGAGGGTGAGTAATATTCAGGTTAAGCGTCCAGTTTTAGTTAAGGATTAAGTTACATTGACTGAGATGTTGAGGACATGTGTTGCTACGCATGCCTAGTCACCGCCATCTTTAACACTTAATATTAGCCGATATTAGATTAGGTTGGAAATGACTTAGTGGTAAAACAAACCGAAACATGAAATCAGTCCATAAAATTTTTGATGTTTATTCTGAGCGATACACAGAGGAATAGACTGACTGTTTGGTGTCCTCCGGATTCTAAGACCCAACAGCCTGGAGCAGTTGGTGATATGGCTGGAAATCGTTATCAGTGGTGCAGATGAATTCCGTCATTATGATCAGCTGTATCCCCTGAACTGTATAGTTTTTCTATGTAACTATTCTGTCTGCCTCACATTTCTGGTGGTTGTTATTCCTTCCAAACTCTTCTTTCCCTCTCTTGTCTTTCTTAGTGTGCTTCTTGGAGTGTGGTAACTCTAACTGCTACACATCTGTGCTAAGTTGTAATCTGAATAATAATAATTTGTTTTCAGGTATTGGTTTTGTAGGGATTTTGTTTGATTGGATAGAGGATTTCATCATGCGCTGATATCAGTTTGAGAATCACTGGAAAATCTAGGAGTACTGGATAGCTGTTTCGTCTTAGTTTGGAACTGCTCAACAGTACGCACCCAGCGTGATTTTTTTATTCCAAAACAGTAGTACTTATTAAACAGTGTAGAGTTCTTAGCATTTGGTATAATATACCGTCTAATTTACCCGACAACAGCAAAATAAAAACAGATGTTTATATTACAGCGGATAGATAACTAAAACTGATAATAACGCCTTTATGATACTAGCAGTGACAGTAAAGTCTATCTGGAAGGTGAACCGCTGGAAGTTGTCGATAACTTCGTGTATCTCTCTGGTTGGTTGGAGTCCGAGAGATGGCTCGAACCAGCTGCTCGAAACACTAACGGATATGGCCAAGAATTGCAGTCATTAATGGCGAACATTCTGCAGTTTACTTCTTTCTTCCTTTTCCGACAAAAATTGACGGGTACCGTTTGGACTTATTAACTATGACTGTTTTCCTTCCAGATGAAGTTCATTATCCGTTCTCCACCAATATTTTTACTTTTAATCTCACAAGTTGTTTTATTGTCACTATTGTGTGGTGCATCTTCTTGGTGTCATATTGTACCAAGTCTTTTGTGTTTAAATAATAGGTTGTAGATTCCATGTTTAACACGATCTCTATCACCCAGAAGGCGAGTGGGTTAAATAGGATATCGTCGAGATTTTGTAATAATGACTTGTAATGACTTCTAGTCCTAACTGATGAGATGAAATGGGGTGGGAGGGGACAGTTGAGTGTAGAGAGGGTGTTGAGAGTCAGACAATATGGATTCAGACCATTTCTCAAATCATTTCAGGTATCTATTGACTACAGTAGTAACGACCTGCCTACGTGGCACACCACTGGCCCTAATGACAACTTTTAAATAGCCTGCGCAATATGACGCAGTCCTTTATGAGTAGCCAAGGTAAGAAGGAGGGGGAGCAGTAAAGTACAACAGTTTAGATACAGAAGTTAAGAAACGGCAAGGGTAGAGATGCGAGTGATTCCTGACTGTCTTCGTTTCTTAATGTATTAGGTTAGTCTAGACATGTTCTTAGAAATCGACAAGACCAGAACCTATATATATATATATATACTGGAACAGTTGATTGTAGCTGCCAGAGAAAAACCAGATATCCACACTGTGAAAGATAGTTTCGAATTCTTAGGTGTCGGTTTGCAGGAATTTGATCTGTTTGACGTTAATCAAGGCACTATTTGAACACCAGGGAGTACTGAAAGACTGTTTCAGCTCTTTTCGAGACTCTTCATCAATAGGTACCCACCGGAGTCTGAACCTAGGACCTCCTGGCTACCAGCCTGTCTCGTAGACCATTCAACCACTGGAACCTAATCCAGTAACACATAAATACGAGCCTCTGCTAATCGGCTATATATATGGCCCAACCACCAGGCAGTATCATCGGCGACCAACTGTCCTCTTACCTGACTTTATGGATCACGCTGGTATTCGTTGAGCAAATTCAGAATATCAGTATAAGAAAGGGACATCTGGTTTACTTTGTCGTGTCGTTGGGTGAGGTGATTGACGTAATATGCAACCATTCTGATATAGTTAGCCTTCTATATAATAAATAAATTGGAGCAGTAATTGTTGTTATACGCAAAACACATGCGATTTCAATTTAATGAATGGTTCATCTTAAAGGAGGAGTGGCTATGATGTGGCGAGTGCTACTGATAAGATTTATCAGTAGTATATAATGAGACGTTCATCGGCGTAAGAAACATCAAATAGCAGGGAGATACATTTGATTTCAGAGAAGGCAAATCATACAGCGTTGTGCAGATGCATGAAACATGTGAAGGGAAAAGTAAGAGACAGAACATCTAGTCCAGCAGTACCACAACACAAAGATCTGTGCAAATGATGCGTTGAAGATAAGGTATACATAATTTGCCTTATTCAGATACCACACTTATATATTATTTTGTCAAATATTATTTTGATGCTCCGATTTGTTGGCGTCTCGTTAGTTGAACGTCAAGAAAAGATATCTTTGAGTTAGACTCTTTCTCTAGTGTGAACTGAATCGCAGGGTGGCAGTTGTTGAAGAACTTCAAGATATCTTCTAAATTCTCTTCGTTGTTGCAGATGATGAAGGTGTCGTCGACGTATCTCTTGTAGAGTTCAAAGTTGTCAATCATATTCTTTAGGCAGCTGAGACGACACACGCTAAACAACATCGAGTCCATTCAATCACGCATTCCTGAGCTAGAACGAAATGTCTACTCATGTGCTCATGTAGTCGAAGACTTAGATCCAGAATTACGCCAACCCTTCGAAGAATATGTAAAAGAAGTCACAGCGAAACAATGCGACAACATCAGATCTGACCTCCTTAAGAGCCTAAAGCCTTCAGTTAACACCGAACGTCCGTTCCCAGGTAATCCAGGAAAGTATGTATTCAACCTCTCAAACATCACACTATCCACAGCTCAACTAGAGGTGTTATCTCTTGGTCCGAAATTCTGCGTAAAACCACGAAGTGTTCACAAGCTTCAATGCCTGGTTCAATTTGAAAACCTTATAAAACAAACCTATGACTTGATACCAACGTCTGATGAGAACCTACAACAATTCAAATCAACTGTCCTCGACTGTTGCCACAAATTTATAAATGGCAATGCAAACGAAAGATCCGTACTAACGAAGAAACACTACAAAGAGCTGAAAGAATCGATGAACAATGAAGAGATTATGCTGATACGTCCTGATAAAGGTGGAGGAATCGTAATCATGAACCGTAAGGATTATATCAGTAAAATGTTGACCATTCTATCTGATGAATCTAAATTCACCAAACCAGCCAACGAGAAAAACATGACGGAGTAGATTGAACAAAAAATAACAGACATCCTCCGTAAACTAAAGAACGAATCCTTCATTACCAACGAAACGTTTGAATCCCTGAGACCATCTGGTTCAAATATACCAAGACTCTACGAACTTCCTACAGTACACAAGATGGGCACTCCACTTCGACCAATCCTCGATATGACTAATTCACCTTACCACCGCACTGCTCAATGGCTAGCAGACTTACTTGAACCAATCAGAAAACAAGTCTCCCGTCACTCAGTGCGGGATTCATTTGAATTTGTCAACTGCATCGAAAACGTCAATGTTTCTAATCAAACGATGATCTCACTAGATGCTATCTCATTGTTTACAAATGTTCCACTAACTGAAACAATTTGTCACATATGCGAGCTCATCCACTCAGAAGGAGTAAACATCGGCATACCCACCGACTATCTAAAAGAACTTCTGCTGAGATGCACCCTAAACGTCCAGTTCTCCTTCAACAATGAAATATAACGTCAAAAGTATGGTATAGCTATGGGCTCACCACTAGGCCCTCTGCTTGCGGATTTCTTTATGTCGAAACTCGAAAACACTTGCCTAAAGAATATGATTGACAACTTTTAACTCTACAAGAGATACGTCGACGACACCTTCATCATCTGCAACAGCGAAGAGAATTTAGAAGATATCTTGAAGTTCTTCAACAACTGCCACCCTGCGATTCAGTTCACACTAGAGAAAGAGTCTAACTCAAAGATATCTTTTCTTGACGTTCAACTAACGAGACGCCAACAAGACGGGACATTAAAAAGATCCATCTACAGAAAGCCAACGTGCAACGGACAGCTCACTAACTTCCACAGTTGGGTGCCTCTATATACTAAATATTATTTTGATAAATCACACAGTGTTGTACAGTAATAGTGTAATATTGACTGATGACGTTTTGAGCATAAACAACACTGTATCATTTATCAAAATAAAATCTTATCCATAATGGAGTTATGCTCTACCACAGTGCCCAAGTTTTTTGGCCAAGTTGAACTTAAAGCACCAGTCACTCACTACCAACGGAGTATGTCTGCACCAATGGGCTTGAATGAACCAATCAGTGTCTTCACATGAATTCAAGCTTCTATTCCGCTTGATTCTAGTGAAATGCCTGCTCTAACGCAGTTACATCGGAAATTTGGTGAAGACCAAGTTAACCAGTAATGCTTAGATGCGAGGTTGATTAGAAAAGAAAGGATTTGTTCATGTGGTAGTGTCATGAGTATAAAAAGCTTCAGCAGATCTGTTGACGGACATGTGCATCACTATGGAATTTGTTTGTGATGAGTTAATGTCAGGGCAGGTCAGCTGATGATTATGCTATTTCATAGGGACATTTTTTGCCAGATCCCGTCGGTCATTAACCCATATTTTGTATATTTGTAATTGTTTGGGCTTTAAAACAGCCTGTGACAGCTGCAACTTCTGAAACAGAAAATAGTCTCATTCCAACAGTTCAGTATTTCCAACAGAGATATTCCATCTTGGAAGATGTAGAGATTCACTTGTTTATTAGGAGAAGGAGAAGGTGTCTTATTGAAGAGGTAATACAACCGTGGTCGTGAACGAGCAAAATAATGTTTGGGCGATTGGATTATATTATACCTCTCTACGGAAAGGATTCGTTGAGAGAATAACAGACATGAAGTCAAGCACTTTAATACCCGTTATCGCTCGGTGGCACAGCGGTAGGATGCTCGCCGACCACGTCTCACGTGGTCCAGGGTTCGATCCCCGGCCACCAACGCACTCCTTTACCTCACCAAACCAGTAATAAGACTGGTAAAGAGGGAAGACTGGGCATGAAGCTTGTTGTGCTGCTATATTCTGACCAAACTAGCGTACACGTATATCTTAGTACTTCTTCACGTTTATAATTGTGACCTAACGTTGCGATTACTCGACATCCACAACGTAATTCAAAAGGTACTTGCGAAGGAATACGACAGTGTATTATTGCAGCAATCAAAATTCAAAAAATCGAGCGAGTTCAAAAGGTATCAATTGTTAACATGCAAGATTACGAGTAATAAACAAATCAAAGTACAATTACACAATGAAAGTATAGTACGATTATGAGTAATAAAATGGGTCACTACAGGCTAACAACCCCATCCTGTAAAAATTAATTACCGCTGCTACGGAAACTTCAAGCCACTAGCTTGAAGCTCTGTGTTCCACTGGGGGCGTGAAGGAATAAGAAAATCTCTCGACTGGTGAAAGGAGGATCTGCAGCACACACAGATAAGCGGACAGGATTTAACTCCTTGTCATCGATGAGATATATTCATCATAAAGCAAAACAACACCAGTGATTTTTTTATTACAGCTTGATTCCACACCGTATTTTCGGTACAAGTATGGAATATTGGTAGCCCAAATTTTGCAGGCCGACCATAGATATCGGGTGTGCCTCGGCAGGGGATCGAAACCCAGACCATGTGCATGGTCGGCGAGAGTCCTAACCACTGTGCCACCGATGCTATTACACGGAACCACGGCAATTCTGTCGATGGGATTTGGGGAAGGTTGAAAAACCGGATTAGAAGAGTCATTAATTGATCACAAAAGGATGTTAATACTACTAATAATAATAACTAATAAAAAGTAAATCAGGTGACCAGAAAGTTTAAAATCCAAGTCAATAGAAAATGGTCAATACATTTGTAAAGATGGTTACCGGGAAACGCAATTATATCAGTCATGAAGAAATTTAAATCATTTAACTTTATGCTAAATATTGCTCTGAAGATGTTGTCCAGATGGTGGACGACGAAAGCTCCGCAGCTAAACCAACCAGCTCAGAGAAAATTATTAATTGCAAATCATCCACCTGAGCTACAAATCTTCTCTATTATTTCACATGTATAATATGTGGTGTAACTTTTCTACTGATACTCCAATATTTAACTGGGAGTCAGTTTTATCACATGTCAGAGAAAGGTATCCTCTGTAACACTTTTATACAGTTTTTATGCATTTTTTTTCCTCATAAATATATGTATTTCATACCCAAGAATAGCCTCTTTCATGTGATTGGTGTCTACAACATCATTCGCTGATTGGTAGTTACTGGTGCTTAAAGTTTAACTTTGCCTGTTTTTTTTAATCTCACTCTTAACAGAAATGACGATAGCTCGATATAATGTGTGATTCATCATAAGCCCACTTGAAAGGGTGAATATTTACCATTCAACAGCTTTTCCTCCTGATTCCTGCAAATGGATCTTAGTCAGAATTTAGTTTTCATGCGTAAAGTAAACCATGTTCTGAAGGGGTTGATCGACGATATTTTGGGAGAAATTCGCAAAATTTTAATGGATACCTAGCTAGCTTTATTAATAAATATTATAAATTCAGCGACGAAATATTGATTGAAACAACTGTACCAAAGAAGAATGTATTCATTACGAAGTTACCATTGAAAGGAGACGAAATGAGTTCACGAAATAATCGCCGATTGAATGAATGTATCACCCAAACGTTTCCTTCTTTGGAATTAGTAGTAATCTATAACACAAAGAATATTCTTATGAAAGAGAATCTGTATGTGACCGCCTCTCATTTAGCTAGACGTGCAGTCGCATGTACATGGGAGGAATTGAGAAGGGTCCTTGCTGGAGGAATTTCTGAACATGTAGTAAAGAGATTGTCACTATGTAGTAGTATTATTGGCATAAATATCGTCGACACGGGTCACGTCGTCAGTTGCGACACAACTTCCAGGGTGGCGAATAGACACAGTAATTGTAGATTACTACGATATGCAGCAGCAGAGTTCAGATGATTGAAGCCTTATTTCTGCATGAATTATTTTTCATGTATTGTGGTCCAATTTGCTTTGCATTACCGTGCTAATTTGTTGTTTCTTCACTTCCATCTCGTGACAATCTTTAAATATTGTTCACCTTCCTAAAAATTTACTCTATCCATATTATATTTAGCTTATGGCTCTCGTGTTTGTTCATCTATCATCCAATGTTTTATCATAATTTTATCTCCTATCACACTGATTCTGTCAGATTTATGTAACGATATGTATTTTTTTACAAAAATTCAGTTTATATATTCCCATCGATTGACTGAATGGAAGTTCTCGATCTCAGATTGAGATGTCGACCACTTGTGCAGATGCTTCGACGATGTCTGGTTATATAACTTGACCACCACCACCACGACTAGTGCTGGTGATTAGTGGTCGCGCTATGTCGTGAATTGGCAGAAGTTGGAATTCATGGGTTGGCCACTGGATCGGGTCCCAGTGGCTTAATGGTCTACGAGCTGGCTCGCCTTGTAACCAGAAGGTCCTGGGTTCGAAACCCGGTGGATGGGTGCGTACTAATGAAGAGTACCAAGCACTAGGGCGAAACAGCTGTCCAGTACTCCCAGCTGGTTTTCCAGTGGTTCTCTAACCGATGTCAGCTCATGATGAAATCCTGTAACGAATTCTGATATCATATCACATATTCACTTGACAAACAAATCCATGATGAAGTCGCATACTATCATACGCGTATTCATATTAAAATACACAAAGTGAATAATCCATTTAACAAGTTCTCCCCATATTCCAACTAGATGGCGGAGATGCTCCCTGTTCGTACAAGTAATCGACTTCCAGATGATAATGGGTGCCGGTCTCAAGTCCTGCTCCATACACTTCAGCTCCGCAGCTGAAGTCACACAGCAAGTGTAGCTCTTAGCCTGGTACACCAAAAATCGGTCCCGCATGACTGAGTCTCAACAACTTCTTCAATTTACTTAAAAGGTCATGTATTTCATTGACGTTGTAGACAAGAAGTAGCATAGTTTCTTTACTGTAAGTATTCGGAATGTAAACATCAACCAACGAATGATTTGCTACAGTTTGAAAATTTACAATTATATCTATAATATTCCACAAAATGTTTATTTACCAAACTATATTGTGAAAATAACTAAAATGAAAAACATCTACTGGAAAACTAGTTACCACTAATCGGTCGAATAATTTTGACAAAGAATAAAGCATTTAATTCAATTCTAGATTTCTCCGTCGATTGACTGGACTGAAGTGCTCGGTTTCAGGTTGACATGTCGGCTCCTTCTGCAGATGCTTCGACGATGTCTAGTCATGTAACTTGAAGTCAATTAGTGGATGGTGACTAGCAGTGGGATCTAGTATGCACATTTCGTCCTATTTGGGACTCATCTGCCAGCTGGATGCATCTGCATTCCCCAGTGAGTTAGTGAGTGGGTAATGTTGTTCCCACCGAGGCTCGAACCCAGTGCTCATAGTTTCAAACACCAAAGCGTTACCGACTACAGCATTTGGGACACGGGACTTATCTCTTGTGCGATCACGATTTTCCCGTTGATTAATTGGACCGAGGTCTCAGGTTGACTTGGCGTTTGAAAATATGGACAGTGGGTTCGAGCCTCGGCGGGAGCACGATTACTCACTGGGGAATGCAGGTGCATCCAGATGAAGAGTCCCAAATAGGACGAATTGAGCATTCTGGATTCCAATTCTAGTCACTATCAACCAGTTGATGTGTATTTTTGTCTCTAATGTGTAATCAGGTCATGAATTACATTGTTTTTGTTGACTGTGCTACTGAACTCTATGTCAAATCATTCGTATTTGACTATGGGATCTTAAATTATTAAACTGTCCAAAAATTTTCAATTCAGTGAGTTTTTAGAAGTCACAAAACACATGAAATGAAATTGGTCTAATGTAGTCTTAAAATTTGTCTCAGTTGTCATTCTAAGTCAAAAAATTTTTTCCCATATTAAATTCTATCTTATCAAATTTCACACCAGGTTATTTAGCCTTTTTATTTGCCTACTAATCCTGTAGTTTTACTCTCCATTCTAACGCCTATACATCCTATGAACTACTCTATATATCGAATTTCGGTTCGCAGGAATTCGATAGTGTACAGGATTTCATCAATGAGCTGATACAGGTTAGAGAATCATTGGAAAACCCTGGAGCACTGGAAAGCTGTTTTTTCCTAGTGCTTGACACTCTTTGGAAGGACGCACCTACTGCCAGGTTTGGAACTCAGGGCCCTTCCCTTACAAGGCAATCTCGTAGTAGACCATCAAGCCACTGGGACCCAACGTAATGACCTGTGATTTCCAACTTCTGCCAATTAGCGATATGGTGCAACCACCAGCCAATATCATCGGCGAATATCTGTCCTCACGACCTCTCACTGACTCTCCGTTTAGAGCCACTAGATTAATTATCGATTGTTGATTTGTAGAGATTTGAGAAGTCGCAGTCAGCGGGGTCCACTAAGTCAGATAAGAGATGAGTTACTCGCCTATAGCATTTGCTGGCGGTTGTGCTATTTATATCGTGAATTGGTAGAAGTTTGGAATTCATGGTTGGCCACTGGATGAGATCCCATTGGCTAAATGGTCTACGAGCCTACCTTATGACCTGAAGGTCCCAGCTTCGAACCCCAGTCAGTGGGTGCGTACTTGTTCAGAATCTCAGTCACTAGAACGAAACAGCTATCCAGTGCTCCTGGGTTTTCCAATGTTTATTTAACTGATGTCAACTGTGATATTAAACTATGATTATAATCACAAACATTTTAACTGCATTTCATATTACTATTATCATTATTTCAAGTATTCACACCTTTCTCTAAATATCCTCACGGGATATGATTTCTTAAAAAACATATTTATACGATTGTACAGCTAGATAATAGATTTGTTGCAAAGTGTCCCGTCACTGGATCGCTTATTCTGATTTTCTACTTATCCCCCAATGAAAATGTGCCACGAATTTAATTCAACTCACAATGCTTATTGTCCTGATTTTACAAAAATTTATTCAAGGAATTAATTGTTCGAAATAATCGTTTTATTCCAAACGTACCCTATTTATAAATGCTTCTTAGGTTATCTCGTTTAGTGCAAACAGGTGATTCAGACCGTGAAATTTGTTATTATTATTTTTATTCCCTTGGGTTCCTAGGGGAACATAGGGCTGGCTTCAACAATACATTTCCCCACAATGTTCTTTTTTCCGCTGTCCTCTTCAGTTGAGGCCACAACCACTCATAATCTTTCATCTTCCCTCCTCCTCCTCTTCCCCAAACGATCGCCTTCATGTCACTCTCGAAGTGACGACCCACTAGTAGCGTCCCATTGGGGTTCCATTGCGCCCAATGTCATTCGACGGCCTCCTCAGTGACGTACGTCCGATCCATCCACATTTTCTTCTCCTATAAAGTGTTATATCTGGGATACTAATTGATTTGCAGTCATTCTGCTATTACTCCAGCGCACACATAATGATATACGATGGATGACCACTCCATTCATATTCACACATTGAAAAAGATATAGACGTGAACAAAGAAAGAACGATAAGTGTACCAGGATAATATGAGTTCGTCTTTTATTTTTTTCCGAGGATTCTTCTCAACTGGCTACAACTCAAAAAGTACATAAATATGAATCATGTTTAAGATTTGAACATACTTTTTTCACGATGACAAAGAGTAACTGACAGGGGCTAAGAGTAACGACATAAGCTCGGAATGATGTAAGCTGTTAGATTGTCAGCAGTGAAAAGCACCGACCGATACTCATGAGAATAGAGTTCAAAATCTTTTTGGGTAGAAATAAACTTTAACTAGAAAGATTATAAGAACATAGCAGGCTATGTAACCACAGAAGTATATATATATATATATATATATATATATAAGGCGCTGTCATCTATGTACAAACCAATAAGCGATGACTGTGTATTGTTATTACTGTCTTCTCTAGTTCCTAGAGGAACATAGGGCTTCAGCCACACGTCTCCATTGCGTTCCCTTCTCTGCCAACGTTTTCACCTTGCTCCACGTCTGCCCAAATACTTTCATCTCCTCTTCACATCACCTCCTCCAAGTCACCCTCGCACTGACGACCAAACAACTCGCCGCTACCCATTCAGGTTCCACTCGACAGTGATGGTCTGGCGTGTGGTATCACTTCATGGTTTGTTTTCTCAGTGTATGGCCAATTCACCTCCATTTCTTCACGCATGTTTGTTGCACTGTTGGTTCCTGCTGGGTTGGCTCGTTTATTGGCAGAGACCCCTCACTATTGCTGATCTTTTCTGGCCATCAATTTGATCTTGAGTATTGAGCGAAGGCAGCTGTTGATGAAGGTCTGTAGTTTGTTTGAGATGCTCTTTATGACGCGCCAAGTCTCTGATCCGTATAGTAGCACTGACTGACTTCACATTGGAGTTGAAAATCCGAACCTTATTTTTCATGCTGAGTGCTGCTGATCTCCACACAAACTTGAGAGAAATGAAAGCTTGATTTGCTTTTCCGATCATCGCTTTGATATCCTCATCAGTTCTGTCCGCCTGTGGTTGAAACGATGATTCCCAGGCAGGTGAAGGAGGTTGCTTTTTCAGATTTTTCCCATTTATGCTGATTGTTGTCTATTGTTGTTCCTGATGTTGCTGGTGGCCAGGAATCATCATCACCTACATCTGTTTCCTCTATGTTCACCTGAAGGAAGTCCTATCTTTGATGCTTCTCCTGACAACTTATTGCTTTTCACTAGCATATCTTCCAGTTTGTGGGAAATCAGACATATGTCATCGGCGAAGTCCCGATCCTCCAATTTTCTTGTGTGGGTAAATTTTATGCCCGTCTCCTCGTTGCTCACTGTCCTCGCATTATCCAGCCTACCGCAATCAGGAAAATCATTGGAGATAGTAGACAGCCAGCCTTGTCTTACTCGATCGACATTGTCCTCTGAAGGCCCTTTCAAAGTCGACGAAGTCCAGTGAGGTGGATAGTTGACTGCCATTCCAAGCTCTGTTTAACGACCATACGTAGTGTTGCCATTTGATAGATGCATGACTTGTTTCTCCTGAATCCAGCCTATTCCGGTTGACGTTTTTCATCCAGGTTGGCGTGTTTGATTCTCTCTCCAAGATGATGCGGCTTAGTAGGTACTCGTTTTTTTGTCTTAATAATAATAATAATAGTATTAAGTCTAATTCTCCCACAGATTTCTCCATCCTTATGATGAATTCCATTTTGACAATGGAAGTTCAGGCTCTTAGCTATATACATAGTTCACACATACAACATAGTCTAAGCCTGTAACTATTTCTAAATCACTCACATAGAGAAACAATACTCAAGGAAAGCACGACAGTATATGCAATAGTTCTCGTTTCAAACAGATAGAAAACATCAGAAAGCAATTTTAAATTGAATAGAAATCAATTATCTGCTTCATTTCTAAGCGCATTATATTCGTAATTGATTAACTTTTACGAAATTGTGTATTCACATAAATCAATTAGCATGTAAGCAATACGCACTTGGAAATGAATACGATTAAGAGAGTGAATATTACACACTCAAGTTTGATTTAGCATCACATGCTGAGTACAACCCCCCCCCCCTGATTATTGGATATTTCAGCGTTTTTAACGTCATTTCCATTCATGTGAGTCTCAGCTGTTGACTAGTTAGCCTGTTTGTGAGCTGTTTTTTAAGTTGACAAGATATTTAAGAAAAACAATTTTATGGTAAGTGATGACCTAACGTCCACAGAAAATCGAATGGTTCTCACCCATCTATGCTTTCCACTATCAAAGAAGAGTCAAATTCTACATTTCACTTCTTAGACGTTAGGCTAGACATTGCAATCACTTCCCCGTTTCTAAAGCTTATGGAAAAACTAGTACTTCTTAAACTTGAACCCTCCCTTAAAAGCTTTAAAGACCTCCAAATGCCAAACAGTTAATTTCACCTTTAGGCATAAATCCGACCTAAACAAACTGGTTAGCTCTCACGAGGTGTGCAACATAGATGGCACTGGAATAGAAACCAATTCGGAAATTAAATACCTAGGCGTCATTCTATCTGCTGATCTTTCCTGGTCGTCTCATATCTTGACGATTTCTAAGAAAATATTCCGTCTTACCCTCTACATCAAGAAGTTAAGACATTCTGGTATAACCCAACCCTTACTCCTAAGATTCGTTAACTCTTGCATCCTGCCTATTATTCTCTATTGTTCCCCCTTAGTTTTTCCCGGGCTACTGAAGAAAGACTATACCTTATTACGCAGGATGTTAAAGGTTGCCAGCAGGGTAAGCAACGTGCCACTTAACCAGCTTGTTAATATTCTGGTTGACAGGCACATGGACCCATGTGAAAAATGGGCTAAATCCATTTTATCTAATTCACACCACCCTCTTCACTTACAACTCTCCCCTTGCATCTCATCAGGCAAAACCAGAAGCCCACATAGAAAACTATATGCTCGCACTAGCAAGTACAAAAACTCAACCATACCCTACTTAGCTCGTGTTCTGTGCGATAAAGAAAGCATTATGCGTGAAACTTATAACTTATTAAACAGTCAGTAGAACAACTGGATCTCATCTTTCCAACCCACTTCATCAATAGGTTCAACATTTCCTTTCTTTCTGTTCCTTTTCTCTCTCTTCTTTTTCCGTTATGTGCTGCTTCGTCTCTTTCTTTCGCTTACGCCAGTTAATAAGACAGCTCCCACTTTTCTAACACCTTCAAACATTGTTTCAGCTTTACCTTTGCTACTGAACATGCCAATGTATTGTTGTAATAATGAACTGTGGTTTCCTCAATCTATGTAGAATTCTATTTATTGACAATGTACAAACTGGATGCAATACTGTAGTGAAATGCTGAGAATTCCATTCTGTATCACAAGTACTGTTTTGGAATAAAGCAAATTATTATTATTATTATTATTATTATTATTATAGATACAACGTTTTTTTTCTTTCTTTTCCTTTTCTCTCTCTCTTTTCTTTCTGTTATGTGCTGCTTTGTTTCTTTCTTCCGCTTACGCCAGTAAATATGCTAGCACCTACTTTTCTAACACCTTCAAACACTGTTCAACTTTGGCTTTGCTACTGACATGCCAATAGGTTGTTGTCATAATGAACTGAGATTTCCTTAATCTATTTAGAATTCTATTTATTGATAATGTACAAACTGGATGCAATACTGTAGTGAAATGCTGAGAATTCCATTCTGTATCACAAGTACTGTTTTGGAATAAAGCAAATTATTATTATTATTATTAAAAATAGAGGATGCAACTTTGAGGTCAGTCCTCGGGAAAGTCAGTCTTTACAGGGTAGTACACAAACGTCAGTGGCTGGATACCTCTAGGTAGAAGGGGAGATTATGTCCGTTCTTTATGTTGTCGACTTCTGAAAATTCACTGTGCAGATACAGCCGATAGGGAAGTGGGGAACTTTCGTAAAGTACTCTTAGGTCATGGATATCCTAGAAGGTTTCTGAAAGAAGTATGAAGGAAGAGATCACTCTCCTAGCTAAATTACAGTGTCAAAGAAGACACTACTTTTGAGTGTGGCACTCAAAGGTGTCACTATTGTTGAAGTTTTTATAAGTTGTCTATCCAAGTGTATTAAACGCTTATTGTATAACGCGTAAGCACATCTGGTATTCTCTAGTCAAAGTATAACTCGACAATGCATGAAGGATAAACTACTGCTTATGTCCATCCACTTCTTTCACATGCTCCTGTAGAGCTGACTGACTGCATTGGACGTTATAAGCGCATCCTTTGGGCGAAAGCTTCATACTGAAGATCAGGTGACCAGTCAGAAACGATAAAAAACAACAAGGAATCCCGTATCTAACCAACACAGGACGTATCGCTCAACAAATGTGCAGGAGAAAATGAAGATGGATTAGACAAATTCACTGAGAAGACCGTCGGATGACGTTGCCCGCCAGCTCATCACTCGAGTAGAAGCCGGATGGGAAACGACGAGTTGGATTTAATACTCCCCGGTTTGGTTGATATAAAAAGCGAGCATAGGACGACAAAGTCACCCATCTGTCAACATTTGGAGTTAGGCAATTCATTCCCACACGATTTATCCTTTTAAAGTTATTTACACAGCAAGATGCAGCAGAAGCTATAAGTTTACAGGAACAAAAATTCAAACTATGCATTCAGAAACGACTTCTTTAAATCCGTTTCCTCACCTTGGTCATAGTGATGTTTCTACTTCAATTCACCCTATCTTCACCTTCCGTATTCTTAACATCGTTGGACTTCTCTACTTTTCGACAACACACTTGACACAATTTAAAAATCTTAATACCAATTCACTGATTGAAGAGTCTTTTAAAGTTTTGATGATTCATCCACTTCAACTCTACCCCTCAAAAATCATATTAATCATCTTTATTCTCATCATATGCAATACTGATAGGGCAAATTTTAGAGTCACTTAGTGCTTTCTTATGTAGTATAAATACCACAGCACAGTTTGAGAATGAAGTCGCTGAAAAAGAAATATTTCTTCAATGAACGAAACCGAGTACTGTGGTATACTTCGGTTGGTTGACTTAAGAAGCCTAATTAGATTAATCCTCCTGTCCAACTAAATATATCACAGCTACGGCAAGCAATAGCCCCTCTCGCAGCACAGTTTGTTCAGGGAATAGTAGACACGCTGACACTGTCTCATCTGAGAATCCCTCCGAACATAACATAGGCAACCAGGAGTAGGGGATAGTAACAAGAAAACCGACTAACTATCCTTCCAACAACCCTGGTTCTCTGAAAATTATGCTCTTAAGTGCTCGATCTCTCCTTAACAAAATAACTTCACTTCGCAGCTTGGTATACATGGAACGGCCAACACTGATCCCGGTAACTGAAACTTGGCTTACTAATGATATAACTGACGCAAAGCTGATAAGTGATAAATATGACATCCACCGGAATGATAGAGTGGACAAAAGAGGAGGTGGGTTTCTAATATATGCTTCTAAATCCACTGACTCCAATACTTTTGCAAACCCAACTATCGAAAAACTCCCAGAATCTAAGCGGATAAGCATCCACTCAAATGAAAATAAAATTCCCGTGGGATGTATATACATAGTCCCTAACAGCCCTAAAATGACTGATACGGTTATCGCAGAAATACTAGAGCATGTACCTACCCTGGAATTCGACTACAAAATAATTTGTGGCGATTTTAACCTCCCCGGAGTGAACTGGGATACCTGCACTGGACCTAGAATCTATGACGAGCTCCTAGAAGCTATAGATGTAGGAGGATGGAAGCAGTGTGTACGCCTCCCAACACGACATATCAATATTCTCGACTTAGTCCTCTGCCACAGAATAAAGCCGATCTCGATAGAGGTGGGGGATAAACTCGACAACAGTGATCACAACATACTGTACTGCACCCTACCTCTTCAACTAACAACTAAACACACACCTAAAAATTTCCCGGTTTACTATCAATATAGGGACTATAGAAATGCCGACTGGGAATTCCTACCAGCGCTCTTGAGAAGCTCTGACTGGGATGAATACTTTACCAATAATAACTTAGAAGTAACACTTAACAAGACAATCATTTCGGTAAGACACAATCGCACCCCTAAATTCTGCCCTAAAGACACCAACTCTATTCATAGACAGCAAAACACGATTAAAACAAAGGAAACTGAAAAGGAAATTTTACTTATATTAAAAATTAAATGCATTACACCAGCTACAAGCAGCATTTAAAAATCTTGAGGAGTGACATAAAATGAAGGCACAACTCGAGGAAAATAAAGCCCTATGGGGCACCTCTATAACTCAGGAACTCTGCAAGATCTTGCAAAAACGACTGAAGAGGGGTGAAGACAATAATGTTAGCCACTTGGAACATGAAGATATAATTTATGACGATCCCCAGATTATTAGTGAACTTCTTAGCCAGTGGTTCTCCAATGACATCAGAGCGCATCCGTCCCCAATTCTCGACATCACCTGCAAAAATAACCACAAGTTAGGTGAAATCAACTTTAATATACAAAAAATAGCATCAGCGGTAAAGACATTGAAATCTAACGGTAGTTGTGGGATAGATGATATACCATCTGTCATATACAAAAGCGGTGGCACGGATATGATAGTATTATTACTTCGAATATTTACCCTCTCACTAGTGACTGGGACCTACCCTGAAGCTTAGAAAAACACGTATATATTACCTAAGCATAAAGGAGGGGCAAAAACTAGTGCATGTAATTATAGGCCTATCCATATAACATCTGTCGTATCACGGATCATGGAGAAAGTAACCAAAGACCAAATGTCAGACTACTTTCTAAAACAAACTCATCAACCAGTCACAACACAGATTCCTCAAGAAAAGATCATGCGCCACTCGCCACATAGACTTTTTCAACGAAGTCGCCTACAGAAGAGATAGGAGAGAACTAGTAATTATCCCCTATTTCGGTATAAGGAAAGCGTTCGACAGAGTTCCACATAGTCTGCCAGTCAACAAGCTGTGCTCACTATGGATACGCAACCCACTCTACAAATGGATAAAATCACTTCTCTGTGATAGAAATCAGATAACAGAGGCTGGCTCGATGACCTTCAGGCCTAGACCAATCAGCAGTGGTGTCATCCAGGGGAGTGTATTGGGCCCTCTCCTTTTCATAATATACATAAACAGTATATGTGAGTGCTTTAGTATAGGCAAGCCAATACTGTATGCAGATGACTTGCGCGCGACCTATACATGCACAAATACAGATATCGGCACAACTATGAACTCTATACATGAAGAATTGATAAAAATGGATAGATGGTGTGACATTTAGAGACTCGAGTTTAATGTCGAAAAGTGTGGCTAGCTCTGCATAGGCTGTTCCAACATAGAACTCGACGTAGCAACTCAAGGCCACAAAATCCCCAGACTCAAATCTGCACTAGACCTAGGAATGAAATATTCACGTAATCTATCATTTTCTGAGCATATCTCGAAACCAGTATCGAAATCACGCAGGCTTATTGGTTTTCTACTCAGGAACTTCTGCAGAAGTGAATCCAGAATACTACTGTACAAGGTTTGTGTGCGCCCACTCCTAGACTATTGTTCATTCATATTTAGTAGTATACACATAGAAGACAAACTAAAAGTAGAAGGAGTACAGAGGTACTTCACGCTAAAAGTACCCGGAACCGAAAACGGCACAAACTGCTGCACCAGATGTGAAATCCTAGGACTCGAAACACCATGGTTAAGACGACTGCGACTAAATTTGGTACTCTTCTGTGAGCTTCTTAACCACATAGTGTATACCCCTACTAATTGTACTCGGTTTTCAGAAGACACTGGATACAACCTTAGACACACTAAAGGTACGGTGGCTATAGAACAATGTAAAACAGCCACCAGGCAAAAGTTTTTCATGATTAGGTATGCCCAAATATGGAACAAACTACCTGAGGAAATGCGACTAGCAAGCTCACTGGTGTCCTTTGAAAAGGCACTTAATTACACACTAAGTGGGTTTGCAAGTGACACCAGTGCTAATTCCCATGTAAGAGCTTCAGAAATTATAGGCCCATTTAATGTATGAACTTAGAGACTACACCTGTTGTTTCTTTTGCCTTTATCTATAATTTCAGACAAAAAAACAGCAGTTATGAAAATAACACCTATACAAATAAGAGTCGATCGAATTATGTCTACCTGATACAAAGCGTGAACCATAACCAACATACGAATGAAATATGAGAAAACAAGGTCGAAACTTACCACAATATCACATGGAAACATATGTTACTTGTAATCCACCAACTAGTCTCCTTTCCGAAAAGAATACGGCGATGCTCTATCCACAGTGGCGAGAAATTATATAAATCCACAATTGCCGTTTTACATAATCAGTGGAGGTAGAAATCAACGAAGTAATGCATTCACAGCATACGTATACTCTCCATGATCGCGGTCACACTATGCGGAATATGTCAAAATCGTAGAAGTTGAATTCACTAATCCGCACACCAAACGATCTGTCGTACATATTTGGATATTCATCCACATGTTTATCATGCCGAAAAATCCAAATAACTACCTATACAGCGCCTGTAAGCCTGGATATCTAAGTAATGAAAATATGCTGACAGATGCATTCCAGATCACAATGACTCATTCGATGTCAATTTTCTGTTTTTTTATGCTTCATCCGACATTTTTTATGGGTTGGTTCGCAGTAATTCTGCTTCCTGACCAAAAAGAATCAAAAATCTAACGGTTCAGATTCATTATTATTTCTCTGCATGTTTAACTGGAGAATAACTGATGCAGTGAGCCTCTTACAGATTATACTGCTAAAAACATTGTTGTCGGTAAACTAAATAAATTTTTACAAGCCAATTTTGTATATCTAAGAATAGCGTCTTCCAAATGTAACGCAACACTCAGTTGTTGCACGCGTTTTCGACAAATTAAAACAAAAATGGTGATTAAGATTATATCATATAATTTGTTTTAACTTTTGCAAAGTCTGCTTACTGTCATTATTCCACTACCTTTCTTTGTATATATCCTGTGTCAGTAACAATTTGTAAACATGCTTACTCCACGTATACATTTTTATCATATTTATAATGCATGTAAACTAAAGTCCTTCATGTACATAAAACGAGAATATATTATTATTGGTCGTGAGAAAAAATATGAACAAAGACTGATTCAACAACCAAGCACAGCAGACTTTGCGTAGGCGGATACAATTAGCATATAGATGACCTGACATTCAAGAAACAGCCACAAAGAGATGAAAGATTAATGTTTAGTGAGAAACCACCAATCAGAAGGCTGTGTTTGCTTACTTACAATAATCGATAATACTGTACATGAAAATCTATAAATATGTGTTGATTTCTTTAATAAACGACCTGTTGCCTGGCCCTTGTCTTCTGTTGTTAAGCTACTATTAAAATCTCATGTCGTGAATCCACATCAAAATAACAGTGATAAATTCCATCAAAAGCTCCAGGTATTTCACACCAATTCACTCATGGACTATGGTTGCGATAGACAGAGCTGCACATTTTGCGACATGCACGAAACCACTAAGGAACACCGACGAAATAAGTGGCGGTGCCATTATATTTTGTACAAATTATTGTTCTTGCGTTATTCAAGTTCACAAAGTTGACATCGTTTAGATAATTAACTCGTTCAGTAACAGCGTTATTCTGGAAGTGTCATTGGAAGCCATGTCCCGTTTTCATTATGTGGGTCAGTTTGTAATACTAGACAATTTTTTATTCACTTCGATTTTGTGGAAGATCTTGAGCTTGAACAACACATCTCCAATTCTTCAGATTTTCTGCAATCCTCCTCAAGCTAGGCGGACGATTGCTCATAAACTCATATGATCTCCTTCATGTCACGGCTTAGTGCCAACCCCATCGTTTCTCACCAGTCTTTTACTCGAGGTTCGGCGTCTTGCGCGAGGCTGTCCGGCGGTCTTCTCGGCTAATATGTTTGATTCATTTTCCTATTCAGTTTTGTTGATCATTAGGTTGTGGGTTGTTTTGTTATGTGAGTTCCTTGCTGTTTGTCGCTTCTATTCGGCCGTTCGTTATGGAGCGAAGGCATGTATTGATGAAAGTTTCAGGTTGTTGGAAATGCTTTCAGTGACGCGCAGGCTAAATTTCTAATCATATATGATTGACTTGACGTTAATGTTAAAATGACAAATTTTGTTCATTATGCTGAGTGTCACAGATTTCCAAGGTGACTTCAAGTTAGTGTGTGCCTGTCTTGCTTTCCGGATCCTGCGCTTTGATATCCCTTTGCGTGCTGCCTATCTTGGAAATAAATTCGCCCAAATGAGCGAAACAATAGAGATCACTGAAATATTTCCCGTTGATAGTGGTTGATGCATGTCATTGATGCTCGGGCATTATCACTAACTCTGTCCTCTCTATATTCATTTGAAGTTCATTGTTCACAAATTATTCTGTCAATTTTGGTTACCACCTGTAGGTCTCGGAATTTATGTGATACAAAACATAAATCATTCACATTTTCTTTCCGTCTGTACAAAGTATTACTGCCTCCCCACCTTCCACAGCCTGTGACACAGTCTATTTAACAACAATTTAAAAAAATATCATCCCCGATAACAGACAATCTAGTACTACTTCTGACTTAAAATCAAAAACTTCGCCTAGTTAACTAGCTCGATAGTTTTCTAGCCGGCTCCATGCCCGGGATAAGGAGAAAGGTTGGGCGTAGAGCTACCGACCCTACACTACAAAAGCTATTAAGTTGCTACAGAGACTTCAGCGCACAAAAAGCACTAAAAGTTAGAAAACACAAGTAACAATATTGTTCTTCACTGGAAATGTAAAGGCGAAATAACGTGGGTCGGTGAAAGTCTTCGGTAAGCCTGTAAGCCAGCTGATGTGTCTTCTCTCGATTGAAGAAAGCAAGAATAAGAATTGGAACGTGTAATCTCCGTACAGTGTACGAGGTTGGCTGGGAAGGCTGCCCAGGTAGCTTAGGGAATGCGAAGATATGGCATAGAAGTGCTGGATATCTACGAGATCAGAATGTGGATTATCATCTTTTATCCATCCAATATGTGCTTGGGTCGTTTTTGTTTTTGTGGAGACAATATTTCAATATTTCTTAATGTGCTCCAGTGCATGACTAGTTAGCGGATTGTTCCCGAAAACTAAAGAAAAATGGACGTCAAAAATATAAATTCCCCATAAACCAAATTTATGCGATTTAAATAACGATTATCCATGCCTGTTTAATTGGTGTGTCCTACAAAGATAGGAATAAATATATTATTATTAGAGAAGACGAAGGTGATGAAGATAACAATCCACCACCAACAGCAACAACAATCGGAGCCAGTCACCATCAACGGGACAGACTTGAATGAGGTTACTTCCTTCACTTATCTAGCAAGCATCGTCTCAACTACAGGCGGAACAGATGAAGATGTCAAAGCTGGCCGGAATCGGAAAGGTGAAATACTCCTTCATCAATCTGAATTCAGTCTGGAAATCTTCTGCACTCAACCAGCATGAGGAACAAGATTCGGACTCTGTTCAACACAGATGTGAAGTCAGTCAGTTCTTCTATACCAGTCAGAAACTTGTACTGCATGTCACCAGAAGCATTTCCAACAGGCTAAAGCAGACTTCATCAACAGCTGCCACCTTTACTGGCTCCATACTGAAGATTAAGTGGCCAGCTGACTAGAAAAAACTAGTAACAAGAAACTCTGGCTGGCAACAAACCAACAGGCGAGACCCGATTGCACAACAAATATGGAGTGTAGATCGGGTACACGTTGAAGAGGCCGTCTAATCACGTCGCGCGCAATGTAGGTTATTGCTCCAGTGTAATCCTAATGGGAAGCAGCGAATGAGTATTTAGTGCGATGGTGACTTGGGGGAGGAGATTAGAGTTTATCGCGAATCTCGGACGCAGCTGAAGAAGACGTCGGAAAATAGAAGAATGTAGAGATGTGTTGATAAAGCCCTATATTCCACATGAAAACCAAGGGAGTAATAATTATTCCTAGTGAACTTCAGTACTCGAATTTTTAAAACTTCTCAATTAATCGTATTCCAGCCACTCGCTTCTCTCACGAACCCAGGAAAGTATTTTTTAGAAATGATATGGTACTCAAGGTGAGTTTTGGAATAAGCCATGTTCCCTTTATGGTTACTTCTGTCACCCACGGCACTGACCATGTATGTATATCATCTTTTTATTCTGTTTGCTGATACTCATTCGGACACCGATAAATACACTTTCGTCTCAGTTGTGTTCTCGCCTAAGTAGTGTCTGCTGGGCAAACAGGTGCCTGTCGTTCACACTGATGAAGTAGGTCAGTAGCAGTAGTGATCACCATATCTATGTTCAGCCCGGTATCTCTATTTCAAACCCAAATTTGTTGCAAGGTATGAAAGTGGCAGCATCGTGGTAACACTCAGACAAAATCTGAGACAATTACCCGAAACTAATGCTTGTAGACAGCATTACGCATTAAAATGCTGAGGAGATATGCGATATTTTGGGTGAAAATTTTGCCAGAGTACAGAGTTTGGACGGCAAATACTTCTCAGATTTCCCTGATAAAGAGATGAGTGTCTAAACAGTAGTTGTTAACACCTTACCCACAAACTATATCTTTTGTTTTATTAAAAATGAGGTGAATTCACTTCTTCTGATACTATAATCATCTTCACAAGAGAGGTGACAAAACCTTACTTCTTGGAAGAAGCCTTTCATGGTGCTTGTTCACAAACGCAGGGAAGTCACGGAAGCCATACTATTTTAAAAACGTAAGAATTGAATGGTATCTCCGCTGGGACACTGAAAACGGGTCCGGAAGCCTCAGCGGATGCACCAACTTGCTAAGGTATAAGGCAATAAAAAAAGAGATACTTGTCAGTGTGAAGAAAGGTCACCTTTTCAATTTTTCAGTGAGCGGTGCCTCTGTTTTAGAACTCGTGCAGATACATACTCCGGTCCACGTTAGGAAAATACTAAGCCACATCATGCTGGGGACTGTAGGGCACTCTAGGCTCCTAATCTCATCGTTACGGTGGACTGGGTCATGCAACAGACCTCAGGGGATGAGAAGGCGGCCATAGGTTGCACTGGCGAACGGACCCTGCAGGACTCTGGATATCATGGATGATTTGCATCTTTAGTCCCACAAACTCGGAGATATATCAACGAAAACCAAAAAGTTGGTTAGATAGTCTGTCAAGATAGGACTTAATTGTGCAAAGGCAAATGACAGATGCGATAAAGATACTTGGCCAATAACTGCAAGCACCAATCATCATTAACGGTAGGAACTTTAAGGTACTCGTCCTCTTCACTTACTTTGGCATCAACACTTCAGTTACAAGCGGTAGTGGTGAAGATGTCAATGGGACGATTAGCAAGTTAGAAAAACGCACATCATTCTTCAATCAGTGTGGAGACCTACATTGCTGAGTACGAAGAAGATATGCATTTTCAATACTGATTTCAAGCCAATCATTCTGAATGTTTCAGAAGCTTATCACATCATTGAAAGCATTTCTCACTTACATGGAAAGGACTGTGTACTTATGAAATGGAAGTTAATGGGCTACTGTTGAACCAACTGATAGTGATGGTAAAGAACTGAGTGGAATGAAGATTTGTCACTGATGTCTTGTGTTCCACTTGGAAGGCACGGAAAGAATAATAGTGACAGTAATAATAGCGGACACTTACTGTCTTATAATATTATTATTCCTTTAGGTTCCAAGTAGATCATAAGGCTTCAGCAGCACATATCCACTTCATCATGTTCTCTGAAATCCTGTTTAGCTACCTCAAGATTGCCCATAGGCTCTCATTTCCTTCTCACACGGTTTCCTCCTTACCACCCTTGGGAGCCAAACTCGTCGTTTCCCATTCGAGTTCTACTCGAGTAGTTGCCTGGTGCGCGGCGTCACCCAACGGTCTCCACAGAGTTTGCCCCATCCACCTCCATTTGTTGAGCAATAGGTTCTTGGTTGGATCGTTAAAAGAGTTCCTTTTGACCTATCTTCTGCAGCCATCCAATATTCAGTATGAAGTATGATAAAAGTCTACAGCCACTAGTTATTTTTTATTTTTATTTTTGATCTTTGATAACAGCTTGATGCCACACCGTATTTTCAGTACAAGTATGGAATTTTCAGCATGGACATCGGTAGCCCAAATTTTGCAGGCCGACCATAGATATCGAGTGTGCGTCAGCAGGGGATCGAACCTCGGACCATGTGCATGGTTGGCGAGAGTCCTAACCACTGTGCCACCGACGCACCAAGTTTCTGATTCATATAGGAGAATTGAGTTAATATTAGTGTTGAAAATCCGAATCTTGTTGCTTATGCTGAATGCAGAAGATTTCTAAATGATTTCAGACTGATGAGGGTTATAACATCCTCATCATTGCTTTCACCTCTGTTGGTATTAGATGGTTGGAGGCAATCGGCAGGAAGCCTTGGACCTAGGTTTCGTGCTAGTTGGCACTCATCAGCAAGGCGTATCTGCAACCTTGAAGGAACTGGTGTCCCTTCTGAGATTCGAACCCGCGTCACCCAGTGCTGCAGTCAGAGACGTTACCACTGAGCTATTCAGGCTCGTGACTAACCTCCTGTAGGACTGTATTGGATATTTTTGATTGCACACTAGTCAGTAACTAGTGTAATGCGTCTACTCCTATCTTCGGTGCAGACTGAATTCTATCAGTCATGTTTGCAATGTGGCCACCATGCTAGGTGGCTCAACTAGCATGGTGGCCACATTGCAAACATGATGATCAGTCTGCACCGAAGATAGGATAGACGCATTACACTAGTTACTGACTAGTGTGCAATCAAAAATATGCTTTCACCTGTAGTTGAAGCGATACTTCTTAGATAGGTGAAGGAAGCGACCTTTTTCAAATTTCTTTCGTTAACAGTGATTGGTGTTTGCTCTTGTGGTTGGTCGGTTATTTTTATCACCTCCGTCTTCTGTATGTTCACCTGAAATCTTGTCTTCCCAACCTTGGAGTGTACGGAATTGGATTCCTGAAGGTCACCGAGGGCGGCATTAGTTTCGTTGAACACGTCATTGTTTACTTAATCTGGCGAAGAAACAAAATGCCAGAATTAAGTAGGGCAGATAGAATTGCAGCTGCACAGAAGAAGGTTAGGTCCCCTAAGCATTATCAGAAAGATTTAAAAATTAATTTTTTCCCACTAGTTTTGATATTTCAATTGGATTATTCCACTGTCGATTTTCACGTTATACTTGTAGAAATGATTTTTATTGAGATTATAATCTTATGAGGGAACTATAGTCTCCTCATGAATCCTTTGATAATCGTTTTTCCACAACACATGCAAGATTTCCTAAGATGAAGTAGAAAGATGTTTCTGCAGACACGTTTTGTTGTGGTTTCTGTGTTGAAGAGAATGTAGTTTGATTCGTTTTGAGTCAGCGTACTGCATATGGAAGTTAAGTGCAGTTTTTAATACGCATAGAAATTGCTTATTAGCTTAGGTTGAGTATTAATGAATTAAATGTTCATTTATTTAAGTATTTTCGGTTGATTTAAAGAATAATTCTTACACTAATTAGTGTAAAAGTTTACACAAAAATTTACTAGTTCAGGTTTCTATGCTTTTTGAAAAGGTGCACGTAACGAGAACAAGTAAAATACTGTATACTTTAATGAACATAACAGGAGATATCCAGAATATTTATGTTCATATGTAGCCATGTCTAGAGTTGTTGCCGAGGTTGTCGGTTAACTGATCGTGAGCATCGTTGAGGACTACAGTCTGGCAACTTATACTACAGAAGTTTCGACAAAGGTGATCTGTCTGGCATGTAGTGTATGGGTGCAACATATATTTTGGATATGGTTGTTTTGCCACAGTTAATCTAAGCCACGTAGGAAGATGTAGACTTCCTGGTTGGGGTCCTCGGGATGGTAAAAACCAATGGTTGGAAACAATTGGTGACATGGCTCAAAATCGTTCTCAGTGGCGCAGATGCATCCACTCCTTGTGACTTATGATTTCCAATTAAACTTTTGTTCTCCGTTATTACTATTCCTTTGTCTCACACCTCTGTTTACTGTCTATATTATGCATTTCTTCTACTTTCTTCTCTTGCTTTGCGTGCTACATAGATTGTGGCGACTTGAACTGCCGCACATATGTGCAAAGTTCTATGTCGAAAACCGACCGACCGACCGACCGGTTGTTTTGCCGTAGGTATTTATGTAATCGTTGACATAGTGTGACAAACACTAATGCATTTGAGGTCAGAATTTCAAATCAGGAGTCAGTGTCATATTAAGTGATGAAAATAATGTCAGTATTTAAATAAAGTTGCACTACTAAGTTGTTTCAGTGTACTAACAGATTTCTGGACACAAAGTAGGTTTAAACCGTTTTATGGCTAGTGCTTTAAAGAATATATATATATATATATATATGGGTCTAGGAGTGTTGAAATTAACCTTATGGTATCAGTATGATGTACTTTTAGATAGGTTATGTTGGGCATCTTTTGTCGGGCTCATGGGTTCAATTTGACCCACTGTTGCAGCCACTTAGGTAACCTGAACATAGATACCAATAGGTCCTCTGTGTGTGTGTATGTGTGGTCCTGGGTTTAAATTGATAAACACTAGAATCTTATCATCACTGAATTACTGTGATGGAAAACACTATTTCCATTTCTTTTATGAATGTTAGCTTAGTTGCATAGAGCGTTCTATAGTGACCTTTTAGATCTGTTTAATACCTAGACTTCATGTTTCACCCTGAAGATTAAAATAGTGTATTCATGTTTGTTTGAAGACTATTAGACTATTGGAGTATTCACTTTGATATATCCATAACTTCAGTGAATATTTTTGTGAGATTTATGTTTCTCTCAGCATAGTATTTTCATTGCATATGCTTTGAATTCGTATGAACTTATATTCCCTTACGTAACTTATACCAATATCCAGTCAATTTGTCGATTAGTACCGTGTTTTTGAATACGACTATCCCCATCTCTTTCTTAACCTAGTCCTGTCTTTAGCATTATTGCTTTTCAATAAGATGGGTGGTTGTTAACACGTAATGTGTGCTCTTGGAAACCTAATCGATGGAGACTCACACTGACATCAATTTACCTACTTGTCTTAGTCACAGTAGGTAATACTTAGTATCTTATTGAGGTGTCATATTTACCAAAGACGGAATAACTACGTTAGTGCAAAAATCAACTCCAAATAATTATTTCTGGCATTAATTTGATCTAGTTATTCAGCTCATAGATGAAAGTAATAATAATAACTATTAATTATGACCCGTGTGTAGTGCAAATCCGTAGTACTGAACGTCTGCCTACAAACACTGCTAACACTATTATGAATTTTGTAAAAGTTTGGCTGGCTGGATTCAACATAGCACTTGGCACCGAAGTGCAGCAGTTCGAGTTGCCACCTTTCAAAAAGCACACAAAGGTAGACAAGAAAATGAGTAATGAAGAGAATCAATAGAGTTTTGACAAGTATAAGAGTGAAACAGAATGAGTAATGGTAGAAAGGAATATGAAGGATTACAGAGACTGAATACATCTGCGTAAGCCATTGACAACGATTTCGAGCCATGTCACCTATTTCCTGTCACCAGCCATTGATCCTTAGAGTCCCGAGGGCCCCAACCCGGAAGTCTGCATCTCCCTACCTGACTCAGTTTAACTGTTAAGGATTTCATGGACTGATGAGGCCATGTTTTTGTTTGGCCACCACTTACTCTTTTACAACCTGCATCTATATCAGCTAGTTATGCCCGTCGGGAGGGGGAGGCGATGGTTAGGCATGCGCAGCACGTGACCTAGCCATCTCAATCTATGTAACTTTATAGCCTCTTCGATTGATTTTCCCTCTTTGCCCAACACTACGCCTAACGTCAACATTACTTACCTTATTATTACCACCTCCTAACGTGAGAAAGAGATCGTAGACATCTATGATCAGAAACAGTCAACCTTTTCATGTCTTCAACTCGTATTGGCCATGTTTCAGAGCCATAGAGAAGGACGGAGCGAACTGCTGAGCAGTACACACGTCTCTTGTTTGATAACCGGATGTCACGCCTACGCCAGAGACGGTGTAAGTTAGCGAAAGCAGCTCGAGCTTTTGGATCCGTGCTCGGGCTGCTGTGAAAGTATGACAAATGATTTTCTATGTAAATCACTTACCTGTATTCTTCTAGTTTGTGTGTAAGCTCTTATTGGGCTGTACAACCTGGATGCTGGATGTATGAATATGCCTTCAAGACAACTAGTGTATTCTGCAGTTATGATTGTTAGAAATCAGTTACAACTGTGCAGATATAAAGATTTGAGTTACTCCTTATTGAACGAACTATTCTTCCTTCTCTACACATTTGTCCCTCGTAATACCATTTTGTCGTAATAAGAATTGACTGTCAAGCATTAAAAATATGAAATTTATTTGATAAGATTGTTATTGAATTGCATGTTGCACCTGTTTACTAGCGCAAAAACAGTCTCAGAATGTACTGTGTCACTTAAAATTATGTGCTAGCCTATGGGGTCTGAAAAATTCTGTCTTTAATTTTTTTTTAATTTTGATTTACAGCTTGATTCCACACCGTATTTTCAGTACAAGTATGGAATTTTCAGCATGGATATCGGTAGCCCAAATTTTGCAGGCCGACCATAGATATCGGGTGTGCGCCGGCAGGGGATCGAACCCCGGACCATGTGCATGGTCGGCGAGAGTCCTAACCACTGTGCCACCGACGCACAGCTGCTTATAAATATGCATTATTGATCCATTTTGATTGATTTTTATGAAATAAAGCAAAAGTGATGTTCTGTGTTTTTCTGTGACTTCTTTACACTAGCTGAAGGAGTTTCAGGCAGCTAAAGCTAACAAAAATGCAAATGAAAGCTATTCAAATCAAAATTCCTCAGTCGATACTTCAGGGTCTGCAGATTACCAAGTGAGCTTTATATAAAGCTTTTATTGTTTTGTTTTACCGTTTTGCATGTGATGTTAATTGTCCATAAGGAGTGTGTGAATATTCCTGAGCAGACATGTATCTGGTAATAAGTCAAGAGTACTTTTCACTCCTTGTAATCATAACATATGATATTTAACTGTGAATTTGTGGGTTTTTGGTCTCTAATTAGTGGAATTTAACCATTCCTGAAGACCGCCTTTGCTTATAACCTGTTAATGTTCAGAATTGTGTCACCCGTGATGTTGAATTGTAGGTTCCTCAAATCTTAGTAGCGTGTATTCCGAGTAATCTGAAAAGCACAGCTTTACACCGCCTCACTATAAACCTTAACTGACCGTACTGTTTTGCGTTTGGCTTTTTACTCACTACTAAAACCCATTCAGTATTTAGTATCGTTGATGGGACGATCACATGTCCACCCTTTGTCAGTTGCTGGAGCGTTGTCACATGTAATGCAGTCCAACAATCACTGTAATTCCTGATATATTAGGGCTGGGTTTGATTTTTGGGAAGGACCTCTTTTAGGAAATAATACAAGTAGAGCGATGGCATATAACCACCCATTACCAGTGTTCTCAATTAGTTATTGAAGTTAGACATGGGTGCACAGTCTTACTGGCTTAGACACTCGACTTCCAGCCAAGGAGGTCACAGGTAGGAAACCCGCTCCACCTACTGAGGTTTGGGCAGTCAGATAGGTGGTGTGGTACATTCCCGACTGCAAGGAATTACAAGTGATTGGTTTAGTAATGTCTTCATATAACTTCGCTGTCGATAAAATTTTGAAGATAACCATGAAGGCTGTGCCTAATGGTGGTGTAGATCTGCAAAGGAGAAGACTTTTCAGCCTCGAGTATACAGACGATATCATCTTACTGTGATAACTTTCAGATTACCTAAATGGTAATTTGGCGATTAGTGTCAGTAAGTATGGTGTATAATTTTCACCTTCCAAGTTGAATGCAATGTGATAAGATTGGATGAAGCTTGTACCGTCTCTCATCCTCGCAGGTTAACTCTCATAAGTATTTGAAAAGTTTGTGCATCCAGGTAGTTGTGTGAGTGCTGATGGTGTAAATAAAATCTCAATGCAACATATGCCAACCTGTTCGTCAAATACTGACTTTACAACAAATGTCTATGCAGTTATGCTCTACGCCAGTTAAACCTGGATTCTTCGGGCTGACGTGAAGTAGTTTTAGTTATTCGATCGGCGCTGTGTCCATTTAGTCGCTTGCTTACAGTGGCGTTGACATGCCAGTAATCCCCGAGGTCCAATAATATGTTTGATGCAGTGAAAATCGTCTTTCAGCAAATGATGTCGCTTTAAGACGCCGGCTAAGACATGTGTTACAAATGTCAACACGCAGGCTTTCACACTTCAGTTTTCTAGATACTGGATTGGTTAAAACAATTTGAGAGATGGTTAGTTGATGACACAACGCTGTGGGGTAAAGAGTAGTAGTAGTAGGGTTAGTATCCGATAGTATCTTGCAACTTTCTGGATGGCGTCCACGAGGCCATGGAATTCAGTATCTCAAGACACTTTCAGGCATGTCCTTGGGATCGAAACCAACAGTGATCCTGCTGCAACTTCCAACTTACTTCCTCCGGAAGTAATATTAATTAGTAAGTACTCTTGAGAATTATGCTTACCTGTTTACATTTTATTATTCCTGAAGCATTTTGTTTCTCTTTTTCACATATTGTTGTTATCCTTTTTTGTATCGGACCACTTTTGGTGCGCATATTGTACTAACTTACAAGCCACATTGTGGGCGGTGCCTTAATGTCTGTGAGTGATAGTCACTGTCAAGCATATTCCGACTTTAAATCCACGTTTTTTCTGCACAATTAAAATCACTCTTTTTTGTTGTCTCATTTTACTGGGAAGAAGTCGTTCTCAGTGGCGCACATGCATCCACTCCTTGTGACTTATGATTTCAAATGAAACTGTTCTGTTCTTCTTTATTACTATTCCTTTGTCTCACACCTCTGTTTACTCTCTCTATTATGCATTTCTCCTACTCTCTTCTCTTCCTTTGTGTGCTACATGGAGTGTGGCGATTTGAACTGCCGCACATATGTGCAAAGTTCTATGTCGAAAACCGACCGACCGACCGACAGACTGGGAAGAAGTAAAGTCAACCTTCTATATAATTTTCCAGTGTTGGTTTGCAGACATTCGATTAATTTCAATTTTGATCACGAATTAACTTCACTTGAAGAATCATAGTAGATAGAATATATCTCTATGCCTTTTTTCAGTTTCCGATGTAATAGAAAGCTAAATAAAGCTGTTGGTTCCTATGACCGTTGCGAAATTGATGATAGTGATATAGAAACCAAGTATGAAGTTAGGTATCTTGGATTAATTCCTTCTTCTGATCTATCCTGGTCTTCACATGTCTTAGCGATTTCTAAAAGAATATTTCGTCTGACTTTTTACATTAAGAAGTCAAAGCACTCTCGGGTATAACTCAACCAAACCCTCCTCTTACAGTTTGTCGACTCGTGCATCTTACCTATTCTTCTTTACTGTTCACCCTTATTCTTTCCTGGATACTTCGTAGAACTCTAAAGACTGTCAGTAGGGCGAGTGGTATCCAATTGGGCCATATCGTTGACATTGTCACTGATAAGCACTTGATGTCATGCAATAAATTCGCTAAAAGAATTTGGTCAGACTGTCAGCATCCACTTTACCCGCAACTCCAACCTTGTTTCTCCCCAGGTAAAACTAGAAGTCTTTTCAGAAGACTTTATGCACGTCTAGGTATAAAAATTCCACTTTACCATATTTGGCAGCACGTACTTTATGTGATGAAAGTAGTGTTAGGCATGAACTAACTAACCTTCTTTGCACTACTAAATAAACCATTTCCTCCACCCTTACAGCATCAAACTTTATTGTTATTGTACTTTTTATATTCATAATCCTCTCAATTTTTTGTTTATTTTATTTTTCCATGAGTGTGAACATCATTTAAGCTGTGTTATAACTGTTAATTTTGTATTTCCCCTCACCATGCTGCTATATCAACAGAACATTAGATTCAATAATCTATAACATACTAAAATTTCCAAACTGAATCGACAAAACTGTTTGAAACAAACCCACTGTTATTATTATTATTACTACACTTAGTATTTTCTACTCGTGCTTCGAATACTTCGACTTTATATCGTAAATGTGGACAAATTCCTCTGTTTAATTTTGTTTATATTTTGAGTAAATCAGATGTAATATTGTGGCAAATGCTGAGAATTCCATTCTTTATTATAAGTACTGTTTTTGGAATAAAGATTATTATTATTATTACATTAGTTTCGCATTGATGATGTATGCATTTCGCCTTGACTTCCTTCAATAATAATGATAAGCTTCACCAATCATAGGAACAGGTTTGGTCACGACCTGACGTCATTTAGAGAACCGTGAAGAAACCAGAGAGTACATGACAGTTGTTTTGTCCTTGCTTAGGCGTCTTCAGAAGCAAAAAAACCCTGCCAGGAATAGAGCTCAGGGATAGACTTCTACACCGCAATGGCTGAATGAGTTCACCTTGTAATCTGAAGGTCCTGGTTATTGTACTGATGAAGCATCCCAATCAAGGACGAAACAACCATCCAGTTCTCCATGGTTTACAATGGTTCTCTAAATCAAGTCTATTCCTGATTAATAAAAGTGCAACTTATCACACTTTCACTTTAATCTTAATTCTTTTGTAGGCTAACAATACCCCTCATCAACACACTAATTACCCCTACATGTAAGTTTTTTTTAAATATCTTGTATTCATTCGTATGTATATTAAACCTAGTACAAATTTGTAAAAAAACAGTGTATTTCAGGTACAGTTGTATTGATTAAAGTTCCATAGCTTTGATAACCGTTTCAAGACCTGTCTGTCTGTTTTCGATATAGAACTGTGCACATATGTGCGGCAGTTCAAATCGCCACACTCCATGTAGCACACAAAGGAAGAGAAGAGAGTAGGAGAAATGCATAATAGAGAGAGTAAACAGAGGTGTGAGACAAAGGAATAGTAATAAAGAAGAACAGAACAGTTTCATTTGAAATCATAAGTCACAAGGAGTGGATGCATCTGCGCCAGCCATTGAGAACGCTTTTGAGTCACATCACCAATTGTTTCCAGCCATTGGTTTGTACCGTCCCGAGGACCCCAACCAGCCAGGAAGTTTACACCTTCCTACGTTGTTGGCTTAAACTAACTTGTGGATTTCATTGACTGGTGTAGTCATGTTTTGGTTTGACCGCCACTAGCTCTTTTCCAGTGTGACCCTATGTCAGCTAACATTGACCGTCGGTCGAGGGAGGCGATGACTAGGCATACGTAACACATGTCCTAACCATCTCAGTCGATGTAGTCTCACAGCCTCGTCTATTGATTTCCCCTCCTTACCTAGCACTCGACCGATGCCTAACCTCAATATTGCTCACCTTATTATACCACTTCACACGGGAGGTAGAACGCAGACACTTATGACCAAAGACAGCTAGCCGATCTTTTCATGTCTTCCACTTTCAATGGCCATGTCGCACTCACAGCCATAAAGGAGGACGGAGCGGACTGCTGGCGTGCAGTACACCCGCCCTTTGCTCGATAGCCAAGACCACAGAGTTTATTGTCATTCCGATGGATTCTGTTATGTTTAACACCCGTAGAGATTACATTTCTGTAACATCGTTACTGTCATAATTTCACGGATTATGTGCAACATACAATGGTAACTTTTCTGTGTGTTTATTTAAAAAAATGTAATCCTGATGCACAGGATTGGTTGATATATTCAGTCAATAAGTTACTGACAGACTAGGCTCAGCTTAGTCATAAATCCTGTGTAATTATATCTTTTACAAGCGTGAATGAATTTCTATGTTAGGTTGTGGGTCGCACAGTGCGTGTGTGTGTGAGTTTACTATCCTGTTGTTCAGGCTAAAGTATGCTGGGTGAAATTTGAAGTTACGACTCGTTGCATGAAAGCAGACGGTCTATGAGGGAAGGGTATAAATCGTCGTTGTATCATTTGTGCAAACTGAAATGATTGCTTACTTAGAACAAGGAGTGAATCTTCCGATGAGAAGAATAATAAGTCAATCGATCAGGTTGGGAAGTTACATCACAATTGAAATAGCTGTGATATATGTGTGTGTTGCACATGCTAAGCCATTGTCTTCCTCAACGGTTGGTAATGTTAGCCGATATTGGATTAGGCTGGAAAAAGATTAAAGGTTATCGAGCCAAAACCTGGAACCGGTCGATGAAGTCTTTGATTGTTGACTTGAGCCATGTAGGAAGGTGTGTAGGCGTAGGCTGCTTGGCTGAGTTCCTCTGGGCAGTGTAAGAAAACCAATTAGCTTGGAGACTATTGGAGATATGTCTTAGAATCATTGTCTGTGATTTCCTATGTCCACTGGACCGTCACATTTTTCCCACTTTACTATTATTTTCTTCTCCCTCACATATCTGTTTATTATGTCCATTTTGAATCTCTTTTCCTCTGCTATTTGTCTACCTTTGTGTGGTATGTGGAATGTGACAAGTTGAACTGCCGCAATTCTGTTCAAAGTTCTATATTGGAAGTCAGTTAGTTAGAACCGTTCAGTACAGATAAAAAAGTTTATTTCAAGAAACAATCATTAAACTAAAAGAATACTAGACTGAACTGTGTTTATGTTGTGCTGAATGGTTAAAATCGTGAAAGAAGAAAGGGAGTGCATAAGTTTATTTTGTATGCGAAGCTCCAGATTTTCTTTCACCAGTACAAAACAGGCGGATGCCTATCTGAAGTTTGCAGGTCATTCTTCATCTTCTAGATGACTAAAGAGGAGGAGTGTGTTGAAGCTGACTAACTCTCGTCGAGATGTTCAATTGCTGCCTGTGCTTCTTACAGATCTACTCCTACCATTTCATTCTTGTATCAATTAGGATAGAGTGCTCAGCGAGAAATTGATATGCTTAGTGAACTGGTATGTACACACACTGTAGTAACCATTTGTGAGATCTTGCCCTTCTAATTATGGTCGATCAGAGAACACTAATCTCAGCATCCTTGCAAAGAAGATTTTTTCAAAATTTAGTTTGAGATCTTTCTTATCAGCGCGTCAACAGGTAGATCACCTTTGAAATCAATGTTTACCAGCATAATTTCGTTGTGTGTAACAAGAAAGGTGCACTTCACAGGTTTTAACTTGAAATTTTTTCTCCGTAAACCAAGGTAGATAGATATCCATATTTCATCAAGACTTTTCTTTCAAGGTTTATCTTTGATTCCCTGGTATCCGGACTGTATGTGCTTACTGATTAGTAGACAGCTGTAGTAATGTTTTAGCTCAATATAAACATAGGTATTCTTACCGTCCAACAAACATTATATTTCTTGACCTAAAGGCGGCATTCGATTCTGTCGACCTAGAGGTACTATGGTGATGCTTAGCTGGGAAGGCAATGCCGAGGAAATACATCGCACTGGTTAAGGCACTCTACTCGAACTCATGCAGCCAGGTGAGAGCTCACGGCGAGTTGTCATCTGAAGCGGTGACGACTAGTGGCGTCCGTCAAGGATGCCCATTATTCCCATTTCTATTCAATTTCATCATAGACTTACTAATGGACTTAACCCTAACTCACTTCAGAGACTCAGGAATTGACATTTTTACCAGGGAATAATCTCGTTGACTTAGAATATTTAGATGATATAGTCCTTCTAGGTGAAGACGCTGACAAAATGCACAGTCTTCTGAACACCTTGAGGAGTAGCGATCTGCGAATGTTTGGCATGTGATTCGCTCCCGTCAAATGTAAGATGATGCCACAGGTCTGGACTACATTTACTCCTAGTTTAGAAATAGGGAGTGAAGTGGTAGAGCACGTTGACCGCTTCTCTTATTTGGGAAGTTGTGTCAGCCCCAACGGGTTGATCTCTGACGAAATCTCAGCACGGATACAGAGGGCTAGTTTCACAAATGCCAGTTTACGCCATCTCTGGCGTAGACGTGATATCCGGCTATCGACCAAAGGGCGGGTGTACTGCTCAGCAATCCTCCCCATCCTCCTTTATGGCTGTGATCGAGACCTGACCATTGAGAGTGGTAGACATGAAAAGACTAGCTGTCTTTGATCATAGGTGTTTGCGTTCTATCTCCCGTGTGAAGTGGTATAATAAGGTGAGCAATATTGAGGTTAGGCATCGGTCGAGTGCTAGATAAGGAGGGGAAATCAATCGACGAGTCTGTGAAGTTACATTGATTGAGTGAGATGGTTAGGACATGTGTTACGTATGCCCTCCTCGACGGACAATGTTAGCTGACATAGGGTCAGGCTGGAAAAGAGCTAGCGGCGGTCAAACGAAAACATGGCTTCATCAGTCAATGAAATCCACAACAGTTAGTTCAAGCCAGTCACGTAGGTAGGTGTAGACTTCCTGGCTGGTTGGAGTCCTCGGGACGGTAAGAACCAATGGGCGTTGGAGACAATTGGTGATATGGCTGAAAGTCGTTCTCAGTAGTTAGGGCCGATGCATCCACTCATTGTGACTTATAATTTCCAATGAGACTATATTGTTCTTCGTTATCACTATTCCTTCTTACCTCACACTTCTGTTTACTGTCTCTAATATGCATTTCTCCTACTTTCTTCTCTTGCTCTGTGTGCTACATGGAGTGTGGCACCTTGAACTGCCGCACATCGGTGCAAAGTTCTATGTCGAAAACAGACAGACGATAAACTTTTGATTTTATCTTGAAAGACTCTCGTGGCAACAATCTCTAGAGAGACATGCAAATTGCACATGTGCTCATGAAGCACATTTCATCATTGGGGGTTAGTTAGTGTATCTTATAGAATGTCGTAGGCAAAAACTTCAAACTACAATGTGCATAGACACAAATCACATCATTAGGAAATTTATACCGCGTTTCAGTCAATTTGATGCTTTTGGCGAGTTTACTGATGATGGGATTATGTTTGTGTGCTTGTTGACAGCTTTATTGACGTATTCTGTAAGTATTTAGCAAGGCTGTGCTTAGTGCGATTTGTGAGCAATGGTTGCATGCAGATCTGTGTACATAACCAGATATTAGCTGACTGTCAGTATCTGTGTCTGTCTGGATTCACCGTAACACTTGGCACCGAAGTGCAGCAGTTCGAGTTGCCACGTTCCAAATAGCACACAAAGGTAGACAAGAAGATGAGTGAAGAGAATCAGTAGAGTTTTGACAAGTATAAGAGTGAGACAGAATGAGTAATAGTAGAAAAGAATATGAAGGTTAAAGAGACTGAATACATCTGCGTAAGCCATTGAGAACGATTTTGAGCCATGTCACCTATTGTCTCGAGCCATTGATTCTTAGAGTCCCGAGGGCGGGCCCCAACCTGGAAGTCTGCATCTCCCTACCTGACTCAGTTTAACTGTCAAGGCCACCACTTACTCTTTTCCAACCTGCACCTATATCAGCTAGTAATGCCCGTCAGTCGGGGGAGGCGATGTTTAGGCATGCGCAGCACGTGACCTAGCCATCTCAATCTATGTAACTTTATAGCCTCGTCGATTGATTTTCCCTCTTTGCCCGACACTCTACGCCTGACGTCAACATTACTTACCTTATTAAGCCACCTAACGTGAGAAAGAGATCGTAAACATCTATGATCAAAAACAGTCATAAAAAGTAGTTCGAATCTAATCATCCTTTTAACTGAATACTGAACACTTAAGACGATGAATTGATTGTATCCTAAGCAATCTACTGGTCATATGTCGATAACATGTTCAGGCCCCTTTATACATCCTCTCTCTTCCAGGTTACCATCTGATAACAGTCAATTCAGTCAAGGACAACCGGGGCAATATCAGCAACACTATAACTTACCAAGTGTAACAAATACAGGATATTATGCAAATTCTGAAATATATCAACCTCAGCAACCTCAGTATGATATGTCGAGTGTCCCAGCGGAGTATAATAATACTACGTCTAATTCACTGGCGAGTTACTTTAACAATCCAAACAATTATTACTATTGCCCTGCTCCTCCTACTCTTCAACCGCCAATACCGCCGCCAGCACAAGCATCAGTACCATTTGTTCCTAGCAGTAATTATGCTACCCCTGCTCCTGCTCCTCCTCCCCCGACTTCTTCTACCTTTGTTGTTGTTTCTCACTATGATAATGGCGTTTCCGGTGGTGTTTCCAGTGGTGACTATTATACACCCGTTGCAAATCTCACTGATAATCAGATCTTATCCTCGCCTACCTCATCACCATTATCATCATCATTAGCATCATCTGCATTTCAAATACCGTCGAATAGAAATATGCACCAAACAATACCACCACCACCGCCGCCCCCGCATCCAGTCGAGTTAAATGTATCTACTTGTTGTAATCCACTCGATTTAAGTGATCAAAATCAGATAACGTCGGATGGTTGTCCTGCCGCTACCACTACTACTTCGTCTTCTTCTGTTGTATGTCCAGGAGTATATCAGAATACTTTTTCATCTATGCCTTATGATGTAAATATTTCTACTAATGACGATATTGCTACTACTACTACTACTACTACTACTACTAAAGAAGAATCTCATTTGGAATCTGAAATTGATGACAAAGTAACTGTAGATAATATGTAAGAGTTGTTTTTTCTCTGGACGGTATTATGCGCTTGTTTTTTTCTCTCTCTCGGTTAATACTCTTAATGTTTCTGTGTTTTTTTTTAAAGTGCTGGTTACAGGTTCGACCACTGGCTGACATGTGAGTGTCTGATGCTCACTAGTGACTGGCGTTTTTTGTTGTTGTTGTGGAAGTCATCTGGAGTTATGGTGAAAAGTTGTGACCAGTGGACTGCCGGGGTTGTAAGAACTGTTAGTCACCTACGACACTAGCTAGTGGCTGCGCTATATATTGTGAATTGACAGAAGTTGGAGTTCATGGGCTGGCCATTGGACCGGGGTCCCAGTGGCTGGTTGGTTTACGAGCTGCTCGCCTTGTGATCAGGGTTCGAACCCCCCCGGTGGTTGTGCACTGATGGAGAATCTTGAACTAGGGCGAAACAGCTGTCCAGTACTCTCTGGTTTCCTGATGGTTCTCTAACTGATGTCCGCTCGTGACCAAACCTGTTCCTGTGATTGGTGAAGCTTATTATTATTATTGAAGGAAGTCAAGACGAAATGTAAACATCATCAATGCGAGATCAATATGGTAGAAAAGATAATAGGGATTTGTTCTCTTGAATTTGATGGACACGAATTTTATTCAGTTGAACAGGGAACTTTATTTAGGGTGTAGGTTTCTTGTTTATTCAGTTAATGCCTATTTACTTGGAACATAAACTACTGTTATTGTGTAAAGACCGATAATGCTATTTATTTGTGTAAGCTGAAATATGCGAAACCATTGGAATGCGTTGTGTGAAAAAGATGTTACTCAGCAATCACTTACATTACCATGCAGATTGCAGTAATAAGGCTAGTAATACTAACTGGTTGCTCAAACTCTGGTAGCCAGGACGGGATTCAAACCGTCACCCATTGGTTGGAAGTTGAGTTCATGGACTAACAAACTACAGCTTGTATGTGAGAAAGTCAAATGGCAAAGCCAATGTGCTATATCTTATCTCAATAGTCAAGTATGTTTAGAATTTTTGTTGTAACCTATGGTTAAGCATGTTTATTAAACTGCTTTATTCACTTGAAGTCAAGAGGTGGCTCTCGTGGCCCAAGTAGTCAAGTGGATAACGCTTTGGCGTTTGAAACGATGGGCACTGGGTTCGAGCCTCGGTGGGAACAGCATCACTTACTCACTGGGGAATGCAGGTGCATCCAGCTGCTAGACGAGTCTTAAATAGGACGAATTGCGCATCCTAGATTCCACTGCTAGTCACCAACTACCAATTGACCTCAAGTTACATGACTAGACATCGTCGAAGCATCTACAGAAGTAGCCGACATGTCAACCTGAGACCGAGCAGTTCGGTCCAATGAATCTACGGGCGTCGGTCGCATAGCGGTTAGGACGCTCGCCAACCATGCACATGGTCCGGGGTTCGATCCTCGGCCGGCGCACTCTTTGTGCGTCGGTGGTATAGCGGTTAGGACGCTCGCCGACCATGCACATGGTCCGGGGTTCGATCCCCGGCCGACGCACTCCTTTACCTCACTGAGCCAGAAATAATGCTGGTAAAGAGGGGAGGTTGGGCATGAGGCTAGCAACCCCATCCCGTAAAAATAAGCACTGCTACAGAAACTTCAAGCCACTAGCTTGAAGCCCTATGTTCCACTGTGGAACGTGATGGAAAAAACAATCTACGGGAGAATCTAAAATTGCATTATAATTGCTTTATTCATTGCCAAAATTATTCGACCTATTGGTGGTGACTATTTCGTCCATAGATGTTTTTTACATCATTTTAGTTATCTTCACAGTATAGTTTGGTAAATGAACAGTTTATGGAGTATTATAGATATAATCGTATTATCTTAAACTGTAGTAAATCATCTTTTGATTGATGTTTACATTCCGAATATTTCCAGTAAAGAAACTACTACTTCTTGTCTATAACGTCAATGAAATACATGACCTTTTTAATAAATTGAAGAAGTTGTTGTGACTCAGTCACGCGGGACTGATTTTTGGTGTACCAGGCTAAAAGCCACATCTGCGGTGTTGTGAGGTTTGATAATACTACGCAGCTGCCGAGCTGAAGTGTATGGAGGAGAACTTGAGACCGACACCCATCCACATCTGGAAGTCGATTGCTTGTACCAACAGGGCACATCCCCGCCATCTAGTTGAAAATATGGAAAGAACTTGTTGAATGGATTATTCACTTTGTGTATTTGAATATAAATACATGTATCATAGTATGCGACTTTATCATGGATTTGTTTGTAAAGTGAAAATGTGATATGATATCCGAATTCGTTACAGGATTTCATCATGAGCTGATATTGGTTAGAGAACCACTGGAAAACCATATGGGAGTAGTGGACAGCTGTTTCGCGCTAGTGCTTGGTACTCTTCATTAGTATGCACCTATCCACCGGGTTTCGAACCTAGGACCTTCTGGTTACCAGGCGAGCCAGCTTGTATACCATTAAACCACTGGGATCCGATCCAATGGACAGTGTCCGTGAATTCCAACTTCTGCCAATTCACGACACAGCGCGACTACTAGCCAACACCACTAGTCGTGAATTGACAGAAGTTGGAATTCTTGGGTTGGCCATTGGATCGCGTCCTAGTGGCTTAACCGGAAGGTCGTGAGTTCGAGCCTCGGTGGGTGCGTACTGATGAAGAGACCCAAGCACTAGGACGAAACAGCCGTCCAATGCTCCCTGCTGGTTTTCCAGTGGTTCTCTAACCAATGTCTGCAGCTCATGGTGAAATCTTGTAACCAATCAATCAAATCCCTACAAACGAATACTTGAATATGCGAGTTCTTTGTTCAGCCTTCAGTGTTACTACTAAGATATTGTTCATATCAATGTATTAAACTAAAAACTTCACTGGAGATATGGATTATTGGCTGAAGCAGTTGACTTTCAGCCAATGGTTTCCAGGTTCGAAACCCACTACTACTCCATACACTTTCGTTGGTCAACTGAATAGTCTGATGCATTAGCAGTCTGTTTTGAGTAGCTGTGTTCTAACAATAAGGTTTTTTTTCTTAGCTGAACTCATAATTTTTACATTTATTCCTATGTATTTGATGATGAAGGCCTACAGCGACAACCGAAAAACTTTTACAATTAACTCGTCAGTTGGATGGTATATTAGAGACATCAGAACGTTTAACTTCATTGCATACATCCGGCGCTACTAGTCCTCTGATGAATGAATATTCTTCATTTCGTACTGGTAACAACAGGATACTATCTTCACCGTCAAGTTTACTAGAGTCATATAGTTATCCCGAGTTGTCCAGTCAACAGAATCATCGAATGGTTGAGTCTTATGAGCAACAGCAGCAGCAACAACAACAACACCAGAAGGAGTTTTTACGTTCAACACCGAATTCGTATATGTCTGGACAATCATCCCAGGTGTGTACTGGACAAAATTCTTTAGTTAGAGAACTTGAGGTGAGTTATCTTTTGGTAATGAAAACCATTTTTGATTGATACTGGTCGGAATACGAGGTAGTTGTACTATAGAATTAAAGCATTCATTGAGGTGTGTGTGTGTGTGTAAGGGGGGACGGGTAACCGTGTTTTTTTACAAATCAGTGAAACTTAGAGAACACGAGTCATTCAGTTGCTGCCTACCACCCAATCTCGGCACGTTTTAGGATATGATTTTGTCTGGAGTTATAGGCAGGCGATACTAATGACTCACGAAACCAACGTTTGGTGTTTTTTCTGACTGTTGTCGATTTATTATGAAAACTATATGAGTTATATTATTTTTCGATAGGGTGTCGTAAAGAACTCCTGTAAACTAGTAAGCCAGCCAGCTGGGAATTCATTGGGGTGGCTACCCACATATTTCCAGACAATGTGGTTCTATACACTTTTGCTAATTGGTAAATTTGGGTCGTACATATGAATTTCAATCTCCTCTGACAGTGAAGGAGAGAGAGGCTTAGTTTTTGATATAGTTGTGTTCTCTCAGCTGGTTGGTTTAATTGTGAAGCTTTCGTTGTCAGCTATCTAGACAACATCTTCAGCGCAAGTTTTAGTATGAAATGAACTTATATGTTATTATTATTATTATTGTTCCCTTGGGCTTCAACTGCACGTCTCCACTTGCTTCTGTCTTCTGCTGTACTTTTCACCTGAATCCATGTTAATCCATACTGTTTCAACTCTTCCTCACACGATCTCCTCCATGTCACCCAGCGGCCTACTCAGCGAGTGTCCAGTCCATCTCCACTTTCTCCTGCATATTTGTTGAGCGATTGGTTCTTGTTTTGTTTGTTCCCATAGTTTCTTGTTGGTGGTTCTTTCCAGCCATCTGATCTTCAGTATAGAGCAAAGACAGTTAGTTGTTGATAAAGGTCTGCAACAGGCTGTTGGAAATATTCTTTGTGACACACTGGCCAAGTTTCTGATCCATCCGTATAGAAGAACTGACTTGACGTCGTTTGTATTGAAAATCCGAATTTTGTTGTTGATGCAGGCTGAGTTGAGTGACGAAGATTTCCAGATTGGTTTCAGGTTGATGAATGTGTTTCTCGCCTTCCCGATTCTCAATTTGACATCCTCATCTGTTCCTCCTGTAGTTGAGACAATGCTCCCTAGATAAGTGAATGAAGTAACCTCTTTCAAATCCCTCCCGTTGATGGTGATTGGCGCTGGATGTTGCTGATGCTGTCGTTGTTGTTGGTTGGTTATTTTCATAACCTCCGTCTTGTCTATGTTCACCTGGAGTCCTGTCTTCACTGCCTGCTTCTTCGACCAGTTTGTCGGTTTTCGCTTGTAAGTCTTCGATTTTGTGTGACATCAAACATAAGTCATCCATACGCGAAATCCAGGTCTTCTAGATTCTTCACGTCGGTCCAGGATATCCCTGTCTTCTCGTTTCCCACTGTCTGACGCATAATCCAGTCCACCACAATTATATATATATGAACTTATATGAATTCTCCATAAATGATGACATAATTGTATCTCCTGGCAGCCGTTGTCGTGATTGGTTGTTAATTTACATCTCTATTGATCATTTTTATTGATTTGAAGTCTGAACTTCTTTGTTATGGTTTTTATTTTTGATTATTTGGTAGAGTTTGTCTGTAGTAATATGTTTGTTAATCGCTGATTTTTCTGAGTACCAGGCTTCTAGAAATTCCCTGACAGTATTTTTGGTGTTTCCTCTGTTTAAAATTTCTACATTCTCCCATTCATCAAATTTTTTTTTCCTTCACGTTCCCCAGTGGAATATAGGGCTTGAAGTGTTTATTTTACAGGATGGGGTTGCTAGCCTCGTGCCCAACCTTCCCTCTTCACCAGCATTATTTCTGGCTTAGCGAGGTAAAGGAGTGCGTCGGCTGGGGATCGAACCCCGGACCATGTGCATGGTCGGCGAGCGTCCTAATCGCTATGCCTCCGACGCACACATTCATCAAATTGGTGTCCATAATTATCTACAGGCATCGATATGAAAGAATGCACACAATCGTGCATTTTCACAGCTAATTTATGTTTTTGGATTCTGAGTCGAAGGAGACGCCCACTTTGACTGGTGTAGTGTTTATCACAGTCCATGCAATCTATTTTGTAAATGGTGTTGATCTTATCTTCCTCGGTTTTCTGTTGGTTCTTTTCGTCTGCATAATATCGAATAAAGTCATTTTTGCTGGTTTTGAAAAAGTCTTAATATTCCAGCCCTCACACAATAAATGAAATGAAGCAACAAACTGTTATGGAAACTTGATGTGTTGGCTTGTTGTTGGTGTTTTGACTCGAGTTTAAACACTTTTCGATGAAATTGTGAGGATACCCATTCTCATTGAATATGGGTAGTAGGTGTTTCTCTTCCATTCTCTTCAGCACCAGAGTGCTGCAGTGTGTTTGAACTCTTTTAAACAATGTCTACAGACTGAATTTTAGATTTTCCCGTCGATTGATTAGACCGAAGTGCTCGGTCTCAGGTTGACTCCTTCTCGGCTTCTTGTGCAGATGCTTCGACGATGTCTAGGCATCTAATCAGAGGTTAACTTGATGGATGGTGACTAGCAGTGGAAACCAGGATGCGCATTTTGTCCTATTTCGGACTCGTCTGCCAGCTGGATGTACCTGCATTCCGCAGTGAGTCCAATCGGTCCAATCAATCGACGGGAAAATCTAAAATTCAATTAAATAATTAATATGATCCGTTGCACAAGAAGTGGCTCTCGTGGCCCAAGTGGTCTAGTGGATAACGCTTTGGCGTTTGAAACTATGGGCAAGGGGTTCGAACCTCTGTGGGAACAGCATCACTCACTCACTGGGGAATGCAGGTACATCCAGCTGGCAGACGAGTCCCGAACAGGACGAAATGCGCATCCTAGATTCCACTGCTAGTCAGCCACCATCCAACAAATTAACGTCTAAGGTCTACAGACAGTTTCTTTTGTCAGTCCTTGGATTATTGCTGTTTTATAGTTGAGTATTTGATCTGTTTTCATTGATTTTCTGTATACATGTTTATATTTACGCATAGAATTAAAGGTAAGTAAGGCTTAATCATGTGCATGTTTTTATTTTTATTTTTTTATTTTCTCAATAGGAAAGAAATGTTGAATTAGCTTCAATGCTGGAGAAACGTAATCGTGCTTTTGAACGTTTACAAGTTAAACTCGATTCAATGAAAGAACAATATGAGCGTCGATTCAACGATTTGGCTAATGAACGTACAACGTTACAGAATAGTTCACAACGTGATTTAGAAAAAACTAAAGAACAAGTTAGTTAGTTAGTTAGTTTGTCGATTTGACTTTATTGTATTTTAGAAAGCGAACGGATTGATTGAGCGAAGAAATATTTACTTTTCATTTAGATTCTCATCTCTGGCTCTAGTCTAATGTGTATATAGCATTTTTGCTACAATGCATAACATTTTACCAATCAAGTGGCGGCATTCAAGTGTCGGTTTGCAGGGATTTGATTAGTTTCAAGGAGAGCTCGCCTTGTAACCGGAAAGTCTTGGGTTCGAACCCCGCGGTGTGGGTGCTGACTGACTGACTGCTGTCTCAACGTAGAACTTTGCACCGATGTGCAGCACTTCGAGTCACCACACTTCACTTAGCACACAAAGCCAGAGAAGAAAGTAAAAAAGAAACGCAAAATAGAGACAGTAAACAGAGATATGAGTCAAAAGGAATAGTAATATCGAAAAACAACATAGTTTTATTGGGTATTATAAGTCACAAGGAGTGGATGCATCTGCGCCAGCCATTGAGAACGATTTTGAGCCATATCACCAATTGTCTCCAACCTTCATCGGGTCTTACCGTCCCGAGGACCCGAACCTTCCTACGTGGCTGGTTTAAACTAACTGTTGTGGTTTTCAATGACTTATGAAGCCATGTTTTGGTGTGACCACCAGTGGCTCTTTTCCTGATTGGTTTCAAGGAGAGCTCGCCTTGTAACCGGAAGGTCTTGGTTTCGAACACCGCGGTGTGGGTGCGTACTGATGAAGAGTCTCAAGCTAGGACGAAGCAGCTGTCCAGTACTCCTAGATGGTTTTCCGGTGGCTCTCTAACCGATGTCAGCTCATGATGAAATCTTGTAACCAAGTGGTGGTGTGTTTGTAAACGATAATGAGTTAGTATCAACATATTAAGTGGGTGATAATTAACGAAGGAAATTAGTACACTCATTTAAAGGGTAGGAGTGGTTACGACAAGTGGATTACATAATTTAGAAAAAAAAGAGTAATTAAGTAATATACGAGTGTTCAAGTTGATTATGTAACAGACAGTTAGGGAAAATGAAACAGTTTGGACAATGGTAGCTTGTAATTATTAATTATGGATGAAGTAGTCAGAAAAAAATAAAATAATTTGGACAACTATAATTTTTAAAAGGTTCAGGGGAAGGCGAAGTAGTCAGGTTTATACATTCATGTAACGACGGCCAAGGTAAGGAAAGTGGCTGTACGAATTTTTGTTCTGAACACACAGATTTGACTTCTTCAGGTGGATTCCTATGGCTTCAGCTGTATGTAGAAGACGAACTGGTAAAGCGAAATTAAGATTAGTTGGAATGCGATAAATAACTGTAAATGCTGTATTAACATCAACTTTATGCTCACTGTCTACAAGGTGTGCTAAAGCAGAGCTACCTACGAATAGATCTTGTTTGTCTCTTACTTAACCATGCAGGATGATGTACGCCCAATGTAGCTGGCTCCGCAGCTGCAGTCAAACTGATCGATACACATAGAGGTGGTAAAATTAGGTAGTTTGTCCTTATTTCTCAAACGTAAATTAGGGGTAGTAGTGAAGAGACAACGTACCTCTGCTGCATTGAAAGCTCTTTTAACTGCATTGTTCAGGCACTGTGTTACTATTTTGCTGATGTTATCACTAAGAAAAATGCAGTTTTATGAATGAGAGCTTCTTTTGGAGTAAATTTTTCTTCGCTAAACCCTTTTGCTTTCTAAATGTCTAAATGGAGATTTTTTCTGTGTTATTATATTCTGTTGATCTTATCTTTAAAAAATTCCATAGTTGAAAGACATGTATAGTCCAAGAGCATTGAACTCACTACCTTTAGGTGTCGTGTTGGTTGAGAGTAAGTCTGTGTCGTTGTAGACGTCAGATACAGTGGTACTACCATATGAAGAATGTAAGGCCAAGTTTTTAGAGTTATAGATGGATGATGTGTTTCTATTAAAACTTACATTGTTTGTGTTAACTGAGTTTCGTCCCACTCGGGACTCGTCGTCTGAATGCATCTGTGTCCTAAGTGAATGATGTTATTTTCAATGAGAATCATACCTAGTATCCATCATTTCAGTCTCAAGAGCGTTATCTACTAGGCTACTGAGCCAGGAGTGTTACCTCATGCTCAACGGGTATTAGTTCTTATTTGTTTATTTTGTGCTTTCCATTGGTTAATTTCCTTTGGACTGGAGTGTTCGGTCGCTGTTGATATGTTGGCTGCTAGTACAGTCGGCACTTGGATGATGCCCAAAGGTTGACATTCATGTGTCTATTGTGGTTCAGGAGAGAGGTTTTAGTAGCGTTTAGTTGACACACATCTTTTATAATCAATATACCTTTTCGTTGTTATACAGTATATTGTATAGTACATCCTACTCTGTCTTTAATTTCAGTCGTGCTGCTATTGTGAGTAAGGATGGATATTCCCCATTCAATTATATAATTCTAAGAATCATAGGGAATAAAATAAAAATAGGAGCTGGAATGCCGCATTTCCTTCGATGTATCAATTAAACAACTAGCTGTTGTTTCAATCTTGACTTCTAGTCTTTTTATTTTATCATATAGGCAGGTATTATACCCTGGTGTAATGCTTAAATTGAATATTTAGTCAGTATGTGGTGAGAGCTGTTCGCTAGCCAAAATTGGTAGACAGCAATTCACGTCAATGTTTACGTCCCAAATCTTGGCCTTGAGAAAAAAAACAAGAACAAAGACACTAACTCAACAACCAATCACTGCAGACTTAGCGTGGGCAGGTACGGTTAGCAGATGTGTATCAGTGGACTGTCTAAGAAACGGCAACAAACAGATGACAGAATAACCTTCAGCAGGAAAACAACCAATCAGGAAACGTTGCTTCTCTGCTAACATGAACGAATAATAATGTACATAATGTATATTAATATCTGTTGATTTTCTCAACAAAGGGTCTGTTGCCTGGCCCTTGTCTTCTGTCGTTACAAGTACATATCAATAGTCCTATACAGTTTTTGTATTGTGTTATTAAGTACACTTAGCATGTGAGGACTTTTTAATCTGTACAACCGCTTAGGTTGAAATAGATGGTGGAGTTCGGTCTGAACATGTGACCGATAGGTAATATCTTTTAGATTAGAGGTGATTGAGTTTAACACGGATAGGCAGTAGGTTTATACTACTAATAAAACAGTTATGGTTATCGTGCGGAACAGAATAACCAAATGAAAGTTTGTAAAAAGATTGTAAATTCTACAGATGATGCGAAGAGTGAATACAATACATTTGTATTCTTGCAACTGACTTTGAGTGCTTGTTGTGGTGTGATCATGGGCAGTCTGGGAGTAAACCATAGATGGTAATACATCTTTTTATGGATATCTCTCACACTTACGTCATTGGACATATATGTAATGTATATACATCATTTGCTCTTATAAATATACTGATACTGAAACATAGTTTCCCTCTCATTTTGTCGTGTGTTCTGGCTTAAGTAGAGTGGATTGGAGGGGGGAGGCAGGTATGTGTCGTATTATGTTGTTGGCATAGCCTAGCAATTGCGTGGTCACCTCGTCCATGTCCATTATCGGTGTTGCTATTCAGTTCAGCGTTACTTTTTATGCTGCAAAGTATAAAAGTGGCAACTTCATAACAGTTTTATTAACATCGACGCTTGACATGTCGATAGTCCTGTGGTCGGATTTACTTTTTACTTTACTTCGGCTATCTCCTACGGGAGGATGAGCCGGCTTCATGAACATCTCGAATCGTTTGCAAGAGAGTTCATGAAGTTTCATGGGAATTTGTTACGAGTGATGTCCCCAGAATCGCTCGGCCTTTTGTTTGAGAGTGCAGCTCTAGCCTTTACACAACCAAGTGTGACCTACAAGGCAGTAGGAGTGGAGTAGGGAGTCCACTATCCATTGGCAGCCGGTGACCAGAGTTCGGTTCATACGTCTTTTTGAATGGGGCCAGACATCCAGGACATCCAACAAGCCCTATGTCTATACGTCTGCCGGTGAGCTCCAGTGAGCTTCATACACCAGTCGTTGGAGGTTTGGAATCAGGGTTTAGCCATCTCCCCTAGACTGTCATCCAATGGACAGTCAACCCGGTGAAGAGCGCCGGGCATCCGCTTTCGCCCTCTCACTTTGGTGAAAAACACCTCCGCCACGTGAAGGCAGTGAGTAGGACTTCCTCAGGAGAGGCTATGTAAGACGCCCGGTCATATGGGAGGATTTCAAGAGGTGTGCGGAGGGGTGACCAACCCGCAGCGCAAGGCACCCACACCCGACCATCCTGAGGCTTTGGAGGCTTGTTATTATATTATTACTGTTATTACTCATGCCTTGTGTTCCAAAGGGGAACATAGGGCCTTGCACTCAGTTCTCTGCCGTTCCCTTCAACTGACTCCACTACTCTGCTCACAATGCTTTTATATCTTCCTCACGCAATGTCCTCCGTGTCACCTTCGAACGCTTCTCATTCAGGTTCCTCTTGACGATATCACTTGATAGTCTTCTCAGCGCATGTGATCAGATAGCTTACAGGTCTCTAACTGGTTGTAATCCACAATGAAGACCTTTATAGATTAGTGTAGTATTTGCTTTCTTTTAATCTGACCCTACTTTAAATTAATTGAGGGGTGTTAATTTTGCATACTATCTAATAATTGATTTTTAGTCATAATCCTTTAGCTTAACGGAATCATGTGAAATCACACGTCTATCCATATAGTGAATTTAGGTGCACTCTCTCTTTTTTGTTATACAATGTGTAATTCTCGTCGAAAACTAGAAATACTCCATTGTTATTGATTTGCTTTTTTTTTAAACTTTAAATGTTACCTAGGTTACTGATACAATAAGCGCTTTATGCATTTAATTAGTGTTGAATTCACTTTTTTCAAGATAATCTTTTTTGATTTTAGCTTAGTGTAGCAAATTGTGATTGAATTGAGATCGATTCTGAGCCATGTCACCGACATTTTCTGACCATTGATTCTTAGCGCCTCGTGAACCCCATCTAGGCAGGCGCTCTACACCTCTTTATGTCATTCAAACCAAAACTGTCAAAGACTACTTGGTTCTTTGATGCCATTTTTTTTCATTTGACCATCTATAGCTCCTTTTCCAACCTGATCCTATGTCAGACAGCATTTTTCGACGCCAAAGATGAGGGCTCGGCATGAGTAACACGTCGTGTCCTTACCGTCTCAATCTCTGTAGCTTCATAGCCTCATCAATTGGCTTTCCCTCCTAACCTAATATCACATTAAAGGTAGCTAGCTTCTTCACACCTCTCAGTAACTGTATGTACCATACGTCTTCAATTCATCAGCGTTCGAAACGTATTAACAGCAGTGAGGAGGTAGTTTCCGTTATGTACCAATCAAAAACGTTGTGTAATTCCGGCAAATGATTAGGCTAATGAAGTAGGTAGCTCTGCTGATGTTTGTGTTTTTGAATTACTGTCCTCTAATACTGATTGTGAATGATTCGGGAAGTGTGACTGATGTTTGGTTGACGATCAGATGATAGTTTTTTATCTACTGGTTGGTATCATTTGTAAGAGGGGAAATCTGTAATCAAAGGGTTGGTGTAGCTATATGAGTTAACTTCGATACAAAAGCATTGGTCATTATTTATTGTGACAATCAAGTTTGATCACAAGATGACTTCAGTTAAAGAACTATTAAGAACTGGAGAGTACTGGACAACTGTTTCGTCCTGGTTTGGGACTCTTCATCAGTACGCGCCAACTACCCCATCAGGCACTGAGGCCAGTACCTCCAGGCTACAAGGTGAGGTGGCTGACTGACAATCAGGAAGAAATATCCAATAGCCCATCAGAGATATATACCGTAACCATCAGCCAATGTCATGTTGTCTAGTATCCGTCCTCACGGGACTTCGTCCTTGAGTAAGTCATTAGGGTGTACTGGACTAACTTTTGAGTCTAGTACTCCATGACGCCTTTTTCAATAGTTCTCTAAATGAAGTCAGTTTGTGATCAAATCTGAAATCAATCAAATCCCCGCAAATCAATACTTGAATATTGTTCATGTTCTGGAGTAAAAATGAACTGAATGTCTTGGTATAATAATGTATTATTTGCCATCGAGACTCTTTATTTGCAGATATCGCCTTCAATATTGTAAACCTCTATTGCTAACACCTGTAAATCCTTAGCCTTGTAAAATTCCTCTTATGGCTTCACTTTATTCACTGTTAACTGATACTGTAATGACAGAAGACAAGGGTCAGGCAACAGATCGTTTATTGAGAAAATCAATAGATATTTATAGATTTTTATGTACATTATTGTCAGCAGAGAAGCAGTGTCTTCTGATTGGCTGTTTTTCTTGCTGAAGGTTATTCTGTACTGCTTGTAACCGTTTCTCAGAAAGTTAAGCCATATATCTGCGAATCATATCCGCCCACGCCAAGTCTGCTGTGATTGGTTGTTGAGTTCCTCAAGGTTAAGCTTTGTTATTGTTTTTTCTCATGACCCTGATTTGGGACGTAAACATTGGCGTAAATTGCTGTCTGCAATTTCGGCTTGTGCAGCCAGCTCTCACCACAATACTACCTTTAGGTGAATGCAGATTTTTGGGTTTCAATAAAGCGTTTTCCTGTTAGCCAGTGGGATTAAAAATAATAATAAATGGACAGTAGTGATTATTTAATCAACATATATTATAGGGACGACGGTCACAACCAAATGCTAAATAATTACGTGAACTGAAAATCTATTTTTATCTTAAAATGGGTGAATATTCAGGTTATTGTAACGAGAGAAGACAAGAGACTTGATAACGGACTCTTTTTATTAAAGAAAACCATACCATATTTATACAATTTTAACTACTTTAAAGGTCTGCGGATAATAAACTGTTCTGATTGGTTGTCGATTTTTTCCGAAGGTTACACCTTGAGATGAAAAGTTGTCCAATGAGATTATTTCCCCCATCATAACGTAAACTACATCCAGATTTTCAGGAATAAACACTTCCACCTCTGCAGTTAGCCATTCACTGAAAAGTTTGTTCCAATTTCGGCTGCTTCTTATCAATCTGCTTTTATATACTACTGGTAAATCTTGTCAGCTACACACGTCATATTATTAAAAAACGACGAACATTACTCAGCGATCACTTGTATTTCATTGATATCAGCAGTCAACTATACCTATGGTGTTAGGGAGGGCTGGCTAAACCTTAGTGGATCGCGTGGGGTTCGTACCCGTGAGCCAGTGATTAGAAGTCGGACGTTTTGACCATTGAACCACAATTTCATACTCGTCTTGGTTTGTAGGGATTTGATTGATTTGTTACACGATTTCATCATGAGCTGACATCGGTTATAGGACCATTGGAAAACCTTCAGGGAGTACTGGACAGCTGTCTCGTCCTAGTCTTGCAGTCTTCGTCGGTACGCACCCACGACAAGGTTCGAACTCAGGACCTTCTGCTTATAACGCGAGCCAGCTCGTAGACCATTAAGCCACTGGGACCTGATCCAATGGCCAGCCCATGAATCCCAACTTCTACCAATTCACGACATAGCGCGGTCGCTAGCCAATGTCTTTGGCGAGTATTTGTCTTCACACCTGACGTGCTGCACCCTACTGGTTGTGACGCCTCATTAAAACCCTATGGAAGATATTATTACCGCCGTTCAAATCAGAAGGGGATAATAAATAATCTCAAAATTCTATTTCAATTCAAACACATGAAAGCATTCTAACAAATAACTTATCATAACTATAAAAACACTCGTCGTATTTCCCATCTAATTGTAATGGATTAATAACATTCGTACTATTATTTCTGAATGTACATTATCTCATATTGAATTTTATTCCAATATGTAATCAATTCCACACATTTATATAAATGAAAGAAAAAGTTGTATGAGTGAGTGACTTGATATGATTATGAGCAGTAATAGTTTGTGCTCGAAACGTGGTCATCAGTTAATATAACTGTACAACACTGTGTGATTTATCAAAATAAAATCTTATCCATTATGGACCCTAGGTAACTACCTACTTGAATAGAGCCAGTCTCTAGTAAGCATCTCATTGATTTTCAAGTATTGATTTGTACTCCCAGGTTTTCCAATGCTTCTCTAACCGATGTCAGCTCATGAGGAAATCCTGTAATCAATAAAATATCCGTCTACTTCAGTTAAATATTTTAGACATTGTTATGACAGTTTGTTATGCATTTCATTGAATTTTATAGATACGTGCACATGCTAAAACTATTGGAGTTTTAGTAGCTGAGAAAACTGAACTTCAATCTCAAGTGGCACATTTAGATAATTTAGCTGCAGAAAGATTGAAGGTAGGTTCATCATTGATTGCGTTTTTTATTTATTTTTGTTTGTTTGTTTGGTGTTACATGTTTGTGTTTTTGCATTTCTCATATCTTTGCGATGTAACTTACTCAAATAAGCTGGTACAGAATTTCATGCCTCTTGGATATGTGTGTCACTTTTGATGTTCACAAGTTTGTAATGCTACCTGATTACTCCTAATAAATAGTGGTGTGCTTTTGGAAGTGTGTGGGCGGGCGGTTGTTACTTCCCGGTTGCCCACACCGTGGAAGTTGGTTGATTCTTTGGGTACCTGAAGCAGAAAGAGGGTTAGTGTTGCGTGACCACAGAGTCCTGGAGACAACTGCTTGAGGCCGGTCACACACGGCTTGTATGAACTGGTTTCTGGGATTGGTTCCGTATTAGTAAACTTAGTGCCGGTTACGGACCACCCTGGGTGGGGTAAGTCGGGATGTACAATTTCTGGGGTCGACCATTCCTAATCCCTTCTTCCCGGAGTGGAGAGGCAGCATAGTTGGCTGGCATGCTGGTCATCTGAGGGAAACACCTCACTGCTGGTACATCCCTGTTCCTCAGTGGCAGTACGACTTCGCCCTCAGACCCCCAGCATAGTGTTAAAAATTCTTACATAATGCCATTAACTGCTTTTAGTCCAATGGTTATCCTAACAACCTTTCTGGTATGGTAGGACGTGCAGGAACATTGGTTCCAGCTAGTGTAGCTTGTTGGTGGGTCATTGCTATGTGTAAGCCCGGCGACCACCACGTCAAGGTAGCAGCTATCGGTCGGGAATAAATAAATAGTGGTAGATGGCAGAGTTGTTGAACTCAGGATCTGTTTATCGAAACGTCAAGTTCTCTAGTTAGTTATCTGATGTTGTTTTGGCTGGAGTTATTTGTTCTTCGTGAGGATACATGGCATGATTAACCTTCTAGGGAGTTTCGATACATTGATCTCCCTCTAGTTAAGTATTGGCTTGTTATTTCCCCCCTCTAATTTTCGCCTGACATGAGCTCATAATCTTTAGACTATTGTATTTTGCAGTTATCGCGCACTCAAGGCGCCTTTTTATGATTGATTAACTGTCAGATGTGCATGTATAATTTAGTTTAACAATATAGTGGATAATTTCAGCATACTTTTTTGTTTTCTCCACCTATCCTAGGAAATTGAAGAAATCACCTCTCGTTTAAAATCTTCACGTCAACAAATTTTAGATTTAGAGCGTAGCGCTTCAGAAAGTAAAACTGTGGTAAATGAATTACACACTGGAAATAATGATCTTCGATTGGAGGTTAGTAGTAGTAGTAGTCGTATATGTGATTGTTTTGATCATCTTTTCAGCTTTTATTCGAAAAAGAAAATTATTAATCTGCCATTTTTGTTTGTATATTTCTTAACACTGTTATGTTTAAGTGTTGGTTTGCAGGGATTTGAAACCTGATGCTCATTAGTGACTGGCCCTATTCTGGGTCCTAGTGGAAATTCGTGACCAGTAGGGTGCAGCAGATCGGGTGTGAGGACAAATACTCGCCGAAGACATTGGCTAGCGGTTGCACTATATCGTGAATTAGCAGAAGTTAGAATTCATGGGCCATTGAATCAGGTCCCAGTGGCTTAATGGTCTACGAGCTGGCTCGCCTTGTAACCAGAAGGTCCTGAGTTCGAACCCTGTCGGTTGGCACGCACTATTGAAGAGTCCCAAACTGAGGCGAAACAGCCATCCAGCACTCCCTGCAGGTTTTCCAATGGTTCTCTAACTGATGTCAGTTCATGATGAAATCCTGAAACTGTTATATTTGCTAAGTAACTGAAAATACTTTCCACCTTTTAATTTACCAACTATTGGTGCTCCAGTAGTTCAGTATTGGTATTATCGACAATCACAATCAATTAGCCGGTGATAATCTAACGACAGAACACGAGAGGATTTGTTTAAACGGAATTGTTTGATGGCAACTCGATGCACAGATAGATATAGGCAAAATACGTCAACCAAATATTAAAATCACAATCTGCCCAATAATTTCCACAAGAATCGTTCATCTCTTCTCTTCGCCATTAAATCCACTTTTCTACTGTTTGTTATTCTTGGATGTGGTATACATATTTATATCTGTATCTATATACTACTGATAAATCTTGTCAGTAGCACACACAACAGTAGGATGGAGATAGAGAGGAGAGTTTACGTGTGAGGCTAGCAAAAGAATAACACCATTGCTGATGAACAACTTCATAGCTGAAAGCTTTAAGCCCAATATTCGACTCATAACTCAAAGAAATTATAAAAAGACAACAACATAATAATAATAATAAGTCACTTTCAACCTATTTCAGTCTCAGTTAGCAAGTTGTGTACCATCAACTTTCAAACAGAATATTCTCCAATGAAACTGAAGTTAAGCACGCTTAGTTGACTTATTTTGTAACGTCAGAAGACAAGGGTCAGGCAACAGATCGTTTATTGAGTAAATCAAGAGATATTTATAGAATTTTATGTACATTATTGTTAGCGTTGCTGTTAGCAGAGAAGCAACCTCTTCTGATTGGTTGTTTTCTTGCTGAAGGTTATTCTGTTCTGCTTGTGACCGTTTCTTAGAAAGTTAAGCCATATATCTGCGAATCATATCCGCCCACGCCAAGTCTGCTTGTGATTGGTTGTTGAGTTTCTCAAGGTTCAGCTTTGTTATTGTTTTTTTTCTCATGACCAAGATTTGGAACGTAAACATTGTTGTCTTGCAGACAGTTATCACTACAATTTGACTGTAGATCTTCAATTTGAACTGCACTTTGTCTACATCACTTCGAGTAACGGGATTGTACCTTGGGCTCTCTCTCTCTCCAACATCAAGTATATGTTGCTACTGATGTTTAGACCTTGTTACTGCGATCAGGTTTTCTATGCACCACACAGTTACTGTATGATGGCTTACGATAAGACCCAGTTGCGGAGGCAGCAGTAGTTGAAGTGGGACTCGCACCTGAAACCGACTATTTGAAAGTTGACAGCATAACCTAACCAGCCACATTTCTATATGATGAGTATGAATGAAAGAGTCGGGACTTGGCTACTATGGTGTGTAGGAGGTTGTGCGACGAGGATTAGATGAGATATTATGAACATTCATCGGCACAGCTGAAGAGGATAACAAAAAATAGAACGAAATGGAGAGGTGTTGTTGTTGCCTTATATTGTAATAAATGGTAATCAAGTAAGCAAATATATTTGCATAAAGCTATATACTACTGATTGATTGAAATGAGTAGTTGTATACCGCCCATAAATTTGATTTATGGTAACACCAGTTTGCCCAAGTGAACTACTGCGAAATCGGTTGATCTGAACTGACTCGGTTCTCTGATTTGAATCAAATCGGGTTTGCTGCGAGTGAGCTTGACCCCAGACGAGCGTAACGACCGTCCGGTGATGATAAGATCACCTAGATCTGGCTAGCCAGCAAGAACTACTGGTTGATTTCGATAAAGAAAGGAAGACGAAATTTTCAGTATAAAATGATATAATCATTCTATTTCACAGGTTCTCATCAACTGCTGCAAACTACCTGAAATTACAATGGTTATATAGATGATAATAACATACTTTAATGTTCAAGTTGTAGTAGAGAAGAGATGCTATGAAATTGACATATCCAAAATGTAAGCATTACAATTTTTAGTTTGAGTTTTCATCACCAATTTATACGCTTTCAAAGTAGAAAAGAGAGGGGAGGAATAAGACAGAGAATGGAAAAAAAATTAACAAACATTGTTAGCTTTTAGGTTCACGTAGCAACTCAAAAAACAAGAGCGGTTACAGTTTATAAGATTGAGATTTGTTCAGTGAGTTGAGATCACTGAATTAGATGACTAATTAATGTAATCAAAATCAAAAATCAAAGGAGATGCAGTGTTACAAAAGATTGACAAAAGACTGAAAGGTGCAATATAAAGAAGCTTCCTGGCAGCAAAACGCATAGCATTATACAGCACCACTTCTTCTATAATCCACTCAAAACTGGATAAATACCCTGTTGATGTCACCTTCAACTGCGTTTATGAATTTACGTGCACTTGCGGGAGCAAGTACATTGGAAGGACGGACAGAAGGACTTCTATCCGGTTTTCTGAAGATATTCCAAGAAACCTGTGCTTAAAAGGTAGCAAATATTCTGAGAGTGCAATTACCAGACATATTGTTGATACCGGACATCTCGTAGAGATTTCTAAGTCCTTCAAAATATTAAATAGATAAAGGACAGCAAATTTACTACGATTTGCCGAAGCGATCGCAATCAAACGATTTAAACCAGACTTATGCATGCATACAGAAAGAGAGTGTGATTAACCTCTCCCCTCCCTTGGTAACTGAATTTTGATTTTGATTACATTAATTAGTCATCTAATTCAGTGATCTCAACTCACTGAGCAAGTTTTGACAAGTGAAACAGATGAGTAATGGTGGAAAAGAATATGAAAGTTTACAGAGACTGAATACATCTGCGTAAGCCATTGACAACGATTTTGAGCGATGTCACCTATTGTCTCGAGCCATTGATTCTTAGAGTCCTGAGTGCCCCAACCTGGATGTCTGCATCTCCCTACCTGACTCAGTTTAACTGTCAAGGATTTCATGGATTGATGCCATGTTTTTTTTTGACCACCACTTCTTACTCTTTTCCAACCTGCACCTATATCAGCCAGTAATGCCCGTTGGGAGGGGGAGGTGATGGTTAGGCATGCGCAGCACGTGACCTAGCCATCTCAATCTATGTAACTTTATAGCCTCTTCGATTGATTTTCCCTCTTTGCCCAACACTCTACGCCTAACATCGACATTACTTACCTTATTATACCACCTAACGTGACGAGATCGAAGACATCTATGATCATGAACAGTCAACCTTTTCAGTCTTTAAAAGCGTATAAATTGATAATGAAAACTTAAAGTAAAAACTGTAATGCTTACATTTTGGATGCGTCAGTTTTACAGTATTTCTTCTCTACTGCCACTTAAACATTAAAGTTTGTTATTATCATCTATATAACCATTGTAATTTCAGGTAGTTTGCAGCAGTTGATGAGAGCCTGTGAAACAGAATGACGATATCATTTTATACTGCGAATTTCTTCTCCCTTTCTTTATCGAAATTTATCAAGGGAACCGAATGTATGAAACTACTCTGATTGATTCGAGTGGTATACAACTACTTACCTCTATCAATAAGTAGTAAACAGTTTTATACAAGTAGTTTTTTTTATTCCTTTGCATTTCGAGTGGAACATAGGTGCTTCAAGCCTAATCTTTGAAGTTTCATTGGTGGTAGGGTCGTTTCAACGGGATTGGGTTGCTCACAAGCAAACTTCCTTCTGTACCGGGCCTTATTTCCGGCTAAGCGAGGTTTGGGGAGTGTGTTGGTCTGGAATTGAACCCGGAAGACCAGGTGTGTGGTTGGCTAACATTCTACCTGTGAACTACTGACGCACAGCAGTAATATTAGGATTGATATTTGTGTTTAAAATTGCTCGTTTCAACTATTCTTATGTTTTGCGTTTTTTTCATTCTTGCCATCATCATCATAGGTTGAACGTCTCCAGGTTGATTTGAAACGCGAGAAAAATGCTCGTCAAAATCTTGAAAATGAATTATCAGAGACAAATTCACGATTGACAGCTAAATCGTGTGAATTAGCCCAAATGGGAATTAGTCTAAACGAATTAAAACAACAACTTGAATTATCACAGGTAAGCTAAAATTTTTAATGTGTATACAAAAAAATGCTTATTGGATGTGTGTTGTTGAACAGAAAATTCTATCTGTCTAGTTCTAGTGTCAACTTATCGATGAAATTGGCTATTTGTTTTCTCGTTTATTGTCTTCTGCGTTATTTGGATGTTATTGTTGAATAATTGGAATGCGTCAGTTGCTCCAGGTGAACAATATTGAGGTTAGGCATCGGTTGAGTGCGCTAGGTAAGAGAGGGAGAATCAATCAGCGAGTTTTGAAATTACCTCGATTGAGTGAGATGGCTAAAATATGTGTTACATATGCCTAGCCATCGCCTTCCTCGATGTTAGCTACGTTAGCTAACATAGGATCAGGTTGGAAAAGAGCTAGTTGTAGTGGTGGTCAAACCAAAACATGGCTTCATCAGTCAATGAAATCCAAAATAGCTAGTTTAAGCCATGTAGGAAAGTGTAGACTTCCTAACTGGTTGGGGGGGGGGTCCTCGGTATAGTAAAAACCAATGGCGGCTGGAGACAATTGGTGATATGGCTCGAAATCCTCGTTCTCAATGGCTGGTGCAGATGCATCCGCTCCCTGTGACTTATGATATCCAATAAAACTGTTTTGTTCTTCGTTGTTACTATCCCATTGTCTCACACCTCTGTTTACTTCTTCTTCTTCCATATTATTATTCTTTTTGCCTCATATTTCTGTTTATTATCTCTGTTTTGAATCTCCTTTTACTGTCTTCTCTTGCTTTGTGCGCAACATGGAGTGTGGCAACTTTAACTGCTGCACATCTGTGCAAAGTTCTACAATGAAACCAGTCAGTCATTCAGTCAGTCCAGACGCACTCTTGTTGAGTTGTGGATAGCTAAGTGGGGGGGGGGTATGGCAATTTACAACTGAGTTACGCGGAATAAGTTTCTCATGAATGAGTCATACATAATGTGTCGATAGATAATGACACTATCTGTCTAGTCGTCCAGGCTAGGGAGAAGTTAGTGGAATGTGGGACTCGAACCCTCACCGGGATCTACCGAGGGAAAAGTCAAATGCTCTTAGTACAATAAACCATATTTATTTATTTTTTTTATTTTGATTTACAGCTTGATTCCACACCGTATTTTAAGTACAAGTGTGGAACTTTCAGCATGGATCATAAGCCATTAATTTTCTATAGTTTGGTTTGTAAGGGTTAGTTATGCTTTTTACGAGTTGATCACGTATTGATATCAAGTTAGAGAACCATTGAAAACCAGGGAGTACTGGACAGCTGTTTCATTCTAGTTTGGGAATCATCGGCAGTACGCACCCACTGCGATTCGAACCCAGGACCTTCCGGTTACAAGGCAAGTTAGAATTCATGAGCCATTGAAGCGGGTTCCAGTGGCTGAATGGTATGCGAGCTAGCTTGCCTTGTAACCAGAAGGTCCTGGATTCTAAGTCGAGTGGGTGCGTACTGCCAATGATTCGCAAACTAGGATGAAACAGCTGTACACTACTGCAGTGCTAGGTTTTCAGTGGTTCTCTAACTGATATCAATCCGTTATCAACTTGTAAAAACATAAGCCATTAAACCCACAAAATATGTCTCATCGTTTCTGAGGTTTATTAATTATCAACTGTACAAGTTGGTAATCTGGCATAAGATGAAATAGACTTTATACAACCTTTTTAAAAAAATTTCATTATTATAGTTTCTTGTTTTGTCATGAGAACAGGACAAATCACTATTAATCTCTATGTATGTGTGCATGCATTCTAGTAATGTTATATGAGGAGTATTATAGTAAACTATTATTCACTGAGATATCTTCATGTTTGTTTGAAGTGTAAGTGAAATGAATGGGTTTTTTCAGTTTGATGAAATCCTGTAACCAATCAGTCAAATTCCTACAAACCAATACTTGAATATCGATGAGATGCTCACTAACGACTGGCTCTATTCAGGTAGGTAGTGGAGTTCTAGTGGGAACTCGTGACCAGTAGGGTGCAGCAGGTCGGGTGTGAGGACAATTACTCGCCGAAGACATTGGCTAGGGGTCGCGCTGTATCGTGAATTGGCAGAAGTTGAAATTCATGGGCTGGTCATTGGATCGGTTCCCAGTGGCTTAATGATCTACGAGCTGGCTCTCCTTGTAACCAGAATGTCCTGGGTTCGGAACCCTGTCGGTGGGCACGTACTGATGAAGAGTCCCAAACTGAAGAGAAACAGCTGTCGGGTACTCCCTGCAGGTTTTCCAGTGGTTCTCGATGTCAGCTCATGATGAAATCCTGTAACCCATCAATCAAATCCCTACAAACCAATACTTGAAAATATAGAGTCGATATCTACACATTTATACAAGACCATCAACAAGTTGGAAAGTATCTTTTAAAATGAACTTACGTCATTCATTATACGAATAGCTTTTAGGTTTTTTTTACTAACCACTTGCCGATGTATGTGGAGGGGAGAGAATGTACATTGATGACGGAATTGGGTCTGTCACATTTATGAATCTTAGGTAATTCATAAATGAGGCTGATATATTTTGATTGGACACCAGTAACTAGTGTGACGTGTCTAGTCCTTATTTTGGTGCAGACTGAATTCTCTCAGTCAGTCAGGTTTCGCAATATGGCCACCATTCTAGGTAGCTCGCCATCATGATGCAGATTGATTTGATGATATTTGATAGTTGGAGGCGATCGGCCACAGGAAGCCTTGGACATAGGTTTCGTGCTAGTTGGCATTCACCAGTTAGCGAAGGCGTATCTGCAACCTTGAAGAAACTCATGTCCCTTCTGAGATTCGAACCCGCGTGACCCAGTGTTGCAGGGTGATATATCTCGGTTATATATATATATATATATATATATATATATATATCAACGGGTAAATTATAAATTATACCCGCGATATAATAGAGGTGGCTGTCGTGCACCAGTGGCTTATAACGGCTAACACTATGGTGTTTGAAGCAATGAGTACTGTGTTCGAGTCCTCTTGGCAACACCATTGTTTACTCAAGGAGCAGGTACACGCAGTCTAAATGTTCCGAACAGCATGATACTCATATTCAGGAATCTACTGCTAGTCACTGCCAAACGAGAGTAAGTTTGAATTCCTGATCGTAATTATATTGGTGAGCTGATATACCAAAATGTAGACTAGTCAATTCATTCGATATATATCAACGGGAAAAATAGCGCTAGGTAAGGAGGGTAAGTTAATCGATGGGCTTGTGAAACTACATGGATTGATATAGCTATGAGACGTACTGCCTTCCCTATCGAGCAATGTCAGCTGACACACGGTTGGGTTGGAAAAAAGTTGGAGGTGTGGTCAAACCGAAATCTCACATAGGTCTATGCTGAAGTCTTTGACAGTTCACCTTAGTCACGCAGAGTAGTGTAGACTGCATGACTGGATTGGAGGGGGGGTCCTTGGGATGCTCCTAATGATTCCTTTGAATCTCTCCTCTCTTTTCTCTCTACCTTTGTGTGCTACATGAAGTGTGTGGCAACTTTTGTGCAAAGTTCTCTATTGAAACTCACTCACTGACTCAGTCGGTCAGTCAGTTAACGGGAAAAACAGCTCTGAATAAATAATTCCTAAAGGATTAGAAAGTCTGATCTCAATGGGTGTTTTTTTCTCTCCGTTTCATTCTGTTCTGTTCTTCTCTTCCTCTTCTTCATCAGATATATGCTAATCAATTAGGCAATACAGGAGAAAGTCTAGCCGGTGGTGGTATAGAGAATGAAAATTATCGTCATCAACAAGAATGGTTAACAGAGCGTATTAATCTACAGAATCGATTGAAAGAGCTTGAATTATCTCTATCGTCTGCTGATACAGAGAAAGGACGATTAGAATCACAATATCGTAATTATGTTGCACAGGTTTGTTTCATTTTTGGTTTTTGTAATTTACTTGACTTTTATCCGATGATTGTTTTCCTCATAGGGCTATACAGTCGTATTTATCGCATTAAATATAATGTATGACAGTGTGTATCATTGAGTTATAAGGGCTTGTGACGTAACTGATAGTAGTTACTCAGATGATCAACGACAAAAATGGAGGTAAGGGTATGAAATTTTAGTTAGGTGAGAAGTGTTATCAGTATATAAGCAGTAGGACGGTTTACTGTCCACTTAGAAAACATGATGCTGGGAATACAACAGTGATCACTAGTAGACTTTCCAAGAGTTACCTTACAACGTGATATCCGGCTATCGACCAAAGGGCGGGTGTACTGCTCATCAGTCCACTCCGTCCTCCTTTATGGCTAGCTGTGAGATCTGGCCATTGAGAGTGTAAGACATGAAAAGACTAGATGTCTTTGACCATAGGTGCCTGCGTTCTATCTCCCGCGTGAAGTGGTTTAATAAGGTGAGCAATATTGAGGTTAGGCTTCGAGTTCTACGTAAGAAGGAGAAATCAATCGACGAGTCTGTGAAGTTACATCGATTTTTTTTTTTTGATTTACAGCTTGATTCCACACCGTATTTTCAGTACAAGTATGGAATTTTCAGCATGGATATCGGTTGCCCAAATTCAGGCATACCATAGATATCGGGTGTGCGCCGGCAGGGGATCGAACCCCGGACCATGTGCATGGTCGGCGAGAGTACTAACCACTGTGCCACCGACGCACAGTGAGATGGTTAGGACATGTGTTACGTATGCCTAGTCATCAACTTCCTCTATGGTCAATGTTAGCTGACATAGGGTCACACTGGAAAAGAGCTAGCGGAGGTCGAACGAAAACATGGCACCAGTCAATGAAATCTACAACAGTTAGTCTAAGCCACGTAGGAAGGTGTAGACTTCCTGGCTGGTTGGAGTCCTCGGGAAGGTAAAAAGCAATGGTTGGAAACAATTGGTGACATGGCTCAAAATTGTTCTCAGTGGCGCAGATGCATCGACTCCTTGTGACTTATGATTACCAATGAAACTAAATGGTTCTTCGTTATTACTATACCTTTGTCTCACACCTGTGTTTACTGTCATTATTATGCATATCTTCTACTTTCTTCTCTTGCTTTGTGTGCTACATGAAGTGTGACACCTCTGTGCAAAGTTCTATGTCGAAAACAGACAGACATTTCCAGGTTGCTTTTTTCCCCAGTAATCGATTTAGTGGATGTCAAACATTATGCAAGGAAGAGGCAAAATGCAGATTAGTAGGTAACTATAATCCCAAGAAGGAGTGTAAGGAAAGCGCATATATGTAGGTATTGACATCTCCCTTGCAGAATGTCTATTTTCAGCATCCGGATATCTGACGGGACACCATTTGATATCATTCACAAATTTGGTGATGGTATGTCTCACAACTTTAGATTAATCAACACCAAACAAACAAATGCCAGCTGTGAAATTCTTTATGGGTGTAAACTAAGGTCAGTTCATAACTCGATGTTGCAAAGAGAACCGAAGCTTTCCGACCGACTAACCAAGAAGTAGGAGAAAATTTGAGATTGGTACTCCTGTTTGTGTCTGTGATTATCGATTCAGGTGCAAAGCCTAAAGTTGAAGGTGACTATCGTGGTACAATGTGAGGTCAAGCTACTTGTGATGTGAAAGTTGCCAGTGATGTATGTACTCGTTATTACTATCGGCTACGTCGTCGCAACGCGGATGTGCCACCAACAATCCAAAGCTGACTCTGTCTTTGTGCGTACTGCTGAATACTTTTCAGCTATCCACATATCGACAAGACAGAAAGAAATGACACAGCGTAGAGTTTCAACGATCCTTTAAAGCAGTCAAGCCCACCTTCATATACGTTATTTATACAAAGTAAATTCTGACTGACATTGTCGAGCGAGTTTGTCGAGTCTTCACAGAGAGTAGGGAACACAAAAGGCAGTGTGACTGCGCGAAAACAGCCAAATAAAACTTATAAGCCTGTGTTAGGCAACGAAAAAGTAGGTTCTGTTACGAACAAAACCAACCCGTTATGATCTGAACTCAGAGAATCGATCTCTGTGTCCTCTCTTATAGCTAAAAAAACCTCCTTGAGACACAGCAACAAGATTCCTCGAAGACAGCAAGAAGACCATTATTCGTTGTTGGAATCTTTCATTCTGTGGTTGGATAGCGATAACATCAAAAACTGAAAATTACCTCAACAGCGCCGTTAAATAGCTATATGTAGACAAGGTTATTTTCTAAGTACAAAGCAAGTACTTAGAGAAATCAGTAGAATATTCCTCCAAAAGATGTGATCAAAAACTCTGTTCACAAGAATCATACACCAACAATTCCCACAGACAGTCCAAGGTCGGAGTGACCTTGATTCATATGCTAAAGTAACACATCAATGTCTTGCACAACCCCAAAAGAGAAGCATAAAAATTACAGATTAAATAGGAAAAAAAGGATCAAGTCAACGTATGTCATTTCCAAGTTGGTTGGTTATGATACGACTTCACGGGGGGGGGGGAGATTTTTCAGGCAACCACATTCCTTTACGTGCACATTTGGGAGTATTAGATGGTTGGAGGCAGTTGGTCACAGGCAGCTTTGCTTGACTTAGGTTTCGTGCTAGTTAGCACTCATACTGGTCAGCAAGGCGTATCTGTAACCTAAAGGAACTTATGTCCCTTCTAAGACTCTAAATTGCGTCAAGGCGGTTGCTGACGAGTGCCAACTACCACCAAACCTAGGTCAAGCAAGGCTTCGTGTGGTTGATTGCCCCCAACTGTCAAAATCAATAATTCAAAGGGCACAGTAATAGCGAGCAACCTGGAATGTTGGCCACAGTGCAAACTTGACGGACAATAGAATTCAGTCTGCAGCAAACAAAGGACTAAACAGATTACAACGCTAGTATTACTAACACTAGTGTCCAGTCGAAGTACATTTGGGAGTATATAACACAATTCGTTTTGATGAAACAACGAAGTATATTAATTTTCCATAGTTTGGTTTGTAAGGGTTATTTATGTTTTTACGAGTTGATCACGGATTGATATCAGTTAGAGAACCATTGAAAACCAGGGAGTACTGGACAGCTGCTGTTTCATCCTAGTTCGGGAATCATCGGAAGTATGCACCCACTGGGATTCGAACCCATGACCAAGCCACTGGGACCCGATTCAATGGCTCATGAATTCTAACTTCTACCAATTCGTGATTTAGCTCGACCCCAACCATTATCGTTGGTGGGACATCCATCCACACACGTGACATCTAATTGGACCTCACTGGTCACGACTTCTCACTAGAACTCCAGGGAACTCCATCCTGCAGGAAGTCACTAGCGAGCATCAAATTAATTTTCTATAGTTTTGTTTGTTAGGGTTAGTTATGTTGGGGTTAGAATTCATGAGCCATTGAATCGGGTCCCAGTGGCTGAATGGTACACGAACTTGCCTTGTAACCGGAAGGTCCTGGGCTCGAATCCCAGTGGGTGCGTACTGCCGATGATTCCCAAATTAGAATGAAACAGCAGCTGTCCAGTGCTTCCTGGTTTTCAATGGTTCTCAAACTGATATCAATCCGTGATCAACTCGTAAAAAGTACATTAAATAAAATTAAAAGAATTAACGATAAAACATTTTTATGACTGATATTGCTTATTAATTTTTACGAAAAACTAATTTTTCTGCTTAGGTTGAACAACAGTCGAATGAATTACGTACACAATTATCAGAGACGAATAAATTAAAACAAGAATTGGAATTATCTTTGGAATCAGTCAATAGGAAATTACGTGAAAAAGATGATGAAATTAATGATCTAAGTGAGTAGTATGCATGTGACTCCTTTGTTCGTTAATCATTCATCTTGTTGCTTGCATTAATATTAGGCTTAGGCAATCTATTTATTATATTATTGAAGTCAATTGGTTGGTGGTGACTAGAAGTAGAATCCACTAGGATGCTCATTTCATCCTATTTGGGACTTGTCAGCTGGATGTACCTGCATTCGCCAGTGATTGATGGTGTTCCCACTGAGACTCGAATCCAGTGCCCATAGTCTCAAACGCCAAAGCATTATCCAATAAACCACATGGGCCACGCGAGCCGCCTCTTGTACAACGGGTCTTATTAATTATTTATTTCAATTTTAGATTCTCCCGTCGATTTATTGTACTGAAATGCTTAAATTGAATTAAATATTATTTATTTATTCTTCCCATATTAATTAAGAATATCGATATTTTTATTCCCTTGAGTTTCTAGTGGAACATAGAGGTTCCACAGTACATCTTCGTTTCATTCTATTCTCTGGAGCCCTCTTTACCTGGCTACAGGATTGCCCGTGTACTCACATCTCTAGGACGTCCAACACGTCGTTCCCCATTTGAGTCCTACTCGAGGGCCTGAATAGCAGCACCCTAGCGCACGGAAGTTTTTGTGAATATCATATTGACGAACAGCAGGTTGTCGTCATAGTGAAAACTGTACATTGCATAACTCGCTTACTTTATTCCCTTGCGTTCCCAGTGGAACATAGAACTTCAAGCTAGAGCTTTGAAATTCCAGCAGCAGTTGCGTTTCTTCTTTACGGGACGGGGTTGTTTGTTAGTCTCATGCCCAGCCTTCCTTTTTTACCGCGATAGCTACCGGCTAGGCGAGGTAAAGGAGTGCGTCATCGGGTGGTGTTCCAATCCTGGACTTAATTTCGTGGTTGGCCATTGCGTAAAGTAACAAAATATTTAATACTTCTAATAGATAGGATGTAGTTAAACGCCTTCCACATTATTATTATTATTGTTTCTTTTAATTCCTAGAGGAAAGTAGGGCTTCAGCGTGCTTCTCCATTGCGTTCGGTTCTTCACCTGCCCACAGGCTTTCATCTCCTCTTCACATCACCCCCTCCAAGTCACCCTTGGACGACCAACTCGACGCTTCCCGTTCGGGTTCCACTCGAGGGCCTGTCTTGTGATGTCACTCACTTGATGGTTTGTTTTCTCAGAGTATGGCTAATCAATCCACCTCCATTTCTTCCTGCATTTTTGTTGCACAATCGGTTCCTGCTGGGTTGGTTCGCTCATTGCGAAAGATCCTTGTTGCTGATCTTTTCTGGCTGGCCATCTGATCTTAAGTAGTATTGAGCGAAGACAATTGTTAATGAAGGTCTGTAGTTTGTTTGAGATGCTCTTTATGACGCTCAGTGCAAGTCTCTGATCCGTATAGTAACACTGACTGACTTCACATTGGAGTTGAAAATTCGGATCTTATTTTTGATGCTGAGCGCTGTTGACCTCCACACAGACTTGAGAGTAGTGAAAGCTTGTCTTGCTTTCCCGATCCTCGCTGCTTTGATATCCTCATCAGTTCCACCTGTAGTTGAAACGATGCTTCCCAGGTAGGTAAAAGATTCTTCTTGATTCTTCTTCTGCCAACTTGTTGCTTTTCGCTTGCATATCTTCCAGTTTGTGGGAAATCAGACACATGTATCATCGGCGACTTCCAGATGGTTCCAGTATTTCAATTAATCAATAATATAATACCCTAATAGATAATAGTTGAAATTTATGCTCATTCGACATAAGGATTTCCCCGTGTAGTGATTCACTTTTCATATATCTCTTAGTCTCACAGAATAATAATAATAATAATGAATGAATGCATTGATAAGAGAGAATTCACTTTATCATCTTTTATTTCCCTCTTCTACACATCATCGTTATCCTTATCGTCAGCTTGTCGTTTAAGTTCAGTTCAAATGATACAGTCTACTACTTCACTGCCTGCTGTTGTTGAAACTCAATCGCCTAATGTTGTTAATAATGAAAAGTCTGATGCGGTGGTAATAACAACAACACCGGCAGCGTCATCAGCATCAACATCCGATCAATCATCCATGGAACGTATAGAATCACTTGAAAATCAGCTGAAACATCGTACTGAAGAATTGGATAATTCAACTACCGAGGTAAAACACTATTGTTATTATTATTTTTATTGCTATTTTGTTCTAATCGTCAAATATTATCATGCGTTTGTCCACTTCACTCAGCGGAATTCACTTGTTCCTCTCTGTTGTAATATAGAGCAGTACAGTGGAATGGCTAAATAATACATGCAGTTTTCTAGATTTGATTTGATTTGACTTAACCTCTGTTAATTAAATTGAATATTCCCATAATTTATTCAGAACAAAATATTTAGAGCGAACAGTTGTTTTCAATAAATTCTTCTTCAGGCTCTGCAATTATAAATCCATTAATTTAAGCATACAATAGCCAGCCACCCAGTAAAGGCAAATTAGAATCATATCAGAAGGTGTATTGCGGAACAGGTATAAGATGGGATGGAACAATAATCAGATATTCCTGAAATAATTTGAGCGCCGAGTCAGATTGATTCATTATAAATTATTTAAATTAATCCCAGCGTGTTAAGAAAATCGAAACAAAACAAGATTTTTCTGCTGAAGAAGCTGTGGCTTACACAGCGAACCGTTCAGAAAAATCTTGTTTTGATTTTCTTAACACGCTGGGATTAATTTAAATAATTTATAATGAATAGTCAGATAGTTTTTTTAATATGCATGGTCAATGAGAACATGGGACAAAATGAGATGAAGTAATTTAATTTATTGATGTGTGTATATAGATATAAATATAGTCAACAGAAAATACAGGTTTCGAGAGTGTGTAATCAGGGTGCGTAGGAGAAAATATGAAAATAGACCAACGAATGGGGTGGACTAGACATAAGTTCAAGGTTGAAAATAACGACAGTATGAATGATTGTAGAATAATAACGATGATATGGTGTAAAATTACAAGCACTATTGGTGAATGATTGTCTAATAGTAATAATAATAATGGATATAATGAAGTGGAATGAACAGGATTTTGTAAATACGATAACAAGTTAGAAAAGCACTATTTAAACCTAAGGTGGTAATAAAATCATAAGAAAGGTCATGAAATCATAAAAGTCGAAAATGAACGATTGTCAATGAAACAGAGGAATAGAAGAAGAAGAAAAGAAAAGAAAATTGTGGAAGGAATTTATAGTGTTAATGGAGGATTTGTTGGCTTTATTGTAGGCCAAGGTAAACATAGTGGTTGAACATACTTCTTCTGTATGCAAAGAGATGGTCTTCTGGTATTAATTGCCACCGCTTCAGCTACTGATAGAAGACGTAGTCGAGCTCCTCTAGATAAATTACTAGGAACGCTGTAAATAACTGAGAACGCCTGGTCAAGTTTTATCTGATGTCCAGTATCTACCAGGTGGGCTAAGACTGCACTATTTACACACTTGGTTACTCCTTTACTCAACCATACAGGTGCATGTTCACGCGCGCGCATAGATAAAGCCCTCTGAGTACGGCCAATGTAACTAGCTCCACATGAGCAGTTGAATTCATGCGGGATGTTCCAAATCAAATTCATAGAATAATCGTCAATATAACTATTCACTATTATGTATGTATATATAACTGTAGAACCGGATGATGGAGTTATCGAAAAGAATATTCTTTGTTCAGTAATCATTCTTTTAAAAAATTAGTTAAATGTTAAACCTTCTTCAACTATTGTCAACCAACCAACCAACTGAACAATTAACCACTAGATAAGTTCAGTTTTATTCGACTCGCAGTTTTTTAATTATTATGTTGGTGGAAAATATCGACTGAGGTTTTGTTTCGTATCACAAATCTCCATTGAGGCGTTGTGACCGTAAGTCTTTGTAAAAAAAGATCTGAGGACGTTCCTGACGCGGACTTTGAATCTGTGGTGGAAACTATCGATGTTCAGGAGCTAGTCTTTTTAGGGACTCTATGAACTAGTTCGCGGGGGGGGGGAAGAAAGCTACCTATGACACTTCATGAGACACTAACAGGGAGGTGTCCTAGGAGATGGTCGTTGACTGGCTGTTTGTGGAAATTGACAGCCTGACATTACAAAAGTTTTCTGAACCTGAAGCTTTATCAAGGTGGCTACCCACTGGTTTTGGTCATAATGTTGACGAATCTTCTGTGACTCATGTCATCCACCCAAGACGAAGATTCGCAAGTGCAACTATTAGCTTTCCAGTTTTTGTGAATGTTTATCTGCTGCAATCGCCTATCAGCTGCAGTCAGTGAATGTTGCCCAGCTGACTGATGATTGTGAACGAACTTCTGAAGGTAACCACATAGTTAATATTGAATCAGAAGTGGTGAACGAATCCCAAGATTCTTGTGTATGTTGTCACACAGTATGCTACTTACTAATTCTCGTGAGTAGTACACACCACCCTTTCTATCTAACACCTCAGAATGCATGTTCACATTACTGGAACAAGTTGTTTAACTATTTTTTGAAGTCCTTCACGATTACTTCTCCCTCCCACCCCCTGTATTTTCATATCAAATTAAACTGATCGGCATTATGTAATAAACCAATGTAAAAATATTTTTTCGACGATTTAATCTAATTTCTACTATTCTCTCATTTCCTTTATGGTGTGTCTTTGTTGTATACGCTGTCCCTGATGATACTATATGAATAAATAGATTCAACGATTAACTATGCAATTGTATTCACTACAAGAAACTGTGAAGAGTTTACAAGCTTCACTAGCTGATCGTGACAGTGTTCTAGCTACAGCTACATCGGAACGCAGTGCTCTAAGTCGAGCTATGGAACAGAATAAAACCTTGAAACAACAAGTTACCGATCTGCAGGATGCCTATGCACAAATGGTATGTCATGAAAACTCTTCATGTTTATTTTTTTCCATTTGATTGTCGATAATCTGGTTTTGCTCTTTAATATTGCCGTCTATGATTCGAAGTTGATTTTGAGGCCTATCTCTTTGACTAACTGACTGACTGGTTTAAAAATAGAGATTTTCACAGATATTCAACAATTCAATTTGCCGCTCTCCTTCTAATTAGCACACAAATCAAGAGGGGAGAGTAAAGTGAGAGATAATAAACAGAAGTGTGAGTGAGGTGAAAAGAATAGTATAATAGGGAAAGAGCAATAGAATTCTCCTGGATATTCTGAATCACACGAGAACGATTCTGAGTCATATCACCAATTGTCTCCAGCCGCCATTGGTTCCTACCATCCCGATGACCCCAACCGGCCAAGAAGTCTACACCTACCTACGTGACTGCCTTAATCGAACTGTTGCGGGTTTCTATGACTGATAAAGCCATATTTTGGTTTAACAACCACTAGCTCTTTTCCAAGCTGAGTGGTCCTATGTCAGCTAACATTGCCCGTCGTCGGTCGAGGAAGGTGATGGCTGGGCATGCATACATGCGTAGCACATGTCCTAACCATCTCAATCGATGTAACTTTACAACCTTGTCTATCGATTTCCCCTCCTTACCTAGCAGTCGACTGAGGCCTAACTTCACTATTACTCACGATAACACGGAAGACAGAACGTCCATCTCTTTTGTATGAGTAGCCACCTGGATATTCCAATATCTAGTCAATTCCACACATGTATATAAATGAAGGGAAAAAGTTGTGTGAGTGAGTGACTCGATATGATTATGAGTGGCAATAGTTTGTGCTCGAAACGTGGTCGCATCATTTAACATTACTGTATAACACTACACTGTGTGTGATTTAACAAAATAAAATCTTATCCATAATGGAGTTATACTCTACCACCACAGTGCTCAAGTTTTATACTTATATCAATGTCAAAGTTAGGATCTTAAAAGCAAAACAAAACTTTATTACTCTGAAATCAATTAGTGTCAAAAAAGCTACCTTACTCAACACAAGAAACAAGATCCGGATCACCATTACCAATATCAAGGTACTTCTTCTACATAGTTCGGAAAGTCGGCACAAATAAGTAAAAGGTAATATAGGACACCGTTGATAAGTCCCATCACGCACACCCCAACTCCTCAATTGGAACTTAGATTGGAAACGACAAGTTGGTCGTGTTTCCTTGGAGCAAAATGGAAGAGATTGTGTGAGGAGGATGAATCGTGCAGTTAGCTAAAAAGAGACTGCAGATCATAGAGTGAAAAATGGCAATGTCCCATCATGAAGCCCTACGTTCCACTTGGAAGAACTCAAGGGATGAATAATCTGATGATGATAATAATAGATTTGTATCGTTAGTTTATAGCGCTCAACTTCCTGCAATCTTTAACCTAGGCAACTCGATGCTATCGTATAAGCACTCACACGTAATAAATAATAAGTGCGGTTGGTTCATAGTCTCATACATAATAAGAAATTTGATCTTGTGAACTGAGTCCTATTTTATATACCACACGTAATCATTTAAAAAAATATAAAAACAAATGAATATGTATATATATGATTTATTTATCTACATTGTTCTCTTTTGTTTAAAAAAATCGATATATATATATTAATAGATAAGTATTGATTTATTCTCCCTGCTTTATACGCCCACGCAATTTACATTTTTATTTTTGTATAGACTACAACAAATGCTAATTTAAGCGTACAATTACAACAATTAGAATCTGAATGTAAACAATCGAGTAATTCAATGACAAATTATCAAAAACAAGTTGATGAATTAAACAAACAGGTAAGTTAATGCTTGATTGATTGATTAATTATTAATGTTATTATTTATTGATCCTTTGGGTTCCGAGTGGAACATAGGGCGTCGACAATATATCTTCACTTTGTCCTATTCTCTGCAGTTGTCTTAAGCTGACCTGCCCAAATGATCTCCTCTGTGTCACCCTTGGACACACACCGAACTTGTCGTTATTCATTCAGGTTCCACTCGAGCGATGGCCTGCATTGAGTGCGATGTCAACCAACAGTCTCCTCAGCGTATACCGAATCTATCTCCATTTTCTTCTACATATTTGTTGAGCATTAGTTCATTGATTGGTTCGTTGGTGACCAGCGTTTCTTGTCGCTTATTCTTTCTGACTGACCATTTGATCATCAGTATGGAGCCAGCGAAGTGAGCAGTTGTTGATAAAAGTCTACAACAACACTAGCCTGTCGGAGAGGATATTCGTGACGCGTGAGCCAAATTTCTGACCTATATAGAAGAACCGACTGACTCACCATTGAAAATATGGTTTTTATTGCTTATGCTGAGTGCAAAAGATTTTCAAACTGATTTCAAAGTGATGAAGGTCTGTCTTTCCTTTCCTTTTCTGGATTCGACATCTTCATTCGTGCTGTAGCTTGTAGTTAGAAAGATGCTTTCTAGATAAGTGAAAGAAGCGACCCCTTTCCATATTTCTTCCGTTGGCAGTTATTGCTCGACCGAAAGCTGCTACCTTGACGTGGTGGTCGGGCTTCAACACCGCAATGACCCAACAAGCTATACTGGCTGAGACTTATGTCGCTTGGGGTCCTACCATGCCAGAAAGGTTGTTTGGATAGCTACCCAATCCAATGATGTGACCCCTGGATCGGTCGGGGTCCGGATTAACAACGACCGCGCTTCCTGCTACCGTGTCACAGGGCAGAAGTGATAAATATGCTACTGAGACACACCAAACAAGAAAGAAAAAACAAAAACAGGCTGCGTGTGACCGGCCTCAAGCAGTTGTCCCCTGGGCTCTGTGGTCACGCAACCAACTTCCACGGTGTGGGCAGCCGGGAAGTAACAATCGCCCTCACAATCCGAAGTGCACGCGAAACCTCTCTAATCTTCACTCATCTGGCAGTTATTGGTACTGGTTGTTTTTGTTGTTGGTTGGTTGGTTATCTTCATCATCACCTCCATCTTCTGTATGTTCACTCGAAGTCCTGTCTTTTCTGCTTCTTCAGTTAGTTTGTTGGTTTTCGCCTTGGAGTTTCCGTCACATTAGACATAAGTCATCCACGAGATCCACATCTTCTAGAGTCTTCTTATCAGTGGTGCAGCGTATTCCTGTCTTCTCTCTCCCCACATACACACAATTGAATACATATTTATGACCTCTTTCATCATTTTTATGATAAATGTCCTGAATTAGTAGAAATTGCGTCGGCTGCCCAACGGCAGAATATATAAAAAATAATTAACAAAAACTAGAATTTACTAACCGTTTACTGAATGATAACGTGCTCGCTTCGTTGCCTGTCAACTATGGGTTCTACTCCTAGTGTGGGTCATGCATGCGTACTATTGAAGAGTCCTAAGCTAGGACGGAACAACTATTCAGTACGCTGTGGTTTTCAGTAGTTGGCGAATTAGTGTCGATTCGTCGTGCCTGTGGAGAAACTTCCAGTCATCTATACAAATATTATCAACTTGGAAACTTTAGGCACTGGTGTTCCCAAATCGGTTCCGTTGGTGTATGTGCCTTAATTTCAGTAGATATTCATGCGTAGAGCAGGATTGAAAGTCTACACTAGACAAACTGGAATACTGACTGACAGCTAGGGGTGTTTCGAAAAGATAATCTAAAAGATCACCTTTCATCGTGTGTGTTAAATAATTGTCAATTGATTTTACAATCACAATCTACTAAAATAGAAACTGAATGACTTGTTTATATTTATTTATTTACGTTGATTCGGCTGGCTGAACTGAGCGCTGAACTAACCGTGTACACTGGTGGATGAGCTTCACCTTCAATGAGCGAACCGGTGGTCTGGTGTTTAAAACACGTCCATTTGGAATGGAACGACTCATTTCAATTAATTAGTAGTATATCGTTTTATGCTTTGATGCTCGGTATCTTGATTGCCATGCCTGTAGGCATTATCATCAAGTAGGCTTACATATTGTTATCTGCACCGTGTTCTGGGTTTCTTAAGCACACAAACACTTGGTGAAATAATCATCTCAAACTGTGTAAAGTGTTTGTCTGTCTGTTTTCGACATAGCACTTTGCACCGATGCGCAGCAGTTCAAGTCGCCACACTCCCTCCATGTAGCACACAAAGCAAGAAAAGAAAGTAGGAGAAATGCATAATAGAGACAGTAAACAGAGGTGTGAGACAAAGGAATAGTAATAACGAAAAACGATATAGTTTCATTGGTAATCATAAGTCACAAGGAGTGGATGCATCTACACCAGCCATGGAGAACGATTTTGAGCCACATCACCAATTGTCTCCAGCCATTGGTTTTTACCGTCCCGAGGACCCCAACCAGGAAGTCTACACCTTCCTACGTGGCCTAGACTAACTGTTGTGGATTTCATTGACTGATGAAGCCATGTTTTGGTTTGACCGCCGCTAGCCCTTTTCCAGCCTGACCCTATGTCAGCTAACATTGACCATCGAGGAAGGTGATGACTAGGCATACGAAACACATGTCCTAACCATCTCAGTCGATGTAATTTCACAGCCTCGTCGATTGATTTCCCCTCCTTACCTAACCTACCACTCGACGCCTAACCTCAATATTGCTCAACTTATTATACCACTTCACATGAGAGATAGAACGCAGACACCTATGATCAAGGACAACTAATCTTTTCATGTCTTCCACTCTCAATGGTCAGGTCTCACAGCTAGTCATAAAGGAGGACGGAGCGGACTGATGAGCAGTACACTCGCTCTTTAGGCAGATATCACGTCTACGCCAGAGACGGCGTAAACTGGCATATGCGAAACTAGCCCTCTGCATCCGTGCTGAGATTTCGTCAGAGATGAACCCGTTTTGGCTGATGGTACTTCCGAAATAAGTGAAGAGGTCGACGTGCTCTACCACTTCACTTCCCATTTCTAATCTGGGAGTTGGTGTAGTCCAATCCTGTAACATCATCTTGCATTTGGCGGGAGCGAATCACATGCCAAACATTCGTAGATTGCAGCTCAAGGTGTTCAGAAGACTTTGCATTTTGTCAGAGTGTGTGTGAATTTCAATATAGAAAAAATTCCCATTTAAACATTTAGAAAACAGAAAGATTGAGCGAATAAATATTTACCTTTTTTAATTAGATCCTCATCTCTGGCTCTACTCTTATATACACTTATAACATTTTTATTACAATACACAACGGTTTACTAATCGAGTGGTATGCGATATGTTTGTTAACAATAATTAGTCAGTGTCAACATGTCAAACAGTGGGGTGATAATTAACGAAGAAAATCAATACACACACAATTAAAAGGTAGAAATGGTTGAAACACATGGATTGCGTAGTGTTTAATTTTGGAAAACATGAAGAGTAATTAGGGAATAAGCGTGTGCACAGGCTGATTACGTAGCAGATTGTTAAGGAAAATAAAACGATTCGGACAATGATAACTTCTAACTAAGGATGAATTGGTCATAATAATAAATTATTTTACAAGGCTAACATGCAATTAAAGATGAAGTAGTCAGAAAAAATAATAAAATATTTTGGACAATTGCAATTTTTAAAGATTTAGGAGGAGGGGAGCAAAGTGGTCCGGTTTATACATTCATTTAAAGATGGCCAAAGTAAAGAAAGTGGCTGTACAAATTTCTTCTGAACACATAGGCTTGGCTTCTTCAGGTGGATTTCTGTTGCTTCAGCTGTCTGTAGAAGACGAACTCGTAGAGCAAAATTAAGATTAGTAGGGATGCGATAGATAATTTTAAATGCAATATTAACGTCAACCTTATGCTCACTAGGTGTCTACAAGGTGTGCCAAAATAGAGCTACGAGTGGATTTTGTTTGTCCCTTGCTTAACCATGTTGGATGATGTTCGGAAACACGATAATGAACCTGCCTAATTGTGTACGCTCAATTTAGCTGTCTCCGCAGCTGCAGTCAAACTGGTAGATACACATTGACATGTTGACACTGACTAATTGTTGTTAACAAACATATCGCATACCACTTGATGGGTAAATGGTTGTGTATTGTAATAAAAATGCTATAGGTGTATATAAGAGTAGAGCCAGAGTGAGATGAGGATCTAATTAAAAAAGGTAAATATTTATTCGCTCAATCTTTCTGTTTTCTAAGTGTAAATTTGACACTTATGTGAAGTAACTGTTCTTTAAAAATCATTTTTTTTGTGTAACTTTATATGAATTCGAATTAAAATTTTAATGGCCTATGGTTTTTTCCCCGTCTGGACCTGCTGCTTCTTGTGTCAAGGAATCTTTTATTAAACAGAAAACAAACAAACACAAAATGAATGACAGTTTGCAATTTGAATTACCCCAGTTTAATCAATATATGGTTGGTTCTCTGATGTGATGCCTCGACAACAGTGTTTAAAACAAACAACCTCTCATTATTTCTTTTCTCCTCTGTATGAGAATATCAAATTTGTGTACTTGTGTCTAGAAGAATGGGAACGTTATTTTTTCTTTTGTATTCCTTTACGTTCCTAGTGGAAAATAGGGCCTCAAGCTAGAGGCTTGAAGTTTCCGTAGTAGTGTTGATTTTTTACAGGATGGGGTTGCTAGCCTCATACCCAAACTTTCCTCTTTACCAGCTTTTATTTCTGGCTTAACTAGGTAAATGAGTGCGTCGACCGGGGATCGAACCCCGGACCATTTGGATGGTCGGCGAGCGTCCTAACCGCTGTGCCACCGACGCACGAGAGCGTTATAATAATATTTAAAACAATTAGTTCCCTTTATTAATTTAGATAAAGCAATAAGAAGACGTAATTTGTGTGAATCGTGTAATGCTGTATTTGCGCAACACATTTCGAACAATCTGATCAGACACATTAACTTGTCATAGGAATACACATATGAAATTAATAAAGAGCTAAGAGGTGAGAAAATAGACTACTTAGGTCAGGTTTAAAGGACATATTCAAGGTAAAAATAACAGTGAAGACCACTAAACCAAATAACAGAGGTAATAGTACATCTACCCTGGCTGGTATCAAAACAAAGTTCACCAAAGGATGTTTAATGTGATGACGAATTGATTTTGAACGCATAAAGGTGGTTTAAACTTTCTAATTGCCACCTTCCTAGTTTGGGACTCTTCATCAGTACGCGCCCACCGGGATTCGAACCCAGGACCTTCTGGTTACAAGGCGAGCCACTGGGACCCGATCCAATGGTCCTTGAATTCTTACTTCTGCCAGCTCATGATGAAATCCTCCATGCAATTAAACAAAATCCCTACCAAACCAATACCATAATGGATAAGATTTTATTTCGATAAATCACACAGTGTAGTACAGTTATATTAACTGATGACGTTTCGAGCACAAACTATTGCTCATAATCATATCAGGTTACTCACACAACTTCTTTCCTTCATTTATATAAATGTGTGGAATCGACTAGATATTGGAATAAAATTCAATATGAGATAATGTACATTCAGAAAAAATAGTACGAGTGTTATAAATCCATTACAATTAGATGGGAAATACGACGAGTGTTTTTATAGTCATAATAAGTTGATTGTTAGAATGTGTTGATGTGTTTGAATGGAAATAGAATTTTAAGATTATTTATCATCCTCTTCTGATTTGACTGGTGGTAATAATATCTTCCATATTTCTGGTATTTGCATTGAGTCACTTCTGTTGCATGTGTTGGGTGTAGACTCGATGAATAAGGATTCCGTAATCAACCTCTCTTTCCACCTACCTATATTACTTTTTAGAATTTTAACAAACAACCATACAATAGGGTGGGATAGGGTTAAAATTCTAAAAAGTAATATAGGTAGGTGGAAAGAGAGGTTGATTACGGAATCCTTATTCATCGAGTCTACACCCAACACATGCAACAGAAGTGACTCAATGCAAATACCAGAAATATGGAAGATATTATTACCACCAGTCAAATCAGAAGAGGATGATAAATAATCTTAAAATTCTATTTCCATTCAAACACATCAACACATTCTAACAATCAACTTATTATGACTATAAAAACACTCGTCGTATTTCCCATCTAATTGTAATGGATTTATAACACTCGTACTATTTTTTCTGAATGTACATTATCTCATATTGAATTTTATTCCAATATCTAGTCGATTCCACACATGTATATAAATGAAGGAAAGAAGTTGTGTGAGTAACCTGATATGATTATGAGCAATAGTTTGTGCTCGAAACGTCATCAGTTAATATAACTGTACTACACTGTGTGATTTATCAAAATAAAATCTTATCCATTATGGAATTATACTCTACCACAGTGCCCAAATTTTATACTTATATCAATAATTACCAAACCAATACTTGAAAAATATATATTTGTAAAGACTAATGTCAAGTTGTTGTTGTGTTCACTCTTCTATAGTTAATTTGTATAGATTAGTTTTGTATGAGTGTGTGTGTGTGTATGTATGTTATTTGTCATATGGAAGATACGTGAATTCATATATGATAAACATGATCCTATATGCTTTAAAAGGTCATGGAAGCTCATAGAGTGCTTATTGACTTTTTCATCTGTCTTGCTTCATAAGAGTTTGCCATATGGATGATAAGTCTATCCCATCTTTCCTATTCACTGCATTCGATGTGGTTAAGATGTGCAAGGCTTCAGAAGTCAATCTTTCTTTATGTGAATGAAATCCTCTTCCAAGAATTTCGACATTGTCGAAATCAATCTTATGTCCACTGTCTATAGCACGCATTGCTATAGCTGATCTTTTTTCTAGACTTTCTAGTTCTACTTCATTTCTAGGTGGACGTTTCGTGCATAGTCTATGTTCATTCACTCTGACCTTCACCTGTCTACTGCTCTCCCCTATATAGCATGCTTCACATTCGGAACACTATCTTGTAGACACAATTACTTTGTGACATTCTTTGACATGCACCGACGCCTTCTCTAGAGAATTAGAAGGTTTGACATAGACTTTAATATTATATGAGGCAAACAATCTTTGAAGTTGTTCAGCTGTGTCCTTTCGGTATGGGATGTTGCATCACTGTTCACCAATGTACCTCTTATGGAGACTGTGGAATTCATATGCCAATAAATACTAGAAAAGTGGTTCGACATAGGAATTCCAATTATTAGTCTGAAAGTGCTGCTTCCAAGCTGCACTATGAATGTACATTTCACATTCAGTAACCTTTATTACAGGCAAATCGACGGTATTGCAATGTGTGGTTCTCTCGTGGGTTCAATTTTGGCAGATTTCTTTCTTGCTAGGCACTTGAAAATGGTCCATTGAAACAAGTAATAGATAAAATGGATTCTTATTTTCGTTATGTGTTGATGATACGTTTATCATTCTTGATGACGAAGCTAGCTGACAAAAATGACAAGAATGTCGGTGAAATTTAATGATGCACATCCATAGCTCATCTTCACTTGTGAAGAAGAACTACACTATACCATACAATACTCCTCTTATTTCCCAAAAATGATGCATTTCATGCAGTTGGTTTTACCCTTTAATTGTTGTATTAAATGGTGTGCTAAAGTTAGAGATGATTGATCTCACGAAGATATGTAATTTAGAAAAAAAAAGTTCAGCGATTGCACTGCATGCATGCATGCATTAACACACAACCACACAATAGGGTGAGTGGCACACAGTCAAAATTCTTAAAAGTTAATATAGGTAGGTGGAGATAGAGAGGGAGAGATTGATTACTGATTCCAACCTGGTTCATCGAGTCTACTACAGCCAACATATACAACAGAAATGGCTCAACGCAAATACCAGAGATATGGAAGATGTTATTACCACCAGTCAAATCAGAGTAGGATAATAAATAATGTTAAAATGTATTTCAATTCAATTCACATTATAAGATTCTAACAATTTACTTATTTTGACTATAAAGACACTCGTCTTATTTCCCATCTGATTGTATTTGATTGATAACACTCATATTATTTTTCTGAATGTACATTATCTTATTTTATTCAAATGTCTAGTCATCAATTTTTACTCATGTATATAAACGAAGCAAGAAAGTTATGTGAGTAGTACCTTGATATGACTTGCCTCACTCTGATGAAATAAACTTTGTGAAGTACGCTGATGATTTAACAGTTTCAATGACTGTTAACTCCCAGCCAGATTGTACCAAAATAAATAGCTTTCTGTCGGGAGTCAGTAAATGGTCTCATTTTACATTAAGAAGTTAAGGCACTAGGGTATAACTCAACCCCTCCTCTTACTGTTCATAAACTCTTGCATCCTACTTATCCATCTTTCTTGTTCGTCCTTATTCATTCCCGGTTTGCTTAAAAAGGACTTTGTCACAATTCGTAGAATGCTGAAGACTGTCAGTCAATAGAGCGAGTGGTGTCCCAGTGGACTACATAGTTAACGTCGTTGTTGATAGGCACTTGACTTCATGCAATAAATTTGCTAAAGGGATTTTATCTGACTTGGAGCATCCACTTCACCCTCAGCTTTCACCTTGCATCTCCTCAGGTAGAACAAGAAGTAACTTCAGAAAACTTTATGCTCGCACGTCTAAGTATAAAAATTCCACGATACCAACCATACTTGGCAGGTATTTTATGTGATGAAAATAGTGTCAGGCAAGAATTGACTAACCTTTTTTCATCTAGTAAATAAATAATTTCCTCCATCCATCCATCCTTATATACCCTCAAGTTTTACTTTTATTATTTCTATTATATTTATGGTCCTGTTGCTTCTTTGTTTTACTTTCATAATTGCAAACACCAACTTATCTCTATGACTGCTGTAATCTTTGCTTTTTCCCTCACCATATCATGTAAAGAGAACATTATATTCAATATTTTTAATCATGCAAGGATTTGTATACCGCATCGACAATACTGTGTGAAACAAGCCCACGGCAATTTTCACTTGTATTATTATTATTATTACCTTAGCTGTTATCCTTATTATCCTTATTTTCATTTTATATGCTGCATGTTTTTGACATTACCCCTATTGTAAATGTGGAAAAGTTTTTCTGTGTGAATAATTTTATTTATAATTTGAGGAAATTAGATGTAATATTGTGATTAATGCTGAAAATTCCATTCTGTATCACAAGTACTGTTTTTGGAATAAAGTAAATCATTATTATTATTATTATCATATGATTACGAGCAGTAATACATTGTGCTAGAAACGTGGTCATCAGTAAATATTGCTGTACAACACTGTGTGATTTATCAAAATAAAAATTTTATCCGTAATGGAGTTATATTCTACCACTATGCCCAAGTTTTATATTTATATCCTTGGATAAATTCATCTAAATCATAGCGTAGTGTACAAACGTGCATCCAGGCTTTCGCGTTGTATTGGCAATACACTAACTCCTTCTGTGTTATGCCATATGTTCCTAGATGTTGACACCGAAAGGCACAGATTATCCATGAACTGTAACAGTCAAGTTTTACAGTGTTTCGGACACCAAGGTAGATGAATTACACTCTGTGAATGTTGTCTAGGATGATAATCAAACGTTCTCAATTAAAAAAGACTAAAACATTCACTCGAGTTACAAAAATTTTTCGCGGTAATTCAAAATCATTACATCGTTAATACTTTTTCTGTTTGTCATGTTTTGTTTTTTGTCTTTTCTCAGTGTGATGCCTATCAATTAGAATTAAAATCAGCCAATGAAATGAATTATGCCCTGTCTAAACAAATTGAACATTTAAATATTTTACAACAAGCGGAAAATTTGAATCATGTGGAAACAATGAATCAGTCAACAAATGTGCTTTCAGTTGACAAGGTAATACAAACTATTCATATAGAAGATGATGTAAAGGAACAAAATAATCAAGGGAAAAGTGATTCTGTTCAACATGAACAATACCAAGGACAACAACAACAAGAGGCAACTAATATGAATGAATTACTGGCGAAAATTGAAACAGATCAGGTAATTTGAATATATATGTGACTCCGTGTAATCACAAGTTTTTAACATGACTAGGAATCAATGAGGTGTGTGCAGATGCGCAGAAATCCCACGAAAACTGATGTCAACTTTTTGTTTTAATGATATGGCTAATTGGCTAAAATACTCGACTTACAACGAATAAGTTCTGGGTTCGAGTCTCATTCTACGTCAGCCTAGATGATGAGGGGTAGTTCATCAGCCTTCATAGAGTGAGAGTTCCATATAGCCTGTGCTATATGAGGAATCTCTTCCGAGAAAGCAAGTTCAAGCAGTGATAATTCCTCGAACTAGTTTTATCAATAAATTGAAATTATGGAAAGGAGGGATAGGTGGTGTGAATCAGTTAACAGTCTTCTTTAGTTCTTAGAGGAACATATCTCCATTGCATCCGGTTCTCTGCCAACGTTTTCACCTGGCTTCACGTCTGCCCACATGCTTTCATCTCCGCTTCACATGACCTCCTCCATGTCACCCTCGCACTGACTACGAAACAACTCGCCGCTACCCATTCAGGTTCCACTGGAGAGTGATGGTCTGGCGTGTGATGTCACTCACTTGATTGTTTGTTTTCTCAGAGTATGGCCTAGCCAATCCACCTACATTTCCTCTTGCATATTTCTTGCACAATCGGTTCTTGTTTGGTTCGCTCATTGCCAGAGATCCGTGTTGCTGGTCTTTTCTGGCCATCTGATCTCAAGTAGTATTGAGCGAAGACAGCTATTGTGGACAGCTTAATTGATGATTTAATCAAGTAATAATAACTAAATTTATTTATGATATGACCGTCACTAGAACCTCTAGTAGAGACTGTGAAGAATAAAGACCTAACGTACTAACAAAAAGAAACTGTAATCGGATTAATCACAACCCCGTTAGCAACGCTACCATACATGTAAGCGAAAGAGAAGACGCTCCAGACACAGCCTTTTCTGTAGGATCAAATTCGGAACTTGCGGATTACTCAGTTTATGGTGCGAAATTCGCTATAGTTTCGTTTATGACTCGAAAGTTTCCAAATCGCAATATGTGATTGGCTAATAAAACATAAATTGTAACCATAGCGGTTTTATTTATTTGTTATTGCCTTGCGTTCCGAGTGGAACATAGGGCTTCAACAACACATCTCCACTTTGTTCTGTTTTCTTCTGTCCTCTTCAGCTGGGTCCACGATTGACCAAACTCTCTCATCTTTTCCTCACACGAACTCCTCTATGTCACCCTAGGACGACCCACTCATCGATCTCCATTTGCATTCCACTCGAGCGATGGTCTAGCGTGCGATGTCATTCGGTGGCCTCCTCAATGTATGCCCGATCCACCTCCACTTTCTCCTACATTTTTGCTGAGCGATCGGCTCTTGGTTGGTTTTTTCCCATAACTTCTTGTTATTTATCCTTTGTGGCCATCTGCTCTTCAGTATGGAACCAGTGAAGTGGGCAGCCGTTGATGAAAGTCTGCAGTGACCTGTTGGAAATCCCCTTCGTAGTGTAAAAAAATTCTTACATAATGCCGGTAACTGCATTTGGTCTAATCGCTATTCTAACAACCTTCCTGGAGTAGTAGGACCTGCAGGGCCAGTAGTTCCAGCCAGTGTATTTTGTTGGTGGGTCATTGCTATGTTTAAGGTAGCAGCTATCGGTTGTGTGAAAATCTTGTTCAAAGGAGAACTGTTTATGCAATAAATTCCCCGGTGAATTCTGCACGTTGTATAAATGCTAATTAGAATAAAGTCACTACTATTGTTATTATTAGGTACTGTTACCATTTATCTATTATGTAATTTGGTTGGAATTCTAACAGACCCCTCCGAATGTAAATTACTACGAAAATATTCACTTATTGTACCGGAGTGTTGAAAAAAAGCAAAAGTATGTGTGTGATTTGACATGCAATATATGTTGGATATATAGCCCTTATCTACTTAATTATATCTATCCCTCATTTCCTTCAAAAAATGCATAACTGTAGTAGTAGGTGGAGGGGTATTTAAAATGCGCGCGAAAAATAACGTTACCATTTAAGAGCGTGATTGATTGATTAAAACAATATTAAGTGGAGTAAATTTAATGGATTATCATTATAGATAAAGTGATTTGATAGCTTAGAGATGCAATTACTAATCTGAATATATATTGTCATCATGTTTTGTTAACATTATATTTAATATTGTACAACTGAAACTCTCCTCCGTTACCATAGATACATGTCAACCAACTTACAAATGAAGTAACAATGTTACAAAATTTATTTACACGTGTTACCAAACTTTGTTATGAATTACAAGCAGAAAATGAACAAGACAAAGAATTAATGAATCAATTCAGCGATCCTGTCTATTGTATTAACGCTTTAGAAGAGTCTGTTAAACAGTTGATGTATAAATCATCCATAAGTGTAAATGACACTTGTGTACAATGCTCAATATCTATGGAACAGAAAGCATTAGAGGACTTAGAAGTACTTCAAGTAAGTCAGATTCTCACACTTTTTTTTTGTTTTCTTTGCTGAGATTTATTGGTATTTCTTTACTTCCTTCTTTAATGAATGCATTAACCCTATAAAGATTGTCTCAAGGAATTTAGTTTTTATGTGTTTTGGTCAGTTAAGTTTTAATGAGTGTTTGTTTAACATAGTTTTATCATCGTTAGGGGCGTTTTGTTTTATTGATTGATTCATTTCCCTCTTCAGTCTCGGTTATTTCAAAGTTTGTGTTGGTCCTATGCTTGTCAACAAACTCTTCTAGCAATGTCTCAATAAACAATATGTGTTTGTGTGTGTCTGTGTGTATAATCAATTTGTTCTTCAAGTGTCACTATGCGGGGATTTAATTGATTCCAAGATTGATCGCGAATTTATGTCAGTTGGGGAACTATTGGAGTACTGGATGGTTGTTTTGTCCTTGTTTGGGACTCTTCATTTGTGCGCACCAGTGATTCCACCAGGGATATGAAGTCCGAGACCTACAGGCTACAAAGCGAGCTCGTAGACCACCTGGCTCAGGAGTGCTCGCTACGTCCTTTATTGCTTTGAAATATCGCCATTGAAAGTGGAAGACACAAAAATACTGGCTGTCTGCATTCTGTTAGTTAGTATAATAGGATGAGTGATATTGAGGTTAAGCGGTGAGTGCTATGCAAGGAGGGAAAGTCAATCGAAGAGGTTGGGTAGTTACACCGATTGATATGGTTAAGACATGTGTCGTTATGCATGCACGACTAGCCATCGCCTTCCTCGACCGGACGGACAATGTTAGCTTGTGGTGAGAGCTGTTTGCAAGACAAAATTATAGACAACAATTGACGTTGATGTTTACGTCCCAAATCGGGGTCATGAGAAGAAGCAAGAACAAAGCTTACTTTGAGGTACTTAACAACCAATCACAGCAGAATTAGCGTGGGCTGATGCGATTCGCAGATAGATCACCGGACTGTCTACGAAATCGCAACAAAGAGATGACAGAATAACCTTCAGGAGGAAAACAACCAATCGGGAGACGTTACCTCTCTGCTAACGATGACGAACAATAATGTACATAAAATCTATAAATATCTGTTGATTTTCTCAAGAAGGGATCTATTGCCTGACCCTTGTCTTCTGTCGTTACAAGCTGACTTCGCATGGATCAGGCTGGGAGGAGCCAGTTGTGGTCAATCCAAGACATGGCTTCATCAGTCACTAAAATCCATAACAGTTAGTTCAAGCCAGCCAGTCACCTAGGGAGGTGTAGACTACTTGGCTGTAGGAGTCCTCAGGATGTTAAGAACCAATAGGTGGAGACAATTTGTGATATGGTTCAAAATTGTTCTCAATGGCTGGCGCAGATGCATTCACTCTTTGTGATTTATAATATCCAATAAAATTATATTGTTCTTCCAAATTACTATTCTTCTTCCCCCACTCACATTTCTGTTTATTATCTCTCTTTTGAATCTCTGTTTACTCTGTTCTCTTGCTTTGTGTGCTACATGGAAGAAGTGTGGCAACTCCGGCTGGAGCATATTTGTGCAAAGTTCTTTGTTGAAACCAGTGTGTCAGTCGGTCGGCGATGGACACTTTTTCATAAGCCGTTTTCTATAGTGTCCTTGTTGCGTACAAGTACCGTAAACACTAAGCTTTTCACCGTTGTCCTTCCATCACTTATGTTTTGTTTTTAAAGCTGTTGGCGATTAATGTTTTTTAGTGTTGTTCTGAATAGTAGTTTACATGCAGGTCAATTGATGTGAAATCTGGGACGAAAACGATGTCCAGTTCTTTTGGATTTGGACTGGTTCCCTAACTGATGTCAGTTCATGAACTAACTCCAAGTTTAATTTTTACTAAATACTTCTTAAAATCCTGAGAACTATATGATTATTGCAGAATGACCGTGTAAAGATGTGTGTTTCACCTGCTTCACCATTCGACTCTCTCCCAGTATAAGGGTCTCGAGTTTGAATTCCTCCATGCCGAGAAAATACATTGCACTGATTAAGGCACTCTACTCGTACTCATGCAGCCAGGTGAGGGCTTACGGCGAGTTGTCACCTGAAGTGGTGACAACTAGTGGTGTCCGATAGGGATGCACACCGCCCACATTTCTATTCAATTTCATCATAGATGTATTAATGGAATTAACCCTAACTCACTTCAGAGACTCAGGGATTGACTTGCTACCAAGAAATAACCTCGTTGACTTAGAATATGCAGACGATATAGTCCTTCTAGGCGAGGACGCTGACAAAATGCAGGGTCTTCTGAATACCTTGAGCTGCAATCTACGAATGTTTGGCATGCGATTCGCTCCCGCCAAATTCAAGATGATGTTACAGGATTGGACTACACCGACTCCTAGATTAGAAATAGGAAGTGAAGTGGTAGAGCACGTTGACCACTTCATTTCCTTGGGAAGTACCACCAGCAACAACGGGTTGATCTCAGACGAAATCTCAGCACGGATACAGAGGGCTAGTTTCGCATATACCAGTTTACACCGTCTCTGGCGTAGACGTGATATCTGACTATCGACCAAAGGGCGGATGAACTGCTCATCAAACCGCTCCGTCCTCCTTTTTGGTTGTGAGACCTGGCCATTGAGAGTGGAAGACATGAAGAGATTAGCTGTGTTCGATCATAGGTGTCTGCGTTCTATCTCCCGTGTGAAGTAGTATAATAAGGTTAGCAATATTGAGGTTGGGCATCGATCGAGTGCTAGGTAAGGAGGGTAAATCAATCGACGAGACTGTGAAATTACATCGACTGAGATGGTTAGGACATGTGCTACGTATGCCTAGTCATCGCCTTCCTCGACGGGCAATGTTAGCTGATATAGGGTCAGGCTGGAAAAGAGCTAACGGCGGTCAGACGAAAACGGCCTCATCAGTCGATGAAATCCACAACAGTTAGTGTAAGCCATGTAGGAAGGTGTAGACTTCCTGGTTGGGGTCCTCGGGACAGTAAAAACCAATGGTTGGAGACAATTGGTGACATGACTCAAAGTAATCGTTCTCAATGGCTGGCGCAGATGCATCCACTCCTTGTGACTTATGATTTCCAATTAAACTGTTTTGTTCTTCGTTATTACTATTCCTTTGTCTGACACCCCAGTCTACTGTGTATATTTTGCATTTCTTCTCTTGCTTTGTGTGCTACATGGAAGGAGTGTGGCGATTTGAACTGCCGCACATATGTGCAAAGTTCTATGTCGAAAACCGACGAACATACATACTTACTTACTCATAAGCGGCCGAAAAATGTCGTTAGCTTTCACACAATTTGTATGCCCATGACCGCTACTACATAGACATGTTTTAGGGTAACTGAATTGAAATTAATGACAGGAAATGAGTGTTACTTAATTACGTGGAGATTAGACGTAACGTGATACGTATAGCTGATAAGTAGAAATCGATATAGTTTTAAATTCACATCAGCTGAAACACGCATTAAATGATCACTCGCTTAGAAACGTGGTGTTCACTCAAGTAGGTTTAGTGTAGGATGCCTAGAGGCCTGTTGAGTAGTAGTAGCTTGTGACATCCACCGTCTACACTACTCAAAGAGTCAGGATTCAGCTGTTACTGTTATATTCTAATTCCTGCCTTGTGATTGCACTTCACAACTGTATGAAAAGTGGTAAGATGGAAAACAGAATTCAATCTGCACTATTCATGGACTCTGTCTGTCTCTCTGTATTCAACATAGAACTTTGCACGGATGTGCCGCAGTTCAAGTCGCCACACTCCATGTAGCACACAAAGGAAGAGAAGAAAATAGAAGAAATGCATAATATAGACAGTAAACAGAGGTGAGAGACAAAGGAATAACAGTAACGAAGAGCAGTGTAGTTTCATTGGAAATCATAAGTCACAAGGAGTGGATGCATCTGCACCAGCCATTGAGAACGATTTTGAGCCATATCACGGATTGTCTCCAACCACCATTGGTTTTTACCGTCCCGAGGACCCCAACCAGTCAGGAAGTTTACACCTTCCTACGTGGTTTAAACTAACTGACTGGTGCCATGTTTTGGTTTGACCACCGCTAGCTCTTTTCCAGCCTGACTCTATGTCAGCTAAGATTGCCCGTCGAGGAAGGCGATGACCTGGCATACGTAACACATGTCCTAACCATTTCAGTTGATGTAGCTTCACAGCCATTTCGATTGTTTCCCCTCATCACCTAACACTCGACTGAGGCCTAACCTCAATATTGCTCACCCTATTACACCACTTCACACGGGAGATAGAATGCAGGCACATATGATCAAAGACAGCTAATCTTTTCATGTCTTCCACTCTCAATGTCCATGTCTCATTCACAGCCATAAAGGAGGAAGGAGCGGACTGCTGAGCAGTACACTTTTCACCAATTTCCAATCAAAAAGTATCCAATACAGTCCTACATATGAGGTCAGTTGTGAGTCCGAATAGCTCCTTGGTAACCTCTTCGACTGCAGAATTGAGTGACACACGTTTGAATCTCAGAAGGGACATGAATTCCCTCAAGGTTGCAGATACGCTTTTCTGATTGATGAGTGCCAAAAAACACGAAACTTCGGTTGAAGGCCTCCTACCGATTGCCTCCAACCATCTAATAGGCTTAAATGTGTCAATCTACATTAAAAAGCAAAATCACAATAATCACTTTATTAAGCACAGAATTGCTGATCTGTCAATATATTGAAAAATCAATCACCACAAAATAGTAGTAAACTAATGTTGTACTTAATTTTTTTTTCAGGTTGCTCATACACAATTAGAAGCTAAATTTATCAAATGTATGGAAGAACTCAGTACGGTCGCTGAAGAACGCAGTCGATTAGAAAGTGTAAATGCTCAGTTGGAGATGGAAGCGACAACAGTTGAAGAATATGTAACACTATTCACGCATAGACGTGCTGCTGCAGCAAAACGTGCTAGAGCTCGTGAATTACTGCTACAACGTCTTGTCGATGACAGGAAACGCTTACGTCTACGTTTACAACAACTTTATAAACAAATGAAACCTGTTCAAAGTCAAGAGACAAATGGAAATCATAATGAACATTTAGGAGAAAGAAATACAACAGAAGAGGTGAACGATACAAGTAAGTTTCTTCGATGTAGTTGTGTTCTTTGAGTTGGCTGGCTGGTTTATTTGCGAAGCTTTCATTGCCCCCTACTAGGCAACGTCTTCACTGCGCGTACTTCAGTTTGTTGAAGTGAGCTTTTGGATTTCTCCACCAGTCATCTCTCCTGGTCACCTTGAACGTCTTGATTGATTGTTTTTGTGTGTTTTCACACCCTCTATGCTACTTGTATTGGAACTGATTGTTTCTTTGGACTGAAATTTGGCCCTTTGTGTGTGAGATTTCCTTCTTATCGATTGGTAAATTTAGTCTATCTCGATGTGTCTATTGATTGACGATTCACTGGAATACGAGTCCAGGCTTCTAAAAATCGTCTAGCATTCTTGGTGTTTCCTCTGTCTAATATTTGAACGCTGGTTGTCCCAGTCAAATTGATGTCTGTGGTTGTCTGTATCCACGGATATGAGCGTGGGAGTGGATGTCATGTCTTTTGACGACTAGCTTATGATCATGGATACGAAAACGAAGCGGACGTCCACTTCGACCAATGTAGTGTTTTTCGCAGTTGTTACAATTTATTTTGTAGGTCTTTGCACGTTGATCTGGGATCGCTACGGCGTCTACCCATCGTGTCGCGTGTTCCGTCATCACCAGGAGGTACTGATTACCATTAGATGTCTGAGGAAATGGACCCATGACATCTACGGACCACAAGTCACCTATCGCCGTAACTGGAATCGACTGAAGCGGTGGTCGTATGCACCGGTCGCCTTTCATTAGCTGGCACCGTGGACATCCAAGTACGTATCTTGCTACGTCTTCTCTCATACCTGGCCAGTACATGCTTTGTCTTAGGAGGTCAGTTGTTCTGGCCACGCCTGTATGTGCTAGCTGGTGACATTCTTCTATCATGTCGTGGCGCGAGGACTGAGGTATGATAGCCAACCAGCTTCCGTCGTTCTCTCGCCAGGTCAGAGTCCCGTAGGCATTCACTCTTAGTCGATCTCTCTGTCTGAGTAGTGTGGTTAGCTCCTTACTCGCCGTAGCTTGATCTACTTCTATCCCGTTGGTTATCACCTGTATCACTGTATTCAGCGTATCATCCAACCTTTGCTTGCGTGCAAGTTTTAGTGGGTCTTGTTCTACAGCATGCACTCCGTAAGCGACCTCGGGCAACTCAGGCTCGTCTTCTGGTCTCGATAACAAATCTGCCAAGACATTTTCACTTCCAGGAACGTGTGAGATCGTAAAATCGTACTCCTGAAGATACAATATCCACCGTGACAATTTCCCCCGTGGGTCTCTCGCTGTCTGCAAAAATTGTAGTGGCTTATGATCAGTTTCGATGTGGAACCGCCGGCCGAGTAAATAAGGTCGCCATTTGTCGACTGCCCATACCATTGCTAAACATTCTTTCTCTATCGTTGAATACTTTCTCTCTGTGAGTGTTAAAACCCGACTGGCGTACTCAACGATTCCATCACCTTGTCTTAGGACCGCACCTATGGCGTAGTCACTGGCATCTGTGCACACTGTAAACTGTCTTCCAGGTACAGGTAGTTTTAGCGTCATTTGTTGGTGGTCGAACAGGTGTTTAATTCTGTCAAATGTCCTCTGCGATTCTTCCGACCAAACAAACTTCGGCTCACCTAGTAGCCTGTATAGAGGGGCTGCTATCTCATTGAAGTTCTTCACGAATCGACTATAAAACGCCGCTCTACCCAAGAATTGCCTCAATTTCCTCTTTGAATTCGGGGCTGGAATTGTTTTCATCGTCAAAATTTTCTCCGGTAGTGGTTTAATCTCACCATTTCCTACTTTATGTCCTAACAGAGTAACATTCTTTCTGGCTATCTGGGACTTGGTTTTGTTAATGCGCAGTCCAAACTCTTCGATGCGTCGCAGCACGGCTTCTACATGCTTCACATGATCGTTTTCGTTTTGACTGTATATCACGAGATCATCACTATACACTTCCACGTTTTTCAAGTTCCTAAGTAATAGCGTTATCAGTCTTCTGAAGGTAAACGGTGCACCTGCTAGTCCAAACGGCATGCGTTTAAATCGATATTGTGTCTGGCCCACGCTGAATGCCGTCTTATCTCTATCACCTGGTTTTATCGGTATCTGCCAGTACCCTGAGCGAAGATCGAAAACGGAAAACACATTCGCGCCTTGTAGGCGGTCTAAAGTTTCCACCACTGTTGGCATGGCACACGGTTTTAACTCTGTCATACTGTTTAATTGTCGAAAGTCAACACAGAATCTATACTTCCCATTCGCTTTCTTTACTAACAGCACTGGAGAGTTGTACGGGCTATCAGCTTCTTCAATAATATCGTCTTTTAACATCTCTTGCACTTGTCGCTTCACTTCGCCTTCCAGATGACATGGTATTCTTCGCGATGTAAATGACATTACTTTTGGATTAGTTAACGGAATTTCATGATTCACCTTGTCACAATAACCGTATGGATCGCCATCTCCAGTGAACAGATGATCGTATTTCTTAATTAAATCTGTCATGTTGTATACCGTCGACAGGTTCACCGCTGCTATCTCGCTGGTCTCATACATTTTGATACGCCCGTATTTCGTGACCACCACTTTCGCTTGCGTGTCAATTATTGCACCAATCTCCCGCAGAAAGTCCGCTCCTAATATCGTTCGCTGTAGTTCGGGCACAACAATGAAAGGAAACGTCACCTCGCACCCTCCAACAACAATCGTACAGTTCGACCTACCCGTTATACGCAACACATGCCCGCCTACTGCTTGTACTGTCAACGAACACGGACTAACGCTCTTACATAAATTCTTATCTATCAACGACACGGCCGCTCCTGTATCTACTAAGCATACTACTTCTCGATCATTTACTCGCAACTTCGAATACATAGCCCCTTTCTCAATCGCCCCCACTAAGTCTAGGTTCATACGAAAGAAAGAACAAGCATTATACCGTCTGAAATTTTTCCTTTTCTGTCTTTCTGGGCAGTCTCTTCTCCAGTGTCCTGGCTTGCCGCATTCAAAACATCGGTTTTTTCTATTACCCAACTTTAACGCCGCCACTTCCCGCTGCAATGCTTCAATTTGCTGCTCATATTCATTTGGTTTCGGCTGCTCTATAGCGGCTACAGTCGTGCTCAGCAGCTGTCTGGTCACCTTCGCTAGCTCACTAATATCCATCGGTTGCGTTGCGTTAACCAGTTTTAACTGCTGAGAAATGTGGTCTGGTACACTCTCGATGAATTGGGAAGATAGTAACTGCTCTTCTGATTCTTCATCCAACGTGGGAAGCGCCCGTCGAAGTAAATTCGTCAATTTCACCGCCAATACTAACGGGTCTCCATCAGGTCCCAGCCTCGTTGATCGGAACTGTTGCATCGCTAGCTGTCTGTCTGTTGCGCTGTCGAACTCCGACACCAAATTTTCAACCAATCTCTTCCAAGACACTGTGCCGTTTGACCGGTCTACGCTGTCATATGCCGCCTTCGCTCGGCCTCTCAACAGAGTCCCCAGAACAACTGCCTTCGCCGCCTGCTCCTTGACACCCACCAGCTCAGCTACGGCTTCGAAATCACGTGGGAAGCTCCGTACGTTTCCCGCCTCAAACGCAGCTGGCCACGGGATCTTCATTTTTCCGGCGGCAGCGACACCAAATGTAACAACAGAAGACAAGTCTGGCAACAGATCAGTTTTATTACGAAAACCAACAGGTATTTATATGTATGTACATTTGTTGTCGCTGCCTCCGGAAAAATGAAGATCCCGTGGCCAGCTGCGTTTGAGGCGGGAAACGTACGGAGCTTCCCACGTGATTTCGAAGCCGTAGCTGAGCTGGTGGGTGTCAAGGAGCAGGCGGCGAAGGCAGTTGTTCTGGGGACTCTGTTGAGAGGCCGAGCGAAGGCGGCATATGACAGCGTAGACCGGTCAAACGGCACAGTGTCTTGGAAGAGATTGGTTGAAAATTTGGTGTCGGAGTTCGACAGCGCAACAGACAGACAGCTAGCGATGCAACAGTTCCGATCAACGAGGCTGGGACCTGACGGAGACCCGTTAGTATTGGCGGTGAAATTGACGAATTTACTTCGACGGGCGCTTCCCACGTTGGATGAAGAATCAGAAGAGCAGTTACTATCTTCCCAATTCATCGAGAGTGTACCAGACCACATTTCTCAGCAGTTAAAACTGGTTAACGCAACGCAACCGATGGATATTAGTGAGCTAGCGAAGGTGACCAGACAGCTGCTGAGCACGACTGTAGCCGCTATAGAGCAGCCGAAACCAAATGAATATGAGCAGCAAATTGAAGCATTGCAGCGGGAAGTGGCGGCGTTAAAGTTGGGTAATAGAAAAAACCGATGTTTTGAATGCGGCAAGCCAGGACACTGGAGAAGAGACTGCCCAGAAAGACAGAAAAGGAAAAATTTCAGACGGTATAATGCTTGTTCTTTCTTTCGTATGAACCTAGACTTAGTGGGGGCGATTGAGAAAGGGGCTATGTATTCGAAGTTGCGAGTAAATGATCGAGAAGTAGTATGCTTAGTAGATACAGGAGCGGCCGTGCCGTTGATAGATAAGAATTTATGTAAGAGCGTTAGTCCGTGTTCGTTGACAGTACAAGCAGTAGGCGGGCATGTGTTGCGTATAACGGGTAGGTCGAACTGTACGATTGTTGTTGGAGGGTGCGAGGTGACGTTTCCTTTCATTGTTGTGCCCGAACTACAGCGAACGATATTAGGAGCGGACTTTCTGCGGGAGATTGGTGCAATAATTGACACGCAAGCGAAAGTGGTGGTCACGAAATACGGGCGTATCAAAATGTATGAGACCAGCGAGATAGCAGCGGTGAACCTGTCGACGGTATACAACATGACAGATTTAATTAAGAAATACGATCATCTGTTCACTGGAGATGGCGATCCATACGGTTATTGTGACAAGGTGAATCATGAAATTCCGTTAACTAATCCAAAAGTAATGTCATTTACATCGCGAAGAATACCATGTCATCTGGAAGGCGAAGTGAAGCGACAAGTGCAAGAGATGTTAAAAGACGATATTATTGAAGAAGCTGATAGCCCGTACAACTCTCCAGTGCTGTTAGTAAAGAAAGCGAATGGGAAGTATAGATTCTGTGTTGACTTTCGACAATTAAACAGTATGACAGAGTTAAAACCGTGTGCCATGCCAACAGTGGTGGAAACTTTAGACCGCCTACAAGGCGCGAATGTGTTTTCCGTTTTCGATCTTCGCTCAGGGTACTGGCAGATACCGATAAAACCAGGTGATAGAGATAAGACGGCATTCAGCGTGGGCCAGACACAATATCGATTTAAACGCATGCCGTTTGGACTAGCAGGTGCACCGTTTACCTTCAGAAGACTGATAACGCTATTACTTAGGAACTTGAAAAACGTGGAAGTGTATAGTGATGATCTCGTGATATACAGTCAAAACGAAAACGATCATGTGAAGCATGTAGAAGCCGTGCTGCGACGCATCGAAGAGTTTGGACTGCGCATTAACAAAACCAAGTCCCAGATAGCCAGAAAGAATGTTACTCTGTTAGGACATAAAGTAGGAAATGGTGAGATTAAACCACTACCGGAGAAAATTTTGACGATGAAAACAATTCCAGCCCCGAATTCAAAGAGGAAATTGAGGCAATTCTTGGGTAGAGCGGCGTTTTATAGTCGATTCGTGAAGAACTTCAATGAGATAGCAGCCCCTCTATACAGGCTACTAGGTGAGCCGAAGTTTGTTTGGTCGGAAGAATCGCAGAGGACATTTGACAGAATTAAACACCTGTTCGACCACCAACAAATGACGCTAAAACTACCTGTACCTGGAAGACAGTTTACAGTGTGCACAGATGCCAGTGACTACGCCATAGGTGCGGTCCTAAGACAAGGTGATGGAATCGTTGAGTACGCCAGTCGGGTTTTAACACTCACAGAGAGAAAGTATTCAACGATAGAGAAAGAATGTTTAGCAATGGTATGGGCAGTCGACAAATGGCGACCTTATTTACTCGGCCGGCGGTTCCACATCGAAACTGATCATAAGCCACTACAATTTTTGCAGACAGCGAGAGACCCACGGGGGAAATTGTCACGGTGGATATTGTATCTTCAGGAGTACGATTTTACGATCTCACACGTTCCTGGAAGTGAAAATGTCTTGGCAGATTTGTTATCGAGACCAGAAGACGAGCCTGAGTTGCCCGAGGTCGCTTACGGAGTGCATGCTGTAGAACAAGACCCACTAAAACTTGCACGCAAGCAAAGGTTGGATGATACGCTGAATACAGTGATACAGGTGATAACCAACGGGATAGAAGTAGATCAAGCTACGGCGAGTAAGGAGCTAACCACACTACTCAGACAGAGAGATCGACTAAGAGTGAATGCCTACGGGACTCTGACCTGGCGAGAGAACGACGGAAGCTGGTTGGCTATCATACCTCAGTCCTCGCGCCACGACATGATAGAAGAATGTCACCAGCTAGCACATACAGGCGTGGCCAGAACAACTGACCTCCTAAGACAAAGCATGTACTGGCCAGGTATGAGAGAAGACGTAGCAAGATACGTACTTGGATGTCCACGGTGCCAGCTAATGAAAGGCGACCGGTGCATACGACCACCGCTTCAGTCGATTCCAGTTACGGCGATAGGTGACTTGTGGTCCGTAGATGTCATGGGTCCATTTCCTCAGACATCTAATGGTAATCAGTACCTCCTGGTGATGACGGAACACGCGACACGATGGGTAGACGCCGTAGCGATCCCAGATCAACGTGCAAAGACCGTGACAGACGCAGTAGTTAAACACATCGTTGCAGACCACGGCGTACCAAAGACGATACTGACAGACCAAGGTCCCTGTTTCGAGAGTGAAGAATTTACTTCCCGTTTGCAACAGCTGGGCATCAAGAGGATCAGAACGACCCCATATCATCCACAGACGAATGGCATAACGGAGAGAAACAACCGTACTCTGAAGTAGTGGCTGGCCTCGAAGGGCGGTAACTGGGAAACGGAGCTTCCACTGATTTTACTGACGCATCGGGCTACCACTCAGGAAACAACGAAGAATTCACCCTTTCAACTGATGTATGGTAGAAAACCACGATTACCGATACACAACGAGACCTGGCCCCTTCACCAAAAGTGGAGTACGACGAAATTAAAAGGAGAGCGGAAAGAGGCCGTCAAGAATGTAATACGGAAGCAGTGGAGTGATGTCGCGAAGTCTCAGATGAAAGAAAAGACGCGGTGCATCACCTTTGCAGTCGGGGACCAAGTGAAGTGTAGAGACAGGAGATATACAGTTGGAGGCGGGCCAGGTTCACGGAAACTCCTGCCAAAGTGGGAAGGACCATACACAATCACGAAAAGACGGGGTCAAGTATATACCGTCCGAAGAGGTGACAAACAGAAACGAGTTAATGCCAGTCAGCTCCAACGATGGGTACAGTGGGACAAGCCGATCAGCCACAATCCTCAACTAGAGGATGTAGCACCAAGAAGGTCGGTACGCCTGCGTACGAAGCTATTTGACGGGGGGACGAGTGTGGTGAGAGCAAGCTGCTAGCCAATTGATAGACATTGATCTACGCTGATTGGTAGAAATTAATCTAGGCTGATTCAACAACCAATCACAGCTGACCTAAACGTGGACAAATATGATTCGCAGACAAGTGGCTCGCATTTCCGAAAAATATCGAAAACGAGAAAGCAGAAGACTGCGTTTGTTTGCAAACAACCAATCAGAAGACCGCCTTCTTTCTGCGGGCAGAAGCCTTATTAATGTACGTAAAATACATATAAATACCTGTTGGTTTTCGTAATAAAACTGATCTGTTGCCTGCCTTGTCTTCTGTTGTTACACAAGTACAATGCAAGTATGTAATACACAATAGAAATAAGTTATTTTATTTGTATAAAATCAGTGTTTTGAATAAACCAGTTTGTGAATCTTCTACTCTGGTGCTACACACGGGATTTGTTATTTCTTGTTCGACTGATCAAAGTTCGATATTTGTAAGTATCTATGTTGGTTCTGTCTCGTTCTACTTACTCCGATGACACTTGATTTAGGATTGCCGGTTCGAGTCCCACCTCTTCTCTTTCAGTCTACATAATTGGATGGTATTGTCAGTTGTCACACAACTAGTGTGTAGCCCTTGGCGAGCTAGGTGGACGTCGGTTTTTACTCTCGAAATGCTCTCATGTCGCCACGTGTTCTAAGGCTCTTCCAAATAAGTTCTGTTCACTATCTTCAAGCGAATAGGATGTTTCGTCACAGAAGTGTAAGGGAGGATGTAAACGTCTGGTCTGGTTCTTACAACCAGACTTTATTGAGCTGAAAAACCCTGATTCCAAGCCTATGTTGTGTGTGTATAGGCTCTAGAATCCGAAAGAATTTAATAACGTATGAAGCTGTTTTGGGAACCGTCAACCATCTGCTTCGAACTGGGTGTCAAGTCAGTATCCCAGACCTCACATGAACGATGAAACTTTGTAGATAAATTCTACCTATATTGGTTTTCTTATTTTATAATTAAATCCTTCCATATAGAATTTTTTGTGATAGTGTGGTACACTTTTTATTCATTCTTTAATTGGTTTCATGTATATAGGGCTGAGATACTCTTAGACTTGATTCACATAAATTGACGCTGTAGGTTTTGTAGTACTTATAAACAAGCACAGACTAAGGTCACCTTCACTTTTAAATTTGTAGTTTCATACATCATTTTAAATGCTCTTAGTCAATTCGGTTCCTGGAATGGCCTTTTTCTCATGACACGTTTTTATTCCCTCTACGTTCCCAGTGGAACATAGGACTTCAAGGTAGAGCTTTGGAGTTTCGGTAGCCGCAGGGGTTTAAATTTTTTACGGGATGAGGTTGCTAGCCTAATGCCTAACCTTCCCTGTTTACCAGTGTTATTACTGGCTTCGTAACGTAAAGGAGTGCGTCGGTGTCGGGGGATCGAACCCGGAACCACCTGCGTGACCAGTAGGGTGCAGCAGGTCGGGTGTGAAGGAAAATACTCGCGGAAGACATTGGCCAGCGATTGCGCTATATCGTGAATTGGCAAAAGTTAGAATTCATGGGCTGGCCATTGGATCGGTTCCCTGTGGCTTAATGGTCTACGAGCTGGCTTGTCTTGTAACCAGAAAGTCCTGGGTTTCAATCCTGTCGGTGGGTGCATACTGATGAGGAGTCCCAAACTAGGACAAAACAGCTGTCCAGTACTCCCAGGTTTTCCAATGGTTCTCCAACCAATGTCAGCTCATGATGAAATCCTGTAACCAATCAATCGAATCCCTACAAACCAATACTAGAATAATCTCATTTAGCTAAAATCGCCTGATGAGGAAGGCGGTGGCTTGGCATACCTAACATGTGTATTAGCCATCTTAATGGGTGTAACTTCCATTCATGGATTTTTTCTTCTAACCTAACAATCTACGCCTAACCTCAGTATTACTTACCGTATTATACCACTTACAATGAACTGCTACGCAGTTCGATCGATAGCCGGATATCACGTCTGCATCAAAGATGATATCATGATACGAAATAGCAACTATTCTTGTCATTCGAAATAGCAACTATTCTTGTCATTCTAAAATAATAGAGAAGATTTGTTGCTCAGGTGAATGATTCGCAATTATTTGTGTTCTCTGAGCTTGTTGGTTTAATCGCAGAGCTTTCACCGTTCTTCTGGACAGCATTTTCAGCACAAGTTTTTAGCATGAAATCAACTGATTTAAATTCTTCATGAATGATGTAATTGTACCTTCTGGCAGCCACTATCTTGACTGGTTGTTAATTTACAACCCTATTGATCATTTTTATTGACTTGGAATTCGAACTTTCTTGTTATGTGATGATTTACTTTTTATTAGCTGGTAAATGTGTTTGTTAATCGCTGATTCGTTTGGGTACCAGTCTTCTAGGAACTCTCTGGCACTTTTGGTGTTTCCTCTGTTTAAAATTTCGACTTTTTCCCAATCGTCAAATTGATGTCCATAATTATCTACATGCATTGATATGAAAGAGTATATAACATGTCTTGGATTCTGATTCGAAGGGGACGCCCACTTTGGGCGATTAAATGTCTGTTACAGTTCATATATGCAATTTATTTTGTAATTGGTATTACTTCCATCTTCTTTTTCTGTTGGATCTTTCGGTTTGCACAATATGGAATGGGGTGATTGTGTTGGCTGGCTGGCTTGTGTGCTATATCTATTTCAAACGGTTTCAATATTCTAGCTGTTATTTCCGAGATATTTTTTATATATGGTAGGATAAACTTTCTTGTGTTCTTTGATTATGGTTCCTTGTTGATGTTGTGACTCGATTTTAAACACTTTTTGATGAAATTATGAGGATATCCATTCCTTTTGAAGACGATTTGTAGGTATTTTTCTTCAAAACTGGAGTGGTACAGTGTGTTTGAACTCGTCTAAACAATGTCGGCACACAGTTTCTTTATGGGTAATTGAGTATTTGATCTGTGTGTGTTGATTTTCTCTATACTTGTGTTTCTAAATTCCCTGTGTTAGTTCTCCTGATTAAGACACCTTATCATTCGTCAGCCTAAATCTACCATGCATAAAACTTTAAAATTCAAAGGACACTTGAAAATCGTGTGTATTCAGTTGATTATATATATTGACTCTGATGCGTAGTAAAACAAATCTGCCTGACAATAACCAATATTAGTCTGCATTGAGTACAATTCACGTCTAATGTTACTTACTATGAAAGTGCTGATAAAATTGTACAAATAAATCACTTATTTTAAATTCATACCCAATTTGGATATAAATCAAGAACAAGATACGATGCCGCACACAACAAAGTTATGTGGAGGAACTGACTTCAAGCTTCATTTTTTTGCCCCAAATATTTGTAATCCATCCAACACATACTTGTGTTTTTTTTGTTAATGCGAAGACAATATTTCTTAATGTGGTCCATTGAATGACTAGTTAGCAGATTGTACTCACAAACTAATGTCAAATAGGACAGCAACCATGTAATTTCATCATAAATCAAATTTATGTAATTTAAATAATACTTATCCATGCTTGTAAAACGGGTGTGTCCTACATGGATAAGAATAAATATCTTATTAGTATTATTATTAATTATTATCAATATTTGTGTGTTTCTTTTCTTGTCAGACTTTTCACCTGGATTCCTGAATGAATTTCAAAACCTTATTCAAGAAATTGAACCAACTGTCGATGAATCAGAGTTTGAATCAGGTGCATCCAACTTGAACGATGAAGATATGGGTAATTCAATGAAGGATCCAACCAGTGATGTTGATGATGGCCATGGTGAAGAATTTGTTCATCAAAATTCAACTGATGACATCCAACAGGAAAATCATACAGCACAACTATCATCATCATCATCACCCTCCTTACAAAGTCTACGATATCATGCACTTCGTCACGACTGTCCACATTGTAAATGTTGTGTTGGTAATCTGCTAGAAGTGTAGTGTGGCAATAAATAGAAGGCGGAGTGGACGGGGAGAGTTGGGAAAGAAACAACACCTAGCGAAAATCTCATTCTCAATTGTTATTATTATTATTAAATTTCTTCATGTCTTTCATACTATGTGCCTGTTTAGAATTGAACAACACCAGAAAAGCCAACAAACAATAGTCTCTTCACAATATTCCCCCATGTTTAGGCAAGAAAAAAAAGCGCTATGTGATCAATTGTACAGATTATTTCTTTTCTTTCTCTTTCGGATTATTTGTTTTTTTTTTCGTTTTTCTCTTCTTTTTTTTCGAAAAAATTCATGATTTTTCTTTTTTTGTTTTGTTTTCTTTCCAACAATATTAATATTTTCGAATTTTGTAGTATGTTTTGGGAATGAATGATGAGTAGGATAATATATGCATACAAATTAATGGTTGTGATACTGTGATTTATACATGTGACTGACTGTATTGTAATAATACCCTAAGAATTATAGATTTCCTATCCTGCTTTGGTCTTTTATGTGTTTCTGGTTGAGTAGTATATATATATATATACTTACTTTTACTTTACTTCGGCTATCTCCTACGGGAGGATGAGCAGGCTTCATGAACATGAGAGTTCATGAACTTTCATGGGAATTCGGTACGAGTGATGTCCCCAGAATCGCTCGGCCTTTTGTTTGAGAGTGCAGTTCTAGCCTTTACACAACCAAGTGTGAACTACAAGGCAATAGGAATGGAGTAGGGAATCCACTATCCATTGGCAGCCGGTGACCGGAGTTCGGTTCATACGCCTTTTTGAATGGGGCCAGGCATTCAGGACATCCAATAAGCCCTTTGTCCATACGTCTGCCGGTGAGCTTCATACGCCAAGTCGTTGGAGGTTTGGAATCAGGGTTTAGCCATCTCCCTTAGACTGTCATCCAATGGACAGTCAACCCGGTGGAGAGCGCAGGGCATCCGCTTTCGCCCTCTCACTTTGGTGAAAAACACCTCCGCCACGTGAAGGCAGTGAGTAGGACTTCCTTAGGAGAGGCTATGTATATATTAAGCTGTGGTTGGTTTACACAATACGCACTGAACTTACTGTAACAACAGAAGGCAAGACACGGAAGCCAAGGGATATTTTCAAGTGATCAAACCGCTTTTTAAATATATACAGTTTTATATTCTCTAACCAATCATTGGGCGTGTGAATTTGGTTTACATTAAACGATATGAAATAGAATGTTCAAGTGGATATACTATATTTTGTTGCTAATGCAGTATCGAACTGTGGGAATATGTGAGAATAATATTCCGTTGGAACACATTGAATCTTCTTGGTGCTGGCGGCTTTGTTAGCTTGTCTTGCTGTATCGATTTCCGGAGCTAGCTGTCGTTCATCCGCTTGTGTTTATTTGCATTTTTGATCGTGCCTACGTGACCTCATCTCACGGTGCCTTTGTATGGACCTTCCCGCTTTGGAAGCAGTTCGCATGACCCTGGAGCAAATTCGCCTCATACTCTATCATATGCTGCTGTCGACCGACTTCTGAGCAACGTACCAAGTAACAGCCTAATCGATGACGGATCTTGAACGGCATTGAACTTTGCGACAGCCTCGAAGTCCTGCCTGGAGATCTATATGTCTTCTTCCTCAAAAACTGTAGGGCATAGGCTTTCGATTTGTCGGTAGGCAGCGACACCCAATGTAACAACAGAAGGCAAGACACGGAAGCCAAGGCATACTTTCCATTGATCAAACCGCTGTCTATATATATATATATATATATATATATATATATATATATATATATATATATATATATATATATATATACAGTTTATATTCTTTAACCAATCACTGAGCGTGTGATTTCGGTTTACATTAAACGACATGAAATAGAATGTTCAAATAAATAAATCGTATTCTGGTGCTACTGCCGAAGTGAACTGTGGGAATATGTGAGAATAATATTCCGTTGGAACACATTGGGCCAAGTTAAACTTTAAGCACCACTAACTAACTACCACTGGAGTGCGTACGCACCAATGACCTTGAGACGCTCACTGAGCAAGTTAGTGAAATCCGGTAAATAATGTTGTCATCATCAATAAAATATGCTCATCGAAGTGTTATGTTATTAAATGGGATATTTAGGAAGTTTCAGGTTAGGTTTTAGGGAAGATTAAGTTATGGTTTAAGCCAAGGATAAGTTAGGGTTGGGTTAACCTCATAAACGCGACATTAGGGTTGGTTCGAGTTAGATTATAGTTAGTTTGGGTATACTTTCACGTCAGGGCTAGTTTTAGGAAAGATTAGGCATGTTGTTAGGGTTAGAAGAAGACCTAAATAATTACATGTACAGAATGTGGTTAAATTTCTCTGTTGATATAAGAATAGAACTTGTGCACTGTTGTATGGGATATAATTCCATTATCAGTAAAATTTATTTTGATAAGCTCTCAGGGTACTATAGAGTAATATTTACTGATGAAGTTTCGAGCACAGTTTATTGCTCAGTAAATATTAATGTATAACATTATGAAACTTTATCAAAATAAATTTTATTCACAATGGAATTTATACTCTGTTGATATTCCAACATAAAGATGAGAGCTATTTTTATCACATGTGAGGGAAAGGTATCCTGTGTAACACTTGATTCCAGTTTTTATGCATTTTTTTCATAAATATATGTATTCTACACACAAAAATGCCTCCTTCACGTGATTGGTGTGTTCGAAGTCATTCGCTGATTGGTAGTTAGTGGCGCTTAAAGTTTGACTTTGCCACAAATTGTCCGTATCACAGCACCATATTACAATAACAGTAACTTTATGATGCACAATAATTTTACACGATGTGCACAATTTTCAGCGTAGTTTATGACATAATATTTACACTTCATCCACAGGGGTTTCAAGTAAAACACAGCCATCTCTAGTTTATCTTGTGATGCACTGAAGATCTGAAGAATAAAATAATCCACTAGGGCATTTTTCTTTGGTCCCACAGAAATGCTGAATGATAGGCGGCGGCAAACCAATTAAAAATGTGGACGAATACATTAAGTGACCCACGGATATAACTGAATGATTATAACAACAAAAACTAAAAATCAGATGTATTGTGTGTTTGGAAAGAAATGCAGGTAGCCCAGAGATTCAAGCAGGCCGCCAGTTGTTTAAGAGGACTTCTAACCTCCATCACCTAAGAGACATGCGAATTGTGACGCGTCGCACAACTCTGTCAATGTGACATCAAAAGAAACGGTTACTGTTTTTGTGTCAAGTGGTACAATATCGGCAGGAATAATGAGGTTAGGTATTGTTGAACATCATGATGTGAGTAGGGGAAATCAGTCGATGAAGTTGTGAAGCTATATCATACTTTGCACATCGTCAATCGCCAACCGAACACATTACTGGAACCTTTCACAATAAGTAGTACAAGACTAATTCAAAAGCATTGTCATCAGAAAGGCTGCTTGCTTCATTGGTCGGAGGTACACAATGTTTTTGATTGGCTTATAGCGTAAGAAACCTGACTGTTGCAAGTACATTTCAGCCCTTGTTGTATTGAAGACATAGAATTACTCGGAGATGTAAAGAGGTGCTTGCTGCCTACCTCTCTTCTTAAGTAGGATAGAATAGGTTTTACACATGTGAAGCTGTTATCTTCCGCGTTCAGCAATACCCGATGATAGGATTGGGTTGACACAATGTCGGCGTGGGGAGAATCAAACATGGCATCAATCTGTAGAGTACTTAAGTATTGGTTTTAGCCACTTAGAGAAGTATGGACTGTGTGACTGGGGTCCTCGAGACGCTAAAATCTAAAAGACTTATATTAACATTGCTCAGTATCTTTCGGAATGATGTAGATAAACCCACTTCTTGCCACCGCCCAGATTTATCTTCCACTTAAGTATACTTTCGCCTGCGTATAAAACTTTTATTACTTCTCTTTTGATTCGTGATTTGTGGTAGTGTTTGAAAACTGGTGCTACCCTGTATGCATACTTTTGCGTCAAACGTTTTAGTTCAGGTTGTTGTTATTGTCGTCACGGAAGACTATGGTGAATAAAATACAATATCAATTATCTCTAAAATTTCGAGTACATCCTATGGGTTTTATAATACTTTTATCCGATGAAAATAATTACAGTGCCATGTAGATAATCTTTCATCATTGAAGTCAGATATTATGATTAATAAGCTAATTTTCCGTCTTATTTTCTGGATGTGTTTGTGTAGCTCTGAAACAATCCTTCAGATATCTCTGATATGCCCTCCTTTTGAACGCGTAAATGACTGACTAACTGACCGACTGGTTTCCACATAGAAATGCAGCAGCTTAAGAGATGCCACACTCCATGCCGCATACAAAAGAAAACGAAAGTGATTCGAAAGAACGATAATAAGAAGAAATGTGATGGAGAAAAAGTAGTAACACTTGTAGAACAAAAGGTTAATGCATCTGCGCCATTCATAATGATTTTGAACCACATCTCTAATTATCTGCAGCCGCCATTGGTTCTTAGAATCGCGTAGACCCCAACCAGCCAGGAAGCCTACACCACCCTAGATGGCTCAAACTTAAATGCCAAAGATTTCATGGTTTTACCACGTGTAGCTCTCTTTTCCAACCGGATCCTGTGTCGGCTAACATTGCCCATCGATGATGCAGATAATTTGGCATGCGTGACAGATGTCTTAGCTATCTCAGTGGACGTAGCTTAATCCATGGATTTTCTCACCTAAACTAACACTACACCTATCCTCAATGCTACTTACCCTGTTATTACCACTTAACGCAGACTCTTAGCTTTTTCATATGTACCACTTTCAATGACCATGTCTCACAGCTGTAAAGGAGGAAAGAAGGAACACCTTCACAGTACATACGTTCTTTAATCGATAGCCAGCCGGATAGCATAATTTGGCAAATGCCACACGAGCCTTCTGCATCTGTTCTGAGATGTTTTCCGTTAGGGCTGATGAAGTGGTCAACGCAGTCAGACACCACTTCACTTCCTATCTTTAAGCTAGGAATCACTGCAGTCCAGTCCTGTCCTGTAGCAAGCATCTCACCTTACATTTGATAGAAGCAAATCGCGCGCCAAACACTCGAAGACCACTGCTCCTCAAGGTGTTCGTTCAGAAGACGCTGGCATTTGGTAGAAATATTTATTGAACCAAAACAAATTTGTACATGATCAAAGAATAACGCATAAAAGAAGAATTCTCAGAGTATATATTTTTCAATATAAAGTTTATTTTCTAAAACAAAAAAATATGGTATGCTTAGGATTATATACATCTGTAAGTAATTACATAACACTTCAGGCCGCATCGCAGCATTTCATCTCCTCTCCTCATACTTTTTCAAATAACTGTCTCCAATACAATTGTCGATGTTGAGGTAATTCATCTGGCTGGTAACACTCTATACCAGCTTTGATAATAGCTTCACTGAATGTGGTTGAAGATGTTATACTCATGTAATCATCATCACCACCAGTACCATTCATATTGTTGTCTTTATCGTCGACTAAGTGTACTACTACTAGTGGATCGTGTATACCAACATTTAAATTTGTATTCAGCTGGGGTGACTTCATTTGTAACCAACATTTATTTGGTTGTTTATAATAACGCAATAGATTGAGAAGATCACTTTTACTACTACCAACTGTTTGAACTGACGATGATGATAGTTTAACGTCAGGCATTTGAGGCAGTAGTTTACACAAGCGTACAAATTGTTGTGTGAATTCACTGTTACAATTAGCTCTGTTGTATAGATATCTGAAGAAAAGAAATAAATAATTACACATTATGATGAATTACATGCCAGTACAGTACAGTACAGTAAAACAGTTTGTTATTTGATTGAGCAACAATTGAATAAACTGTTAATATTAGATGGTTGGAGTTAATCGGCCACAAGAAGCCTTGCTTGACTTAGGTTGCGTGCTTGTTGGCGGCATTAGTCAACATGGAGACACCAGTTAATTAGTGTCAAATACAAGTCATACAGGAGACCAATCGCGAGCCCGAATAGCTCGGTAGTAACGTCTATAACTGAAACACTCAATAGGTGGTGTGGGGGGGCATAAGTTCCCTTTCAAGGTTGCAGATACGCCTTGCTGACTGGTGAGTGCCAACTAGCACGAAACCTAGGTCAAGCAAGGCTTCTTGTGGCTGATTGCCTCCAACTATCTAATATCAGCGAATCAATGTACACCGTGATGACGAGCTACCTAGAACGGCGGCAACATTGCAAACTTCACTGACAACAGAATTCAATCTGCATCAGACAACCGAAGGACTCGACAAATGACACCAGTTAATCAGGGTCCAATCGAAATTGAATAAACTGATATCAGAGCAGGTTGTAGTGTAGTTAAGCTACACTGAATTTACAATCAGTGTGTCCAAGACTGACACCGCCGGAAAAAATAAACAGTTTTCGAACAATAATGTAAAGAAACGACATGCTCATTGATCTATAGAGATCTTTTCAATCCCGATAATCGGAATCTAACATGGAACTTCAAGCATTGGAGTTTCAGTACCGGTTCTACCGTTGTTTTAATGAAGTGCGACCCCCCCCTAACTTCACACTTAACCTTTTCTTTATTCAGGTTCACTACTGACTGCGCAGTGTTCAAAAATGCGACATCCAGAAATAGAACCTGAAGCCCCTCGTGTGGTTAGCGGGAAAATAATCCTACTATTGAACCACATACGCACGATCGATCCACAGAAACAATTCGGTCTACCATAGTGAGGTTCCGAAAGTATCAAGGAGCTTTTATCGACTCTATTCAAAAACATCAAGCGCTTAGGGTACATTACTCACTCATTATATAAGTAACAAAATTTATCTGTGTTTAAAAACCAATCAGTGGGATTACAGTAACTTATGACTGACTGATTTCAACGTAGAACTTTGCACAAATGTACACCAGTTCTAGTTGCCATACTCCTTCCATAAGCATACAAAGCCAAAGAGAGAGAGAGAGATAGTAAACAGAAATGTGAGTGAGATAAAAAGAGTAGTAATATGGAAGAACAATAGAATTTTATTTGACACAACAAATCACAAAAAAAAGTGAATGCATCTGCGCCAGTCATTGAGAACGACTGTTTTGAGCCAGCCATATCACCAATTGTCTCCAGTCTTCATTAATTCGTACCATCCCGGGGACCCCTACCAGTCAAGAAGACTACACCTCCCTACCCGGCAGGCTGGCTGAAACTAACTAACTAACATTGACTTGATGCCATGTTTCAGTTTGACCACGACTAGTTCTTTTCCTACCTGATCCTATGACAGCTAACATAGCCCGTCGAAGAAGACAATGACTAGGAATGCGTAAAAAATGCCCTAGCCATGTCAATCGATGTAGCTTTACAACTTCATCAATTGACTTTCCTTCATTAACTGACACTCGACTGACGCCTAAGGTCAATATTATTCACCCTTCTACGGCTAATCTTTTCATATCTTCCACTTCCAATGGCCATATCTCCGTGAGAGCCAGCCATAAAGGCGGACGGAGCGAACCAATGAGTGGTACACAGTCAACAGCCAGCCGGATATCACGTCTACTAAGCCAGAGATGGTATAATTTGGTGTATGCTAAACGAGCTTTCTGTATCCGTGAGATCCACCCGTTGGCACTGGCTGATGCAACATCCCACAAAATAAATGAAGTGGTCAACACACTCTTTATTGTTTACATGCTTAAGTGAGATAATGCGCAGAATTTCAAATAACATTTTGATAATAATCCTAATAAGAACAAGAATTACACATCAGAAGACATTTAAGATTAGCATTACTTACCGATTTAAATGATGTACTGCAATCAGGAATAACAAAGGTTGACGTGTGACCTGAACGGTACCAGAGAGAATTGCAGATGCATAGACACGAATCATACTGGAGTTGGTTTCTTCTGGTTCAAGAAAGCTTGTCAATGGTATCAGAAGCTATGCATGTATAAATGTTATATAGAGAATATAAATATCATATCATTTCTATCTAATGACGCATATACATTTGTGAGAAAAGAACAAGAAACACAGCAAACAGATACCTTTTCAGTGATTTTATCGTCAAAAGCAGCTGTACAATCGTATTTATATACATAAGTTAACATAGATACAATTATCGTTCGAAAGTGTGACTATAGATTCATCTGCTCCGGTGCAGCAAGGTACATAAGTTGTTCTATGCACCCTTTATTTACTCTTTCTACATATATATATAACAAAAAATTAGTTCCCTTTATGAATTTGGACAAAGCAATAAGAGGACGTTATTTATCTGAATCGTGTAATGCTGTATTTGTGCAACACATTTCGAACAATCCGATCACACACACTAACTTGTCATATGAAATTAATGAAGAGTTGAGAGGTGAGAAAATAGACTACTTAGGTCAAGTTAAAAGGACATATTCACGGTCAAAATAACAATGAAGAACACTAAACCAAATAACAGAGGTAATATTACATCTGCTATGGTATCAAAACAAAATTTACCAAGAAAGCTAGGTTTAGTGTGATGACGAATTGTTTTTGAACGCATAAAGGTGGTGGCACATTTGATGGTATTGCTATGGGAATTCCGTTAGGGCCCCTTTTAGCAGATATTTATATGTCGTACATTGAGAATTTATAGGAGGATTTAATTGAAAATGTGCCACTTTATAGAAGGTATGTAGATGATATTGTAATCATCAGTGATAAGTCTTGTTCTGCCACCTCAATTTTAAATCGAATGAATGAAGCTCAGAATAACATATCACTTACGGCTGTAGAAGAGGAAGATAATTGTTCATTTTTCCTAGACGTATTGCTTAGTCGACGGCTTGATAGGTCAATAAAAAGATCTATTTGTGGAAAACCTACCTGGACAGGACGGTATCTTAATTACCACAGTTTCTCCCCTGTTCGGTACAAAAAAGCCTTAGTAAGGTTCCTCTTCAGTAGAATCCAACGAATATGCACTGAAGACACACTTGATGAAGAAGAAAGAAAGTTGACACAAACTCTGGTTGATAACAATTATCCAGACAAGTTCATCAGGAGATATAAAGTAGTCAGTGGAACACCAAGACCCACTCTACAACTCGCCACTAAGAAAGACGTGTACATCAAGCTACCCTATATGGGGCATCAAAGCAGCTTGATAACTAGACGAAGATTGAACGCTGCTGTTAAAAAGACTTTTTATGCAGCTAATATCATAACAATTGAGAATGTAAAGCCAATATATCTATCTAAGCCCTTCGAAAATGCGAAAAGTGACGTCACATCCCACTGCATTTACCAATTTGAATGTACGTGTGAACACACGCACATACATAGGGAGGACTCATCGATCTCTGCAAGTAAGGGCTTCAGAGCATATTCCAAAATGGCTCCAGAAACAAATAGAATCTTCAGAACCCATTAATGGTGAGAACAGGAGACCTAGCTCTTCCATTCCGAAATATATTATAGCGATAGCACATACAATTGACGTCTACACATCTTTTAAACCTATCTAACAAAACGTGTTTGGAACATATTCTAAAGTTTGTGGAAGCCCTAGCTGGCAATTAGAAAGTTTGAACCATCTTTATGCGTTCAAAGCAACAATTCGTCATCACATTAAACCTTCCTTGGTAAATTTTGTTTTGATACCATAGCAGATGTACTATTACCTGTTACTTGGTTTAGTGGTCTTCAATGTTATTTTCACCTTGAATATGGCCTTTCAACTTGACCTAAGTAGTCTATTTTCTCACCTCTTAACTCTTTATTAATTTCATATGTATATTCCTATGACAAGTTAGTGTGTGTGTGATCAGATTGTTCGAAATGCGTTGCGCAAATACAGCATTACACGATTCAAACAAATTACGTCTTCCTTCTTATTGCTTTATCTAAATTACATAAATTATTTTGGATGCGTGTTCCCATGCTATTTTTTCAAGGTGTCTCCCTTATTACGCAACTCTTGTCACTGCTTAACAATCTTTACCCCACCCCCTAGTATTCGTCACATTTTTGAAACATTTCGGTGACGTAAAAATAACCCTAATTAATTTTTATTTTTTGTTTGACAATCCTAATGCACGCACACGCACACGTAGAGAAAATAATTATATATAAATGTGACTGTACAGCTAAGGAAATCAATTCACCGCCGAAAAGAGAAATGGTTTCTTTAATTGGTTCGGTATTAGTAACTTACTGCCGGTTACGGACCACCGTAGATGGGGAAAGTCGGGACGTTCAATTTTTGGGGTCGACCATTTCTAATCCCCGCTCTTTCCAGAGTGGAGAGACAACACAGCTGGCCGGCATGCTGGTCATCTGAGGGAAACACCTCACTACTGTTACATCCCTATTCCCCAGTGGCAGTACGACTTCGCACACAGAACCCCAGCATAGTGTAAAAAGAAGAAATCTTACACTATCCCGGTAACTGACTGTAGTCTAATCGCTATCCTAACAACCTGCAGGAACATAAGTCCCAGCCAGTGTAACTTGTTGGTGGGTGATTGTGATGTTCAAGCCCGAGCACCACATCAAGGCAGCAGCTATCGGTCAGGGGACACTGCGGTAGGATGTAATTCCATATTGGATAAGCTTCTCTGATGTAACACACAGTGATGAAATATTCATAATTCGATGATGTTTCCAGCACACTTTATTAATCACAATCGCACGCGACTTCATGACTTCCAACTACTTATGGTCTTACTCCTATTTTGATTACAAAGTGAACAGGGATTGAAAAACTACATAAGGTGCAAACATATCGATATGATTATGAGTGATACATTGATCTCGAAACGTCATCCAGTCATTCACACCATATCACTGTTGTGATATAAAAAAAGGTTACTTAATAGGGTATTGTTTTATTCCGTTTATCTACGGAGTTCTCCATAAGAGTTGTCTTCATCATGCAACGCCATGATAAGTTAGACAGTCACTGGATAATTTTGGTGAGAATTTGCAATCTGTAGAGCCCACCTGTCAATACACGTGAGTGTATATTGTAATATCACAAACATTCTTTGATGTGGTTATACTTTCTCAGCTAGCTGGTTTAATTGCGAAGGTAACAATGTCTTCCTAGACAGCATCTTCAGAGCTGAATTCAGTATGAAGTGGGTTTTTAGAATTCTCTATGACTTTATAAGTCATCTATCCTGGGTAATTTTGGATGAATTATTTCTTCAGAGAAAGAGACACAACATGAAACTTACTTGATTTAAAACGATACGAAGTGAATTCAAAGATTGTTGATGTTCTCCCCACAGTGCACGTCTATATTTAACATGACAAGCTTGTTGACATGGCCATAGGACAAGGTTGGCAAACACTGGAGAATTGTATGATAATGCATTGTAGTGATTCACCAAATCAACATATCTGTTAAATAAAACAAAGCAGAGATTGAAGAATTATAAAATACAAAAAATTAGTGTGAAAATTACAAATACGACTGAATCATCTATTGTCTGTGACGCACACACTGCAATGTACCGAGGATGAATGCCTAAATTTCCATGGTGGAGCTCTTTGGAAATCAACATATACGAAGGATTACAACTGCCACCTGAAATAAAAAACAGCTAAGCAACCAAAGGTTGGTTAGTACTCAAACGAGAAGGTTCACGAATAATATAATCTATTGTAATTCAATTCAGATTTTCCCGTCGATTGACTCGTCTCAGGTTGACATGTCGGCTCCTTGTGCAGATGCTTCGACGATGTCTGGTCATGTAACTTGAAGTCAACTGGTGGCTGGTGACTAGCAGTGGAATCCACCAAGGTGCACATTTCGTCCTATTTGGGACGTTTAGCGTTTGAAACTATGGGCACTGGGTGGGGAATGAAGGTACCTTCGGATGACGAGTCCCTTATACGACGAAATGCGCATCCTGGATTCCACTGTTAGTTACCATCCACCAACTGACTTCAATATAATCTACAATTATCGACAGACTACAGGCAGTCACGATTATGCCGCTGCTGCGGTAGGTGTTGAAGGAAAGAAAGGTATCTAGCGATTGGAAGAAAGGTGACTAAGTTAAACCGCCAATGGAAATTTAACTTAAGCTTCTATGCAAGAGCTAACGTCGCTTTATCCTCCTCATGTCAACCGCAAGCAAAATATTGACTCACATCATTCTAAAAACACTGAAACATGCAGTGGATACTGAAAATCAGATGGCGGATCAAATAGAATAAACAATCAAAATGGAGATGAATTGGATATACGCGGTGAGAAGACGTTAAAGTGACAGTACACGCGTCAGGTAGGCCCTTGAGAATAGATGTCGAACACAGGAAGTCACAAATTAGGTACGGCGAGTCCATGTATAACATGAAGAAGATCATATAAGGGGGGGGGGGATGAAAGCTTGTAGGCAGTTGTGGAACGGGTTGAAAGTGATAACGGAGAACCGAATAGAAAGGGAATGTGCTGCTGAAGGCCTGTTCCATTCGAAACACAAGCAATGAATAATAGCAGTGATAATAACAATAATAATCTACATTACTTCATCCCAACCGATAGGTGCTACCTTGACGTGGTGGTCGCCGGGTTTGCACATCGCAATAACCCACCAACAACCTACACTAGCTAGAACTATTGTTCCTACAGGTTCTACCACACCAGGAAGGTTGTTAGGATAGCGATTGGACTAAAAGCAGTTACCGGCATTGTGTAAGACCTCTGTTTTACACTATGCTGGGGGTCTGTGGGCGAAGTCGTACTGCCACTGGGGAACAGGGATGTAACAGCAGTGAGGTGTTTCCCTCAGATGACCAGCGTACCAGCCAGCTATGCTGTCTCCCCACTCTGGAAAGAGCGAGGATTAGAAAAGTTCGACCCCTAAAATTGTACATCCGACTTACCCCACCTACAGTGATCCGTAACCGGTGGTAAGTTTACTAATACGGAATCAACCCAAGAAACCAATTCATACAGGCCGTGTTTGACCGGCCAGCATCAAGCACTTGTCCCCTGGGCCCTGCGGTCAAGCAACACTAACCCTCTTTCTTTTTCAGCTACCCGAAGAATCAACCAACTTCCACAGTGTGGGCAGCTGGGAAGTAACAACCGCCCACACACTTCCAAGAGACAGACATTACTTTATCAATTAAACAAAAAAAAACTTACACATCATAGAATGATGGACAAGTGACTGGTAGACTAACATTTTCCAGAAGAGAAGCTAATTCACTGTCGCCAGTAGTAGTTGCTATAGTCGACAACTTTTTTATTGGTCCAATAGAATGCAGAATTTCAGCTAGAAGTTGACCAGTTGGTGAAAAGCCTAAACCTCCAGCTCCAGGATATGCTATGGAGCCAACAGTCAGTCGGACAATCGATTCAATGGGTTGCATAAATCCAAAGGAGGAATGACTACCAGTCGACTGGCACAGTGTGGAAATTCTTTGAAGGAACCTTATCCATAATAAACAGTTCATTGAACGATCCAACATAAGCTGTAAAATGGATAGATTAGTTAGTAAACAGAAATTATACTTTTCAAGAATTTCATACAATGATACAATGTACGCAGCTGATGAGAACCAACGAAATAAAAAACGGATCCAGATTATTCTGTTAATCGTATGTTACCTCCAACTGTGTATACCAATTCACATGTATCTGCGGGAGCAGTTACATTGGAAGAACAGAGAGGAGGGCCTACGTCAGATTCTGCGAACATGTACCAAGGAGCCTCCGGTTAAAGGGACCGAATTATTTAAGCTCTTCAATCGCCAAACACCTGATTGACACAGGACAGCACCGAGTAGATGTACTGGAATCATTCAAAATAATTAACAGACAAAGTGTACCTCAAGTCTCCTCAGGTTTGCTGAAGCTTTAGCAATAAAACGATTTAAGCCTGACTTATGTGTCCAAAAAGAATCCGTCGTTGGACTTCAATTACCCTGGGAACTGACTTCTTAGTAACTCTTTGTTTTCTAATTTTGTTAACTTATCTTTTCACTCCACCCCTCCCCTTTATGTTTCGTTTGACTCTCTTAAGAGATAATTTTTCTTGATCTTCTGAGTTCTGCTCACTGTATTACATCATCAACTTCTCATCTGACCTCATGTGCACCGTAATTTTAAAAATTTTGATCTTCTCTTATCTAATTAAGTAATTATTGCTAATTGTCTTTTGTTACCGCCCTAACAACACAACTGTTAACAATTTTTTTTTCAAGAAACTTTTGTCTACCAAGATATACATATATACATGTCGTGACACTTTAGACACCATGTAAATCTCAATGCCTTATTTTACTATGACACTCTGACACTATGCTTGTTAATGGACAAAGGTCTGTTAAAAATTGTACACTATTTATTATAATAACAAAAATTCAGGTTGTACGCAGCTGATGAGAACCAACGAAATAAAATGGATCCAGATTATTCTGCGCCAATGTTTCTTCTCTCTTTGTTCAGAAATTATACTGGTTGATAATTTATATATGTACTATGTGATACAATGTATCGGCGGTTCAGTTGTGGAACACTGACCAACCATGCGGCAAGTGGTGGGTGGGGGTTCGACTCCTGTCCGACACACTCCTCAAACCTCACTTAGTTGGCAGTCAGCCCAATGAAGAGGGAAGGTTGGGCATGAGGCGAGCAACCTCACCATACCATAAAAAGCGACACTGCTACTGAAACCTGAAAGTTGAAGCTTGCCGCCTTGTTTTCCACTCGAAACGCAAAGGTATGAAGTAAATAATAATAAATAATACAGAAAATACTGATAGAAAAATCAATTCAAAACACGCCTCATCATCTGTGAAACTAGGATGCCGGGTGCTCACTAATCGATGACTATCTAATCCTTGTCTAGTAGCTTCTGTATAGTTTCGCTTTCATAAGATGACTTACACATTGACTGACTGACTGACTGAGATCCAACGTAGAACCAATTTGAGCCATATCACAACAAATGTCTCAAGCCATTGATTTTTAACATCCAAAGGACCCCCCCCAGCCGGATGAACTGCACCTCCGTGCATGACTCAGACCGACTGTAATGCACTTCACAGAACGATGTCAGGTTTTCATATGACCACTTCTAATTGTCTTCCCTAACCCAATTCGATGTCAACTAACACCGCTCAGCACGTGTCTTAGCCATATCAATCGAAGACATGATCATAGATGTCTGCGTTCTATCTCCCGTGTGAAGTGGTATAATAGGGTGAGCAATATTGAGGTTAGGCATCGATCGAGTGCTAGGTAAGGAGGGGAAATTAATTGACGAGGCTTTCAAGCTATATCGACTGAGATGGTTAGGACATGTGTTACGCATGCATGTTTAGCCATCGCCTTCCTTGACGGGCAATGTTAGCTGATATAGGACAGTTCGAAGTTGGAAAAGAGCTAGTGTTAGTCAGACCAAAACATGGCACCAGTCAATGAAATCCACAAGTTAGTTTAAGCCAGTCACATAGGAAGGTGTAAACCGGCTTCCTGGTTGGGGTTCTCGGGACGGTAAGCACCAATACAAGCTGGAAACAATCCGTGATATGGCTCAAAGTAATGGTCTTCAATGGCTGATGCAGATGCATCCACTCCTTGTGACTTATAATACCTAATGATACTATATTGTTTTTCATTAATTACTATTCCTTTTGTCTCATATCCCTGTCTACTGTCTCTATTATGTGTTTCTTCCACTTTCTTCTCTTGCTTTGTGTGCTACATGGAAGGAGTGTGGTGACTTGAACTGTTGCACATCAGTACAAAGTTCTATGTCGAAAACAGACAGACTATTGATTCACCTTCACAACCTTATCGACTGACCTTCCCAACTTTAACTAACACTCTACACCTAATCTAAGTATTGCTCCTCATATTATACCACTTGACACGCGACATGCAACGTAAACAATTGTTTACAGGATTTCATTGTGATCCGAAATTGGTTAGAGAACCATTGCAAAACCAGCTGGGAGTACTGGACAGCCGCTTCGTCCTAGTTTGGGACTCTTCAACAGTACGCACACACCGCCAGGGTTCAAACCTAGGACCTTCTGGTTACAAGGTGAGCTAGCTCGTAGACCATTAAGCCACTGGGACCCGATCCAATGGCCAAAGCATGAATTCCAACTTCTACCAATTCACGATATAGCACAATCGCTAGCCAATGTCTTCGAACTCCAGTGAGTGCATACTGCTGAAGAGTCCGAAACTAAGACGAAACAGATTTCCAGTACTCCCCGCAGGTTTTCCAATGGTGCTCTAACCAAATGTCAGCTCATGATGAAATCCTGTAATCAATCACACAAAAATTCCCTACAAACCAATACTTGAATAGCAAACAATAGTGTTTAAAGTCAACTAGTCTTCTCATATCTTCCAGTTTCAATGACTATATCTAGCAGCTATAAAGAGAGAGAGAGAAATGGTGCGCAGCATCACACACGTCGTATGATCAACAGCCAGACGGATATCACGTCCACGCCAGAGATGAAGTAAGTTGGTGAATTCCAATGTGAGCCGTTAGTACTTGTGCTGATCATCTTGTCAGCAATCAGTCGAATTGGACTGATTCAATTTTTCAAAGGTGTAAAATTGGTCAGGTTAACACTCCCAAAGACTTCACCGCCTATGTTTTTTTTTCAACTAAGAGTCGATGCGCGGTTCACCACTTTTGAAGGATGTACACTAAACACTTTTCTCGTATGTTTGGCATGCGATTCGCCCCTGTATAATGTAAGATGCTGCTACTGGACTGAACTACGTCTACCCCTAGCTTAGTGATAGGGAGTAAAGTGCTACAACATGTTGACCACTTCACCTATTTCGGAAGTTGTATCAGCATCAACGGATTCATTGGTGACGAAATCTCAGCACGGATCCAAAAAACTCGGCTGCTTTCGCTAACTTACACCATCTCTGGCGTAGGCGTGACATCTGACGATCAACCAAGGGACGTATGTACTGCTCACCAGTTCGTTCCGTCCTTCTCTCTATGGCTCTGAAACATGCCCAATACGAGTTGAAGACATGAAAAGGTTGTCTGTTTTTGATTATAGATGTCTACGATCTCTTTCTCACGTTAGGTGGCATAATAAGGTAAGTAATGTTGACGTTAGGCGTAGAGTGTTGGGCATAGAGGGAAAATCAATCGACGAGGCTATAAAGTTACGCAGACTGAGATGGCTAGGCCACGTGCTGCGCATGCCTAACCATCGTCTGCCCCGACGGACGGGCATTACTAGCTGATATAGGTGCAGGTTAGAAAACAGTAAGTGGTGGCCAAACAAAAACATGGCCTCATCAATCGATGAAATCCTTGACAGTTAAACTGAGTCAGGTAGGGAGGGAGATGCAGACTTCCGGGTTGGGGCCCGCCCTCGGGATTCTAAGAATCAATGGCTGGAGACACTAGGTGACATGACTCAACATCGTTGTCAATGGCTTACGCAGATGTATTCAGTCTCTGTAATCTTTCATACTCCTTTCTACCATTACTCATTCTGTTTCACTCTTATACTTGTCAAAACTCTATTGATTCTCTTCATCATTCATCTTCTTGTCTACCTTTGTGTGCTATTTGGAACGTGGCAAGTCGAACTGCTGCACTTCGGTGACAAGTTCTATGTTGAATCCAGAAAGAGAGACTACACACACTTTTTAAAAGAGATAAATTCATGGAAGGTAGTGTATAATAAAATAAAGGTATATAAGGAGGTACATCCATACCTTACGATAAGTTTCATCCTCTTCATTAATCTTTTTCGATTTTGATAATAAATATGCATGAATGAATGGAGTATACGCCCATTCCACTGGAATCAATCTATCACAGATAGATCTACGTTTTGAGAATATAGGACCAAGTTTAAAATCCACATGACTATCAGCTGATGATTGGTTCACAGAGTCCTCTTCAGAAATATCTTCAAGGTGAGTTGATAACTCTGAAAAAAGAATAATAATAATAGTAATATAGATATATGAGCGAAAATGAAACTATGATTTTGTCGTAACCATAGTGATGCAAATAGTATTATTATTACTATTGTTTCCTTTGATTCCTAGAGGAACATAGGGCTTCAGTCGTGCGTCTCCATTGCGTTCGGTTCTCTGCTAGAGTCTTCACCTGGCTCCATGTCTACCCACACGTTTTCATCTCCTCTTCACATGACCTCCTCCAAGTCACCCTCACGCTGACGACCAACTCGCCGCTTCCCTTTCGGGTTCCACTCGAGGGCTTGTCTAGTGATGTCACTTGATGGTTTCCTCAGAGTATGGCCAGCCAATCCATCTACATTTCTTCCTGCATATTTGTTTCACAATCGGTTCCTGCTGTGCTGGTTCACTCCCAGAGATCTCTGTTGCTGATCTTTTCTGGCCGGCGATCTGATCTTGAGTAGTGAGCGAAGACAACTGTTAATGAAGGTGTGTAGTTTGTTTGAGATGCAGATATGTCCTGTTGACACTTTCCCGTCTGACTGACTCATTGCTTTCAACATAGAACTTTGCATAGATATGCAACAGTTCAACTTACCACCCGACGTGTAGCATACAGGGCAAGAGAAGAGAGTAAAGAGAGATTCAAAAGATAGACTATAAACAGAAGTGTGTGCGGGCGGGGGACGGGCAAAGAATAGTAATATGGAAGAAAAATAGTTTTTTTTGGATATTATAAATCACAAAGAATGAATGCATCTGCAACAGTCATTGAGAACAATTTCGTAAGTTCTTACCATCTCTAGGACCCCGACCGGCCAAGAAGTCTACACCTTACTAAGTGGCTGACTGTTGTGGATTTCATTGACTGATGAAGCCATATTTTAGTTTGACCACCACTAGCTTTTTTCCAACCTGATTCATCCTATGTCAGCTAACACTGCCCTTCGGTAGAGGAAGGGGGTGGCTGGGCACTTTCCTGTAGAATAATTTATACTATCCCAACAGTAATTCACTGTGAATTGGTAAGGTGAGTCGTTTAACTTGGTTATCACATCACACGTTATTATCAGCATTAATGGAATAGACTATTTTCCCTTGTCCTTTCAGCAGATTTTTATTTATTTTTATTTTATTTTTATTATTAGCTTTCATGTTTAGGCCAGGTTTTAGCGTGATGTTTACTATGCTAGGGCTTTAGGGACCATACGGTCTAAGTTTGTTTAGGGATGCTTTGGCATAGGAAAGCTATATATCAATCGGTAGCTCTCGACTAGATCTATCTTTAGACAGTGGTCTCGACCCTTGTAGCTCCTCCTCAGCCCTCCCCAGGATCTTTGATATCTGGGCTTGCGCCCTCTGGGGTTATGCTGCCAAAAATTTTTTTTTCTAGGGAGGCTAGGACTTAGGTGAAGTTATATATCAATGGATAGCTCTCATAGCGACCTATCTTTTGACATTGGTTTCGAACTTTGTAACTTCTCCTCAGCCGAATAGGGACTTGTCTTTTCTGGGCTAGTGCCCTTAGGGGGAATGCTGCCGAAATTTTATTAGGGAGGCTAGGACCTAGGGAAGCTATATATCAATGGACAGCTCTCGACGAGATCTACCTATTGGTACCGGTTTCGCACCTTATAGCTTCTCCTCAGCCGAATAGGGAATTTTTCAAAGGCTATAGGGGAAACCTGTTTCTAGACTCAGAGTTCATGCCGCTGGCTGTTCTCTTGACACTTTTAGCTCCGTGACCTCAGGTTGTTTGCCGATGTGTATGTAGCTAGGGGGCATTACCAACCATAGGGCAGTAGGGGGACAGAGACTGCTAGGAAGGAAAATTCGATTATTTTTCTTAGGAAAAGCTTTTACCCTCTGATTTATATACCATTGGATTCCTCTCAACAAGACGAATCGATTGGTGCCTGTGTGGTCTCTTTATGCTTTACCGTTGCGAAATTATGGAATTTTTGATGTTCTGCTGGTTTTCTCCATTTTTTTTGCTTGATCCCGAGGCTGACCGGCAGCTCAACCGGACTTCTACTGGTATGACTGTGGCGACGGTATCAGTAGAAGATAACTTGGGTCGCCACACCGCTCCATGAGTAGCTCCGTTGACAGTAGCAGCGGACGCCAACGAAATTTTTCAAACCTCACAACCTACTGATACATTGGCGACGGTATCAGTGGGGGCTGGACTTAGTCGCCATCATTCATCAATCCAAACCCATGAACCCAACAAATCTAAGAAATACCATGCCGGATCGGCCGTGGCCCGGATTAACAACGACCGCGCTTTCTGCTGCCGTGTCACAGGGCAGAAGTGATAAGTACACTACTGAGACACACCAGGCCGCGTGTGACCGGCCTCAAGCAGATGTCCCCTGGACTCTGCGGTCACGCAACACTAACCCTTCTTCCATTTCAGGTACCCGAGGACGAAACTCAGGCGTGAGGCCAGCAACCCCACCCTGTAAACAAACCTGCTACAGAAACTTCACCATGAGCAATCTCCTTGCGACAAAAGAAAAAGTCTGTGTGGGGACATGGAATGTCCGCACCATGTACGAGACTGGCAAAGCTGCCCAGATCGCCAGCGAGATGAAAAGATACAGAATCCAAGTGCTGGGAATATGTGAAAGCAGATGGAATGGAAGTGGACTCACCAAACTATCAACGGGAGAGTCAGTGATCTACTCCGGTCACCCAGAAGATAACCACACGCACACCGAGGGCGTGGCTATCATGATGTCACCAACGGCAACGAAAGCCCTGATGCAATGGGAAGCGATCTCGTCCAGGATAATGACCGCCAGATTCAACTCCAAAGGAAGAAAAGTGTCAATAATCCAATGTTATGCACCCACCAACAACGCAGACCTCGAAACGAAAGAAGAATTTTACAGACAACTACAGGCAGCAATAGACAATACTCCAGCTGGCGACATTAAAATACTAATGGGAGATATGAACGCCAAACTGGGACCAGACAATACAGGAAGAGAACTCATCATGGGTAGAGAAGCTCTTGGAGAAATGAATGAAAACGGAGAACTCTTCGCCGACTTCTGCGCCTTCAACGAACTAGTGATTGGTGGCAGTGTTTACAAGCACAGAGATATCCACAAGGCTACATGGGTGTCACCAGACGGGCGAACCAAAAACCAAATTGACTTTATCACAATATCGAGGAAGTGGAGACGCAGCCTACTGGACACAAGAGCAAGAAGAGGAGCAGACGTTGGCTCAGATCACTACCTCGTACAAGGGACAATCCAAATCAAATTAAAAGCTTTCTGGGAAACAGGAGCTGCAGATAGACCACAAGCCAAGTTCAACACTCAAAAGCTGAAGGACCAGGCTACAAAGGACATCTTCATTGCAAACATAAAGGAAAAAGCCGAGACACAAATCAACACCAACGAAAAGGTCAACGTCGAAAAGCACTGGAACAAATTGAAAACGGTGTGGAGTCAAACCTGCATGGAAGTCCTAGGCAGAAAAAAGAGACAGGACAAACAGTGGCTCTCTACGGACACTTGGAAACTAATAGAAGAGAGAAGGGTGGCGAAACAAAAGATTATCCAGTGCACCGACGAGCAACAGAAACAGGAGTTGAATGCAAGCTACAATGCACTGAACAAAAGAGTGAAGAAAAGTGCCAGGGAAGACAAAAGAAAATATTGTGAAACCATGGCAAACGAAGCAGAACAAGCCGCAGGCAAAGGAGACCTCGCTACACTATACCAAACAACTAGGCACCTTTCGGGCAAAAGTTTGACACAGATTAAGCCAATAAAGGACGACAATGGAAAGTCAATCACCAAAGAGGTGGAACAGAGGAAGCACTGGGCTGAACACTTCAAAAGACTTCTAAATCGTCCGCCACCTACAACGCGTCCAACAATACCAACAACGGAAGCAGAACTACCAATGAACATCGACCCTCCGACGAAATCCGAAGTCCTGAATGCCATCAAGATGCTAAAAGCTGGGAAAGCGCCAGGACCAGATGGAATCCCAGCAGAAGCTTTGAAAATAGACCCAGAGACAACAGCGGACTTGATGACGCCACTACTAGAGAAGGTGTGGAAAGAGGGCAAAGTACCCGAGGACTGGAAGAACGGATACTTATTCAAACTGCCAAAGAAAGGAGATTTGAGTCAATGTAAAAACTGGCGTGGAATTATGCTTCTGTCCATTCCAAGCAAGATACTATGTCGCATCATCCTGGAGAGAATTAAACAAGCCCTAGATGAAAAACTTCGTCCGGAACAGGCCGGATTCAGGAGGAACAAGTCATGCATTGACCAAATCGCCACCCTACGGATTATCATTGAACAAAGTTTGGAATGGCAGTCACCTCTCTATCTCAACTTCATCGATTTTGAGAAAGCCTTCGACAGCGTCGATCGAGAGGTGATTTGGCAACTACTTCGCTACTACGGGGTGCCGCCGACAATTATTCATCTCATCCAACAGCTGTATGACAACGCTGCATGCCAAGTAATCCACAACGGGAGGCTCACGGAATCCTTCGAAGTGAGGACGGGAGTGAGACAAGGCTGTCTACTGTCACCAATGATCTTCCTGATTGCAGTTGATTGGATAATGCGGCAGACAACGGCAACCAACGAGGGAACAGGCATAAAATGGACCGACACAAAAGCCTTGGAGGATTTGGATTTCGCCGATGATATATGTCTGATTTCCCACAAACTGGAAGATATGCAAGTGAAAAGCAACAAATTGGCAGAAGAAGCAGCAAAGATAGGACTTCAAGTGAACATAGACAAAACAGAGGTAATGAAGATTCCTGGCCAACATCAACAGCAACAACCGACAACAATCAGCATAAATGGGAGGAACCTGAAGGAAACAACTTCTTTCACCTACCTGGGAAGCATCGTCTCAACTACAGGAGGAACTGACGAGGATATCAAAGCCAGAATCGGAAAAGCAAGACAAGTTTTCATTTCTCTCAAGTCTATGTGGAGGTCAACAGCATTCAGCGTCAAAAATAAGATCCGTATTTTCAACTCCAATGTGAAGTCAGTACTACTATACGGATCAGAGACTTGGCGTGTCACAAAGAGCAGCTCAAACAAGCTACAGACCTTCATTAACAAATGCCTTCGCTCAATACTCAAGATCAAATGGCCGGAGAGGATCAGCAACAAAGATCTCTGGGAGCGAACCAACCAGGAACCGATCGTGAAACAAATAGGCAGGAAGAAATGGAGATGGATTGGCCATACTCTGAGGAAACCATCAAGTGACATCACTAGACAAGCCCTCGAGTGGAACCCGAAAGGGAAGCGACGAGTTGGTCGTCCAAGGGTGACCTGGAGGAGATCATGTGAAGAGGAATTGAAAGCGTGTGGGCAGACTTGGAGCCAGGTGAAAACTACAGCAGAGAACCGAACGCAATGGAGACGCATGGCTGAAGCCCTATGTTCCTCTAGGAATTAAAGGAAATAATAATAATAATAATAATTTCAGCAGATAAATTAGTACTGGTTTTTTAACTCTGTGATACACGTTTTTTCATTATGTATGAGAAAAGGAGTTCAGCAAAGAGTCACTCTTTTCAGCCATATCATTCTCAAGCTGTATAATCCGACTTATCATAGTGCGGTCCATGAGTGGTAAGGTCTTCGTACATAAAAACTACAATAACTACTCCAAAGATAGTACCCAGGTTGACCCAAGTCAGTCAGAAACTTGGCGCGTCATAAAGAGCATCTTAAACAAACTATAGACCCTCATCAACAGCTGTTTTCGCTCAATACTCAAGATCAGATGCCCAAAAAAGATCAGCAATAGTGAGGGATCTCTGGCAATGAGCGGACCAACCAAACCTGCAGGAACCAATTGTACAAAAAATATGCAGGAAGAAATGGAGGTGGGTTGGCCGTACTCTGACACTAAGTGACATCACACGCCATGTCATCGCTTTCTGGCGGAACCCAAATAGTAAGCGATGAGCTAGTTGGTCGTCAGTGGGAGCGTGACATGGAGGAGGTCAGGTGAAAGGGGATGAAAGCATGTGGGCAGACGTGAAGCCAGGTGAAAACGTAGGCAGAGAACCGAACGCAATGGAGACGTGCGGCCGGAGCCCTATGCTCCTCTAGGAACTAAAGGAAACAATAATAATAATAATAAACAAAAACTTCGAATAAAACAAATTTGAAATCAAGTTAAAACAAAAACGTAATCAAGGCTTACTTGACGGATTGGTATTCTCATTATTCTGCGAGTTTTCCACTGTTGTTGCTGTTGTTATTGTTGACGACATCACATGTACTAATTCACGATAATAAAGTTCTTTTATCTCAGGTAAATGCGGTATGATACGTTCAATACTGAAATTATCAAGGACAAATGTAGAGAGTAAAAAAAATTTTAGAAAAACACAAGAGAAACGTTAAAAATTTTTAAACAGAAGTTCAGTTGTTGCTTTCAAGTGTTTCTTTTTTCGTATACACATTCCTAAAATATGTTTGAGCAGTGACACTAACAACTGCTATTGAAATTTATACTTTTTCTAGCTATCCTTGATCGCTGGTGTCTATATTCTGTCTTTCAGAATGCCCTGGGGTGAGGCGTCAGTCGATTGTGAGGTAAGGAGGGGAAACCAACCAATGCGGCTGTGAAGTTACATTAATTAAGATAGTTAAGACTGTGTTGTTACGTAGGACTAGCCGTCGCCTTCCCCGACCGACGGGCAATGTTAGCCGACATAGGATCGGGTAGGAAAAAAGTCGGTGTTGGACAAGCCGAAACTTGGAATCAGTCCATAAAACCTTTGACAGTTATTTTGTGGTGTGTAGACACTGCCTGGCTGGATTCCTCTGCACTCTAAGTACCCACAGGCTGGAGACTACTAGAGATATGGCTCAGAATCATTGTCAGTGGTGCAGATGCATTCCATAGCCACTACACACTTTCATGATTTTCTCAAGCTCCTTTTATTTCCTTCTCCCTGATATTCCTGTTTATTATAATCCTCTAGAATATCTGCTTCCCTCTTTCTTGTTTTCCTTTGTGTGCTTCATGGAGTGTGGCGACTCGAAGTGCTGAACTTCTGTGCGAAATTCTATGTTGAAATCATCAGTCAGTCAGCCGCCTCCTTTCTAAGGTTGCCTTTCGGGGAAGACGATGGCTAGTCAACGAGTACCAACACATGTCCTAACCATCTCACTCAATCGATGTAACTTCACAAACTCGTTCATTGATTTCCCCCCTGCTTACCTAATACTCCACGCCTAACCTCAATATTACTCCTCACCCTATTATACCGCCTAACATGGAAGATAGGACGGAGACACGTATGATCAAAAACAGCTAACCTGACTTTTCATGTCTTTCACTTTCAATGGCTATGTCTTGCTCACAGCCATAAAGGATGACGGAAAGAACTGCTGTTGAGCAGTATACACGCCCTTCGTTCAATAGCCGGCCGGATATCGCATCTACGCCAGAGATGATGCAGGTTGGTGCAAATATCACACGAGCCATTTGTTTGCGTGCTAAGATTTCGACAGCGATCAGCCCGTTGGCACTGGCTGATGCAACTTCTAAAAAAATAAGTGAAGTGGTCAACACACTCCACCTCTTCACTCCCTATCTCTAAGCTACAAATCGATGTAGTCCAGCACTGTGGCATAATCTTACATTAGACACGAGCAAATCGCATGCCACGGATCTGAAGCTTTCTGCTGAAGGTGTTCAGAAGACTAGATTTTATCGATGCCTTCACCTAGGAGGACTATATCACCCGCATATTCTAAACCAGCAAGAGTATTCCCTGGTGACAAGTTAACGCCTGAGTCGCTGAAGCCAGTTAGTGTTAAGTCCATTAGTACTTCTATGATGAAATTAAACAGAAATAGGGACAGTGGATACCCCTGACGAACACCAATGGTTATGTTTATTTCAAGTGACAAATCTCTGTTAGCTCTTACCCGACTGTGTAAGTTCCAGTAGAGTGCCTTCATTGGTGCAGGTCAAGAAATATGGCAATCGCTGGACGCCGACAAATATGCCTATATTCCAGAATCTGTGAATATTTGATCAATTAGCCATCTACCTAGTCTAAAGTTTGCCTGGTTTTCTCGTGTTTGTTTCTCTCAAAGACTATTTAATCTAAGCAGAAATATTCAGTCTTAGTCAATCTAATCCCCGTGTGATTATCACAGGAAGACTTACCTCCCTGTCTTGTATATTTATAGAAAACAAATGAATACATCCCCCCCCTTCAAATGCAATAACTTACTTCATACTGTTGCTAATTTCAATTTGTCGACTGCTGAATACAACTTCAGAAATAAGACGATTTCTCAGGCCTTCTTGCCCTTTACGTAAATACGGAAGGATACGTAAAGCAGCTAAATGATTTATATTATAGCCGCCAAAACTATCCGAAATCAATGCAGATTTTAAATATGTCGACAAAGCAGATTCATCTTGTTCTAAAATCTGTAATACACAAAAAGGACGAAACAAAGGTGAATAAACCTCGGGCAAACGTGTTAAATAATATGGACAGGAAATTGTGGTTAGTTGGTTGGGGCAGTCGGTTACCAGAATTACTACTAAAAAACGCAAAATTAGGCACCGAGAAATGCGCTACACAAAATCGCATAGTTTTTGGGAGGGTTGGGATTCTGCCCGAACTTTCAGATCGAATTAGGTGGCAGTCTCAATAAGATACATCCTGAGCCTTTGATATGAAGTCTGATGCACTGAGAGCAGTGGAGCAGCATCCCCATGGTTTCCAGTGTCCAGTGTCTTACGTCATTCAGTTCGTTCGGACTCTGGTCATCATGTGTATGCCATGCGTTTGCAATCAGGGTTCTCCACTTCCCCTGGGTAAACCAGCATGTTCACCAATCAGGTTGTAAGCGCCAAATGTCTGCACTAGCCACCACGTGAAGGAAGTCAACAGGACTTATCTGCCAGAGGCTATGAACGCGTGGCGATATGCGATCGTTCCGAGAGGAAGGCCGAAGTCTAACCACCCTCGGCTATACCACGTCGTTTATGGGACATTTGGAGGTCAGCTGCATTTCTGAATAGTTCAGTAGTAGCATCTTGGATTGCACCGTTGGATGATGCAAAATTTCAGTAACCTTGGTAACATTACTTACTTCGAGATTGTAGATATGTCATGTCAGTCCCAGGGTTTCCTGTAAACAATCACCTACCACCAATCTAAAGTAAAGAGCAGGAACAGTGACCACATTGAGAATATGGCTGAAAGAATTCGGTTAGCACCAACACTACTAAGGACAAGACATCTAGCACTGCTTACTGCCTAGTGGCCAATCAAAGCAAAATAATAAGTTAAATTGTCTCCTAGGCAGATTGACAACTTCTCGTCGATTTCATTCGATTAAAGCGACCTACTATATGGTATGCTTGAACGAACTAATAGAAACTGTCTGTTTTTTCAGTCTCCTTTATGTTCTGTACGCAGAAAAGTGAAGATGTGCACCAGACAAGAGTTTGATGATTAGGGGGCGGAGTTTCGGAAATCGGATTATAACAAGGAGTGGGAATATCTTCACCTTCGTGAATGACTTTGATCTATGCAACAAAGACTCTTCACAAGCCTTGATTTTTAGCGTCCATAGGACTCCAACCGGATAGTCTGCACCGCCTGACGATGTTGTCAAAGACTTTATGGATTAATGTTATGTTATCTCCTGACTACCTGTAAAGCTTTTCCAGTCTAATCCTTCATCGGCTAACAATGCGTGATAAGGAAGTTGATGATTCGGCATGCATTAGGCATGTTCTAGCCACCTAAATCGATGCTGCTACAAACATTGACTTCCTTTGCCCCTTTACTTAGAAGAGGCTTTCGTGTTAAATAACTATCCTCTAAAATTCATCAGCAAGATCGAAAAAGACCAAAAGCAAAATAAAAATAATGGTGAAACTAATAATGATAACATAAATAAGAGAGAATAAAAGTCATCCGCTGTTATACCATACCCTACGTAGGACTCTTAATAAAGCAGGAATCAGGGTGGCATTCAAACCTAAAAACCTACTCAGATAGGACAAGCTCTGTAGGCTAAAAGACCCGGTGGACCCAATTAAACAAAATAATATAATTTACAAAATACCCTGCAATGACTGAGTTAAGTCAACTATATAGGTCAAACTAATAGATCGGGGTAATCAGATTGTCGGAGCATAAGAATTTAGCTAAGGTAAGAATGCTTGACCCCGAGGAGATGAGTAATTTAGAAAAAAGCTCAGCACTACATTGCACTGCATGCATTAACACACAACCACACAATAGGGTTGATGGGAGAGGGTTAAGATTCTAAGAAGTAATCTATGTAGGTGGAGAGAGAGATTGATTACTGAATCCTTCCTGGTTCATTGAGTCTACACCCAACACGACACATGCAACAGAAATGGCTCAATGTAAATACCAGAAATATGGAAGATATTATCACCGCCAGTCAGTTAAATTAGAGGAGGATAATAATTAATCTTAAAATTCTATTTCAATTCACGTACATCATAACATTCTAACAAGTTACTTATTATGACTATAAAAACACTCGTCTTATTTCCCATCTAATTGTAATTGATCAACAACACTCCTATTATTATTATTTCTGAATGTACATTATCTCATATTGAATTTTATTCAAATATCTGGTCAGTTCCACACATGTATATAAATGAAGGAAAAAAGTTGTGTGAGTAGTGTCTTGATATGATTATGAGTGGCAATAATTTGTGCTCGAAACGTGGTCATCAGTTAATATTACTGTATAACACCACTGTGTGACTTATCAAAATAAAATTTTACCTTTACCTAAAAGTCTACGTCTAACTTCATGACAGCTAACAATATTAAATCGCATAACGGAAGAAATTAAACGCAGACACATATAGACACGTACGGTTAGTATTTTCACATCTGCCAATTCTTATGGACATGTTTACAGCTGTAAAGATAGAGAACAGAGCAAACTGCAGCGCAGTGTACACATCCTTTGATCGACAGAGAGACACCACGTCTAAGTCAGAGATGACACCAGTTAGTAAATGAGAAACAAGCCTTTTGTATTAATGTTGAGATTCTTCCAGCAAAAACGGTTGATTAAGGTTGATACGACTTATTAAACTAAAGTAGGTTTCTCCTATTACTTAGTGAATCAACAACTATATGACAATGCCTGTCACTTGTCAGGTGATCCACAACAGAAAGCTCAGCGAAGCCTTCCTTTCAAGTGAAGACAGGAGTAGGACAAGGCTGTCTACTGTCACCAGTGATATTCCTAATTCTGATGGACTGTATTATGCATCAGACTGTGGGGAGCGAGAAGACGAGAATACATTGGACCAATAAGAAATTTCTGGAAGATGTGACTAATGTCAAGTAAACTCGAAGACCTGGAGGCGGAAACCAAGAAATTAACAGAAGAAGCAGTCAGCAAAGACAGGACTTCAGGTGAACATAGAGAAGACGGAGGTGACAAAAATAACCAACCAACGACAAGCACTAAATACTATCAACGGAAGAAATTCGAAGGCAGTCACTACTTTCACTTATCTAGGCAGCGACGTTTCAACCACAGGAGGTACGCATGAGAACGTCAAAATCAGAATGAAAAAGGCAAGACAGACATTCAACCCTCTGAAGTCAATTTGGAAACCTTCTAACCTCACCATTAGGAAACAAAATTCAAAATTTCATCAATGCCATTATAGGTAAATTTTGTTTTGATAAAGTCTCACAGTGATAAACAGTAATGTTTACTGATGACGTTTCGAGCACAATTTATTGCTCATAATCATATCAAGGTAATCACACGACTTCCTAAATTCATTTATATAGTTCCATTGTTTTTCCCTTGATTTTCACTTGATTTGATTGGTAGTATTATTTTCCATATTTCAGGTATGAGTGATGATTCATTCCTATTGCATGTGTTGGGTGTAGATTCGATGAACAAGGATTCAGTAATCAACCTCTCTCGCTCTCCACCTACCTAGATTACTTCTTAGAATTTTAACCCTCTCCCACCCTATTGTGTGGTTGTGTGTTAATGCATGCATTGCAATTGCTGAGCTTTTTTCTAAATTACTTATCTTCTCGGGGTCAACCATTCTTACCTTAGCTAAATTCTTATGTTCTGACAATCTGACTACCCCTGACCTACTAGTTTGACCTATATAGTTGACCTCACAGTCATTGCAGGGTATTTTGTAAATTATATTATTTTGTCTAATTGGGTCCACTGGGTCCTTTAGCCTACACAGCTTGTCCTACCTGAGTGAGTTTGTAGGTTTGAATGCCACCCTAATTCCTGCTTTATTTAGAATCCTACGTAGGGTCTCAAATGTCCCCTCTTTATATGGTATAACTGTAGATGACTTATATTTTCTCTTATTTATGTTACCATTACTAGTTTCACAATTCTTTTTATTTTTCTTTTGGCCTTTTTCAATCTTCTTAATGAATTTTGTAGGGTATGTAGTTATTTAACACCAACCAGCTATTCTTCTAACTGTTTTGTTTCATTACTTAGGTTTTTTGTTTTACTGCTTAGTGGTATTGCTCGGTTTGTTAAACACTTAACTAAGCCTGCCTTAACAGTTAACGGATGAGATGAATTAAAGTCTAAATATCTATTAGCAGAATGCGTTGGCCTTTTATAAATGCTAGTGTGCAGTTTAAATTCTTCTGTTCGTTTGATTTTACAGTCTAACATAGCTAATTATTCTTGTTCATTTTCCCATTCAAATGAGTATTTTATTCCCTCCACTAGTGAGTTTATGTGTGTCAAGAAGCTAGAGATAAGTTCTCTTTTTAACACTGTGAAAGTGTCATCCACATATCTCCACCATATTTTTGGAGTAGGATTAAACGTATTAAAAGCCATATTTCCCCAACTATCCATAAAGTTATCTGCTACGATAGGAGATTTTGGTTATCCCATTGCTACACCCTCAGTTTGTCTATATATTTTGCCTTGGAATTTAAAGATAGTAGATGCGAGGCACAGATGTGAGGCAATGCATGCATTAACACACAACCACACAATAGGGTGGGAGAGGGTTAAAATTCTAAGAAGTAATCTAGGTAGGTGGAGAGCGAGAGAGGTTGATTACTGAATCCTTGTTCATCGAATCTACACCCAACACATGCAATAGGAATGAATCATCACTCATACCTGAAATATGGAAAATAATACTACCAATCAAATCAAGTGAAAATCAAGGGAAAAACAATGGAACTATATAAATGAATTTAGGAAGTCGTGTGATTACCTTGATATGATTATGAGCAATAAATTGTGCTCGAAACGTCATCAGTAAACATTACTGTTTATCACTGTGAGACTTTATCAAAATAAAATTTACCCATAATGGAATTACACTCTACCACAGTGCACAAGTCCTATTCTTATATCAAAATTTCATCAACACTAACTTCAAGTCAGTGCTTCTGTATGCTTCAGAGACTTGACCTGAACGTCATTAAAAAGTATTTCCAACAGGCTACTGCAGACGTTTATCAACAGCTACCATCTTCGGTCGATATTGAGGATCTAATGGCCAGAAAGGATTGGCTACAAGAAACTATGGGAACGAACCAATCAAGAATCTGTCACTCAATAAATATGCCGAAGAAAATATTCCACTCAGAATCCAAGGGAATAGTAATATTAATAATGTCACTGGCATTAAGTATACCAAAATCCGATTTTATATTTCTATACGTGAGTTATGCTTTTATGAACTCGATCCTGCTCCATTAAGCATTATACATTATACATAAATATTCGATCTGAAACATTGACAAGATACCTAAACTACGTGACGTAAAATATTGCTTACAATTGATGTCCATGCCATCATACCATGTTAGCTATTTTATTTATTAAACTGCAATGCAATTCAGAATTAAGCTACGAACCCAATCCAATTCGATGTTAAAGCGGGGTTTGTATCCTTCAGAATTGCCGCTTAAAAATGTGAAAAAAAAATCAAGTGCGTAAACTGAATTCCTTAAAATTACCCATACATTTGTAACAACATCTCAGATAGATATGCATGAGATAGAACTTGACCTCTTGGGAAAGTCTTCGGCTTTAAGCCACAGTTATATTGTGTAAGGGACTGTGATAATACCCAGTTGCCTAGGCTGGTGTGGGGACAAGTTCGCCTGAGAGTCAAGCCAATCAGCCACTTCTCCATCATTATGATACATCCACTGACTTGGCAATTATGCTGTGGCTTTCAGGAGGGTCGAATACATTCATCCTAGCCTTTTGCACAACTGGGACTACATACAGCTACATCATGTGGCTCAACCCCTAGGCTGCCTGTTGATATCCCGTGCATCAGCATGTATGTTATGGATAGGAGTATTTATAACTGAGTTTGTTATTTTATGAAATTTAGCTAACAAATAAATTCTGATCAACTTCCATGTGACTCAAAAATCAATGGACATCACGACTCTTTCATTCACTACGTAATTGGTAGTACTATTATTACTAATATTTTTAGCATATTCTAAATTTAGAATGTGTAAATGAGAGCTTACAACCGATTAGGACAGCTCCAATCGACGAAGCAGGTGAGCTAAATCAACTAAAAAGTCACCCGATATAATACGAAAATCAACACAGATAAACCAACTATTTATAGCACAATCAATCTGTATTCAGCATCTACTTCTGTTTTCTGTGTGGAAAAACTCACACTACTTACAAATTATCAGTAGTATACGGTTACTTTCTTCAAAATATCAATAATTGTCTGTTGTCACTTAACTGTACCATGTTTATTAAGCTGCCTCCTATCATCTTATCTGTATCAAATGTCGCTCCATGATTGTACTTTGCTTTACTGCATACGTTTCTTTGATATTCTGCTTCCTTTTGAAACACGTTAATTCTAAGTCCTTCTATTGTGTTCTGTGTATTCTCATCCGTCTTTCGTGTAGTTAGCTGTAGTCCGTTTTCATACAGCTTAGTGGTTATTTTTTGTAATGCACTTTCTTGAAAGTACTCTTGATGGCATTAGGCCAAGAGGTGTAAGTCTTCGAGATTTGTAAATTTTTTATTCATTGTTGCAAGTTAGGAAAACAGTAAGTTATCATCTTAGATAACTCCCAGTTTCAGAGCTTTACGCACCATTCGAACGTTTACTCCACACAACTTTTTGCGTGAGTGACTTGATATGATTATGAGTGACAGTAATTTGTGCTCGAAACGTGGTCATCACTTAATATGACTGCATACCACAGTGCCCAAGTTTTATTCGTGTATCAATTCGGACGTTCAGTTTATCGAAACGAAAGGTCAAAATAATTCGTTGACCTTTCATATTTCTCTGAAGAAGTCTACATAATCAGTGCCGGAAATTTGATGCTACTTGAAGAATCACAAAACAACCAACCATGTTAAAGAAATCCATAGAAATAGTCCCCAAAAACATACCAACCTACCCACCTCCTATAAAGTCTCCTGGGAGATGATAACCTAGGGTGTCGGTGAAAGTTTTGTACAAAACAATGAAAGCTCAGTGAGTACTTTCAACTCCTATACTGTAACCACACAACTAGGAAACTCGGTTTGCATAGTTCTTGTTCTCCTTCTGCATTTTCCGGAGATGGAGTATAATTTCCCAAGTGTCCCGGACAAGTGTTGAACTGTTTTTCCTAATGCACGTATTTCCAGTTGATTCGATAAGTAGAAATTCAGTTATCAATCTGTCCCTCTACCCTACTATTATATTAAATTTAAAGACTGTCACTGCGATTAGCAGAAAACTAACAGTGGCGCCTTGGATCTACAACACTAATTCAGGTCAGTTCTTGTAGACAGTTGAAAGACTCGGCGCGTCTTCGAAACCATCTCCAACAGGCCATGGCAGACTTATATCAACAGCTGAGCCTTCGCAGGCTCCATATTGAAGATCAGATTGGTTAATTGGAAAGCACTGATTAACAACGATGAATTCTTGAAGCAAGCTGACCAAAAATCTATCGTCCAATAAACATGCCGAGGAAAGTAAAGATGAATTGGATATATGCTGAGACTTGGCGGGTCACAAAGAATATTTCCAACAGCCTGTTGCAGACCTTTATCAATCATCAACTGTCTTCGCTCTATACTGAAGATCAGATGACCGGAAAGAATCACCAACAAGAAACTATGGGAACAAAGAAAACAAGAACCAATCGCTGAACAAATATGCAGGAGAAAGTGGAGATGGATTGGATACTCGCTGAGGAGGCCGTTGGGTGACATCGCGCGTCAGGCCACAGCTCGAGTGGAACCCGAAAGGGAAGAGGCGAGTGGGACGTCGGTGCAAGGGTGACATGGAGGAGATCGTGTGAAGAGGAGTTGAAACAGTATGGATTAATGTGGACGCTGGTGAAAAGTACAGCAGAAGACAGAAGCAAGTGGAGGCGTGCAGTTGAAGCCCTATGTTCCACTAGGAACCCAAGGGAACAATAATAATGAGAAGACCGTTGAGTGACATGACAAGCCCAGAAGGCTCTCGAGTGGGACGAGTTGGCAGTCCCAAGGTGACATCGAGAAGAGGAGTTACCATACAGTCAGAAGCCTTATGTTTCACTCATGACCCAAGCAAAAAAAAATACACAAATACCTCAGTATTCACCTGCTATAAGGCTTACCTGAGAGAATAACAACAGTATCCTGGCGATCAATTCACATTCAATAGATATCAATAGATTCGGTTGTTGCTGTTGTTCATCCGATGCTGATGATGATTTCTGCTCAGCAGTGACGCTAAGTGATTTCCATTGAAGACATGATTTTTGACAGAAACGTTTAATCCAATCAATTAAAGGATCAAACAGAATGGTACTCAACATTGACAACTCATGTCGCCTTCCTATCATATGTATTCTGAATTGTAAGAAGCAACACTCTAAAATGCTTATCATTGCTGACATCAGTGGTAGATATCTTGTATTCATCTGTTCTGGACTCAGTGTGACTTGATCACATTCATCCTCCTGTTGTGTATTTGTCTGTCGTACAGCAGTGGTATTCACTTTTGGCCAGATTAATCCAGTTAACCGAGTGTAATGCGCGTTATACGCAAAGTGTAGTGCACATCCATAGTCTGGTAGACAATTTGGCGATAAGCTGACTAGTTGTAGAACGCCATCATCTAAAAGCATACCATGATCAACAGAGCTCCAGTCAAGTTTTCTTTCATTATCTGGTTGTTGCTGTTGTTGTTGTATAATGTTTGTGCACGAATCTGGTAGCAGGCTGGCTGACACATCACGTACATGCATTGGATAACCAGTAAGGATACTTTCATTTCTATTAAAAGGAAATAAAAAAAAGAAATAATAAGATAAAAGGTAGAATAGAATAAAGGCGTTTACAACTATTTGCCCATTTAATAACTGCCTCAAAGTCATGGAGTGAACTTAAGAAAGCCGATCAAGAATTAACAGGCTAAATAACTTCTTCTATTTTGGAATATTGCCTAAAGCACTTCTTGTCTAGTAGTGGGTGGTAATTGTAATCAAGGGATGCTATTCAAGACTTGTGTCAGCTGAATCCATGAGTGATGCTGTCGCTAGTGAGACCAGAAACCCAGTATAGAACTTGGCACCGAAGTGAAGCAGTTCCAGTTGCCACATTCCAAATACCACACAAAGGTGGACAAGAAGATGAGTGATGAAGAGAATGAACAGAGTTTTGACAAGTATAAGAGTGAAACAGAATGAGTAATGGTAGAAAGGAATATGAAAGATTACACAAGAGACTGAATACATCTGCGTAAGCCATTGACAACGATTTTGAACCATGTCACCTATTGTCTCCAGCCATTGATTCTTAGAGTCCCGAAGGCGGGCCCCAACCCGGAAGTCTGCATCTCCCTCCCTACCTGACTCAGTTTAACTGTCAAGGATTTCATGGAATGATTGATGCCATATTTTTGTTTGGCCACCACTTACTCTTTTCCGACCTGCACCTATATCAGCTAGTAATGCCCGTTGGGAGAGGCAATGGCTAGGCATGCGCAGCACGTGATCACCTATCCATCTCAATCTATGTAACTTTATAGCCTCGTCGATTGATTTCCCCTCTTCGACCAACATTCTACGCCTGACGTCAACATTACTTACCTTATTATGCCACGTAACGTGAGAAAGAGATCGTAGACATCTATGATCAAAAACAGTCAACCTTTTCATGTCTTCAACTCGTATTGGCCATGTTTCAGAGCCAGACATAGAGAAGGACGGAGCAAACTGCTGAGCAGTACACACGTCCCTTGGTTGATAGCCTACGCCAGAGAAACCCGGTATGCAATGACTTCAAACACCGAAACGCCACTTCCAGTTATTCATTCCAAATAGTACTGACGCATCTGTTCAAGGAGGCTGTATACCGACATGAAACTGACCATTCCCGGTTGGGAATTATCAAGAGCAGATCAGAAATATATATATATATATATATGTATATATATATATACATCAAAACCTACTAGGAGGTAAGATGACAAGATTTGACGACAAGACGGTTATTATGCAGAATTCCCTTTTTTACTGAATATACTATATTCATTCATTCATTCATTCACGGCAAAAAATGATGAAGGGTTACCAGTTATAGGAAATATCAACAAGAAACATCCATCCATATTTCATATTTGAAGCGATTATTTTAACAGTGACGTACATTTGAAACTTCCATGACAGTGTAAATATACTGAATGTACAAAAGTATCATACTTTATTGAATTAAATCACCTTGACCTGGTTAGCAAACATGACTTATCATACTCGTTGGATTCTTAGGATTAGTTGCCAACTATTCAAATCAGTCAGTATTAATTAACTTTCTGCTGTTTGCAATCCTGAGGTATTTGAACTACACTCAGTTATCCGAGCAATTAAACGTCGGAATAAAATAAACAGTAGTTTTTAATAATAAACCCACACAATAAAAACTTGGAGGATCTGGACTTCGCTCATGGGATATGTCTGATTTCCCATAAACTGTAAGATATGCAGGTGAAAAGCAACAAGTTGGCAGAAGAAGCATCCAGAGAAGATAGGACTTCAAGTGAACATAGAGGAAACAGATGTGGGTGATGAAAATTCCTGGCCAACAGCAATAGTCAGCATAAATAGGAGAAATTTGAAAGAGGCATCCTCCTTTACCTACCTGGGAGGCATCGTTTCAACTACAGGTGGACGAAACTGAGGAGGATATCAAAGCGACGGACATCGGGAAAGCAAAGCAAGTTTCCATTACTTTCAAGTGTCTGTGTGGAGATCAACAGCACTCCTCAGCATGCAAAATAAGATCCGGATTTTCAACTCCAATATGAAGTCAGTCAGTGCTACTATACGGATCAGAGACTTGCACTGCGCGTCATAAAGAGCATCTCAAACAAACTACAGACCTTCATTAACGGTTGTCTTCGCTCATTACTCAAGATCAGATGGCCTGCCAGAAAAAATCAGCAACAGAGATCTCTGGAGGCGAACCAACCTAGTATGAACCGATTGTGCAACAAATCTGCAGGAAGAAGTGGAGGCGGATTGGCTATACCGAGTGACATCACATGCTAGATCGTTGCTCGAGTGGAACCTGAACGGGAAGTGGCGAGTTGGACGTCAGTGCTATGGTGACATGGAGGAGGTCATGTGAAGGGGAGATGAAGGCATGGGAGCAGACGTGCAGAGAACCGAATGCAATGGAGATGTGCGACTGAAGCCCTATGTTCCTCTAGGAACTAAATGAAACAATAATAATAATAATTTTAATAATAAATAAATATATGAGGAGCGACTACATACCGTACAAATCGACACAGCATTTGATTCCAAAAGTTAAGTTTAAATATCGGCAGGAGTGTATTATCCCAGTGATGAATAACTTGTTCATAGAATGTCTAAAATTAGGTAACAAAATACACAAGAAAAATAATAACAACAATAAAAACAAATTTAAATTGTTACAAGCATAAATATGCTTTATTAAGGTAACAGAAGGCAGAGCTGAGTTAAGAACGAAACATGGTTAGAAAATAAGATGTGGCGGGAATTGTACCGAGATCAAAGAAAAAGTAAAGGTTTGAATAAAATAAAAATTTGAGGGAATGTGAAACATGTGCAGGAAGCACATTTTATTATATTTTTTTCTGAATGACAATTAATGCAGATGAAACAGAATGTTAACATATGAAATAAGATGTAATTCTATGGAAACGACAAATTAATGGTCACAAGCTTACAAGGGAAACTCATTCTAGGAAGTAAATCAGAGTAAAAGGAAGAGATTCAAAAGAGAGATAATAAACAGAAATATGAGGCTTAAAGAATAGTAGTACGGAAGAACAATAGAGTGAATGCATCTGCCATAGCCATTGAGAACGATTTTGAGCCAGTCATATCACCAATTGTCTCCAGTGTTCATTGGCTTTTACCATCTCAAGGACCACAACCAAAAGGTATACATCTTCCTACCTGGCTGGCTCGCTGGCTTAAACTAACTGTTGTGGATTTCATTAACTAATGAAGCCATGTTTTCGTTTGACCACCACCACTAGCTTTTTTCCAACCTGAATGGTCCTACGTCAGCTAACATTGTTGGTCGAGGAAGGTGATGGCTACACATTGAGTAACAATACATGTCCTAACCATCTCAATCGGTGTAACTTCACAACCTCGTCGACTGATTTCCCCTCCTTACCTAGCACTCGACCGAAGCCTTACCTCAATATTGCTCACGCTATTATACCACTCCACATGGGAGATAGAACGCAGGCACCTATGATCAAAGAGAGACATCTAGCCAGGCGTTTCATGTCTTCCACTTTCAATGGCCATGTATCACTCATAACCATAAAGGAAGACAGCGAGAACTGCTGTGCAGTACACACTGCCTTTAGTCGATAGTTAGCCGGATATCACGTCTACTAAGCCAGAGATGGTGTCAATGTAGTGCAGTCCAGCAGCTATAATCCAAAGAGCTACTGCAAGTCTCAATCCATCTACTCACTTTAATTACTGCTCCAGTTACAAATGACTAATACTACCGCCTGACAGTTTTTCTATATTCTCTTTGCTTAAGAATAAATCTAGGATATGTCGAAGTGTTATCATATGTGTGTGTGTAAACAGTGTGATACCAATTGCAAAACGATGCAATCAACTTTGAGATTAACTTTTTTTTCTCGCCTGTAACCTCTTTCAGTTTTTTTCATCACCCTTTTAAACTCACCACAAGTACCTAAAGCAATCAACATATTTAGACATTAGTTGAATGAAGACTGCCAGTGGAATTCTGGACGCGAATTTCCTCCTTCGGCCAAAAGTAGAAACACCTTTAGATAATGATCCCCTTCAGGAAGTAGTGATTCTAACCTAGCACAACTGTCCTTCATTCCACGGTGCCAAGTCATCGGCTAATCTAATCACACCTCTGGTTTTTTTTTCACCCAATTCAACGGCTAGCGAACAGTGTAGATGGGATAGGAGCTGCTGGGATGACATTCATAGGACATGTTCAAGCCACCGAAGGCGATGTTCTCAGGTGACAACATTTTATGAAAGACAACTTTCACCGTGTCGGAACACGCCGTCAAACCTTAGAATTACTTGCTTAAAAGATGATATCACCAGATACAGGCGATTTCTCTGGGTGAAGAGAGGATTGAATACGCAGAGTTATCACACATCCTCAGCTGCTAGAGGTCAGGTTTCACAGGTTGTAGAGCAATCCTGCAAGCACTGAGGCATTGTAAACCTGACTGACTTCTGATAGCCAGGCTGATGTCGAGGCGACGATAGAGGTGATGGCCAAAGTTGGTGTATGCTGATTTGCCTTTCACTACATACGGTTAAAGACTTCATGTATCAGAATACAACAAACAAAAGCAACTTGGCGTTTAAAATAAACTGTCTAACAGCACAGAAAAAATTACTTTTAATGGAGAATTAGCAGAAAAGAATCAAATTGTAACATAAACAATATACACACAATTCAATAACGAAAATGAAAGTGTTCAGAATCCAAGCGTATGCGCAGGTAAGGCAATTTGACTTCACAACAGAAGAGAGAAAAAACATACACCTCAGGATAACTTACAGTTTTAAGTTGTATATCAATTCGTGACAACAAGTGAAGGCAACTAGGAATGGAAGTGATCACCACACTCATAAGCGATGTATTTAAGCCAGCTTCCGTTAAATCAAACTATAGAGGATAAATAAAATGAAGGAGTCAGCCACTAAAAATCGCTGATTAATTGAAAACTATTAATATATACTATTATTAATATATTATATAATACTTGAAAATTAATCTGATTCTCACTAGCGACTGGCCCTATTCAGGCAGTTAACCTGAGATTCTAGTGGGAAGCCGTGACCAGTGAGTGGGGTACAGCAGGTTGAAGATGAGGCAGTAACTACTCATCGAAGAAGACATTGTGAAATGGTCGTGCTATGCCGTGAATTGGCAGAAGTTAGAATTCATGCACTGGTCATTGGATCAGGTCCCAGTGGGTCAATCGTCTACGAGCTCGCCTTGTAACCATAAGGTCCTAGGTTCGAACCCTGGCGATGTGTGCATACTGATGAAGAGTCCTGAACTAGGCTGACGAAACAGCTGTCCAGTACTCCTAGCTGGTTTTCCCGTGGTTCTCTAACTGGTATCAGCTCATGATGAAATCCTCCATGCAATCAAACAAAAAATCCCTACAAAACCAATACTTGAAAATTATTAGACAAAGTTGAAAAATAAGCCCTAATAGTAGTAGTAGTAAGTAGTATGCTGGCACCACTATCAAGAAATATAAAATCCTCCAGAAAGTACACAGCATAATGAAGAACTGTGTTGTACATACTTTGGTTAACTGGAAAAGTAAAGGCCTAAAAAAATACTGTATCGCTGCTAGCACTACGGTATTTCATCAGCTTTGTATATTAAATTAGTTCAGGTGTATGTTTCTTGTATGTCTGTTGTGCTCTCCGAGCTAGGTGGTTTAATTGAAAAAGCTTTCAGTTTTCTTCTGGACAACATTTTCAATAACTGGCAGTCCTTCTTATTATTGTTCTCTTGGGTTCCGAGTGGAACATACGGTAAAAGTATAAAACTTGAGCACTGTGGTGGTAGAGTATAACTCCATTATGGATAAGATTTTATTTTAATAAATCACACAGTGGAGTGTTATACAGTAATATTAACTGATGACCACTTTTCGAGCACAAGTTATTGCTACTCATAATCATATCATGTTACTCACTCACACAACTTTTTTCCTTCATTTTTATACATGTGTGGGATTGATGATCAGATATTGGAATAAAAATCAATATGGGATAATGTACATTCAGAAATAATAATGTGAGTGTTATTGATCAATTACAATCAGATGGGAAATAAGACGAGTGTTTTTATAGTCATAATAAGTTGATTGTTAGAATGTTGTGATGTGCTTGAATTGAAATAGAATTTTGAGATTATTTATTATCCTCCTCTGATTTGACTGACTGGTGGTAATAATATCTTCCATATTTCTGGTATTTGCATTGAGTCATTTCTGTTACATGTGCTGTGTTGGGTGGGAGAGGATTAAGATTCTAAGAAATAACTTATGAAGGTGGAGAGAGAGATTGATTACTGAATCCTACCTGGTTCATTGAGCGTACAACACCCAACACATGCAACAGAAATGACTCAACGCAATCACGAGAGATATAGAAGATATTATTACCACCAATCAGTCAAATCACAGGAGGATAATAAATAATCTCAAAATTCTATTTCAATTCAAGCACATCACAACATTCTAACAAGTTACTTATTTATTATGACAATAAAAACACTTGTCTTATTTTCCATCTGATTGTATTTGATTGATAACACTCATATTATTATTTCCGAATGTACATGATCTCATATTGAATTTTTATTCCAATATCTACTCAATTCCACACATGTATATAAATGAAGGAAAAAAATTGTGTGAGTAACTTGATATGATTATGAGTGGCAATAGTTTGTGCTTGAAACGTAGTCATCAGTTAATATTACTGTATAACAAACACTGTGTGATTTATCACAATAAAATCTTATCCATAATGGAGCATACGGCTTCAACTACACATCTCCACTTTGTTCTATTTTCTGTTATCATCTTTAACTGGGTCCACGACTGCCCATTAACTCTCATCTCCTCCTCCTCGCACGATCTACTCCATGTCAAAGTACGAAGACCCACTGAAGCGATGGCCTGCATTGTACGCGATGTCGTTCGACAGCCTCTTCAACTTATGCCCAATCCATCCCCACTTTCTCCTACATATTTGATGAACGACAGGTCCTTCTTATCAACAATTTATTATCATTATCTGAAATGCAAATATGCTACATTATGAAAACTAAGAAACGCGCCATACAGAGGCAGATGGAGCCACATCCCGAGCCTTTGACTTGAAGTCTCGTCTGCAAAGTAGTGGAGCAGTGTCAGGAACTGCGTCCCCAAGGTTTCCCGTAACCGAAACAGGTTCATATGCTATTTGATTCGTTCAGATTATGGAACCCATAGGTTTTCAATCACGGTTTTTCAGTTCCACTAAGAAGACCAGTAAGTCCATCAGCTCTGTCCTAAGTGCCAGATGTTCGCATTCGACCGTGAGGAATACACCCAGCCCATGAAGGTAGTAAATACGATTTACTCTGTAGAGGTTACGAACGCGTTACCATATGAGAGGATCTCCAGAGGAAAACTAAAGTCTACCCATTCTCGGCAGTACCGGGTCCACAATAAGTTTTGGTACCTTTCAGTATCTTATTTGCATTAGCCTTTTCCCCATATCTTCAATTCTCAAACCGACTTCTCTGTTTCGTCGTCAATCAATTCTGAAGAAATTTTCAAATGACAGTGAGGGTTCTTAGTTTCCACTTCTACTTCAATAAGTCGTATATATATATATATATTTAAGGGGCGGTAGCAGGAAAGCCGATAGACTTCTGATCGTAAATATTTGCAGCTTGAATAATCAGTGTTCCGAAGATTCTTCTGCTCTCCAAAAGAGCACGTGTCTTCTATGAAGCTTACAGTGTCAATCTGGACATCATTTTCAGTGTCCTACATAAGAGAAAGTAAGGGTGCAATATGCTTTATGCGTGTACATTGGTTGAACACCAGAGCCTAACCAATGTTATGCGTTTAGTCCTTAGCACTAGCGTTGATTGAATTCTACCAGTCAAGTTTGCAAGTCAGATGACTCGAGATTGCGGAAAGCCCAGGAACTAAGTTTCATGCTTGCAGGTACATATCGCTACTAGGATAGGTTGAAAAGTGTTTATGTATCGGGACCTTTTGTTTCCCGCTCTTCCATTGGTGAAAGTTTAAGTTTTTAGTTTGACTTTTCTACCTAAGTTAATCCGCCGTCTAACATCTTGGTCATTGGAGTTGATGTTGAATTCCATTTATCTTGCGAATAGAAATGTGTGATTTCTAAAAGTGGTTTTCAACTTTTATTTTCAGAGCAAATTATAAATGCGATCTGCAGTACACCAAATGTGAAGAAATCTCGAAAATAAAGAAGACCAACCGCGAAGAAGCGTCTTCAAATGGTACTTGGGCCAAGTTAAATTTTAAGCACCACTAACTACCAATCAGCGAACTACCTCGAATGGTCCAATGAGGTTCATTTACGTGAGTTCAAGGTTGTATTGCACTTGATTTGTAGCGAATGCCTGCTCTAACGAAGTTACGCCTGCAGTTAGATGAGGATAAAGTTTCGCAGTATTGCCTGGATTTGGGGTTGTTTAGGCAGGAGACGATTTGTTCATGTGAAGTTGTTATGAGTTTAAAAAGCCTTAGCAAGTGGATTGATGGATATGTCCATCGTTGTGCATTTTGCATGAGACGAGTTAGTATTAGGGATGATTTTAATATTTCATAGGGACGTTTTTTGCTAGGTCGCATCTCTTCCTAACCAAGATTATGTATATTTGTTATTAGTGGCTTTTAAAACAGCCTGTGAGAGGCGCAGCTGCTGAAACTGAAAATAGACTCGTGTCAACAGTTCAGTGTTACCAACAATGCAGAAACATCGCCTCGTGGAAAATGGAGAGAATTACTTCGTTGTTAGGCGGAGAAGGTGTCGTCATACACGCGGACAAAATTGTGTTACTGAAGAAAAAATACAACCGTGCTCGTGAGCGAGCTAACAATGTTTGGGTGACCGGTTTAAATAACACCTCCCTGAAGAAAGGATTCGTGAAGAGAATATCAGACAGAAAGTCTACTACCTTAGTATCTATTGCCACTCAATTGATGAAACAGGGATCCAAAGTACATGCTGATGAATCGGAAGGTTATAACTCGCTGTCATCCCTTGGATAAATTGATCATGGAGTGAAACATTCTAGCGATTTTGAGGATCCAATTACACAAACACACACGAATTCCTTGAAGGATTTTGAGGAAGATTAAAAAATACGATTAGGGCTATAAATAGATCTCAAAAAGACGTCGTTTACAGTCATTTGGATGAATATATGTGCAGAATGTGGCGTAACTTTTCTGTTGACACTCCTATGCTAAAGAGTGAGATGTTTCTGTCACATGTTAGAGAAAGATACCCCATGTAACAGTTGTACGCAGTTTTCATGCTATTTTTCATAAATATACGTTTCCGTCAAGTGAAATTCCCCCTTTCGTGTGATTGGTTCGCTGAAGGTCATTCGCTGATTGGTTGTTAGTGGTGCTTAAAGTTTAACTTTGCCGGTACTTGATACGAACTCCATAAGAAAGACAGCAGATATGCCGATGACGAAGTCGTTAGATAACAGCATAAGAAAAAAAATCAAAACTGAAACAGTTTGAATTTCTATCACTGAATGCAGCTAAAGTCAAATGACGCCAGTCAATAACACAACCGCTTTATCCAGCTAAGGGATGGTCCACTGTTTATTTCAAACACTCATAAGGAATACATTAGCCCTATTTTCATGTGGAGGCGGTTAGAATTCAGTTACCTGGATCACACTTGTCATTAACTAAACCACAAGAAATGATAATGGGTCATAGCTAATGATACTGACTGGATGCCCAGGATAAAGTATGCAGAGAATTCGTAAATGATAGGAAGTGGTTTAAACCAGCTTAGATCATTGGCTGAGGCAGCAGTTATATCTTGGCTAAATTTGATTGGACAATCATTGACAACCTTAAAATAAATCTTTAACCAATCAAAATTAGTAATTTAAGCAGTTGGACCAGCTTAATTTTCTGACCATTGGTTATGTGCATACATACAATGTACTTTTGTCTAGTAAAGTTGTTATTCTCACTGCCACAGACTAGTGGTTCCTTCTGATTTTTCCGTGGACTTAGGGTGTTACAGGAAGGACATTCGTATCCGGTCTTCAGCCGAGATGTATCTTGTATACCACGGCCTCATTATCATCAGATAAAAGTCGGATGCATAAGTCAACTAGCCTCGTATCCATATCATGATGAGGAAACTGTGGATGATGGCTAGATTGACGCGCTGAAAGCTCTGTATGAATAAATGTAAATGCTTGGAAAAAATTTTTACTTACAAAATATTAGAACTGTTAACTTATTACAAAAGCTAGACATAAGGTAAGTACTGAAAAAGTAATGGAACGTTTCCTGAAACTTACTTCAAAACTCTCCCAAATCGGTGTGATAAGATCACTTTTCATGTGTTGAATAATATGCTGCGCAAGTTGACAACACCAGTTTAATACACTTTCAATGACTCTTTGAACTGTTTGCTGTTGAACTAGAGCACTAGAAGAAAGAGATGAGAATGTGTGGTGAGAGCTGCCTGCTAGCCAAAATTGTAGACAACAATTTACGTCAATGTTTACGTCCCGAACCGGGGTCATGGGAAAAAACCACAATAACAAAGCTTAACCTTGATGAACTCACCAAGCAATCACAGCCAACTTAACGTGTGCAAATACGATTCGCAGATATATGGCTTAACTTTCTAAGAAATGGTCACAAGCAGCAAGAAAACAACCAATCAGAAGAGGCTGATTCTCCCTTAACAACGCCAATAATAATGTGTATAAAAATCTATAAATATCTGTTGATTTTCTCAATGAAGAATCTGTTACCTGGCTCTTGTCTTCTGTCGTTACAAGAGTAAAATAAATCCTTTGAAACGACAAGGCAAGCTCATATACTATTCAGCCACTAGGACTCGACCCGATACAATGACCAGCCTATGAATTCTAACGTCTACCGATTCGTGATTAAGCGCGTTTCATTAAGACATGTAGTGTGTGGAAAAGTTACTTCTTAAAAATCTATTCCTTTTACGTTTCGAGTGGAATTTACACTTAGAAGTTTCAGTAGCAGTGATCTTGTCTTTTAGGGGATGAGGTTGCTAGAGCCTATCGTATTTACCGGGCTTACAACCAGCTAGGCGAGTTTTCAGGGTACGTCAGCCAGGGATTGAACCCCAGACCATATTCGTGATTAGCGAGTATTCCCGTCACTGAACCATCCGTCACTGTAAACTTTCATTCATGAATATACAGTAAAAAAAAAGGAAAACTTACTTCTTTTTATGCTCTATAAGATATCGTGATAAATCCACTAGGAAATAGATCCAACTGCCTAAGAGTGGGCTAAGATAATAATAATAATGATGATCCTCTTCAAGATGTACACCTTGTTGCTGCTTTTCATTATTGATGATAAACTTAGCATGGTATAAAAGCCAACATTTTTCTGCAGAGTGGAAAATATTCAGCAGGTTTTTCCTGTTCAAAAAAGACAATTATGAGAACAAGTGGTCAAAATGAAATATACATGAGCGTGTGAGGGGGGGGCGATAATCTGTATTGATAATTATACATTAAAACAATGGAAAAATACTTGATATCTGCTGCACAGGTCAGAGTGCTGATCAAAATGGACAGATATAAAAAACGCACATAGTATTCATCATTCATGAAGGTTCTGTGATTGATTGTCCATCTATCTGAAATGTACAGGAAAAAGGTCTAGCCTTTTCTTTAACGTTTGGAAATTTTAGACAATGCGTAGAACTGAATTCCTATTTGTCTAAGCACACACTAACTTGGTACGAGATAGGCACCACCAAATGCAAGATAATGCTACAGGACTGAACTACCTTGACTTCCAGCCTGGAGATAGGAAGTGAAGTGGTAGAGTGTGTTGATTACTTCACTTATTTGAGATGTTGCACCAGCCGGTGCCAACGGGTTGATCGCTGTCGAAATCGCAGCACGGACACAGAAGACTCGTGTGGCATTTGTCAACTTACACCATCTCTGGCTTAGTAGATGTGACATCCGGTTGCCTGTCGACCGAAGGACGTTTGTACTGCTTAGCAGTCCGCTCCGTCCTCCTTTAGGGCTGTGAAACATGGACACTGAAAATGGAAGACATGAAACGCCTGGCTAGCTGTCTTTGCTCATAAGTGTCTGCGTTCTATCCCCTGTGTTAGGTGTATAAGGGTGAGCAATATTGGGGTTAGGCATCAGCCGAGTGCTACGTAAGGAGGGCTGACTGGCTGGATTCAACATAGAACTTGGCACCCAAGTGCAGCAGTTCCAGTTGCCACGTTCCAAATAGCACACAAACGTAGACAGGAAAATGAGTGAAGAGAATCAATAGAGTTTTGACAAGTATAAGAGTGAAACAGAATGAGTAATGATAGAAAGGAATATGAAAGATTACAAAAGAGACTGAATACATCTGCGTAAGCCATTGACAACGATTTTGAGCCATGTCACCTATTGTCTCCAGCCATTGATTCTTAGAGTCCCGAAGGCGGGCCCCAACCCGGAAGTCTGCATCTCCCTCCCTACCCGACTCAATTTAACTGTCCATCATTTCACGGATTGATGCCATGTTTTTGTTTGGCCACCACTTACTCTTTTCCAACCTGCACCTATATCAGCTAGTAATGCCCGTCGGGAGGGGGAGGCGATGGTTAGGCATGCGCAGCACGTCACCTAGCCATCTCAATCTATGTAAATTTATAGCTTTTTCGATTGATTTCCTCTCCTTACCTAGCACTCAAACCTAACCTCAGTATTGCTCACCTCATTATGCCACTTCACACGGGAGATAGAACGCAGACAACTATGATCAAAGACAGCTAATCTTTTCATGTCTTCCACTCTCAATGGCCAGGTCTCACAGACATAAAGCAGAACGGAGTGGACTCCTGAGCAGTACACACGTCACAGGCACTGATTCACAAGATCTCTTGAAGGTTATCTACGAAGTAAATCCTGATGCTAACCTATAACACACAATTAGCCTTCATCCCATGGTGCCAAGTCACCGGCGGACTTGACCACTCTCCCACCTCCTCCTTCTCTTCTCGCTTCCTCCATTCATTCCCATGACTAGCACATCCTGAAAACGCTACTACAGGACGCGAGGACTCTGACAAAATGCAGAGTCTCCTGAACACCCTGAGCAACAATCTTCGTATGTTTGGCATGCGATTCGCCCCTGTAAAATGTAAGATGATGCTGCAGGATTGAACTACACCGACACCTAGATTAGAAATAGGAAGTGAAGTGGTAGAGCACGTTGACCGCTTCAATTACTTGGGAAGTATTATCAGCCCCAACGGGTTGATCTCTGACGAAATCTCAGTACGAATACAGAGGGCTAGTTTCGCATATGCCAGTTTACGCCGTCTCTGGCTTAGACGTGATATCCGACTATCGACCAAAGGGCGTGTGTACTGCTCATCAGTCCGCTCCGTCCTCCTCTATGGCTGTGAGACGTGGACATTGAGAGCGGAAGACATGAAAAGATTAGCTGTCTTTGATCATAGGTGCCTGTACTCTATCTTCCATGTGAAGTGGTATAATAAGGTGAGCAATATTGAGATTAGGCATCGGTCGAGTGCTAGGTAAGGAGGGGAAATCAATCGACGATGCTGTGAAATTACATCGACTGAGATGGTTAGGACATGTGTTACGTATGCCTAGTCATCGCCTTCCTCAACAATGGGCAATCTTAGCTGATATAGGGTCAGGCTGGAAAAGAGATAGCGGTGGTCAAACGAAAACATGGCCTCAACAGTCAATGAAATCCACAACAGTTAGTCTAAGCCACGTAGGAAGATGTAGACTTCCTGGTTGGGGTCCTCGGGACGGTAAAAACCAATGGTTGGAAACAATTGGTGACATGGGTAAAAATCGTTCTCAATGGCTGGCACAGATGCATCCACTCCTTGTGACTTATGATTTCCAATGAAACTGTTTTGTTATCCGTTATTACTATTCCTTTGTCTCACACCTCCGTTTACTGTCTATATTATGCATTTCTTCTACTTTCTTCTCTTGCTTTGCGTGCTACATGGATTGTGGCGAATTGAACTGCCGCACATATGTGCAAAGTTCTATGTCGAAAACCGACCGACCGACCGACCTACTACAGGTGATGCTAAGATGATAAGAATAAATTCTAACTGTACAGCCTCAATGATGCCAAAACTATTCTGTCAGGTAAATCACATTTAGTTATCACATCTAATCTCCATATTTATATAAACCCCATTTTGTAACTCCATGATCTGATCTCAAAAACAATGTGTTCTAGAATGGATCAAAAAGGATACTTTTTAAAAATAAAAATTAGCTAACAATCAATCAATCATCAATTAGTCATATAAAAAGTAAAGAAAAAAACTTACTCTAATAGATGAACAGCTTTGTAAGGTGCTGTTGCCTGCGATACACATACACCTAAACAACGAATTGATTCAATCTGTAGTTGAATAGCCAATTGTAATGGAAGAGATTGATGTATAAAGGCTACTAAATGAGCTATTGTTAAATCCCGGTTATTTATATCGTTGTCAGCACTGCAGTACAAATAAGACAAACAACGTTCAACAAGACAATGATCATTAACCTAGAAAAGAAAAGGGGGAAAAACAACAAGGGCAAAGTTTAACAAATAAGCGTCCCAAGGGATGCGAAGGCACGAGCGTCCTCCAGCCGACCAATCATAGAAATGAGGACATTTCGCACAAAAAAAATGACGTATATTTTTACAAGAAAATGCATGAAAACACATTAACACAGGGTATCTTTCTCTGACACATGACTTATAAATACGTCCCAATTATAGTGAGGAGTATCAGTTGCTAAGTTAGACTAGTTTCTGCACATGTATTCACCGAGGTGACTGAAGATGAGCTGTTTTTGTCAATCGTTTATCTCTCACTTATCGTGTTGTGCAGTCTTCCCGAAAAGCTCTCGGTTGAATTACTATGGTTCCCAGTATGAGGATCGAAGACTAATTACCCAGGAAAATGTGGATAGGAAAACAAATTAAAATAAATGAAATCAACTATAAATCTATCCCTAACACTAACCTTACCCTTAATCCTAACCCTAATGAGCTATCAACACATTGTCGAAATAGTACTTAAAAACGTGGTCTGGGTGAAATTCGCTGCTTAGCTGGTGAATAGCGTTGATATTTCAGATATCATAATGACAGGTGCCATTAGCCAACCACTAGCATGCGTTCAAGGTAGTTGAAGCGTTTGTACTCCTGGGACGCTATTGTCAGGACCGAGTTTCAACATGGAAGTTTGAAAAGAGGTTGGACAGTTCAAGTTGCCACACTCCATATAGCACACAAAGGGAGAGGAAAGGAAAAAGAAAAACCAAAAGCACTACAATGAAACAAATTGTACGGGAGAAACAATAGTAAGGTGGAAAAACCTGACTCTATAGTGCATATTGGATAGTAGAAAGGGTGGATGAAATGCAGATGTGTGTTGCCGAAGCCCCATATTCCACTCCGAACCCAAGGGAATAATAACAATAATATAATAACCACAGTCAAATGACCCTGAACCAACCAATGAGATCGCTCAGCATTACAAATGATTGCTTTGCTTCATATTAGTTGAAAGTTTCATCCTGATTCAGGGTTAAGGTATGACTAAGGTGCGGTTAGGATGAAACTTGCAGTGTAACGACAGGAGACAACGACCAGGCGACAGATCGTTCATTGAGAAAATAAAGAAGTCTTCCGATAATCTTCCACTTTCAGTGACCACGGGTGATCTCACGGGTAATGAAGAAGGACAGAGAGAACTGCTGCGCTGTACACACATCTTTCGACCGATATCCGGATATCACGCCTAACGCCAGAGATGTTTCGACACTTTACATACATTAGAATATCTAAGTTATTTGAAATACAGCATACAACTTGTCACAGGAAAGCATTTGCATCATTTTATCACATCATAAAAACAAACGACGCAGACGAGGATAGAATTAGGTTTAAAATGCAGCATAACTGTCGGTTAGTAGGAATCTCTATACACTACAAACCGCCAGCTACTACTGACTGTGAACTTCTAAGTACTAAATTCCCTAGAAAAGGATTCAGAAACTCGAAATTTAGGGAAAGGATCCAATTCACGGTGTATGATAATGTTTTCCTGAGTGATAATCACAACTTTATGCTGTAGTTTGTTGTTGAACGATAGTTTCTTGGTTAGCTCTACTACCAGAGTTTTTTTTGGTGCTAATTCTTTCGGGCCATTTGATCTTCCGTAGGCAGCCAACCAGCGAAAGCAGCTGTTGATAAAAGTCTGCAGTAGGCCGTTGGAAATCCTTCTTATGACACTCAGGACAAATATCTGACCCTCATTGGTGATGCACAGAATCCAAATCTTGTTCTCTACCCTAGCTGAGTGCAGTGCAAAAGATTTCCAAACTGATCTCAGTTTGATGTAGGTGTATCTTGCCCTTCTGATTCTGGTCTGCTTTGACATCTTCATCCGTCCCGCCGGCTTGTGGTTGAAAGCGTGATTCCTTCCTAGATAAGTGAAGGAAGTAACCTCTTTCAGGTTTCTCCCGTTGATAATGATTGGTGCTGGTTGTTGTTGCTGTTGGTGGTGGTTGGTTATCTTCATCACCTTCGTCCGTCTTCTCTATATTTACCTCGAGTACTGTCTTTGCTGCCAGCCTCTTCAGTCAGTTTGTTGCTTTTCGCCTAGAAGTCTTCGAGTATGTGTGGCATTCAACATAGATCATCCACGCATGTGAAATCTAGATCTTCTAGAGTCTTCTTATCGGTCAGTGCAGCGTATTTCTGTCTCCTCGCTCCCATTCATATTCTGCCGCATAAGCCAGTCCAACACGATTAAGAATACCATCGGTGATAATAGGCAGTTGGCTTGTCTTATTCCGGTATGCACTTCGAACGCCTCGCTGAGCTTTCCGTTGTGGATCGCCAGACACGTGGCATTGTCATATAGCCAGATGTTGATTGAGGTTGATAAACATACGAGGCGCTCCATAATATTGAATTAGTTTCCAAATTACTTCTAGATCAACCCTGTTTGTCGAAGTTGATGAAGCTAACGTAAAGGTTTGACTACCATGATTATCAACATAAACCTAATAAATTCAGAAGCACAGAGGTTCTGACTAGATTTTATTCTACACACGCTAGTCATAGTAGGATTCAGAGAATTGGTGCATACGTTGCGAAAACCATTTCCAATAGGTCACTGCAGAATTTTATCAACATCTGCATATCCTCCATACTTGAAGATCATATGGTCAGAAAGGAATACATACAAGGGACTCTGACAGTGAAACAACCAAAAACATATTGCTTAACAAATATGCTAAAGGAAATGGAGATGGATTGGACACATACTGAGGAGACCACCGTTGAGTAATATCACGCACTAAGTCATCTAGTTGAATCCGAAAGGGCGGGCAACGAGTTGGAAGTGAGTCGTCCAAGGGAGATATGGGGATCGTGTCAGGAGAAGATGAGCCTATGGGGAATCATGGAGCCCGCTGAAAAAGACTGCTGAGAACAGGATGAAATGCAGATGTGTGTTGCCGAAGCCCCATATTCCACTCGGAAACCAAGGGAATAATAACAATAATATAAAAACGTTGGTATAGAAGATAACACCACAGCCTATCTCTTCACGATAAACAAGAACCAGGCAACAGTAGAGAATAGATACCACAATCAAATGGCCTTGAACCAACCAGTTGCAAGTTTCACCCTGATTCAGGGTTAGGGTATGACTAAGGTGCGTTTAGGGTGAAACTTGCAGTGTAACGACAGAATACAAGAGCCAGGCAATAGATCGTTTATTGATAAGATAAAGAGGTATTTATAGATTTTTATGTACATTATTAATCGTTATTGTTAGCAGAGAAACAACGTCTTCTGACTGGCTGTTTTCTTGCTGAAAGTTATTCTGTACTACTTGTGACCGTTTCTCAGAAAGTTAAGCCATATATCTACGAATCGTGTTTGCACACGTTAAGTCTGCTTTGATTGGTTGGTAAGTTCCTTAAGGTTAAGCTTTGTTATTGTTTTTTTTCGCATGACACCGATTCAGGACGTAAACATTGACCTAAATTATTGTCTACAATTTTCGGCTTGTTCGCAGCCAGCTCTCACCACAGCAGCATTCATTTTGAAGTGCTGGGCAATGTGACAATCATCATTAAGTTATGTATTTATCATAAAGTTAATCATTTATCAAAATTAGTGGACGCTATAACTGCTTCTCATACAGATTCTCGTCTACTTACTATAGCCAATCCTATAGAAAGCTTAGACGTCTTTTTGAAGCACATTAGGGACATATGCCCCCTACACATAATTGATTTTCATTATATATCTAGTAAACATACTTTTTTAAACTAAAGATACAATTTTTTTACCTAGACGCATATGATTGGTTGGTTCAAGGTCATTTGACTGTTTACTGTTGCCCAAGAACCAATAATAATCGAATAAGATAAAAATACTCAATTGGTAGTACTCATTTAAGTACAATGCTGTAGAATAATTAACAAAAATAATTTTTTTTTTAAAAGCAATTCAACAGAAAAAAAATGAAAAAACATACAAATGCTAATAGAGTATTTGGTGAACTTTGAATCCAAACACGACATAAACGCAGAATAGACGGCATTGGAATGTTATTCGCCGTTGATAGATGATTAGGACGATTAATAATAGTTGGTTTGGTTTTATTGGAAGAGCGACATTCATTAACAGGAAGGTAGCGTGTCAATAGAGCAGATACTAACTCCGGTGTACGAAAGATCTGTAGAAAAAATAAATTAAATTGGTATAGCTGAAGAGAGGAGAGGAGAGAATGGATAGCACTAATTCATTTATAGTGGTGAAAAATAACTGATACCTAAAAATAACATGCCCTTTCAAGGAATTAAGAGTTTTCTGATGGATTAGTCATTTCGTCTCCGCCTTCTTCAGCCTCGGTGGAACTGAATAGTATAATCATCTCTCATATACAATAAGTGCGGCTCATAACCTCTTACAGAGTATTTGAGTTCTAACTATTCGTTGAGAAACAAATGAGGAAGACTTTATTTAATTTTACGCTTTGACGATTGGAATGATGGGTACAGGTTTCAAGTCTTAGTGGGAACACCATTCATCGCCCACTAAGGAATGCAGGTACACCGAGTTACTGAGTCCCAAATAAGATGAAATGCGCCTCCTGGATTCCACTCCCACTTCAGATAGCCTAGATCTGTGATACGAAAAACAATAATACTACATGGTGATTAAACCTAGACAGATTCACAGTAAACTTAACTGATACATGCACTTATCAAAGTTTTAGAGCCCACATACTTATCAGACATTCATATACAAATACTTTAAGTTGTTAGAAGAGTACAGGATTTTATATCAAATGCAAAACTATGATAAAATAACTGTTTAATGATCACTAGTCCTTAATAATTATTGAAACAGAAGTTGGTCTGTGAAGAAACACAATATTCAAAATTGTGAATTGACTTAATCAACCAAGCCAATATCTACTTGTCGATAGGCATTCATAAGATTACAAATGACGTTCACCAGCAGCAGCAAGTTGTTCTCCATCTCTGTAAAAGATAAGCTTCCCCCGTATGGCCGCCTCCATGTGCATCTATCAGTTCACCTGCTCTTGTGGAGCAAGGTATATTGGCCGTAGTCAGAGGACGCTTTCCATACGGATACGAGAACATATTCCAGCAGCATGGTTTTACAAGGGAGAAAGGAAGTGTGTACGAAGCTCTATTCTGGAACACCTGATCGACTTCTGTCACTCTGCGAACCCTGACCATGATTTTAAAATCACCTACCGAATCCATGCTAACTTGCTTGCCGCGTTTTCTTCGTTACAGAATTCTAAAGACAGTGGAGGCTTTGGCAATTCATGAATATAAGCCAGACCTTTGTGTACAAAAGAAGTATGTACAATCCCTGCTTCTACCCTGGCTGTAGAGGGATAGACATTTATTTATTTTGCTTATTTAGTTATTCTATGTGCTTTTCCCTTATTACTACGATTATTATTATTATTATTATTATCATTATCATTATTACTTTTCTCACTCTGAATTGTTTCCGCTTGTCCCACCTGTCATTCTAAATCCAAAATTATTATCTTTCTTTGCAATACTGAATTCTATCTTATCAAATTTCACACCATGTTACGTAGTGCTTTATATTTGCCTACTAATCCTATAATTATGTACCCCTTTTCCAACAACATCTATACACCTCATGTAATATTATATGTATGACATTAAACTATGATTATAATCACAAATATTTTAATTGCATTTTATACTACTATAGTTATTATTTCATGTATTCACACCTTTGATCTAATTCCCTCACCGGATATAATTTCTTAAAAACATCATATAGATATACGATTGTACAGCTTGATAATAAATTCGTTCTTGAAAAGAGTCTCTTCGCAGAATGAATACTGTGTTCCTAATGTTACAATGGGAATTATTAAATTGTTCATAAAACGGTTGAATTTTATGTTTGAAACAACAGACGTATTCTTCTGTTGCTGCATAATAACTGTGTATTAAACTTTTTTTATTATTCATAGGAAGTTACTACTTATGAGACATATGTAAAATATGAAACAAAAAGTAAAGACAGGATCAAAAACTCAAAAGTCATTTAACTCATGAATTGTAGTCACACGTTAGAGGATCACAATATATAAGAAACTAGTGTTGAACGGATTTGAACGATGTGGTCATCATTTCCCTATGTTGGATAATGCTGCTCATTGTCAAGGTAGGCAATGGCTCCGCATAAGTAACACATGTTTTGCCCATCCCAATCGATAAGTGTTTCGATAACCCCTTCAATTGGTTCCTCTTCCTTACCTAACACACTCTACGCTTGACCTCATTATTACAGACTACCTGGAACGAGAAATGAAGCACAGGTACTAGGATCAAAGATAGCCAGCTTCTTCACACTTTTCATCTTCAAAGGCCATGTCTCACAGTCATGAAGTACACACGTTCCTTGATCAATAGCCCGATACCACGTCTACGCCAGAGATGACGTATTTTGGTCTATCTTATAAGAATTTATTTCCTCCTGTTAAACGAATATAATAAGCTGTCAAAGCCAAAGCATAAGCACATGACATCCAAAGCCAAACCGATACTGCCGTCAAAGTAATAATCTTTGTAATAGTAGCAGTACTCATCAAAATTGGTCTTAAATATCTACAACGACAATTTCTGACTGAATGTTCATACCCCATTCAAATTGGTATTGAATAATGAACGAAGTGCGTCGGTGGCACAGAGGTAGAATGCTCGCCGACCACGTCACATGTGGTCCGGGGTTCAATTCCCAGCCATCGACGCACTCGTTCGCCTCGCTAAGTTAGTAACAAGACAATTAAGGAGGGAAGGTTGGGCATGAGGCTAGCAACCCCACCCCGTCCCGTAAAAATAAATACCACTGCTACCGAAACTTCAAAACTGTAGCTTGAAGCGGCATGTTCCATTCGGAAAGTGAAGGAATAAAATAAATAAATAAACAAAGTGATAAAATTTAGAATTCACGGGACCCAATTGGCTGAATGCTCAACCAGTTCCACCTCGTAAAATGGAGGTCTAGGGTTCAATCCCCAGTGGCGCGTCATGGGCGCGTACTTCTGAAGAGTTCCAAACTAGGACGAAACAGCTGCCCAGTACTCCCAGGTTCCCGATGGGTCTGTAATTGATATGTATCCGTGATCAAATATGAAACAAATCGAATCCCAACAAACCAACCCTTGGAAATCCTTAAAAGAGTTATTCAAGTTATTACAGAAAACAAGTTGAAGTAATGTGGAACATGATTCACGCAAAAAGAAGACATCACAGTAATAAATATTTCTACAAGGTAAATATTTAACAATGCTTACCTCATAAGCTACTAAAGGTGAATGACGTATACCTCGGATAATTAAACTCGGCAACCAAAGACCAGCAGCATCCGCTGGTAGGCATACACTGGCACGTCCTTTCCCCGGAGCTAATAACCAAGCAATCCGTCGGGCTAATTGTGAGCGTAAGAAGAGAAATTCAACTGGATCAGTGGCAGCTAACTCACTGTCATTGCCTTCTTCATTATCCCCATCATCATCATCAGTATTAGCTGATGACTGTTGAGTTTTTCTGTGTGGATTAATCAGTGGAACAGGTGGAGCAATAAATAAACACGATTTGTGAATTAATTCAATCGGCCATTCATGTGCGTAGTTGAGAAAAATCTATTTAATAAAAAAAAGAGTATATTCATAGAAAAGAGGGGAATTTTAATTTTATGAAATCTTTTAAAATAATGTACTAAATATCGTGGGCCATATTTTAGTCATTTATAATTTCCACGGCTGAACTGCGACTAACTTTCTACACAAAATCAATGATTTGCATGAATGTGAAGGATAAGCTACCACTGATGGTCTCATTTTTTTATTATCCTTCACGTTCCTAGTGGAACACAGGGCCTCAAGCTAGTGTCTTGAAGTTTCTGTAGCAGTGTTTAATTTTTACAGGATGAGGTTGCTAGCCTCATGCCCAACCTTTCCTCTTTGCCAGCATTATTTCTGGCTTAGCGAGGTGAAGGAGTGCGTCGATGGCCGGGAATCGAAACCCGGACCATGTGCATGGTCGGCGAGCGTCCTAACCGCTATGCCACCGACGCACGATGGTCTCAATAATGTGTACCTATCAATTCACCTGCTTCTGTGGAACTAAGTATGTAGGCCGTACTTTGCGTTTGCTTTCCACACGTGTCATCGAACACTTACTCTCACGGTTGTTTTTAAAGGAGAAAAAAGATCCCCTTCCTGTAGAACACACGACAGAATATATATATAACCATTCAGTTCATGGAGCTGTGGCTTATTGCTTTAAGCGGTCGACTTCCAAACCTTCCCATATCTTAGCGATTTCTAAAAGAATATTTCGTCTGACTTTTTATATTAAGAAGTTGAGGCAATCAGGCATAATTCAACCACACCCTCCTCTTACAGTTTGTCAACTCGTGCATCTTACCTATTCTTCTTTACTGTTCACTCTCATTCTTTCCTGGATTACTTAAAAAAGACTATGTCATACTTGGTAGAACTCTGAAGACTAGCTGTCAGTAGGGCGAGTGGTATCCCATCCCATTGGGCCATATCGTTGACATGGTCATTGATGATGGGTGCTTGATTTCATGCAACAAATTTGCTAAAACAACTTTGTCAGACTGTGAGCATCCACTGCAGCACCCGCTGCTCCAACCTTGTGTCTCCTCAGGTAAAACAAGAAGTCTTTTCAGAAGAATTTATGCACGTACGTCTAAGTATAACAATTCCGCGATACCATATTTGGGACGTACTTTGTGTGACGAAAATACTGTCAGGCATGAACTAACTGACCTTCTTTGCACTAGTAAATAAACCATTATCTCCACCCTTACAACATAAAGCTTTATTGTTATTGTACTTCTTATATTTATAATCCTCTCAATTTTTGTATTTATTTGTTTATTTTTTCATAAGTGTGAACATAATTTAAGCTGCATTATAACTGTTAATTTTATCTTTCCCCTCACTATACTCTATCAACAGAACATTAGATTCAATAATCTATAACATGCTAAAGTTTCCAAACTGAATCGACAATATTGTTTGAAACAAACTCACTGTTATTAATATTACTATTTTTAATATTCTCATTTCATGCTTCGAATATTTTTGACCTTATACCGTAAATGTGAACAAATTCCTCTGGTCAATTTTGTTTTAATTTTTGATTTTATTTATATTTTGAGTAAATCAGATACAATATTGTGACAAATGCTGAGAATTCCATTCTTTATTATAAGTACTGTTTTTGGAATAAAGTAGATTATTATGATTATCATAAAAACGGTGGGTAAGGGATTCGAACCGCGCTCGGTCCATCAACATCTAGGCAGTCATATATCACTAGCCCTCACACAATAGGTATGTCTCCCATCGCCAACTGTATGGAATTGTAGGTAAATGTTGAGTAACATTTCATTTCTTTATTCAGTTCACTAGAGATACCAAAATGGTCTAGATCCCCGAGAAGAAAAGCTAACCGGTGACCCCTTGACCTTGAATAGCAGTAAAATATCCTATACTACATATGCTACACAAAATGACTCTGTCTCGTTTCTGGATATCCTAATGACTAAATGAGCAGACGGAACAGTATGTAGACTGTTGCATCGGAGACCAACCATCAACTAAGCAGTACACTCACACTTTCTGAATTTCGTTCCTCACCAATTCAAACGTAATTTGGTTAGATGCTTGTTCCACCGGGCTAGAGTTATTTGTTCAAATTTAAAACTGGACGAAGAACTCGGTATTATTCGCGATCTATTAAGTGGAAACCGACATCTGACAGAATATTTGAATAGACAGATGGACTTAGCAAGAGTCAACAGACATGGGTGCGCAAAATTCCGAAAAATCAGTGTTCCTAAGAGCGCAATCCACCGGAGATGTTAGTAGTGAGATTTTATCACAACGTCTGAGTGAGAAAGGCCTAACAAAATGACTTTTAACGTAAGTAAGTTATGCTGTTTACTCACTAGCCAACCAATACTCATTTTAAGAAATAAAAACAAACTGCTCTGTTTCGCATCTTCCACGCATAGTTACTAGTTGAACTGCTCCTATAGTACTAGCTACATTAGACGTAAGATCAGGCAAGTTCATCGTCGAATTTCCAAACACCTCCCTTCTTCGTTTGGCAAATGTTTGAATAAAGCTACATGAAGTTTAGTTTAGCTCTTCTCGTCGATATTGGACATCAAGTTGACTCTAACAAAGCTTTTAATATTATTTGTCGTATTTCACCCAAACTTTCTCATGGTCTACGAGTACAAATTTAACATACATAACAGAGACAATCGAAATACATCTGAACAAGCCAAAAGAAATTTGTACAGCGCCTTTCTTTGCTGTAGCCAACTATGTAATATGTATTGAGTTTTACAAACGATTTCCCCCAAACCCTTGTAACTATCTTTTGACTTTGTTATTTTATTATGTTTACAATTCTAGCTAATTCATTTGACTTGTTTGTATCTCAAATAGTTCTACTTAAGTCATTCTATTGTATTTAGGAATCATTATTTCATACATTTCTTGATTATGCAACAACTTGTTGCTATCCTCTACGAATTAACTCTGAATAGTTTATATTAGATGCTTGGAAGCAATCGGCAGGAAGCCCTGGACCCAGGTATCGTACTATTTGGCACTCACCACCAATCAGCAAAGTGTATCCGCAACCTTCTTGAAGGAACTCATGTCCCTTCTGAGATTCAAATCCCCCATCACGCAGTGCTGCAATCACAGACGTTACCACTCAGCTGTTTGGGCTGGCGATTGATCTCCTGTAGGTCTGCATTAGATACTTCTGCTTGGACACTAGTTAGTAACTATCAGTCACATTGGCAATTCAGTCTGTAGCAAACACAGGACTAGACATATCGCATTAGTTACTAGTGTCAAATCAAAGTATCCACTACAGTCCTACAGGAGGTCAATCCCGAGCCGGAATATCTCAGTGGTAACGTCTCTGATTGCAGCATTGCGTGATGCAGGTTCGAATCTCAGAAGGAGGGATATGAGTTCCTTCAAGGAAGTTGCAGATACGCCTTGCTGACTGACTGGTGAGTGCCAATTAGCACGAAACCCAAGTCCAAAGCTTTGTGCCGATTGTCTCCAACCATATAATATCAACTATTCAAAATGCGCCGTGATGGCGAGCCACCTTGCAAACTTGATTGACAACAGAATTCAGTCTGCACCAAACAGGGGACTGGACACATTACAATACTAGTTACTAACTAGTGTCCAATCAGTAGTACGAATTAACTCATCTTGAATTCCGTAATTAATTTCACCGCTCCTCCTTCAAAACTTAGATATCTTGTTGCTAAAATATCTACTAGTTAGTTGTTTTGATGACTTTTAAACCCTCTTATTCTCACCTCCATCCACCATCACCTTATACGTAAAACTGATAATTCTTATTGACCAAAATAACCACCTGATTGGTACAATCTTTATGTAGAAGACTAGATATTATTGTGGAGAGGACGATGAAGAACTAGCTAAAAAAAGAAATGCATATTTCTTTGCTGAATCTGTTGTTTTTTCTACATCTACAGAAAAAGAATTGCCTAGTGAGACCAATACTCTCAATGGTGAATTCACCTGTTCACAAAGTTGCTCGTTGGCTAGCCGATAGATTAGAACCTGTCAGACAACTTCTAGCTAAACATACTCTAAAAGACTCCTTCCAATTTGTTGAAGAGGTGAATCAACTCAATGCACATGACAAAATCATGGTTTCCTTCGATGTGACTTCCCTATTCACGCAGATCCCCTGCATGAAACAATAGACATCATCTGTCAACACTCTGATCTTCTTCCTCTACCAAAACTGGAATTTAAGCAGCTTCTCGTGTTATGTACTAATGATATACAGTTCCAGTTTGACAACAAAATGTATCGGCAGGTTGATGGAGTGGCAATGCGAAGTCCACTGGGTTCGATATTAGCTGATATCTTTATGGCCAGTCTGGAACAGACAAAGCTCAAGTGTGCAATCGGCGAAATAATAGCCTACTATAGATATGTTGATGATACATTCATTGTATGCAATGATTTGGGTTACGCCTCGTCTCTATTAGACTCTTTCAACAATGTACACAAAAGCATCACTTTCACGATGGAGCATGAAGATGATGAGAAATTCCATTTTTGGACGTAAAGCTGTAGAGAAAATACGACGGACATTCAAAGATCTGTATATCGTAAAGACTAATGGAGTGGTCTTTACTTGAATTTCAACAGCTTCTGTCCAGTGAGATACAAACGAACGCTGGTGAAAACGCCTTTCTCTAGAGCGAAGAGAATATGTTCACCAAACAAACTAGACAGTGAACTAATGTTTCTTGAAAAATGCTTGAAAGAAAATGGTTACCCACAAGGTTTCATTAACAAATATGGCGAGAATGAACTCAAGAAGCTTGATATAGCTACAGCCAGTAAGAAGCCTATTTTCATCAAAATCGACTACAAGGGCGACGACATTATGAGAATGGTAAATAAAAGATTAAGCGCAGTCCTGTCTAGGACGTATTATTAGTCTCTCTACTCCGAACAACTTCCTCACTGGTGCAGTCAAAGATTGACAAGTACCCCTCACATGTTACCTCCAACTGTGTATACCAATTCACATGTTACATTGGGAGAAAAGAGAGGAGGGCCTACGTCTGATTCTGCGAACATGTACTAAGAAGCCTCCGGTTAAAGGGACCGAATTGTTTAAGCTCTTCAATCGCCAAACACCTGATTGACATAGGAGACCTAGTAGATGTGCTGGAAGCATTCAAAATAATTAACAGACAAAGTACCTCAAGTCTTCTCAGGTTTGCTGAAGCTATAGCAATAAAACGATTGAAGCCTGACTTATGTGTCCAAAAAGAATCCGTTGTTGGACTTCAATTACCCTGGTGACTCACTTTTTGTAACTCTTTGTTTTCTAATTTTGTTAACTTATCTTTTCACTCCCCCCCCCACTTTATTTTTTGCTTGACTCTGTAAATAGATAATTTTTCTTGATCTTCTGAGTTCTGCTCACTGTATTACATTATCAACTTTTCATCTGACCTCATATGAACCGAAATTTTGATCTTCTCTTATCTAATTACGAAACTATTACTAATTTTCTTTTGTTACCGCCCGAACAACACAACTGTTAATTAATTTTTTTCAAGAAACTTCTCTCTAACAAGATATATATATAATAGGTCGTAACACTTTAGACACCTTGTAAATCGCAACGCCTTATTTTACTAAGACGCTCTGACAATATGCTTGCTAATTGACAACAGTTTGTTAAAACTGTACACTTTTTTACTTTATTAAAGATTTCAGGTTGTACGCAGCCGATGAGAACCGACGAAATAAAATGGATCCAGATTATTCTGCGCCAGTGTTTCTTCTTTCTTTGTTCAAATTTATAAAAGAGAATCATTGTATGAAATTTTCTACAATAATTGTGAGTTTACGTATCATCTATACAGTTTAGCAGACTGGTACAGGTGTAATGAAGTGTTGACAAATGATTGGATTGAGACAACAATTATTCCCGAGTTGTCAAGGTAACTTTTGACACATCCATACACACTGAGGTATATCATACTAGCTAAATCTCCTAGAAACGTGGAGAATAACTCAGAACATTTTATTTACAACTGAATAAATTCTGTCGACTAAGCCTGCAATAATTCTTTCTATTATTTTGCCTTTCTAGTTGACTAACTTTTTATTGGATCGAAATGCTGCTGCTGCTATTATTTCTGTTGACATGTCAACTCCAAGTGCAGACGATACAACGACATCTGAAGGTCGACACGATGTTGTTTATTCGATTGCAGCTAGCACTGGAATCGAAAGACATTACCACTCACTAGGGATACAAGCCCATCTAGCTAAAGAGCGTCAAATGCAACGAGATGATACGCATCCTGGATTCCACAACTAGTCAACAACATCCAAATAAGTTAGCAATGTGCTCACAAACACATACACACACACCGAGGAGACTGTCGAATGACATTGCCCGCCATGTCATCACTCGAGGGGAACCCGAATGGGAAACGACGAGTTAGGAGCTTCCAAGAGTAGCAAGGAGATCGTGTGAGAAGGAGGAGGAGGAGATGAAAGACTATGGGCAGTCGTTGGGTAAGCTAACGAGGACCGCAGAGAATAGAACAAAGTGGAGATACCCTGTTGAAGCCCTGTGTTCCACTCGGAAACCAAGAGGACAAAACTCTAATTCACGGTTATTGAAGGTGATGGAAGCACTTTGGATTAATCACACACAGCCTAAAGCGTGTGTACAAAAAACAATAGACTTCAACCTTCGCTTACCATGGGCTACTTGACCTTACTTACGGAAACTTACGGAATCCTTCCAAGTGAGGACAGGAGTAAGACAAGGCTGCCTACTATCGCCAATGATTTTCCTGATTGCAGTAGATTAGATAATGCGACAAACAACGGGCAATGAGGAAACAGGCATAAAATGGACTCACACAAAAAACTCGGAGGATCTGGACTTCGCCGATGATATATGTCTGATTTCCCACAAACTGGAAGATATGCAAGCGAAAAGCAACAAGTGGACAGAAGAAGCATCAAAGATAGGACTTCAGGTGAACATAGAGAAGACAGAGGTGATGAAAGTTCCCGGGCAACATCACCAACAGCAACCAAACAACAGACAACAATCAGCATAAATGGAAGGAACCTGAGAGAAACAACCTCTTTTACCTATTTACCTGGGAAGCATCGTTTCAACCACAGCTGACTGGAACTGACGAGGGTATCAAAGCAAGAATCAGAAAAGCAAGACAAGCTTTCAATACTCTCAAGTCTGTGTGGAGGTCAACAACACTCAGCATCAAAAATAAGATCCGGATATTCAACTCCAATGTGAAGTCAGTCAGTGCTACTATACGGATCAGAGAATTGCACTGCGCGTCATAAAGAGCATCTCAAACGAACTACAGACCTTCATTAACAGTTGTCTTCGCTCAATACTCAAGATCAGATGGCCAGCCAGAAAAGATCAGCAATCGTGAAGGACCCCTGGGAGCGAACCAACCCAGCAGGAACCGATTGTGAAACAAATACGCAGGAAGAAATTGAGATGGAGTGGGTTGGCCATACTCTGAGGAAACCATCAAGTGACATCACCAGACAAGCTGTCGCTCGAGTGGGACCCGAAAGGGAAGAGGCGAGTTGGTCGTTAGTGCAAGGGTGACTTGGAGGAGGTCATGTGAAGAGGAGATGAAAACGTGTGGGCAGACTTGGAGCCAGGTGAAGACTCTAGCAGAGAACCGAAAGCAATGGAGACGCACGGCTGAAGCGCTATGTTCATCTAGGAATTGAAGGAAACAATAATAATAACTTGACCTATTTAAATATGATTGGTCATTAGTATGTACTTTAGTTTTTTATATAACTGAGTAATTGTCATCAACTTTATTTTATTATTGTTAACCATGTTAGTTATAAAGCAGTTGTAAAGAAACTACGAAATGACGATATCATCTCGCGAAATTCGTCTTCTAAATGGCCCATTATTCAAATAATATGTTCATCAAACTAGAAGACGTCATCGTAACACACCTTGAGTTGCCCAACATTTGCAAAGCATAAGAGTGAACTAAAAGCAAAAATAGACCTACTTTCAATAGAGAAAAAAAACATTAAGCAAACCAAAAATATATAATAACTGCAACACATTAAACCAACCTCTCCTTGTGTATCACAAATTAAATTAGCCAAACAACGAATACACTCAACAACTAGTGTTAACGATGCACCACCACACGTTTCACTATTATCTCCACCGACAGCATTTGTGCTAGTAAGTGTACTCACGGCCTCGTCTAAACACCATCGTAATAAGAAGAGGATACCACCGGATCCACCGCCACTACTATTTTTCGTCACTTCAGTTGAATTTTCAGACAGGCTTGTTTTAGATGATAGCAGACAGGTGATTAGACTAGGCGAATCGATTGGAGCTAAATAACTAATATGCTTGCCACGACGTGTTTGTGCCAATGCTGATGCTAGCATAGATAATGCTAGGCGACGTTGAGCTGGTACACTGGAACGACATAAGTGAAACATTTCACCGATTGTATAACCAGCTCTCTAAAAAGCAAAGATTAAAAGAAGAAGTGTTAGACAATTAGAAATAAGTATAAGAGAGTATTGTATTACAAAGAAATTCGTTTCCACATTTTCTATGGATTATACTTATCCGAAGATGAATAAAGCGCTGAAAATCATATAAATATACATACGCAAATGCATTGAGGTATTCACAAAAGAAAGTATTACGTAAGGCAATGGGGTTGCGCTGCACAGGTTTCATAAACAGTAGTCTGAGATCGACATTTAATTTTCAAGTATTGGTTTTATAAGGACTTTTTGGTTGGACTCTTCAGCAGCACGCACCCACCGGGGTTCAAACCCAGGACCTTCTAGTTACAAGGCGAGCTAGCTCGTAGACGATTGACCCACTGGGACCCGATCCAATGGCCAGCCCATTAATTCTAAATTCTGCCAATTCACGACATAGCACGACCATTTCGCAATGTCTTCTTTGATGAGTTACTGCCTCATCTTCAACCTGCTGGTCACGGCTTTCTACATTTTAAGCGGGTTTCCATAGCGTTGGTGTTGTTTTTTTTCATAGGATGAGATTGCTAGTCTCATCCCCAACCTTCCCTCTTTACTATACTTATCACTAGCTAAGCGGCGTTTAGGAGTGAACCTGTTGGGAAACGAGCCCGGACTTTATGCGTGGTCCACGAGCATTCTGCCAATGAACGAACCGACGCATATTTAAAGCACAAAGGCTTATAATTCTACCAATCTCAATTTTAGACACTTTATTTAAAGGTCAAGTATTTGAACTGACGAGCCATAGCTCCAGATGTCTACTCTGTATCAACAGAAGTAGATCCCTTCCGAACAAAAAAGTAAAACAACGGGAAGTCACAAAAACTCATAACAAACTTTGAAACACTCTGCCAATAAGAAATAACGACTTTTTGGATTTAGGATGAGTTGTGATATAATAATTGTCATATTAAAGCTAAATATTCGAACACTTTATGGATATTAAGATAGAATTCTTTAGGAAGAGGACTAGCGAAAAGCACTGGACAACTGCTTTGACTTAGCTTGAAACTTTTCAACAGTTTGCATACACAACTTCGAAATGTAAACAACTAAAAGTTGCACTATTGAAAGTGGAGGATATGAAAATGCCAGTTGTCTTTGATCATAGGTGTCTGCATGACTGACTATCTGACTGGTTTCAACGTAGAACTTTGCAATGATGTTCAGCAGTTCGAGTCGCCACACTTCACTTATCAGACAAAGCAACAGAAGAAAGTAAAGAGATTCAAAAGAGAAACAATAAACAGAAGTGTGATGGAAAAAGAATAGTAATATAGAAGAACAATAGTTTTATTGGATGTGACAAATCATCACAAAGAGTGAATGTATCTGCGCCACTGACAACGATTTTGAGCCAGTCATATCATCAACTGTCTCCAGCTGTCTTTGGTTTTTACAGCCCAGAGGACCTCAACCGTCCACGAAGTCTACACCTTCCTAAGTGGCGCAAAGTAACTGTTGTGGATTTCACTGTCTGGTGAAGCCACATATAAGTTTGGCCACCTTGTAGCTGTTTTCCAACCTCCTCGATCTTATGTGAGCTAACCATTGAGGAAGACGATGGGTGGGCATGTGCGAGTAACATATGCCCTAACCATCTCAATCGGTGTAACTTCACAACCTCGTCTATTGATTTCCCCAGCAAGTGATTTCCCCTCCTTACCTAGTACTTGATCGAAGCCTAACCTCAAGTTTGCTCACCCCAGTATACCACTTAACACGGGAGATAGAACGCAGGTACCGATGATCAAAGAAAGCTAGCTGGGTGTTTCATGTCTTCCACTTCCAACGTCCATGTCTATATGTTCTGTATCCACAAGACTGATGTTAACCAGGCGGCTTTCAAAGTCATTTACCGCATACCAACAAATCTTAACTTCGTTTTAAGAGTTCGATTACTAAATATTGCTGAGGCTGTTGGAATCCACATTGAGAAGCCTAATTTATGTGTCCAAAAGAAGGTAGTTCAGACATTATCCTTACCTTGGCCATCCAGGTTTGATCGTCAGTTCGTTGTGGAAATTTCACTAATTTTAGTTGATATTCTATTTGCTATTATATTTTTATTATTATTAAGCATCTTTAATGAACTGTAATCCCATTGATCTTACTTTACAAATCGATATTATTTAAAACACACTAATATTGTTATTGACTACTAATCTAGAATATTCTATGTATATAAACATGCATATACATAATTGTAGAGGCAGAAGAGGAGGAAGCTATCGAAAAGGATATTCTTCGCTCAATTATTTTGTCCTTAAATTTAGTGATTAATGCATGGTTACATATACTACTGATCGACTGATATGAGTAGCTGGATGCCAGGCACATTCAATCAGTAGTGATTGCTTGTTAGCCAGATCGAAGTGATTCCAAAACACTAGACAGCCATTCCCCTCGGACCTGGTTCAAGTCACTTCAGGGAGTCAAATCATTTCGAGCTATTCAAATTCTAGCTAACCATTTGAGCGAACTGGGTTATTATTATTATTAGATTACGGTTAGTAGTTGGGTTTAGGACCAGGGGTTAAGGTGTAACCCAAATCGTCCCACTAAGCGGTTTAACCATTATATATATATATATATATATATATATGCAGTTACCCAAAAAACTCATAGGGTTTTTTACCATCCTTTACTCAGACTGTTCAAACAGTATTCGTCAACTATTATCGGAAAGGGAAGAGAGAAGGAAATTGCAACACGTTCGCCATTGATTACGATTCTTGACCATATCCGAAAACGTTTCGAGCATTCGACTCGAGCTATCTCTCCGACTCCAACCAGGGAGCCGTGACGCACCAACCGATACTAATCTAGTACAAATATCCTTCATCCCGCGACGCCACGTCATGGACTGACCACCTCTGCGCCTTTTCCATCCCGTCCCAGGACTAGCGAACAGAGACCTGTACGGAAGCCTCTGGGATGACATTCGCAGCACATGTCCAAGCCACCGACGCCGGTGTTTCCAGATGACGACACTCAACAAATGGTGATCTCCACTGTGTCCAAACACACGCCACCGAACCTCAGAATTATTCACGCGATGATGCCATCGAACGCAAGCAATCCTGCGGAGACAGCAATGATCGAATATGGAGAGCCGCCTTACATCCTCAGATCGGAGAGGCCAGGTTTACCAGGCGTTAATGAGTATCCAGTCAAGTAATGCGGCTTCGGCTCTAGCGTTTAGTGCGACACCGACACCAGCTATGCCGGATGCCAACGCCACAGGATCCCCGGACAAGCGCAGGTGGTACATACCACTGGAACTTTCAGATGGAGAGGATAATCGAAGCACTTCACTGGGATCTTGAATGCGGGTCTCCGAAATGCAGCAGACGTCGATAGCGAAGCCTTCCAATGTTCTTACCAACCCTGCCTGTTGTCCGATTTGCATCAGTATCCAAACATTGTAGGTGGCTAGCTTGAACGCGGCACGTGGTTACAGGATACATGTGTTAGATGTCGCATTGGGGACAACCACTTTGAAGGCTACTCACCAACATCTTGAAACGGCATAGATAGGCTGGGAATTCAGACAAAGGCGAAAGGCTGTCGAAGGTGAAGACGTCAAGGTTAGCAAAGGTAAAATACAGGAGTCAATGTACAAAAATAAAAGTAAGGTTGGAAAGCGATGCGTTACTTGAGACATCATTATTGCCTGAAACCACTGTTACGAGCGCGCGATAAATTTCACTGGTAGTTTGTTGCTTCATTTCATTTATTGTGTGAGGGCTGAGACACTGCCAGGGAGCCCAGACCGAAGCAGGTGGTTTTCTTAAGGGACCACCCTGCAAACCTTTGACTTGGAATCTAATCCGCAAGGCAGCGGAGCAGTGTCAGGAGCTGCATTCCCATGGTTGCCGGTGACCAATATAGGTTCATACGCCATTTGATCCGATTGGATTCTGGAGCCCATTTACCCCCCCCCCCATAGTAACTGTTTTTAGTCTAACCGCTATCCAAACAACCCTCCTGGCATGGTAAAACCTGCAAGAACATGAGTCCCCAACCAGTTTATCTTGTTGGTTCACTGCGGTATTCAAGCTTGACCACGACGACAAGGTAGCAGTTGTCGGCTGGGACTACAGTGATTAGTAACTACGCAAGCAGTTACTTACAACATCAAATCTAAAGAAATAACATTCTGCACCATATATATGAATGAAAAAGCGGTGAGTAATATAAACAGATGATTTCAGTTCTTACCTCTGGTTCTTCCCCATGATGATGCAATCCCAAGTGAGTATCTACAACAGCATTAGGTGGAACAACTAGGCCGGATAAATCGAACCGAGCTTGACGTTCAGCACTGTCTTTATTCAACTTTCCAATCTCCTCACCATCATCATCAACATCCATATCATCGGATTTTTTAGTAGAAGACTGAAATTCGAAGAAAAAAATTACAATGAGTAAGTCTTTTACCATACACAGTCAGTTAGTAGAAAGGATGTTTGCTTACCGAGCCAGTAACAGTAATAATCACAATAGTCAAAAGGAGGCTACAGTAGGTAGGCTATCCTTCTCCCTACTTACGCTTTAATTTGAATTATGCTATGTCCAAATCAAGTTCACTTTTAATAGTTTGAAAAAATTTGGGTATTGGGTATCTGATATTCATTAGAATAAAGGTTTTTGTATTTCCCAATGAGTGAATGAAAAACAAAACGATATTACTGTTTTTACTGACGTTTCACTATTTAATGCGGCTAATAACCTTATCAAAGCAGCTATATTAAACCAGAATTTACTACAAAATCTCAGGTTATATTATATAACAACTTAATCATCGTTCCTCAGCATGGGGTCATTTTTGCGTTGTCAAATTGGCCAATCGGTAAAGATAACAAAACCAGGTGTAGATGACTGTTGGATTTGATAAGTGTGTAAAATTATAAAAGCAGCGTGTGTTTACATAATGAAATTGCTTATCACATTCGTGTTGATTTCGTCACTTCATGGGGGAGGGAAGTGTTGCATCCAGGTCAAATTCTGTTTTAGTCCATCACATTCCTATTCAGACAATATGGATTCCACTTGATATGAAGTGCTTCTGATATTAGACGTTCTTTCTGTTTTCTGAAACTTTTCTGGATGATGATTTCAATATTGTCAGAATCAATTTTGTGGCCTGATTCTATAGCGTGTAGACGACCTATGGCTGATGATTTTTCAAGCTTTTCTAGTTCAACTAGATTTCTCAGTGGTCGAACAGAGACGGCTCTACGGTGTTCATTTCTTCTGATTTTGATTTCCCTAGAGGTTTATCCGATGTATATCGCATCACATTCCAAGCATTTTATTTTTTAAACACAATTAGATAGAGTATCTTTAGGGATTTGGTCTTTTATATGGACAAGGTTGCTTTGCAGTGCGCGTGTCTGATGTTTTGAAGAAAAATCGAATGTCGTGCTTATCGAGTACTCTTCTGATATCGTCTGACGTCTCTGATCAACATGGAATGACAACTGTTGAGGTCCATGTCTTCGGAATACGTTTTCGACGATATTTAATGCCATTGTTGATTTTATCGATGTATTTCCTTGGGTAGTTGTTTTGCTTGAGAGTCTCAGTATTGTTTGGTATTTCTACTTCGTTTTCCTTCTCATCCGTTATCAAAGAGTGTGCTCGTTCAAGGAGACTTGAATTGATGCTATTACTTTTTATTGAGCATAAATGTGACTTTTTCACTCCTATTTAATGATTAAATATAGACACATGATCTGTTTCTTTCATTTCTTGCGTTCCAAATGCAACATAGAGCGCCAAGTTTTGGAGTTTCAGAAGCGCTGGTTTCATTTTTACGGGGTAGAGTTGCTAGCTACTCACCCATCCTTTTTCCGGACTTACTAGCCACTAGTAAACTAGACGAGGTTTAAGAAAGTGTCGATCAAAATTCAAATTTTGGACTAAGTGAGCTTACCTTATTACATTTTATAACTTTTTCATCGACATTTTTTATTGACTTATGTAATCTTGTGCATAAAAATGTAGAATTTTCAGTGGTTAATGTGAACTTGTAGATTTAGAACACCGAATAGATTTGGAGTGAGCAGTAATTATTATTGTTCCCTTGGGTTCCTAGTGGAACATAGGGCTTCAACTGCACGTCCCCATTTGCTTCTGTCTTCTGCTCTACTTTTCACCTGCATCCATGTTAGTCCATACTGTTTCAACTCTTCTTCACACGATCTCCTCCATGTCACCCTTGGACGTCCCACTCACCACTTCCCTCTCGGGTTCCACTCGAGCTATGGCCTGACGTGCGATGTCACCCAGTGGCCTTCTCAGCTCACAGAGTGTCCAATCCATCTCCACTTTCTCCTGCATATTTGTTGAGCGATTGGTTCTTGTTTTCTTTTTCCCCATAGTTTCTTGATGATGATTCTTTCCGTCCATCTGATCTTCAGTATAGAACGCAGACAGCTGTTGATAAAAGTCTGCAACCTTTTGGAAATATTCTTTGTGACACACTGGCCAAGTTTCTGATCCGTTTAGCGAAACTGACTTGACGTTTGTATTGAAAATCCGAATTTTGTTGTTGATGCTGAGTGACGAAGATTTCTAGATTGGTTTCAGGTTGATGAATGTGTTTCTCGCCTTTCGGATTCTCGATTTGACATCGTCGTCCGTTCCTGCTGTATTTGAGACAATGCTCCCTAGATAAGTGAATGAAGTAACCTCTTTCAAATCCCTCCCGTTGATGGTGATTGGCGCTGGATGTTACTGTTGTTGTTGGTTGGTTTTTTTTCATAACCTCCGTCTTATCTATGTCCACCTGGAGTGCTGTCTTTGCTGCTTCTCCGACCAGTTTGACGGTTTTCGCTTGTGTGACATCAAACATAAATCATCCACGCGCGAAATCCAGGTCTTCTAGGTTCTTCACGTCGGTCCAGGATATCCCTGTCTTCTCGTTTCCCACTGCCTGGCGCATAATCCAGTCCACCACAATTAGGAATATCATTGGTGATAATAGGCACCCTTGTCTGACTCCTGTATTTACTCCAAACGCCTCGCTGAGTTTTCCGTTGTGGATCACTTGACATGTGCCGTTGTCGTACAGTTGTTGAATAAGGTTGATGAATGTTTGGGGTACGCCGTAGTACTGGAGTAGTTTCCAAATTACTTCGCAGTCAACGCTGTCGAAGGTCTTCTCAAAGTCTATAAATTTGAGGTAGAGGTTTGATTGCCATTCCATGCTTTGTTCGATGATGATGCGTAGAGTTGCAATTTGGTAGTTAGCAGTAATAGTAACAGCTAAATTAAACAAACACCTTATTACATTTAAAATACTCAAACAAAAAAAACAAATCATTACATACGCCAGTTGTAGACAATTCCACAGATGGTGTTGCCTTAGCTGCTTGCGGTAAATCTCGAGTCCATTCTAATTTATCAGCCTCTAAGACATCCATATGCGGTATTTTTGGATCTGGAGCCAGAGGTAAATCAGAGATTTCAGGCTTTATTGGTTTACTGAATGACTCTTCCAGTTTAGAATGTTTTGTTTTAACTTCATCTAGAAGAATTGATTGAGAAGAATAATTTGATGAAAAGGTTAAAGAAACAAAACTACAAGTTAAAACGTACAGAAATGGTTATATTAAAGTGTTCGTCGAGCAAAAGTTAAGATGTATCGAACCTTTCAATATTATGTTAAATATCTTTACAATTGCAACTCAATGAAATGTCGTATAAACTGTCGAACTGAAACCTTTGGTAAACAAAACTTTAGTCCAACGAACAATTCACTCCCAACATACTACAACAAAATGCAGAGTCTTCTGAACACCTTGAGCAGCAATCTTCGTATGTTTGGCATGCGATTCGCCCATGTAAAATGTAAGATGCTGCTACAGGACTGGACTACATCAACTCCTAGCTTAGTGATAGGGAGTGAAGTGATAGAACATGTTGACCACTTCACCTATTTGGGAAGTTGTATCAGCACCAACGCATTGATTGGCGACGAAATCTCATCACGGATCCAAAAAGCTCGGGCTGCTTTCGCTAACTTACACCATCTCTGGCGTAGGCGTGACATCCGAATATCAACCAAGGGACGTGTGTACTGCTCAGCAGTTCGCTCCGTCCTTCTCTATGGCTCTGAAACATGGCCAATACGAGTTGAAGACATGAAAAGGTTGACTGTTTTTGATCATAGATGTCTACGATCTCTTTCTCACATTAGGTGGCATAATAAGGTAAGTAATGTTGACGTTAGGCATAGAGTGTTGGGCAAAGAGGGAAAATCAATCGACGAGGCTATAAAGTTACATAGATTGAGATGGCTAGGTCACGTGCTGCGCATGCCTAATCATCGCCTCCCCTGACGGACATTACTAGCTGATATAGGTGCAGGTTGGAAAAGAGTAAGTGGTGGTCAAACAAAAACATGGCCTCATCAATCCATGAAATCCTTGACAGTTAAACTGAGTCAGGTAGGGGAGATGCAGACTTCCGGGTTGGGGCCCGCCCTCACGACTCTAAGAATCAATGGCTGGAGACAATAGGTGACATGGCTCAAAATCGTTGTCAATGGCTTACGCAGATGTATTTAGTCTCTGCAATCTCTCATATTCCTTTCTACCATTACTCATTCTGTTTCACTCTTATACTTGTCAAAACTCTATTGATTCTCTTCATCACTCATTTTCTTGTCTACCTTTGTGTGCTATTTGGAACGTGGCAACTCGAACTGCTGCACTTCGGTGCCAAGTTCTATGTTGAATCCAGCCACAACCAGCCACAACATAAGCTACAAGTACCTTTCGATTTACTTAACTACTATACTGATAGAATAGTTTAGAACTTGAAAATGAATATTTACTCACGAGTGGTAAAGTAATCTTGTATGCTTCCATGTAGATTTCAACACGAACTAACATTGATTAGAGAGAGAGCACTAGAGAGCTCTTTCGTCCTAGTTTAGAACTCTTCATAAGTGCACACCCACGATTCCTCATTGATAAATATTAATCTCCAGCTCACTGATGGCTGCCGAATAAATGTTCTCAGTCTGTACTAAGAAGTCATGATCAGTGGAGTTCACCATGTCAAGGTGAAGTGAATAGTAATCGAAGGCATTGGTAGGGTAGGGTGGGGCTATATCACGAATTGACACTGTTGGAATTCATGGATCATTGAACTCTAGGTAAAGTGGTTGAATACATTCAACGAGCTTGGTCTTGTGACCTGAGGGTTTCGTGTTAGATCCCTGGCAGGGTTGTGAACTGATGAAGAGTTCCAAACTAGGACGAAACAGCTGTCCAGTGCTCCTTGAGTTTAGGTGTTGAGTGTTAGATACGGAGGAGGAAATCAATCGACAAGGTTGTGCAGCCACACCGATTGAGATGGTCACATGTGTTATTATGCACGCCTAGCCATCGACTTCCTCGACCAACAATGTTAGCTGATTTAGGATGGATCAGGTTGGAAAAGAGCTAGTGGTGGTGGTCAAACCAAAACATGGCTTCATCAGTCAATGAGATTCACAAATGTTAGTTTAAGCCGGTCACGTAGGGAGGTGTAGACTGGCTTCCTGGTAGGGGTTCACGGGATGGTTAAGAACCAGTGAAAGCTGAAGACAATTGGTGATATGGTTGGCTCAAAACAGTCGTTCTCAATGGTTGGCGCGGATGCATCCACTTTATGTGATGATTTGTCATCTCCAGTAAAAATCTATTGTTATTCCATACAACTATTCTTTTTCTCTCAGACTTCTGTTTATTATCTCTCTTTTTAATCTCTTCTCGTGATTTATGTGTTACGTAGAGGGAGAGTGGCAACTAGAACTGCTGAACATCAGTGCAAAGTTCAATGTTGAAACAAGTCAATCCAGTGGCTCCACGGTTTTCAATGATTTCTCTGAGTAATATCGATTTGTGGCGAAATTCACTTTGGGAGTTAATCCAAATCCCTGAAAAACCCTATGATCTCCGTATATTTTTGCATGTTCCCCAGTTATCATAGTTGAAATGTTACATTAAAATAACACGAAGAAATGAATTATTCAAGTTCTTAATTACGACTAATATTTTACTTAAACCCTTCACCAGCTAGATATCGTATTATCATATTGTATGTACATTTCTTAGATAATACCTGACGGGAAAAAACCTCTATCGATTAGACACTAGTCAGTGACTAGTGTAGTGTGACTGGTTCTTTGTTTGGTGCAGACTGAATAACCATCAGTCATGTTTGCAATATGACCACCATTCTAGGTGGCTTACCAACACGGTGCACTTTGAATTGTTGATATGGGTCCAAGGCTTCCTGTGACCGATTGTCTCTAACCATCTAATATCAACGATTCAAAGTGCACCGTGATGGTAAGCCACCTAGAATGCTGGCCACATTGCAAACTTGTCTGAAAATAGAATTCAGTCTGCACCAAACAAAGAACTAGACACACTACACTAGTCACTCACTAGTGTCCAATCAAAGTATCCAATACAGTCCGTCCTACAGGAGGTCAATCGCGATCTCGAATAGCTCAATGATAACGTCTCTGACTGCAGCACTGCGTGACGCAGGTTCGAATCTCAAGAGGAATTTGAGTTCCTTCAACGTTGCAGATACGCCTTGCTGACTGGTGAGTGCCAACTAGCATGAGACCTAGGTTGAAGGCTTCCTGTCGACTGCCTGTAATCATCTAATATTAACTGCTATTAAGTACAGATTGTTAGTTTTTGTGATTAACGAGGCTAATAATTAGTCATTAAATTACGTATTACAAGCAAATAGTCGTTAAGAAGTGGTGCTCTCTCTAAACCCGGATAGTGATGAAAGCAACCGCAACTAAGACAGACTAACAGTAGAATTTTTGGACGTTACATTAGATAGTAAAAACTTGGAAAAGAATTTAAGATTTCTAACAGTTGTTGACAATTTCATGGAATAAATATCGTCAGGAATGCGACCATATTTAACGCTTACACTTACCTTAAACTATATAGATATGATTTGTAAGGATTAGATTTGTTTTAACGAGTTTGACCACGGATTGATATCAGTTAGATAACCACTGAAAACCAACCAGGGAGTACTAGACAGCTGTTTCATCCTAGTTTGGAAATCATCAGCAGTACACATCCACAGGGGTTTCAAACCCAGGACCTTCCGGTTGGTGATCCCGTTAAATCACGAATTGGTACAAGTTAGAATTCATGGGCTATTGGATCGGGTCCCAGTGGAGGAATGGTCCTGAGTTCGAACCCCGGTGAGTGCGTACTGTCGATGATTCCCAAACTAGGATGAAACAGCTCTCCAGTACTCCAATACTGGTTTTCAATGGTTCTCTAAATGATATCAATCCGTGGTCAAACTCGTAAAAACATAGATAAGAATCATGATAAAAGGCAGTAGATATCAGTCAAGAATACTTCGTATAAATTAGAAAATATTTGATTGCACTTGTCTCTTAAATATGATCGGTGAAGGATGAAACTCTTAGATGACTTACACTAGTATTGGGGACTAAGTGAATCACCTGAGGGAGGGGGGCTGTAAATCTTTACTGAAATGTTTTATTCAGACATTTGTTACAAATATGTAACTACGCCCTAATATGCAACTTAACGTCTTGGGACTAATTATAGACTGAAATACATTTTAGCCTAGTAAAAACTGAGAAAGAATATCAACTAACTCTCAAGGATAAGTAGAAGACCATTCAAGGTCTTCTTGATGAACTGAGTGTCTCCTTCAAAACAAAATGCTGAACAACATGCATGCAGTACATCATAAAACCTTAGGTGGTTGGACGCAACGTCTTAGTCCTAACAGAACGCAAATTAACAAATATTTATAACAGACACCTCTGAATTCGGTAAACACTTCATCACAAGTCCTAATACATCTGACAACGTAAATGAAGCAGCTTTCGACAGAACAAAAAACGTCTCCGAAGTTGTTTTTTTTCTCGCTGAGAAACAATCCCAAAACTAAAGTTACCTTTGTTGCAACTAGAATGAAGATTACAAATAGTGGAAGTGTAAACATGCCATTGGAAAGAATTGTGTGGGATAATGAATCCTAAAAACAACTCATATATGTATCAAAAATCAAGTCAAAGAAAGTACCATAAAAAACTACTATTGGAATATAAGTAATCAGAACTTACCCATATTGTTCACATTACGACCTTTGTGCATCAAAAATGATAGGACACTAGGGTCTAAAATATGGAAAAGTTAAGCAACTTTTAGAAAAACAAGCTAACAGAAAATTGTAGAAACTTTTGTAGTACGTATGTAATATTAGTGTAAATGTCTAGAAGCTGTCTGATATTCAAAATTAATCAGGAAGCAACACAGTAATTCAGTAAAACGGTTTAACAACAAGTAGTTCTATATTTTTCATAATTATATATAAAAATAATTGTTTGTTGAGGCTTGTCAATCATTGCAGCGCTAGTTTTAGAATTGATTAAAATATAGACAAGGAAACTAGAAACTAGTGATCGTGTAGAATTTTTCGGGATGTATTAATGTGGACTTTAGGGGTGGGCAAACGCAATCCTTTCATCACACATTAAGATACTCTTAGTATACTATGAGTAAAATGAGTAAGACTCTAGCAATAAAAACCAATCCCTAGCCTGTAAATAGACTACATGATATGATCACTCTACTAACAAAAAATAGCACATGCAGTACCTTACATAACTTTCATATACTTGAAGTGTTTCACAACACTGTGGAAAAATAAACTTGTCTACCACAAAAGTTTTTGTTACGTCCCACAGTAGTTCCTTCTTGCCTGGAAAACTTTTCTACACAAGAGATACTGATCTGAGAGGAATTTCAAAGTGACCTGAGAGCACATACAACCTGTGAAGCAATAATATCTGAATTTATCGTTACGACACCTGCAGGTAACAGGTAAAACAGATACTTCAATATTTACAATAAGAAAACAGAAAATAAATCTATTTTAGTCATCGCACTTAAATCCAAGAAATGGACTGTAGATCTTAGCAAAATTTGGGCAGCTAATAGTATGTATACGTATAATAGGATGTGAGCAATTCGTAATCATTATCCAGGTTTCTAATAATTGATTTTATAACTCTTTTAGGACTCCAAAGCTTAGAAACTGGAGTATTTCATTACACACAAACACAGCTGACTCTAAAGACACTGAAATATGAAGTGTTTGAATCCTTAGCACACACAATTCATCTCATTAGAAACTACAGGCCTTAACTAGTTCAAATAAAATGAAACGAAAGCCAGATATTCAGAATAAAAAGTGATCATATTTCATATAACACGATTATACATCAAAATATTGATTAATGAGTTTTTGAAAGCAATCAAAAAGCGAACGAAAATTGGTCCTGAACTAGTAGAATTCCATTCCAGTAAATAATGAAAGATTTTTAATTGTGACTCATTTACTGTGCTGGAATCTGAACATGTACATAATTTCTTAACATAAGCAAGTTCCATACCAAATGCTATTTAAATACAGTATCAAATCCCACTTGAATTACCACTCACCAGCTAATGACAGAATCCTTTCTCTTTCCTGAAGTATTTCTTCTTCGGTGAGTTGAGACAAGCGTTCCAAGTTCTCTTGATGTATTCTTTCAATTTCATTAGACCTAGTTCCCAACCCACTGCCTGTTATTGTTTGTGGAGATGTTTTCCTCAAATATTCTAAACATTTTGCTTTGGAAAGCATTAGAGAAAATTGTCTTACAGTGACTACGGGCAAAACTGCTAGAAGCAGAACTACGTGAATGATTGTAAGTAGACCTGGTAAATCCAGCGCGCTCCATTTCCCTCGCAAAAATGCTCTTCGGATTTGCAGATGAGCAGCTCATCATGGTAGCCGGCTTATCATCTTCTTTAGGCAGTGCACTGCCTGACTTTTCAGCATTTCGAATAACTGGACGTTCCTAAAGCACCGATATTTTAAACTACAATTAACTTACGATGATGGTGGGAAGGAAACAGGGATCTCTAGTTTCATTTTCTAGGTGTCCTGTTACCTTGAGGTTACTTAACTTACCATACAGTGATGTGTCAAGATTAGACCTTTGGTGTTTTTTACCTCCACTACTGGAGACAAATGCGTTAGTGGGTTTTTCAGAACGCTGATTACAAAGAAACTTTGCTTGTTCACTGAAAAAGATCCAAAATTAGAACCACACAACATACAGCAGCAGCTGCTCATCTGTTGCTGCTTTTTTATCTAACATGCTGAAAAGTACCGTTTCTCTCACTTTTTGCGCTGATTCAAACTTTTTCCAATGGATTTTACCAACATATTTCTTAAGGAATATGAAGTTTCTAGGTATCTATCATCTGATTTTCTATCCCTTTCTTGCACGCATTTATTGAGAGATTGATCCCTACGCCTACTCTGAGCGTTTTTTCTAGAACTAACGGCCTGTGAGTAACCGAAACACCGCAGAGATATAGTTTATCGTTAGTTTGCGAAATCCTCTGCACCCAGAGATCCACACTCTGCAAACTGTATGATATAATGACATTCAGTGCATTAGGTGGTTTCTAGTATGACAAAACAGTTAAAACAGAGGTCACACATCGTTCTTTGGACTGTTTCTACTATGTACAAGTCAGATTCAGATTCAGTTGATAAGGATAGAAGGCTCTTGGCCTGTGTTAATCCTTGCAAAATATATCTCTGCAGACATCTAACTTCTCTTTGAAAGCGTTCACCGATGGAGCTGTTACTACTGAATCAGGTAAGGAGTTCCAGTCGTTGACCACTGTGAGAGAATCTAAATTCTGCACGTATTTTAATCGTCCTCGGTTTGAGCACCTTTTTGTGGTGACCCCGTAAATGTATCCTAGAAGGAGAGAAAAGTTTAGAAAGGTCAGTTCCTAAATCAACCTTAAGTATACGGTATGCTAAAATTAAGTCACCTCTCTTCCTTCGGTATGATAACGGAAAGAGATTTAAATGCTCCATCCTCTTATCATAAGGAAAGTGTGAGATACCACTAACTAATTTTGTTCCTAGTCTCTGTACTCTTTCCAGGATATATGCCTCCTTTTTGAAGCATGGACCCGCCGTTTGTACGCAGTATTCTAGATGAGGCCTGACATATGTTGCGTAGAGTATTTAGAACATGCCCTCATCTAATCGTTTGAAAGCCCTACGGAGTGCCCATAGCATTCGAAAAGCTTTAGCTGCGGCTGCATTGCAATTTGCAGTTGTTTTCAAATCATTGCTGGCAATGATTCCTAGGTCCTTCTGTTCGTTAACATCAGGTAGTTCTGTGTCCTCTAGGGAGTACGACGTATAAGACTTCTGGCCTAAGTGCATTACTGCGCTTTTCCTAGAATTCATTTCCAAACTCCACAGGTTCGACCACTCAGCTAAATTATCTAGATCAGTTTGTAGGACCGACCTATCCTCGTTATTATTTACAGTTTTCCATATCTTAATGTCGTCTGCAAATAACAATGAAGATGAAGTAAGAATCCCTGGTAGCTCATTAACATATAATAGGAATAGCAAGGGGCCTAATACAGTTCCCTGAGGCGCTCCACTGGATAATGCTTTCCACCCTGATAATACACCTTTAACTCTAACCTTCTGCCTTCTATCCATTAGGTAATCCCTAAACCACTCACATAGGCATTGGTCTAGTCCGCAACCTTTAAGTTTACTAAGGAGACCTAAGTGGGATACTTTGTCGAATGCCTTACTAAGATCGATTAAAACCACGTCCAACGGAAGGTTTTTATCTCAGATCTCGACCCAATCTTCCCTAGCTAACAGTAAGTTTGTCAAGCAGGATCGTCCTGGTCGGAATCCGTGCTGTTCAACTGCCAGTAAGCCGTGTGTTTCAACATAAGCCAATAGCTGATCCCTTATAATAGTTTCCATTACGTTTGCTATAATGCATGTCAGACTTACCGGCCTGTAGTTAGATACCAATTGCCTGCCCCCCTCTTTGAATATAGGGCTTATAATGGCATCCTCCCAGTCCCTGGGTAGCTTAGCCTGTGTCAGTGACATTTGAAAAATCTCCGCAAGCGGAATATATATTATATCCGCCAAGGAAATTAACAGTTTAGGGTGAAGTCCATCAGGCCCAGGTGATTTACCTGGCTTCAGTTTAGACAGTAGTTTGCGGACTTTTGTGTGCTCTACCACAATTGAGGGCATCTGAGTGGCGATGGCAGTGACCTCGCCATATCCCTGGGTGGTACTATCAGACGTTACAGTAGTATTCGGAGAGGTTTTCAGCCTTTCCTTCGTCTGACTCAGCCGATTCTCCACTAATGCTAATGAGTGACGGTGTACCATTGCTAGTTTTAGTCCTACCTTTAATATACGAGAAGAGCCTTCTTGGGTAGTGGACACTATCTAGTACAAGCCGTCTCTCATATTCTATACGATTCTTGTTAATCGCATACTTACAGAGATTTCGAATTTTGCGGTAGTCTTTCTGGAAACTTTCCCTTCCTGTCATAATAAATTGGTCCCATAAGTTCTTTCGCCGTCTTAATGGCCTCCTTATTTCACTAGTAATCCAAGGTGGCTTGTGCGATAGCTGCCGAGGAGTGTACCAAGGTATAAAAGGTGAAATGACACAATCTAGTGTATTTCGAAATCCTACCCAAGCTTCCTCGACAGTCCGACTTGTATCTACTGACCAGTCAACTGCAGTTGGTGCGTTCGGGATTCCTTGTATATCCGCTTTCCGAATGTTTGGACGAGCAGATTTTGACCTGTGTATGAGAGAATGAATCTTAAACGTAAAAGCAATGACTATGTGGTTACTGCTGCCAAGCGGCAGAAGGCACCTAATGTCACCAACGTCCTCCTTCTGGTGTGTTAATACCAAGTCTAGAGTAGATAGATCATGTTCCGGGTGATACCGTGTTGGTGCATGCATATGTTGCACGAGTGCACATTCAAGCACTGTCAATGTGAACTCCCCATTGAAACAGGTATACAAACTAGTGGAGTTTAATTCCCCCAGTTAATGCATGGAGCATTAAAGTCGCCAACAGCCAGACACCTATTTCTACCACCCCACGCCCTCAAGTGATTTAGAACGAAGTCATCAGCTTGGCTAGCAGGACTTCTGTAAATAACTCCGATCGTTAAAGTGCCTTTGCTCAGATTAATAACGCAACTTGCAGCCTCACTGGTGCCGCTGTCATGAGCTTCTGACAACGTTGACCTAATCCCTATGTCATCGCGGATGTATTGAGCAACCCCGCCACCTTTCAGACTACTTACTCTATCTGCTCGAATGCAGATGTACCCAGGTATGAGTGGAGTTAAGTCTACACCCACTAACAACCATGTCTCAGTGACAACAATCACATCAGGTTGTAGTCTTTCAGATAACTCTCCTAATTCGGCGGGATAACTCTCCTGTTAAGATGGAATTAAAATTTTCAGTGTATTTGTGTAATATAGTGGACACCGCTAATGATTATTTTTTTATTTTTTTTATTTTTGATTTACAGCTTGATTCCACACCGTATTTTCAGTACAAGTGTGGAATTTTCAGCATGGATATCGGTTGCCCAAATTCAGGCATACCATAGATATCGAGTGTGCGCCGGCAGGGACTCGAACCCCGGACCATGTGCATGGTCGGCGAGAGTCCTAACCATTGTGCCACCGACGCATAAAGACGGTTCTTACCATGCAACTGTAACAACAGAAGACAAGGGCCAGGCAACAGATCGTTTATTTCGGAAAATCAACACGTATTTATAGATTTTCATGTACATTATTTTAGGTCAAGGTTAGTAGAAAATACAGTCTGTTGATTGGTTGTTTCTCACGCAAAGTTAACCTTGCATATCTTGTGGCTGTGTCAGTTCATCTATATGTTAACTGCATCTGCCTGTCCACCTTGACCTTTGACCTCAATTACTGTCAACCAATTTGGCTAGCGACCATCTCTCACCACACTCGTCCCCCCCTCAAAGACTTGCGACTGAAGTTGGTTCGGTCTTCTCGGATCTTGGGGCTTTTCTCTTTTGTCTTGCTGTCTGAAATCTCGGCGCTTGCGGATGTTCACTTGTTTCTCTGTGTTTGCCATTGCGATTGTGTCTGCGTTACCCCATCTCAACGTGACCATATTTGGTCCTTCCCACTTTGGAAACTGTTTGCCTGACCCTGTCACACATTCGTAGGTATTTCGCCTCACACTTCCATATGCTGATTTCTCCCGACCTCCCAGCAGCGTCCCAAGTAGCAGCCTCATCGCTGACAGATCTTGAACGCCACTCAACTGCGAAGAAGCCTCAAAGTCCTGCCCGAAGATCCATATGTCTCCATCATAAACTGCAGGACATAGGCTTTCCATTTGTCGGTAGGCAGCGACACCAAATGTAACAACAGAAGACAAGGGCCAGGCAACAGATCGTTTATTTCGGAAAATCAACACGTATTTATAGATTTTCATGTACATTATTTTAGGTCAAGGTTAGTAGAAAATACAGTCTGTTGATTGGTTGTTTCTCACGCAAAGTTAACCTTGCATATCTTGTGGCTGTGTCAGTTCATCTATATGTTAACTGCATCCGCCTGTCCACCTTGACCTTTGACCTCAATTACTGTCAACCAATTTGGCTAGCGACCATCTCTCACCACACAACGAATCAAAAGGGTAAAGGCCCTGATAACAGAGGTCCTCGGACTTACAATTCAGTTTTGCATTGGTGCTAGAGAGTCGTGATCAGCCTAACAGATGTTTGGTTAATCTACGATCTTGGTTCACACCATGGCAATTGTAGTAAATTAAACACAAGCACATCATGATCACCTTTTTTCCAAAAATAGAAGTTGTTTCGTGAAATTCAAATTTTTAGCGTGGGAGAGAGTTGAGTTCAGATATACGGAAGAACCATGATATTCACACCACGTGGTTTAACTATTATGCTGCACCAGTGCGAGTAAAATAGAGGATCCTACTACCTTGATGTTATATATTGTTGCTAGTTTTTTCAAATGGATTAGACGCTGAAATCATCCACAACTATCTCCCTGTGAATGGATATGTCCACTTATTTTTTAACTACCATCAGTAGACGAATGGATGAGATCTTCACTAATCTGAAAGCAGCTAGTTAACCATAGTGTCCGAGTAATCACCGAGAATGATGCAGAATTGCTGAAATATTTCACTGCTAAGCGGCTAACATGAGTCTGGGACTCAGATATTCTGCTCAATGTAGAATCATAAGCAGTTTATTATCTGGAAATTTAGAGAAACCCTATTCAACATCACCACCCGCGCAAATAGTACTTGTTGTATTCACCATATCCCTCAGTCGTGACGAAATATAGTTCTACTAACTGTTTCAGAGTGACCTTGCATCTTAGGATCTTTCACTCTTCTCTGTGGTTGACTGTCCTTCCACTGCCATGATTGACCTACTGACCTCTTAATACACAATTGGATAATGCATGACAATCATACAATATTTTTTATTTCGATTTTAGCTTGAAACCACAATAAGACATCTAAAAACAACTATATAAACGCTTACTGATTTATCATACTGTGTCGCAGTGCAACTAATGCAGTTGGACGAAAATTTTCTCGTCACAAATCTTATGACGTCTTTGAAACATCATTCGGGCCATTTACATTGTTCATCATCATGTCAACGTGTTAACATTACCTTCCAACCCAATTTGCATACCTTCGCTGCTCCCAGTTTCCATTGCAGTTTTTTACATAAACCGGATAGGTGTGGTATCACTTCTATTGCACATGTTTAGCGTTGATTCGACTAACAAAGGTTCCGTAACAAAGCTATCTCCCTCCACCTGATTACACTCATTTTTGAAGCCCCTGTTCAATCTCACTGTATGGTGTGATTGGATGCAAATGAATGCAATGCAATAGCTTGACAATCACTTTAAAACTGGCTGAATTCCTATGTCCTGACAGCCGAAATGACCTTGACCTACTAGTTTGATCCCGTAGCCAATGCATAGTGCCTGATAAATTCTATTATTTCTTCCAGTTGAGTCTGCCGGAGTATATCCTATCGGAAATCTAATGACAGTGTGGTGATAAAACAATAAACAGGAGAATATTAAGCACACGACTAGGACAGGATATATATATATTGTTCAGAATTATAGTGTGCGTTGGTGGCACAGTGGTAGATTGCTCGATAACCTCGTAGGTGGCACGGGGTTCGATCCCCAAATGATGAAATACTGTACCTCGCCACGCCAGTAGTGAGACTGGTAAAGAGGGAAGGTTGGGCATCAGGCTATCAACCCTCCCATAAAAATAAATACCACTGCTACCGAATCTTCAAAGCTCTAGCTCTATCTTCCACTGGGAACGTAAAAGAATAAAATAATAGCGGGCTGAAGGTTTAGAGCAAAAACAGAATAACTCAAGTTCAGTAATAAAATTATTCATGGGTTCCGAATTATTTTGTCGTGATAATGTGGGCCCATTATTGTCTTCTACGCGGAAGCGAACTGTTAATAATGTACGTGTAACGACAGAAGGCAAGAGTCAGGCAACAGATCATTTATTAAGGAAATCAACGCATATTTATATGTTTTCATGTACATTACTATGGATATGTAAACAAACAAACACAGTCTTCCGATTGGTTGTTTCTCACGACAAATCTTGGGAACGTAAATATTGACGTAAATTACTGTCTACCAATTTGGCTAGTAGACAGCTCTCACCACATACGGACTATTACAGAAATACTCATTGTCATTCTTTTAAATGCTAGCCAAGACTAGACACAAACATTTAGCACCAAGTGTAGCTGAACATCTGTGTGTGGTAGATGCAAACGACTTATATGAGACGAAGGATATTGACAGTCACAAAAGATATACTGTGTGTGAACGCAACGCACAAAGTGTTCTGCTGATATCAAGGGCAAATAAAAACAGCAAACTGACCGACCGAAATGCGAGATACACTTCGTGGGAAGGAAAGTAATAATAATAATAATAATAATAGTATATTCTCATTTTTTACATGAGGGACGCCAGTTTACAGGCATCATCAATTCGATAAATTACACATACGATTAATAAGTATAGTTAGTAATGATAATATAATAAGGTACATATTTATTCATACAAATATAGGACACACAAGTTGTATAGGAATGGATAAGAATTATTTAAGTTACATATTTAAATTACATGATTTACGGTTAAATAACATGGTTATTGTCATTTTATCTTTAGTTTGTGGGGAAAATCGGATAACTGGTGATTCAATGGAACACAAATATAGAGATATTGACTTCACATTAACAAAAAAACCCAAGTATGCGTTGGATGGATTATATATACTTGGGAAAATAAATAAAGCTTGAAGTCAATTCCCTCATAAAACAATAAAATGCGTCTTACATTAATATATACCCGCTTTATGCACATGAGGGACTCCAGTTGACAGGCATCAACAATATGATAATAATGCACACACGGAGTAAAAATGTTTAAAATTTTTCACTAACACAAAATATATATGCAAGGGAAGGTAATGAAATATTGACCGTAAGTACACTCTGCATAAGTTAAAACAGTTTATGTGGCATAATCCTAGGCACAATTATTGTTTGAATTTGTTGAACATGAGCGGAACAACTGAGTGTTGCGTTACATTCGGTCGATATGGTGGGCTAGTCACAAAAGTATAAAAATGGCTTATAAAACGTTACTCAGTTTACCGTAAACGATGTTTTAAGCAATATAATCTGCAAAAGGCTCACCACAGCAGTTATTATCCAGTTAAACATGCAGAGAAGTAATCATAATTCAGCAACTGGTGGATTTTTTATTCTTTTCGGTCTGGAACCTGAGTAACTGCCAACCAATCCATACAAAAATGTTGAAAGAGGCATGCAGGAGCAGAATTTTGCCATCGAATGAGTCATTGGGATCTGAGATGCAGCTATCAGCATATTTTCGTCATTTCATAGATATCCAGATTTATTGACGCTGTATAGGTAGTGATTTGGATTTGTCATCATGATCGACATATGGACGAATATTCAAAATCGGAATACAACTTGTTTGCTTTTCGGATTAACTTAATTACATCGCGTGTTGGGTTTGATAGTTGAAAGTACCATGACATAGAGGTATCTAGCGTGGATACTTGACCGCTTAACTTCAACCAACCAGGTCTACTTAAAAAGTGAGGGTAAGCATGCGATTCTGAAAGAATGCTGCAGGAAATTATATGCCGTGGCTTTTCCTGGTTTTAAGGGGAGCAGCCCACAAAGACGCTACTCTCTAAACTATAATTTAATGTAACAATCCCCTTCTCAGGCGTGAGGCTAGCAACCCCACCCTACAAACAAAGTTGCTACAGAAGCTTCTGCACGATGAATCTCCTTGTGCCAAAAGAAAAAGTCTGTGTGGGGACACGGAATGTCCGCACCATGTACGAGATTGGCAAAGCTGCCCAGATCGCAAACGAAATGAAAAGATGCGGAATTCAAGTACTGGGGATATGCGAAAGCAAAGGGAACGGGAATGGACTCACCAAATTGTCAACAGGAGAGTCAGTGATCTAGTCCAGTCACCCAGAGAATAACCCCATGCACACCGAGGGCGTGGCTACCATGATGTCACCGATGGCAACGAAGACCCTCATTCAATGGGAGGCGATCTCGCCCAGGATAATAACTGCCAGATTCAGCTCCAAAAGAAGGAAAGTGGCAGTTATACAATGCTATGCACCCACAAACAACGCAGACCTCTAAAAGAAAGAAGAATTCTACAGACAACTATAGGCAACAATGGACAATACTCCAGCTGGTGACATTAAAATACTAATGGGAGACATGAACGCCAAACTGGGACCAGACAACACAGGAAGGGAACTCATCATGGGTAGAGGAGCTCTCGGAGTAATGAATGAAAACGGAGAACTCTTCGCCGACTTCTGCGCCTTCAATGAACTAGTGATTGGTGGCAGCGTATACAAACACAAGGATATCCACAAGGCTACATGGGTGTCACCAGATGGGCGAACCAAAAACCAAATCTACTTCATCTCAATCTCAAGGAAGTGGAGGCGCAGCCTGCTAGGCACAAAAGTAAGAAGAGGAGCAGACGTTGGCTCAGACCACTACCTCGCACCAGGAACACTCCAAATCAAATTAAAAGCTTTCAGAGAATCAGGGGCTGCAGATAGATGACAAGCCAAGTTCAACACTCAAAAACTGAAGGACCAGGACACAAAGGACATCTTCACTGCCAGTATAAAGAAAAAAGCCGAGATACAAATCAACACCGGTGAAGAGGTCAGCGTCTAAAAGCACTGGAACAACTTGAAAACAGTGTGGAGTCAAACCTGCATGGAAGTTCTGGGCAGAAAGAAGAGACAGGACAAACAGTGGCTCACTACGGACACTTGGAGACTGATAGAAGAGAGAGGGATGGTGAAACAAAAGATTCTCCAGTGCACCGACGAGCAACAAAAACAGGATTTGAATGCAAGCCACAAGACACTGAACAAAGGAGTAAAGAAGAGTGCCAGAGGCGACAAAAGAAAGTACTATGAAACCATGGCAAGTGAGGCAGAACAAGCAGCAGGCAAAGGAGACCTCGCAACACTCTACCAAACTACTAGGTACCTATCGGTCAAACGTTTGACACAAATCAAGCCGGTGAAGGATAACAACGGAAAGTCACTCACCAAAGAAGTGGAGCAAAGAAAACACTGGGCTGAACACTTCAAAAGACTCCTAAATCGACCACCACCTACAACGCACCCAACAATACCAACAACGGAGACAGAGCTACCAGTGAACACCAACCCCCCGACGAAATCAGAAGTCCTGAGGGCAATCAAGATGCTAAAAGCTGGAAAAGCAGCAAGACCAGATGGGATCCCAGTAGAAGCATTGAAAACGGACCCAGAGACAACAGCGGACTTGATGACGCCACTAATGGAGAAGGTGTGGAAAGAAGGCAAAGTACCCGAGGGTTGGAAGAAAGGATACTTATTCAAACTACCAAAGAAAGGAGACCTAAGTCAATGCAAGAACTGGCGCGGAATTACGCTCCTGTCTATCTCAAGCAAAATACTAAGCCGCATCATCCTGGAGAGAATCAAACACGCCAGCCTGGATGAAAAACTTCGACCGGAACAGGCTGGATTCAGGAGAAACAAGTCATGCATTGATCAGATCGCCACATTACGGATCATCATTGAACAAAGCTTGGAGTGGCAGTCACCTCTCTATCTCAACTTCATCGACTTTGAAAAGGCCTTTGACAGCGTCAGTCGAGAGGTGATTTGGCAACTACTTCGCTACTACGGGGTGCCACCGACAATTATACATCTCATCCAACAGCTGTACGACAATGCTGCATGCCAAGTAATCCACAACGGGAAACTTACAGAATCCTTCGAAGTGAAGATGGGAATATGGCAGGGATGCCTACTATCGCCAATGATTTTCCTGGTTGCAGTAGATTGGATAATGCGACAAACAGTGGGCCGGGTAGTCAGGAAACAGGCATAAAATGGACTCACATAAAAACTTGGAGGATCTGGACTGTCTGTCTGATTTCCCACAAACTGGAAGATATGCAAGGGAAAAGCAACAAGTTGACAGAAGAAGCATCAAAGATAGGACTTCCTTCTGATGATCAGCGGATTTGGTAGTGGTCACAAATGTGAATCGCTCCGATCTGTAGGACAGCAACATGCATTATTTTGGCAGCTCGAGAATCAAACATGAGTTTAGATACTAAATGTATAAAAAAATTAGACTTTAAAAAAATTAAAAAAGTAAAACGATAATGACTGTACAGTTTTGGCTTGTAAAAAAAAACAGTGCTTTCGCTCAAAACATCTACAAGCCTGCTCAGTTTCTTGTCAAGATGCTACCCAATGGGCCATACACAAGTTCGCCAAACATCCTACAGGTCACCATATTCAACAGGTTCTAATCCTTCTAGCCACTTCTCTCTGAAATGTCACTTATATACTTCACAATAATCCTTCTACCTAATTACTATTATACTCTATTTTATCTCAAACTCCTAGGACTTTATTAAAGCTGAAATTTATTTTTCCCCCTCTTCTCATTTACACCCATTTCTCGCGTAAAGTTCGGTTGCTCTGATGATAAAAAAACAACACTCATGTTTGAGAATAAGTATATTTTCATAGAAGACGTCATAGTTTTCCATGGTAAGACCAATATGGTTAGCATCATACATTGCAAATGTGTATTATCATTTCAAGTACTACATAGCTTCTTGTATTTATCTTGTAAATACACTTCTAATAATGTATTATTCATAATTGCATTCTATACCATTTTGCAGCTGCGTCAGATTTTCTTCAGTTCCTAAAATAGCGTTCAAGCATTTGAAGGCATAGCACTCACTCAAATATATGTTGTTTATTGATTGGTCATAACTATCATCAGGAAATGGAACGAATTTCGGGTTGTCGCTCAACTTCGATGGTGACCTTCGTGAAATATTTACAAATTAACATTTATAAGAATCTTTTCCGATTACTTGTACTATAATTCAACAATATGAACTTTTTGAAAAAGTGATAACGTATGCTAATTAACAATTGTAATTCGTAACATAATTGATCGTGCCTGTAAAAATGGCATGCATTTCATGTAAACTTACCCGTTTATACGAAATATATATTATTATTATTATAAAAACAGAGGTGATGAAGATTCCTGGGCAACGCCACCAACAGCAACAACAACAACTGACAACAATCAGCATAAATGGGAGGAACCTGAAAGAAACAACCTCTTTTACCTACCTACCTACCTACCTGGGAAGCATCGTTTCAACTACAGACGGACGGAACTGACGAGGATATCAAAGCAAGAATCGGAAAAGCAAGACAAGCTTTCACTACTCTCAAGTCTCAGCATCCAAAATAACATCCGGATTTTCAACTCCAATGTGAAGTCAGTGATACTCACTATACGGATCAGAGACTTGCACTGAGCGTCATAAAGAGCACCTCAAACAAACTACAGACCTTCATTAACAGTTGTCTTCGCTCAATACTCAATATCAGATGGCCGGCCAGAAAAGATCAGCAACAGAGATCTATAGGAGCAAACCAACCAGGAACCAATTGTGAAACAAATAGGCAGGAAGAAATGAGAAGGATTGACCATACTCTGAGGAAACAATCAAGCTACATCTCTAGACAAGCCATTGCTCTAGTGGAACCCGAAAGGGAAGCGGCGAGTTGGTCGTCAGTGCAAGGGTGACTTGGAGGAGGTCATGTGAAGAGGAGATGAAAACGTGTGGGCAGACTTGGAGGCAGGTGAAAACTCTAGCAGAGGACCGAATGCAATGGAGACGTGTGGCTGAAGCCCTATGTTCCTCTAGGAATTAAAGGAAACAATAATAATATATTATAATATGCCGTGGTAAATTTTTGTCCATATGTAACGTCTATGCAGCAAATTTTCCGAAGCAGATTATACACTGATATCAAACAAACTGGTTTCCATAGTTCCTCGTCAAGTGAGACTGTAATTACCAGAAAAGACAAGGGGATGAATTTTGCAATGATTATGTCCATTTTGATGAAGTGTATGGCTGAAATTTTCAGCCAAAGATGCGATACTTGTTTAATTCGCATTGTCACATGATATTTCGGAAGACTAGCTGCTTACTGCATCAAATTGGCATCAGCTTATGTTGATATCAGTGTGCAAGAAGAATAATATAGATGGTCCACATGAAATGCAACACTACTTACAATCAGTATTAACTTCCTGACAAAAAGTAGCTTTCAGCCGCATCCTACCACTAGTACACCTGTTACATAACTCATATCAACCTTAATAGTCATTCATTTCCAGACCACTATGGCATTCTGAGATCTTTGAGGAATTATCCGTAGCTGTGACGGATATGGAAGTTGCACTTATGACTCATATTTTAAGTCAACTATTACTAAACAACTTATCTGGAGAGACTTGGTGATGTTCAGGATAAAATACTCAAGTATATGCAGTTACCTCGTGCTATTATCCATGAAGGGTTAGTTGGTAAAAATGAACACGAAACTAGGTTTTCTATCAAATCAGCAAGAATACTGTAAATTGTTGTTTAGAAAAGTCTTCAATGGAAATACTTTGAACATATAGAAACGAGAGTTACTCTGTTTTCCAGCATTACTGTCTTTTAGATGTGTGAACCATCTTTCAAACTTTAGAATGATGCCAAAATATGAATGCGCCATTTGCTTAGTGCTATACTTGTTAGGAGGAACAGTGTACGTGACAGTAATGCAGTATGCATTTATCAATATTATGTCAGTGGTTTGAAGGACAAAAGCATCAGAAAGAAACTAGACCCTGAATGGGAGGTACGTCCAACGTTTGCGTTACATTTTTGCGTGATTCGTTACATAAAATTTATCTTGTTGTAATCCTTGCACAAGTCCTCTACTACTTCCATACCTATAACTATTAACTCTCATATCAAATAGTTATGGTTAACCAAAGTAAAAAGCAGCGAACTCAATCCCCTGTAAAACTGATGACTAATTTTAAGTCGTTGATTGCTACATCAAGCAACATACTTCCTACAAATGGTTATAGTGAGCCACAAAACTCACTTGTATGTCGTAAGCGTCGAGCTGAAACTGAGGATAAAACTATACTGACAGCTAGTATTAGCACTACTCCCAAAAATTCAGTACCCTCTGCTCATACAAAAACCCTCCCTACACCTTATGTGCTTATCGAAAAGCTCCAGCCTTCAAGCTCTGTTTCAGTACTATCTTCAGAAATAGAACTTCTAAAGTTGTCTATAGGAGAACTTAAGGCCGAGTTAAGGGACTTAAAAAACAATAAGTCAGTAGATCCTGGAATTTCCGATACCAATACCAAAATCTCCAATTTATCAGGTCAGATCAGTGATATCAGACTGCAGGTCTGTGAACTGACACCTTTAACTATTCTCATGAAAACTGTAGACCTTAACAAACTTGACAGTGAATCGGTATCTAAGGTGGATAACCTAATTAACTTTGTTACTACAGAAGTAACAAAACGACTAGATGCTAAATTAAATGCTATTGTCTACAACGTTCCGGATAATGAGGCACTAAAAAAGGTACAGCGCATCCTACTTAGTGAGGCGAAAATGCCCAACTCCAAGACTAAGTGCTACAGGCTGAAGAAGAGTCAACATGACAAGTGTTGTCCTATTCGTTTTCAGTTCGAAACACCTGCTGAGGCCAGAAAATTTATCCACTCCCAACACACCCTATCGCAAGCCAGAAATTACAAACTAATAAAGGTTGCGGTGGACAAGACCGTCATAGAAAGGCGCGTATATAATTATCACACTGAGTCTAATTCTGGAATAAACAATAGGACATTGCAAGCAGCAATTATACCCAACCCTTTGAGAGACACCGTAGAATCCACCGCACCACCCCTCTCTAACCACACAGAATTATCTTCTCAGAGAGCCACACCAACCGAAAGGCCGCTAAGTTGTAATCAAATAGCCAATAAAACTATACCACCTACCACCGTAGATTTAGACATGTCACTAAATAATCCAAGAAAAGAAGTCAAAATCCCCCGAAAGTTGACCCTTTCCTCTCCTAGCCATAAGTCCATTGGTAAAAAAGAGAAGAATATGACCCCAAATCATGCCAACAACAACAATGGCAGTATAAGTAAGCCCACATTCCCCACGGTCAATAGTATTGGCACCCACAACGTGCGAAATAGCACCATGGCCCACACTGATAACCAACGCCAAAACAATGCCACCCTCAAGAGTACAAGTGACAATAGTCAGAACTCGACCACCAACAACTCAGGGCACTCACAGTATCGCACGCTAATAAATTTTGATCGGATATACGGTACAAGTCCGCTGGGAACTAACCCACAAAGCAGTACATTCGAAACCCTTGCAAGGACACCACTAGTACCTAACAATAGGTGGAATAATAGACCATGGTCTTCACAAGGTCCCAATCATTTTTTATCCCCTGCGTCCCTGTCAGCGTTGAAAAAACAGCTGGTAGGGATGCTAACACTCCTAAACCGCTAGTGCTGGCTCCCCCTTTGCATGAATGTAGGAGCAGTCTAGTTCGCCCGCATCCACTAAGCACACTTGGTACATGCACAAGTTTAGGTCAAATAAAGATCCCTACCCCCGTTTCTAGCTTAACTAAAAATAAAAATGCCTTAGCCTATAGCACATCCAGTACTCCAACGCTCAATTCTTCACCGAAAACAGCACACACCAACTCGATAGACATAGTTGAACATGATGCTGAAACTCCTCTTAACATAGGGTCGTCATGTCAAACAGTACTACTGGGTGCTGAACCACATTCGGGGCTGATTAACGAACTTAAGTACTTCAAATGCTATTTCAAATCTCATCTTTACCTAATCCTCATAAATGCTAGATCCGTTCTAAATAAACTACCGATGCTCAGAGCACTCACAGTAATATACAAACCCCCTATAATTGTCATCACTGAATCCTGGTGTAACTCGAACATACTGGATGAAGAGATAAGCTTAGATAACTATACACACTTTCGGTGTGACAGGGAAGGTGGTAAGGGAGGGGGTTGTCTTATGTACTTTCTGAATGCACTTACTGTATCACAGCTAGAAAGTAGTACACTTAACATGCTTGAGACTTTATGGGTTAACTTACACTTAAATAACGCAATAGTATTAACTGGATGCACCTATAGAGCACCTGGCACCTTTAGTAATTACGAGACCCAACTTATTAATACTCTAGAACAATTATCCACCCTCCACTACGATCATAAGATCCTATGTGGAGACTTTAACGTACCAGAAATCAACTGGGAAATACCCACAGGTCCAAATAAACTTGATAAGTTCTTAGGCACACTGGATATACTTGGCTGGAAGCAGACTGTCACTACCCCTACAAGAGGTAATAACGTACTAGACTTAATCTTCTGCCACAATATAAGTCCCCTTTCTACCCTAGTAGGTTCTGAGTTTTCAGGGAGTGACCACAAAACAGTGCTGTGTGCACTGCCACTTCCGTCAAGTAGCAATGCAACCCATACCCCTACTTCACAACAAATAACTTACAGGAACTACAGTAAGGCAGACTGGACTCTAGTAAAGTCAATGCTAAGATCCTCAGAATGGAGTGAGTACTTCTATACTGATAGCCTCTCGAAAGCTCTAGACATCTTTTACTATAACTCCAACACATGCTTAGATGCTGTCATCCCATTTCAAACACTAAAGTTTTCCCCACATAGAAAGACATTCATAAAGCCAAAGGATCGTAGGAAACTGAAAAGACTGTCAACAAGTTACTTCAGGCGACACGACTTTAGTACACTAGGGTCAATACTTAGTACTCTTAGCTCCATCTCGCAAGCTCATAACTTGCGTATGAGAAATGAAGAATGCACGGCACTAGCCAGCACCACCAGAGTAGGTGCTCTCACAGAAATCCTAAAGAAACGAATGAATCGCCAAAGCCATAAAATTTCTCTCCTTATAAACAAGGGCAAACTATACAGCAAACATGCAGACATGTGTGAACTGTTTAATGAGACGTTTGCAGCTAACTACCTTAAGCCTACAAGTCCACTTCTCGGTTTACAATCTAAAATAGAACTCCCTTCATCTTCAACGCTGAAACAAATCACTACAGTTCATTTCACTTACTCTAATATTAACCAAGCCGTTAATACTCTTAAAAGCTCTAGTAGTGCCGGTTTTGACGGTATACCATCGTATCTTTATAAACACGGTGGTTCTGACATTTCCGTTTTATTACTTAAGATTTTTACAATGTCCCTAGAAAGCCAAACCTATCCAGATAAATGGAAAACCACATTTATAGTACCTAAACACAAATCCGGATCAAAAACTGAAGTCAACAACTATAGGCCAATCAATATTACACCCATAGTATCTAGAATCATTGAACGAATAGTTAAAGATGATATCCTCAAACATATGCTCAGCTGCAATATTCTAAGTCCCAACCAACATGGATTCCTAAAATCCAGATCATGCATGACATGTCACGTTGACTTCTTTAACTATATAACTAGCAGCCGAGACAAACAACAACTAGTACTAGTCATCTACTTCGACATATCCAAAGCCTTTGACCGCGTTGACCATTTGCTTCTAATAAATAAGCTGAACTCTTTAGGAATAAGTAACCCATTATTAGGATGGATTGAATCATTCCTTAACAATAGGTCCCAAGTAGTTAGACTGGGTTCTGTAAACTCTAAACCTAGTCCAGTCACTTCTGGAGTAGTTCAAGGTAGCGTCTTAGGTCCCCTCCTATTCACTCTATATGTCAACGACATATGCAGCTGTTTCTCACTTGGCAAACCATTTATCTTCGCAGATGATCTTAAAGTAGCTTACACATTCCACTGTGATGACTTAGGATACTTTCAGAAAGCTGTTCAGGAAGAACTAGATCGAGTAACTGCATGGTCCTCCACATGGAACCTAAAATTCAACCTTAAAAAATGTGGTTGGATCTGTTTCGGTGCACCCTCAATAAACATTAAACTGGTACTTGAATCTCTTGACTTGCCTAAACTCCAAAGTGTTGTTGACCTAGGACTCAGGTACTCTAGTGACTTGACATTTTCTGAGCAAGTGGCGACACAGACGCGTAAATCGAGGATGCTCCTAGGATGCATACTCAGGAATTTCCACAACTACGAGGCGAAGCTATTATTATATAAAACTTGTGTCAGACCACTACTTGAATATTGTCCATTTATTCTCAGCAGCACTCGCGTAAGTGACAAACTTAAAATAGAAAGTGTCCAACGATACTTCACGTCTAAACTACTAGGATTTGACTGCGAAAAGGACTACACATCAAGGTGTATAACTCTAGGTATCGACCCACTCTGGATGAGACGACTGAGCATTAACCTAACATTCTTCTTTAAAGTCTTGCATAAAATATCATTCTCAGACAGCAAGGAGATACAGTTCTCACCGGAAAGCTCTTACAACCTTCGTAACCAAAAGTGCACAGTATCTAGGAAAAACTGTAAAACAGCACTCCGTGCAAACTTCTTCATAGTCATGTACTCTAAGATCTGGAACAGTTTACCCCTAGAAATAAGGACCTGTCACTCTATTATAACCTTCAAACGCTTGCTATATAAACTGCTTCATCCCAATGACTATGCCAATCACACCGCACCACTTATTTCCAAAACGCATGAGCCATTAGCACACTATAACGCCTAGACTCATTACTAAATATTACGACACTAAATAAACTCTAAGACTTCGCAAAATTACATGAAAAACAACTAGATTATGGGTAGTGTTTACTATACAATGATATACATTTATATATACATAAAATATTAATGTTTTCTTCATTTTTACATACTTTATCTCCCTGCTGAGCTTAATCTTCTATATACCTCCTGGTTGAGGTCGAACAACCCAACATCCAAACTGAAATGACCATTTATGTAAATTCATACTCAAATTCCATGAACGATCCGATGCAACCACTTGAAAACGCTGGCTAACATTCTGTACAAGGAGTATTCTTGATCTGAAATAAAGAAGCAACTGGTTTTCAAACAGTTATCAATGTATTACTCAACTTACATGTACAGTCTGCCATGCTGGCGCAAAAATGGAATAAATACATTATTGAATCAAAATAATACATCAATAAACTTTATCTCACGGATGCTGTTCACAACAAAGTCTTATAGGAGAATTGACTTCAAGCTTTATTTTTCCCAGATATTTGTATCACATTCATCTGAAGTCTGGGTTTTTTGTTAATGCGAAGACAATATTTCTATATCTCTTTATGTGTTACACAGGCAGACTATTTTGCAGACTGTTCTGACTGACTCTAATGTTAGATTGAACAAACAAACTGTAATTTATATAATAACTTATCCATGCCTGTACAATTGGTATGTTCCTGCATAAACAGAAATAAATATATATATATATAGATAAGATCTCCATAAAATTGTCTCACTACTATGCAGTATCTCTCAACAGGAATGCAGTGTGTGCGAAATTCATACATTGTTAGCAATCTGTAGTTCTCACCTGTTTAAGTCGTACGATGTATTTGCATCTTCCTTCTGGCAGCAGAAGCATCTTCTGGGTAGTATATAACGAAAACTTTCGATTACATCTGTGCCGCTTCCACTAGCACCTATTACTTGCAATAAACTTCTAAAATAGGCTTCGTTAGTTGGGACCCGGTACCAGTGTTGGCCATTGTTATCGCAACTTGTCGCAGTTAATCCGCAAGAAATACAGAATATTATACTACGTGATTGAGGAACATTGACGGAGTGAATATTGTACGTATAACGAAAAATACGTTGGAACTCACGGGATCGTACATGCTGATAACTGCCAAGACGATTGACTAGTCTCAAGAGAGTGTTCGACGAAGAAAGCCTTGTGGCTGTCTAAAAACCCTGTAAAACACCACTATAATAGTTAGTCGTTTCATCTGTATTCGTCAAAGCGAACCATGCATATTGAAACCAAACAAAACTATACACGATAGTACTTACATACGGGAAATCAGCAATCTAACTGACCGCCATTGTTGTAGCCACCCAAAGATTGCCGAAAAAGAGGAAAAGTAAGTTTAGGGCGCGACAGTATTTGTCCTCACCCGAAATCAACACTACAAAGAGGCTGTTGTGGACTGTATCTAACTTCTGTCCACATACTATAATACAACAACATCTTCACGTCCGATAATGTTGCAGACTGTATACTACCAAACACGACAACTCCTTGTCAAAAAGCACCAATTTGACTGTTTCTGTGGAGTCATTTACATTGGTTGTACAATTAGGGGTACTTCAGATCGGATTCCCGAACATCATCCTGCGTGGTTAAGTAAAGGACAAATAAAATCCATCGATGGCCATTTTGTCCCACCTTGTGGATACAGAACACAAGATTGATGTTAACGAGGTTTTCAAAGTCATCTACCGCATATCAACTAATGTTAACTACACCTTAAGAGTTCGTCTACTATATATTGCTGAGGCCACAGTTCACCAACCTTACTAAAGCTTATGAGCCTATCACTTAATCATTTCGCTAACTGAGTTGTACGCACTGATAACCAGACTTAAATCAAAAGACACGGTTATTTAGCAGGATGCTCTACTGAGCAATATATTTAAGATAATAAATGTTAAGGTTATTAGGGAGGAAGATATTATGACTTATCTGGCTGGTATGGACGAGCTACGAACTCCTAGAAATGTGTGTATCACCAGCCCACAGTGGTAGCGCACCCAACTGAGAAAAGATGAAGTAGCGCTATTGTATGTGTATACGTTAAAACAAAAGCTCAAAATATTCAAGGTGCACTACATGTATTTCTGCCTGTAGCTATACTTGTGAAAACAAAACACTACGGGCTTTGATATATATTTTAGACCAATAGGAGGCCACTAGTCCCAAAGCCAACCAAAATCTGCCTATATGAATTTCGCCTTTAAAATACGAAGTTTTGACCTTCAAAGCCATGACAACATAGAGTTGATCAATTTCGAAATGAACATTTGGGTTATTACTAAGTTTTAATAATTACGTTTTACTGAGCAACAACCAACAGTGATAGGCGAAGTTTAGTCAGAAAATTGAGGTAATAATACTTATAAAATCTTGCTTGCAGTGCTCTCCATTGTGTATATATTGTTATTGATGTCCATTAAGAATAAAATTTGGTTTTGATAAATCACAGTGTTATGCAGCAATTTTAAAAGATGAAGTCCCGAGCAAAAACCATTGCTCATAATCATATCAAGTCACTCACATAACTTTTTTCTTCATTCATATACATGAGTGGAAATGATTAGATACCCATGGGTGCACCCAGTCGGTTACTATTTTTGGGCCTGAGATATGTTGTTGATCATGATTCAGATATCGATATTTGAATAAAAAATCGTTATAGGATAATGTACATTCAGAAATAATAGTATGTGTTATCGAGAAAATACAATCATATGGCAAATAAGATGAGTGTTTTTATAGTCAACGTTGTGATGTACTTGAATTGAAATAGAATTTTGAGATTATTTATTACCCCCCTCCGATTTGACTGGCAGTAATAATATCTTCCATGTTTCTGGCATTTAGATTGAGTCATTTCTGTTGCATGTGATGGGTGTAGTAGACTCGATGAACCAGGCAGGATTTAGTAGTCAGTCTGTCTCTCCACCTACATAGATTACTTCTTAGAATCTTAACCCTCTCCCATACTATTGTGTAGTTGTGTGTTAATGCGTGAAGTGCAATCGCTGAGCTGTTTTCTAAATTACTTATCTTCACGGGTGGGATCAATCATTCTTACCTTAGCTAAATTCTTATGTTCTGACAATCTGATGTCGTCAGTAAATAATATTCCAAACTCAAAGTTCTGTTTTATCACCATGAATGTTTTAATTTTATTCGGTAGACAAATGCTGTTGTCATACTGTCATCCTCAGTTATCACCCCATTTTTCCGAATTTTACGATAATGAGAATCAAATGGTGGTAAAAGCTGAAAGTGCCTTTTGTAAATGAGTCACTTTTTTGAATATTTTGAGACGTTATATATTTCTAATTGGATGGAACTCAGTGATATTCTTCCCCAGTGTCTGGCATTTCGCCACGTAGCACTTTTAATCCCTTTTCGCCCATGTTTTTGATTCAGATTTAGATTTATTGGTTGAAGATAGAAGGCTTGGAGCCTCTGTTAATCCTTTTCCAGTAAATTTTTGTGCTTGCCAAAATCCTTCTTGAATGAATCAGCCGAGGTTTCAGACGCCACTTCCAGGAGTTTATGACTCGGTGTGAGGACCAGTACTCCACAGCAGTATGGTTTCTCTTCAGCTTTTGAACTCTCCTACTATGTCTTCTAAGGTGTTCCAACCATGTGAGAAGGAAAAGAGAGAATAGATCAGGTCCATAGTCATTATTTAAAATCCTAAACATTGTAATTAAATCTCCTCTCTGCCTACGGTATGATAGGGGGAAGAGATTTAAACTGTCTAGTCTTTCGTCGTATGATAAGTTAGTCATGCCGTGAACCATACGTATTGTCTTCCTTTGAACCTTTTCTAGAATGTGTGAGTCCCCTTTAAGACAAGGACTGGCTGCCTGAGTGCAGTTTTATAGTCTTGACCTCACCAGAGTTGTATATGAGGAGGTGAGCATATCTCTGGTGATTCTAGTAAGGGCTCTGCGAATTGCTTATAAGGATCTTAAGCTACGTGCAGCCACCACTCAACAGTGTGCTGTAGTTTTTAAATCGTGACTTACTATGACATATAAATCCAAATGAGTCTGAAATGATGGCAGTTTTATCGCCTCTAGTTAATAGGGGTTGATGCTTGCGTGTCCGATGCGCTTGGTTGCAAATTTTGCTACATTAATCCATTCTTTTGACCTATCTAACAATTTTTTGAGGTCTTCTTCAAACGTGAGCGTATCACTGTCTCCCTTCAGCTCTGTCTTTGCTGATCAAAAAACCAGTTTAGCCCACTTTTTGCCCACACTGATCAGGTGCATTCCATGACTGGGACACGTATATATGTGGAATATATAAATTTTTTATTCCTTCACGTTCCCAGTGGAAAATAGGACTTCAAGGTAGGTACTTGAAGTTTCTGTAGCAGTGTTTATTTTTACAGGATTGGGTTGCTAGCCTCATGCACAATCTTTCCTCTTCGCCAGTCTTATTACTGGCTTGGCGAGGTAAAGGAGTGCATCAGCCGGGGATCGAACCCCGGACCATTTGCATGGTCGGCGAGCGTCCTAACTGCTGTTCCGCCGACGCATGTACATATATATATATAAATTCAGTAATGATTCGAATTTTCAATATATTTTACAGTTGCTATATGCTTACTTGAAAATGCGTTCAACTTGCATTATCGCAATTAATATCCTTGAATGATTTCCGTAAATTACTCGCACCTGCGATAAATACACGTTCTCTCATGAAGTTTAGTAGAATTAGAATATAACTCAGTTCATTTTTAGCAAAAATGTAGACGAAAACCATTTTAATCCAACAAGAACTTGTAAGCATAATCTACGAAAGGTCAAACAATCACCTGTTTGTTATTTAAAAACTTCTATTTACAAAGTCGACTTTTCACTTTTATTGTAGTTCACTCAATTAGCATTCTGAAAGACGGATAAACAGTGAAGATTACTCCCAGGAGATATTCACTACTAACACGTAGAAATGTCAAACTACATAACTGTCACAACTTCTTTTCACACAGTAATAGCAGTTAGAATTAAATAGCGTTTCCGTGTGATTTCTATGTCTTCTGTGTATGTATCTACAAGTTAATGGATTCAGTTTTAAGAACCAAGCCATCATTTCACCAGGAGCACTGACCAACTCTTTGAGGCCAACTCCTATAAAGAGCAGTCTAAAACAAGGTCTTGACAATTAATCTTACTGATTAGAAGTGGGGAGATGCAGTGTTGTATAGAAGTCACCGTCGTGAGCAGTACATTATCTTCGAGACCTCGTGCATTCTTTCATATTATGTCACTATGTGTGATATCGAACTAACTTCCATAATATGGGATTATTTCCTACCACACTGTCGAAACTCTTCTCCTACATAAACTAAGTGCTGACAATAAATAAACATGCAAAGGATAGCTCTGAGCTGTTGAGTTGGCTTGATATGACCAGCCATAAGAAACTGTGCCCTAAACAAAACTTTTTGACTGTAAACTAGAGTTTTTAGATGTGCTAGGGCGGGATTACTATTGGAGATGTTTAGATTTCGTTTTGTGTTAAGCTCTAATTACACTTTGTAATACAAAACTCTCACTGAATGCACCAGTTTATTTTGTATTATGTATCAATCGGTTACTTTGATTCTTAGTTAGTAGACACCTTACTTAAGGTTCTTGATGAATAAATTACATTTGTCGGACTTAAAACTACAAATGGTAGGAAGAATCTACTTAAGGAGATTCTTCTCAATACTTATTTTTATATTCTGAAAAATTATTCCAATGCTGACTGGTGACTAAGACAGGATGAAGTCGGCTGTTCTAGTGGGAAGTCGTAACCATTTGAGTCTTCCTAATCGGATGTGGGGTCAAATAGTCACTGAAGACATTGGATGGCCGTGGTGCGATAGATGGCTAATTGACAGAATCTGGAATTAATCGGCCACTGGATTCTGTCCTAGTGCTTCTGAAGAGTGCAGAAATAGGACACAACAGCTTTCGGGTACTCCTTAGAATTCATTAGTTCTCTGAATGATGTTAATCTGTGATCTGACTTTAAAGTCAAACCTAAATCAGTTGAAGAGTAACTGAAGAACATGAGAATATTCATCAAACCATTCAAGATCGTGCTGTGTTCTGGATAACAAGCTACTGTTTTCCAGATATGCCATGATGCTTTTCCTGATGATTCTTTCCAGTGTCTTGATTAAAGTGCTGGTGAGACTAATAGGCCTGCAATTTGAAGGGCTTTGTGTTGATCCTCCTTCGTGGATGGGGGTTACTATGGCGCCTTTTGAGTCACGCGGTAACACTCCATTTGGGAGAGAGCGCTTGAAGATCGTGGTCAAAGGGCCGGCTATGTGAGCTGATAGCTTCTTGAGAAGCCTTGGATGAAGGTTATCAGGACCCATTTATTTCCCTGCATCTAGTTTCATTAGGCAGTTGAGCACGATGCCTTGGTCGATGTCAACGGAATCTATCCCATGGTCTTCTGATGCAGCCAGAGCTGATCCTATAGACAGTGATGACTCCTGTGTAAAGACTTGGGAGAAGAAGCCTGCCGTTGCTTCTGCTTTTTCTTGATCTTCTTCGATTGTGTCATTGTCAACAGTCAGAATTGGGACACAATTGGATGTTTTATTCCTGAAGTTCATTGACGAGAAAATTTTCTTAGGTTGTGCATTGTATTTTGAGCCAGATGTGCTTCGAACTTCATCCTTGATGGCGGATTTCCGCAATAGCTTTATTTCTAGCAGTGTTACATAATTTCCTGGTCTCAGAAGTCTCAAGTGTGGCAAACAGGTTCCAACACTTGTGTTTACGTCTGAGTAACTTACAAATCACTTGGTTTATCCAAGAGGGGCAAAGTTTCCGACCCTTTGGGACAGACCAAGGGATAAAAGGTTCAGTTACTTGGGCGTAAAGTTGTTTAAATTAGTTCCATATGGCTTCTCCTTGGGACTCTGAGTTGATGTACCAGTTCACTGAGTTGGCTGCCGATTGAATTAGTTGGGATATTTACTTAAAAACAAAATACCTGCCGATCGAATATCAAAAGTTGAGAGATTATTTTAGAAGAATCAAAATTTAGTTGAATTTACATCAGTCTAACACTCAACATATTTCTTGACCAAAAGGCAGTCTATTTTCTTAAAAAGAGCCTTTAGAAAGTAATTCATTCTGTTCGGGGCGCTCTCCTTAAACTCGTTTAGCTGTATAAAAGTTTGCACAAAGTTGTTGTGTAAATTAACCATAGTTGGTGGCGTCCATTAGTGGTATTCGCTGTTACTATTTCTATTCTCGTAGATGTATTTACGGAAGTGGCTTAATCATTCAATTTAGCCATGTGGAGAACAGAATATTATTATTATTGTTTCCTTTAATTTCTAGAGGAACATAGGGTTTCAGCCACGCGTCTCCATTGCGTTCGGTTCTCTGCTAGAGTCTTCACCTGGCACCAAGTCTGCCCACACGTTTTCATCTCCTCTTCACATGACCTCCTCCAAGTCACTCTCACATTGACGACCAACTCGCCTCTTCCCTTTCGAGTTCCACTCGAGCAATGGCTTGTCTAGTGATGTGACTTGATGGTTTCTACAGAGCATGGCAAATCAATTCATTTCTATTTCTTCCTGTCTATTTGTTTCACAATCGGTTCCAGGTTGATTCGCTCATTGCCAGAGATCCATGTTGCTGATCTTTTCTGGCCGGCCATCTGATCTTGAGCATTGAGCGAAGACAACTGTTAATGAAGGTCTGTAGTTTGTTTGAGGTGCTCTTTATGACGTGCAGTGCAAGTCTCTGATCCGTATAGTGAGTATCACTGACTTCACATTTGAGTTGAAAATCCGGATCTTATTTTCCATGCTGAGGAGTGCTGTTGACCTCCACACAGACTTGAAAGGAGTGAAAGTTTGTCTTGCTTTTCTGATTCTTGCTTTGATATCCTCATCAGTTCCGTCCGTCTGTAGTTGAAACGATGGTTCCCAGGTAGGTAGAGGAGGTTGTTTCTTTCAGACTCCTCCCATTTATGCTGTTTGTTATCTGTTGTTGTTGCTGTTGGTGGTGTTGCCCAGGAATCTTCATCACCTCTCTGTTATCTATGTTCACCTGAAGTCCTATCTTTGATGCTTCTTCTATCAACTTGTTGCTTTTCACTTGCATATCTTCCAGTTTGTGGGAAATCAGACATATATGTCATCGGCGAAGTCCAGATCCTCCAAGTTCTCTTTTTGTGTGAGTCTATTTTTTATGCCTGTTTCCTCATTGCCCACTGTTTGTCGCATTATCCAGTTTACTGCAATCAGGAGAATCATTGGCGTTAGTAGGCAGCCAGCTTGTCTCACTCCTGTCCTCACTTCGAAGGATTCCGTAAGTTTCCCGTTGTGGATTACTTGGCATGTAGCATTGTCGTACAGCTGCTGGATGAGATGTATGGTTGTCGATGGCACACCGTAGTAGCGAAGTAGTTGCCAACACCAAAATGGCTAGTTGGTTTAACGCTTCAAAATGACACTACTAATTGCAAAATACATACCATTCCAGTGACATAAAAGAAAATCTGAGCATGTTTTATATGCTCTTAAGTCCTGTCAGGCACATGGTAATGCTTCACTAACTATTATGTCAATCAAAAGGGATGAGGTTATCAAAGTTGTTTTTGAGTTAAATTTTTTGAAAACTTGTATCTACCTAAACGGACTGGTTAGCAATGAAATCGATGCACAAGTATGCACAATGCAATTGTTCAGCATTTGGTAACTTGCTGCTGGACAACAGTTGTCTAGCTTCTACTTTATTACTGTGAAACATGGCCAATGAAAGCACGAGATAGGGAAATCTGACCAGATTTTGACTATTCGCCACTTCATTCACTCGTTTGTATTAGGTGATACCATATGGCTAATACTAATGACATTATGGTTAGTGTGAATAGTAAAGAAAGAAAACGAACCATTTGCGTAATCATTCATGACTGAATGTGTTAAGTGAGACAAGCGAATAGTTTTCTAAACAACCAATTTTTACCGAAGGTGTTGTTGGTGGGAAGTGTCAAGACAGAGGTACCATAGACAGAAAGTACTCAGACTTAAAAATACCTTTCAAGGGTCCCTCAATTTAAAATCTACTAGAAAGGGGAGGTGTTAGGACGGAGTAACTATCACTGTTAGCCGTAAAATCATGACTGATACAATCAGTTAGATATTGATTATTTATGGTTTAAATTTTCTTTAATGCATAAATGATATTTACTCTGTATTGTGAATAATAATAATTGTTATTGTTCCCTTGGGTTCCTAGTGGAACATAGGGCTTCAACTACACGCCTCCACTTGCTTCTGTCTTCCGCTGTACTTTTCACCTGCGTCCATGTTAGTCCATACTGTTCCAGCTCCTCTTCACATGATCTCCTCCATGTCACCCTAGGATTGACGTCCCACTTGCCGCTTCCCTTTCGGGTTCCACTCGAGCTATGGCTTGACGCGCGATGTCACCAAACGGCCTCCTCAGCTCAGCGAGTGTCCGATCCATCTCCACTTTCTCCTGCATATTTGTTGGGCGATTGGTTCTTGTTTTGTTTGTTCTCATAGTTTCTTGTTGGTGATTCTTTCCGGCCATCTAATCTTCACTATAGAGCGAAGACAGTTGTTGATAAAGGTGTGCAACAGGCTGTTGGAAATATTCTTTGTGACCCTCCAAGTTTCTGATCCGTATAGCAAAACTGATTTGACGTTTGTATTGAAAATCCAAATTGTGAATAATAATACCACATATTCCAAACTGGCCACAAATCCAACATTGACGAATCCTTCTCTATTATCTACCGGATGTCAAATAAATTACCGAAAACATCCAGGTGCCACATACTCCAAACAGCTGAGGCTATCGCGATTCGCCTTAAACAACCAGCGCTCTTTGTGCAGAAGATGTAAGCCCAGCGAGCCACTACTATTGCCCTTGACTACCTTCCATGGAGATTGTAAATTCATGAATTTGTATTATTATCTTTCCTAATTTTTCTGTCTGATATTCAGTGTGTATTGTTATGTTGTTGATGGTATATAACTGTAATCCATTGATATTACTACTGATTCGATTTTTCTTAGACAACATTAATTTTGCTTATAACACTAATTCATTCACTATTATGTATATACAACTATAAAAACTGACGATGAGGAAGTTATCGAAAAGAATATTCTTTGTTCAGTATCCATTCTTTTGAATAATAAGGCTGTTGTCGCACTTGTCCCAGTTAAATTTGACTTCTGTGTGTACACTTAATATAGGAGAATATTTTTGAATGGTCACTTGACTACAGTGTCATAATTGAAGGCTCGTTCTAGTCACCATAGACAGCAAACACAACAGAAATACTAAATACTCCGTTTCTACAGGAAGCTAGAAATGTTTAGATAATAACATGGTTGTTGTAAATGACACTATTTTGTCAATTATGTGGGCTTTAGAGGGAGGTATAGATTCCCCTCTTTGAGTGTTTAAGATACCAAAAACGAATATTCGAAGTTCCCCGGTAAAATAGGTCGAAAACATCCTCGACATCGTAAGCGTGCTTATTCATAACAATAACTTCATTATTTTTTCCACTGCTAGAGTCCTAAATGTAAGGGCCTCAAGTTCTGAAAAAGAAAGGGTTCTGAAGTGTTGAACCCGGGCCACTGGAGCCACCTGCATTATATTATTTATAAAATTTTTGTGGAATGTTTGCAGCTAGTTTCTATTTCTTGACTAGTTAGTGGATTTAATAATAATAATTTGCTTTATCCCAAAGACAGTACTAATGATACAGCAAGGAATTTTCAGCATTCAGTACAATATTGCATCTAATTAATTCAAAACGACAAAAAATAGACATTAGATAATAATAATCGTAACAAAACGTTGTTATAGCAGCTATATAGTAATTACAGTATGCGATAAGGAGAAAAATATGCATGAAGTATAAAATTATAGTAATAATAGTAATAACAACTAAAATAAAAATAGCTAAGTCATAATTAAACGATAGAAAAGGTGACACCATAAAATCACAGAAAGATGAACAATGAAAGGATCGATTCACTTTGCTAATTACATAGTAACTTATATGTTTCACGTCTAACGGTGTCTCCATCACATGAAATACAGGCTAAATACGGTATTGTAGAATTTTTGTACTTAGTGGTGCGAGCATATAACTTCTTATATTGACTTCTCGTCTTGTCTGATGAGATGCGAGGGGATAGTTGTGCAGGGGGTCTGACATTACGGCCTTTGTCCATTTTGTACAGGATTTTATATGTCCCTCGATTATAATATTGGCGAGCTCACGCAGTGGCATACCACAAGCCCTACTCACAGCATTTAATACCCTTCGTAATATAATATAGTCTTTTTTGAGAAGCCCAGGAAGGATTAATGCAAAGCAATAGAGTACAATAGGTAAAATACACTAGTTTACAAACTGCAGAAGTAAAGGTTGGTTGATACCTGATTGTCTTAACTTTTTAATGTAGAAGGTAAGGCGAAACATTTTTTTAGAGATTGATAAGATGTGGGATGATCATGAAAGGTCAGAGTAGAGAACTAATCCAAGGTATTTAATGCTTGACGTGGTTTCAGGCATCATGGGAACTAACTAGTTCATGCATGTCACGTCGATGCTTGAAAGTAAAGTTAACTGCCTGACATTTGGAAGGATTTAACATAAGACCATTTGACTGACTTAGACCACTTGCTGATGTCCAACAGAAAGCTATTAAGTTTGGAACAGCCAGACTCGGAAGTGATAGGCAGTGATACAGTCAGATCATCAGCGTATTTGACAAAGTTAGTTTCGTTTAAATGAGGCGGATCGTGTAGGAAGAAAGAAAAAGGAAAGAAGAGAGGACGGCACCTTGAGGAACACCGGCTTTTGTAAGCGAGGCAGAAGAAGATTTGCCATTATATAAAGTATACTGCATTCTATCAGAGAAATAAGAATGCAACCAACGCTTAGCCCAGAAGGTCACTACTCTCTTCCTCCTTCTGAGAATATGAAATATGTTCTGTATTCATAAAATTTCAATGTTACTTTCTTATTTTCAAGTTTGCGAAAATTAAAAGTCACCCCAACTTCTTTTGATACCCTCCATAGATTACAAATAAAAAAGCAAAACAACGGTTAACCCATGAAAAATCCAAAGACAAAGCATAAAAAGGCTCATTCTACAACGGATGATTTCCAGTTTCCAGTAGATCGAATATTTTCAATAATGTCTGTAGATGTAGCTAAAGAATTCATGAAACATTTAAACAACAACAATAATAATAATGATGATCAGCTTAAATTAGAAATGCAAAAACTACTCGAAACCTCCGACTTAATATTACAACGACCAAATTTAACCTTCAAATCATTAATGAACACTGATTTATTTAAACAACAACAAAAAGAATCTATGCAGTTGATCAATCAAAATCCAAAAGCACTGGAACCAGAAACTTCTCTGTGGGATTCTGCTTTAATTGACTATTTTCTCGGATGTATAAAATGGTCAACAAGTAAATGGATTGAAGAATTTTATAAAAAGAAATCAAATCATATTGAGCATAGAATGCGTGTTTCAATGTTTCAATGCCTAGTAAATATTGATGATTATAGTGAAGTGGACATTGAAAAGTTGATGTGTATTAGTATTGGCTTTTCTACAGCTTATGCATTATTACGCCACTTACAATTATGGCAGTTGGCGAATGAAAGTCTAGTTAAACGTCAAATAGAATTAAGCACAAAAGATGAACAAATAGCGACAACTTGTTTAACTGCATCAATTCACTTTTTAAAGTCAATGTTCCAGTCATTGTCTACGTATACGTCAAGGGAAATAGATAACCATACTGAGGATATTGATCAAAGTAATTTATTTGATTTTCAAAAGAAATTCTATGGTTATTTATCTATTCTTGACATAACAGCTGGTCAACTACTGATTGAATACTTTTCAAAGCACTTTTTAAATAAACACAGTCTATTGGAGAGAGTTTTTGGACCATTCACAGCATGTAATCAAAAATTGGTAAGTTATACGGAAGACTGCATTTCATAAAGAAGTTTTGATGTGGGATCTGTCTCTGACTGTCTGGATTCAACATAGAACTTGGCACCGAAGTACAGCTGTTCGAGTTGCCACGTTCCAAATAGCACACAAAGGTAGACAAGAAAATGAGTGAAGAGAATCAATAGAGCTCTGATAAGTATAAGAGTGAAACAGAATGAGTAATGGTAGAAAGGAATATGAAAGATTACAGAGACTGAATACATCTGCGTAAGCCATTGACAACGATTTTGAGCCATGTCACTTATTGCCTCCAGCCACTGGTTCTTAGAGTCCCGAGGGCCCCAACCTGGAAGTCTGCATCTCCCTACCTGACTCAGTTTAACTGTCAACGATTTCATGGAATGATTGATGCCATGTTTTTGTTTGGCCACCACTTACTCTTTTCCAACCTGCACCTATATCAGCTAGTAATGCCCGTCGTGGGAGGCGATGGTTAGGCATGAGCAGTACGTGACCTAGCCATCTCAATCTATGTAACTTTATTGCCTCTTCGATTGATTTTCCCTCTTTGCCCAACACTCTACGCCTAATGTCAACATTACTTACCTTATTACACCACCTAATGTGAGAAAGAGATCGTAGACATCTATGATCAAAAACAGTCAACCTTTTCATGTCTTCAACTCGTATTGGCCATGTTTCAGAGCCATAGAGAAGGACGGAGCGAACTGGTGAGCAGTACACACGTCCCTTGGTTGATAGTCGGATGTCACGCCTACGCCAGAGATGGTGTAAGTTAGCGAAAGCAGCTCGAGCTTTTAGGATCCGTGCTGAGATTTCGCCGCCAATCAGTCCGTTGGTGTGGCATACTTAGAATTTTTGTTTCACAAAGTTAAGGAATAAAGTTTTGTATGCTTTTCCACCTCATTGTCACCATGGCTGCATAATTTAACTCTTTGATGATAATGAAAGAAAATAGAAAGACAAATTCAGTGAAGAGAAATTTTCTTCATCGAAGAAATCATCTTCAGAGGCTGTAAAGCCAAATCGATATTTACCAGAAATGTATAGTAGTCCATTATTGAGTAATAGGGGTGATATAATTGATATAAATACCTAGAAAAGGCTTCCAAAGTAAAAATGAATGTTATAAATGTTAACTCCAACTGTATATACAAATTTACATATATCTGCGGGAGCAGTTACATTGAAAGAACAGAAGGAAGGGCATACTTTCGGTTTTCTGAACATGTACCAAAAAGCCTATGTCTAAAAGGAACAAATGCTTTAAATAGTACCATTGCCAGGCATCTCCTTGACACGAGTCATGAGGTGGACGTTGCAAGGTCGTTCAAGATTATCAATAGGCAAGAGAGTTCAATTCTCCTTAAGTTTGCCGAAGTAATCTCCACCAAGTGCCTGAAACCCGATTTATGCGTTCAGAAACAAGTGGTTATCAGTCTTTCCTTGCCCTGGTAACTGTATATTTTTCATCCGAATGAGAAATGCTGAAAAGTTTTCCTTGAGAGACAACTCTGGTGGAGCTGAGTGACTTGAGTTTACCAAGTGCTCAAGAATTGAGCTAGTAATTGTCTTGCATTGTCCTTTTGCTAACCATGCCGGTTAATATTCAGAGATGCGTTTGGAAAGTGTACGCTATGTGCGTGTTTCTGCTCACTCAACAAACTATTTTAACCTTATCAAATTTCCTTTGTGACGCCGGGTATTACGTAACTTATAAACTTTAGCTCTACCTTGATATGATTATGAGCAGTAATAAATTGTGGTCTAAACGTCGTCATCAGTAAATATTACTGTGAGACTTTTTCAAAATAAATTTGCTTCATAATGCAGTTATACTGAACCACAGTGGCCAAGTTTTATCCTCATATCAACACTCTTACTGAAATCACAAAGCTCAAGCTTGAAACAGTAGTTTCCACTTGGAACTTACAGGAATAAAATGTAACTTCCTCTAAGCACTTAACAAAAGGTCACAGAAGACCAAGTACATGTTCTATCTGGTTGTCTTTGTTCTACTCTTTCAAGTAGGTAGAAACGAAAGGGCGGTAAGTTTGTTTTCCCAAAACTTACATATCCACTCTGCAGTTTTATACAATAGTTGTTTCACAGATTAACAGACTATTGGGTCAATGAGATCTAGTGCTATCACCATTAGTTTTCCACTTTTAATTTTTACCTATGCGTAATACATCCCGCACAACTAATTCATCATTTATACAATACTACTATGCAGTGTGCTCAACATTGAGTAGTAGTGTGAGTATTGTTAAATTTGCAAAAAAATCGATACAAACAATTACCTAGTTTCAGTTTGCAAGGATTTGATTGGCTACAGGATTAGTCATGAGATGACATCAGTTAGAGAACCATTAGAAAACCTGAGAGTACTGGCTACCTCTTTCGTCCTAGCTGGGGATTCTTCGGTAGTATGCACCTACCCAGGTGCGAACTTAGTACCTTCTTGTCACAAGGCCATTGAGGCCGTAGGCCAACCAACCACTGGGACCCGATCCAATGGTTCGCGAACTCTAGCTTCCTCTAATTCATGATATATCTAGAACAACCTCCAGCCAGTGTCGTAGACGAGCAACTGTCCTTTTTACCTGACTTTGTGGACTCCACTAGTTAAGAGTCTTCACAGTTAATCACCTATGGCATTGGCTGGCAGTTGCGTTAAACGTGTCATGAATTGGCAGAAATTGGATCTTGGTTGACACTTACGGCTGAAGAGTCTCGAGCTAGGACGAAACAACTGTTCAGTACTCCATTCAGGTTTTCTTTGGTTTTCTAACTCATGTCAGCTCATGATCAGTCCTGTAAACAGTTATCTAGTGGCAGATTTACTATTTGAAATCTATCTTGAATATTCACTGTGAATGTTTACCTCTCTTATTCCTCTAATCATTTCCCTATTTACAGATAAAAATTCCCTGTCCACTTCATATTGAAACTTTATTGGAAAGATATGAAACAACAAATTCCACCTGGCCAGCTCCATTATCTGAAGCTGTCCCGCTAACATTCATTTCAAAATACCCACAGTTATTTGCGGATAAAGTGACCAAATGGTTAAAATTTATTGAACCCATTGAAAGTAAAGAAGGATCACTTGTAAAGGATTCAACAGAAGAAAATGAACAGCCAGAGGAAATCCAACAACAACAGCAGCAACAAGAAGAAGAGGACGAGGCAGAAAATCTAGCACAAATCAGTAAGGCGAATGAGTCTTTGGAGAGCGAAGATTCAATATTCTATGAAAAATATCTTACGTCAATTGATTCACTGGATTCTGATGAGTTGAATGCAATTGTTCAAGTGTCACGCAGTGAACTGGATGAAATTGTCAAAAAGTTATTCAACGATGTATCGCTTAGTGATCAACAACTATTGGATAAAATGAAGGATAGACAAATTGAATTAGGTCATAGAATAATAGAGAGAGCAAAGCTTAGAATTATAAGTGAGAAGAATGGTCAAGTTAATTAACTGACTACTCACATTTGTACTTTATGATTAGTGAGTGTGTGGTGTGGTGTGGTGAGGCGAGGTGAGAAATTAACCCCGCTGTTTGTTTGTTCGCTTGCTATTCAATCATGTACAGAATAAACCGCTTTTTTTTAACAATGACAATAATATAAAAAATCGAGCTTCAGTTTTCATTATATTTGTTAATGTTGTGAAATTGTAACAGCAGAGAAGGCAAGACACTAAAGCCAAGGTTTATATTTTCAAGTGATCAAACCGCTATTTTCAAGTATTGGTTTTGTAGGGATTCTGTTTGATTGCATGGAGGATTTCATCATGAGCTGACATCAGTTGGAGAACCACTGGAAAACCTGCAGGGAGTACTGGACAGCTGTTTCGTCCTAGTTTGGGACTCTTCATCAGTACGCACCCACCGGGATTCGAACTCAGGGCCTTCTGGTTACAAGGCGAGCTAGCTCGTAGACCATTAAGCCACTGGGACCCGATCCAATGGTCCTTGAATTCTAACTTCTGCCAATTCGAGACATAGAGCGACCATTTCGCAATGTCTTCTTTTTGTATCTATTATATTATTATTGTTCACTTGGGTTCCGAGTGGAACATAGGGCTTCAACAACACATCTCCATCTGCGATCCTCTTCAGCTGGGTCCACGATTGCTCAAACTGTGTCATCTCTTCCTCACACGATCTCCTCCATATCACCCTAGGACGATCCACTCGTCTATACAGTTTATATCCTTTAACCAATCACTGAACGTATGATTTTGGCTTAATACATTAAACGACATGAAATAGAATGTTCAAATATATATATAGTATTCTGTTGCTAACGCAGTATTGAACTGTGGGAACATGTGGGAATAATAACCCGTTGGAACCTATTGTCTGTATTACACCACCACAAAATATGTAGGCTTTGAAGAGATGTAACATATTCTTGTTATATGGTTGGAGGCAATCGGCAGGAAGCCTTGAACCTGGGTTTCGTGCTTGTTGGCACTCATCAGCATAAGAATTCATATTCCTTCTGAAGTTCGAACTGGAGTCACACACTGCAGAGTGCATTGTGATGGTGAGACACCCAGCATAGTACTCACATTGCCAGCTTGACTGATGAAATTCAGTCCATACCAGACAAAAAACTAAATTATTATAATATATTATTGTTTCCTTTAGTTCCTAGAGAAACATAGGGCTTCAACAGCACGATCCTGTTGCGTTCAGTTCTCCGTCAACGTTTCCACCTGGCTCCACGTCTGCTCACATGCTTTCATCTCCTCTTCATATGACCTCCTCCGTGTCACCTTCCAACTAACTCGCTGCTTCCCATTCGGGTTCCAATCGAGAGCGACGGCCTGGCGTGTGATGTCACTCACGCAGAGTATGGCCAATCAATCCACCTGCTGCACAAATGGTTCCTGCTGGGTTGCTGTACTCATGGTCAGAGACCCCTGGCCGCTAATCTATTCTTGAGTAGTATTGAGCGAAGACAGCTGTTGATGAAAGTCTGTAGTTTGTTCTAAGTGCCCTTCACAACACGGTGCGGAGCCAAGTATCTGATCCGTGAGTAGTAATGACTTCACACTGCAGTTAGAAATCCGGATGTTATTTTTCATGCTGAGTGCTGTTGATCTCAACACAGACTTGAGAGTAGTGAAAGCTTGCCTTGCTTTCTTTATCTTTGCTTTGATATCCTTATCATTTCCATCCACCTGTAGTTGAAACGATGCTTCCCAGGTAAGTATGTAAAGGAAACTGCTTCTTCCAGACTCCTCCCATTTATACTGACTGATTGTTGTCTGTTGTTGTTGTTGTGGCTGTTGCTGCTGGCCAGGAATCTTCATCACCTACATCTGTTTTCTCTATGTTCACCTGAAGTTCTGTCTTCGCTAGATGCTTCTTCTGCACTAGATGCATGACATTAATTACCACCTTGTGTCCAATCAATAACTTTATAAATATTTACATATATATTTAGCTCATCTGTTAACAAACAGGATATAGTCTTGTGTAATCGAGAGAATTTTAGCTCAGGTAGGTTGTGTTGTCTGAGCCAAGTGGTTTATTTACAAAGCTTCTAATGCGTTTCTAGACAACTTCTTCAACGCGAATTTCAGTATGAAGCGAGCTTATTTGAATTCTGCATAAATAATGGTGGAAAGAATTCATTTGCGATTGGTTGTTCATTTGTATTCGTATCGATCACTTTACTGACTTCAAACTTGACTGGGTCTGTTGGTCAGATACCTGACATTTCTGGTGCTCAAACTTTTTAAAACTTTTAAATTTTTCCAGCCATACAAGTGTCCATTGTTGTCTACATGCATTGCTGTGCAGGAATAATACATGTAGCATCTTTTGAGAGTTAATTTATGTTCTTGGGCTTGTAGTCAGATGAGATGTCCACATCGTCCAGTTGAGTGCTGTTCACAGTTGATTTGATTTATTTTGTAGAAGATGGTGTAGAATTTGTCTTCGTTTGCTGTTGAATCTTTTGTTCTGCATAGTATTGAATAAAGTGATTGTATGTCATATCTTTTCCGAATAGTTTTAGTATTCTAGTCATCATTTTAGAAATGTTCTGCATTTATGGTAGGATAAACTTCTTTGTGGTTTCTGAGGATGGTTTATTGCTAGTGTGGTGAGAACTGGCTGTGAATGAGCAAAAATTGTGGACAATATTTGCGTCAATGTTTACGTCCCGAATCAGGGTCATGAGAAAAAACAATAACGAAGCTTAATCTTAAGGAATTCACCAACCAATCATAGCAGACTTAACGTGTGCAAATACGATTCGCAGATATATGACTTAACTTTCTGAGAAACGGTCACAAGCAATACAGAATAACCTTCAGCAAGAAAACAACCAATCAGAAGACGTTGATTCTCCGCTGATAATAATGTACATAAAAACCTATGAATATCTCTTTATTTTCTCAATAAACAATATGTTGCCTGTCCCTTGTCTTCTGTCGTTACACAAGTACTTTAATTAAGGCTTAGACATTTTTGATAAAATTGTAAGGGTATCCAGACTTCATGAAGACAGTTGGTAGATATTCCTCTTCTATTCTTCTCTGAACTGGAGTACTGAGAGAATACGGTCACATCCAAAGGATATTTTTTCACTTAAGAAAGTTTCTTTGATGATGGTGTTTTATTTTGTTTATGATATGAAAAGCTAGGTGAAGAGGTGTGGTGAGAGCTGACTGCTAGCCAAAGTTGGTAGACAGTAATTGACATCAGTGTTTATGTCCCCAATATTGATGGTGAGAAAATGAGAACAAAGGCTTTGCGTAGGCGGATACAGTTAGCATATGGATGATCTGACACAGCCTATAAAGAGATGCAAGGTTAGCTTTCTGTGAGAAACAACCAATCAAAAGACTGTATTTTCTACTAACAATAATCTACAATAATGTACATTAAAATCTATAAGTGTGTGTTGATTTTCCTTAATAAACGATCTGTTGCCTGGCCCTTCTGTTGTTACAGAGGTACTCTAAAGAGCTCTTCATTATAATTTAAAACCTAACTGGACGTGGATCCAGGTGCAAATGTTAGCGCAGAACCGAACGCAATAGAGACATGCAGCTGAAATTTTCTAGGAACTAAAAGAGAAAATAATAATAACAATAATAAAAAGGTATACTCCTGAAATCTAAAATAGGCTGGCACAAACTGTAAGGGAAAAAAATATCCTTTGAAAATAAGCTAAGCGAGTCTTTTTCTCTTCAGGCAGAAATACTAAAAAAATTATTAATGAATTGGTGTTAAGACCATCTCTGCGAATGACGGACTACTATTGACGTCTTGATGACGATTGTTAGATGTACATGAAAATGAATACAGGTTGAACTTCATAGTATTTTTCTTCGACTAATAAAACATTAATTGATTAAAAATAGCCATTAAAATTTTCAAAAGAATGGATAATCAACAAAGAAAATTCATTTCGATAACTTCATCATCAGGCTCTACAGTTATATATACACATAACAGTGAATGAATTAGTGTTATCGACAACATTAATGTTGTTTAAATAACATCGAATCAATAATAATAATATCAGTGGATTACAGTTCATTAGCTTCAACATAAAATAAGCTGAATGTCAGAAAAATTAGGAAAGATAATATTACAAATTCATGAGTTTATAGTCTCCACTGAAGGCTGGCCGGGGCAGTAGTAGGGGCTGGACTTGCTTCTTTTGAACACAGAGCACTGGTTGTTTACGGCGAATTGCAATAGCCTCAGCTGTTTGCAGTATGTGTTACCTCGATGTTTTTAGCAATTTATTTGGTACCCAGTAGTTGATAGAGAAGGATTCTTCAATGCTGGCTATTTGGCCGGTTTGGACCAGATGGTTCAATATTGAACTGTAATAGAGTTTTCACTACACCTTTACTTAGTCATACTGGGAGATGGTCCCGAGTGAGCATGAGAAATCAAGTTCCTAGTGCAACGGCCAATATAAATCGCTCCACTACAAGCGCAGTTGAATTGGTAGATACATTTAGAAGTGGCTAGTTTAGGTGCTTCATCTTTCAGTTGATGAATCACCACTGATCATGTAGAAAATAAGACGTGTAGTTTGCCAGCATTAAAAGTTCTTTGAATTGATTTTTTTAATTTCTTCGTAATTATTTCACTTGGTATATCGCCAATGAATGGAATAGATGAATAAATAATAGAATAAATGAATGAGAGTAATGGAGTAAAAAGAACAATACAGGTTGTGAGCATTCTAAGTATTTCACCGGGGGGGGGGATGGTGTTCAAACGCTAAACAACATCACTTCGTGTCTGGTTTATATTACCTGCTAGAGTCTTCGGAGTTCAAAACAACTGGTGATCAGGAGTTAAGTGACTTTGTGTGTGTGTAGAACATTGGTTCAGTGAAGGAATGCATGCCGACCATATGATTCGAGTTTTGATTTCCTGCCGATGCCCTTCCAAGTCTTGCCTAGTCTATAGTAAGTCGGAGGAATAAGGAACGTTGGAATTGGGGCTAGCAACTCCACCACGTAAAGACAACAACATCACCAGTACTGAAACACCAAAGAAATGAAAAAAATGTTGTGTTCGGTCCACATTGTTCACTGAATTTCATCAGTTGAACCTGCAATCTGTTCACAAAGCTAACTGACTTGTAATCACACTGCTCTTCTAAATGAGGTAAGAAGATTAGACGTAATTGAGTAGTAAGCTCCGATCCTGGGTTTCATGCTTATTAACACTCATCAGCAAACTTAAGCTTAGTTATGTCGTCTTTGATTGCAGTACATGGAGACGCAAATTCGAATCTCAGAGGCATATCAGTTCTCTCAAGATTAAAGATGAACCCATTTGACAAGTGCCAATCAACATGAAACATAGGTTGAAGGCCTGTTGAATAATGCCAGTATTTCCAGTATTTCTTGGCTCAGTTATCAACAGCTTTCCCTACACCTCACTGAAATTCAATCACTGTTAACTATTGGGATAAAGGCTGACAGTTGATGCCTAATTTGCCTTACTGAATTAGCAGTGTAGAAATTGGCACAAAAAGCGTGAAAATCTACGTGACATCACAAACAACTTTTAATCATGTCACCGACAGTCTCTAGCCACGGGTTCTTAGCGTCTCAAGAATCCCAATCAAGCATTCTAAGCACATTGCAGTCAATGACTTCATGGATTGATTGGCCTTACTTTTCGATTTGACCAATACTAACCCTTTTTGATCTAATTGGTCGAGGGAGAACATAGTGGGAAGTACGTCTATAACGCGTGTCGTAAACATCTTAGTCAATGGAGCCTGACTACTTTATCAGGTTAACATTTTTCCCTTAACGACTGATCCCAGCATTAACTACCTTTAACAGAAACGCTTAATCGGTTCATGTCATGTTATCTCAGGATGTCTCTTACCGATACAAAGCAAAGTAGAGGTCGACTACCAAACAATACTCTCATCTTTTGACAGAGGGCTGAATGGGCCACTTCGGCAAGAGATAAAACTGGTTGACGAAGAATTAACGTACGGTTTTGCACAAGTGTGTATCAGTTCAGGTTGTCCCACTTCGAAAAAGTAGACATAATATGGGGTTTTCAAACTTAATTTCATTGAAATAGGTGAACACCATTGCGAGAAGATTTATTAGGTAATCAAACATTCCCCGAAGAATTATAAAATTTAGAGGATGGCAAGAAGTAAAAGTATCTGCTGCTCTGCTGTGAATTATGCTGAGCCATGTAAATCTGAGCCGCGAGCCACTGACTCAGCAGTTTGAGAGACCCAGCTAGATCATACTGTTTGTGCGTGTGTGTGTGAGGACAGGATTTCTCACGAGACTTCTGCATCAGATATTTGATCCTAATTCAGATTGAAGGTGATGTCAATGGATTTTTGTTGAGGACATAGATTTCTTGCATCTTAAACTAGTGATTTATATTGCCCATGTGAAATAGCTGTAATTTCTAGTCAGACTGCATTTTCCATGGAGCGGTTAATCTCTGTCTTTTTAGTCAGTCTTCTCTATGTCTCTCTCTTGGTGTGCGAATGTGAGCACGAATGTAGTGCAATAATCTATAAGTACAACTTGTAATACACTTAATGGGATCAGGATAACTGACCTGCTTATAATTGGTCAACAAGCTGATAAAATGAAACAGCGACGCATTTATTAGTCAATATATCGTAAGCATAAAATACACTTTAAAGAATATTGAAATGTGTACAAAGAAAGAACTAACATGCTTGCAGGATAAATTATGTTATACTGTTATTATTCCATTGAGTTCCGAGTAGAGAATAGTTCTTCAGCAACAGATCTCCACCTTGTTCGAAGGTCAACTATTCCAAGAATATATGGACTGCCTAAAGTGCATAATTCATGAAAAATTCCCATTCGAACATTAATAGACAGAAGAAGACAAGTAGTTCAGTGAAAAGTCGCTTTTTGGCGGCGAATTCATTTTCATAGCTGTACAATCGCAAATATATATATGGTTGTTTTGTGTGTGTGTGTATGTACATTAAATTTGTCAAACGAAAATACAATTAGTAAGTTCAGATGGATTGGATGTTGATATAAGAGAGTAGTGACAAAAGTGATGAGTTGTCACAAACGATTGTTAAAGAAGAGTTACGTGATAACATGAATAGTCTAATGAAAGAGTTGTACTCAGGGTGTACATGGAAACAAAATATACGGAATTACACAAGGGTTTTAGGTAGAAAAATAAGCATGCAAACAAAAGTTAAGTCAAATCAACACAGTTGTTACCTTGGGAGTAGAAGTGGTTGAATAATTTTCTTTTGTATTCACAGTTCTGGTTCCTCTAGCTTAATGGCTAGGGCTTATGTGATGCAAAGAAGACGGAATCGTACTGTCTTTGGAAGGTTGTTCTTCACTTTGTAGATTACTTTGAAGGAGGAGGCGTTTGTTGAGATGGAATGACCAGTGTTGACGAGGTGTTCCATTATTGCACTCCTTATATGGCCACTACTTCCTTCCTGCAGCCACGCTGGATAGTGTTCTTTGACCCTTTTTGACAGGATACGCCTTGAACGACCGATGTACCTGGCTCCAGAGCAACAGGTGAACTGATATATACACATAGAAGTGGTCAGGTGCGGGATCTTGTCTTTTGGGCTTCCGCAGATCAGTGGGCGACTAGAGAACACTACTCGCAATGTTGCCGCAAAGAATGTTCTTCTTAAAGAGGTGGGGATTCTCTACCTTCATGTTATCACGTAACTCTTCTTTAACAATCGTTTGTGACAACTCATCACTTTTGTCACTACTCTCTTATATCAACATCCAATCCATCTGAACTTACTAATTGTATTTTCGTTTGACAAATTTAATGTACATACACACACACACAAAACAACCATATATATATTTGCAATTGTACAGCTATGAAAATGAATTCGCCGCCAAAAAGCGACTTTTCACTGAACTACTGGTCTTCTGTCTATTAAAGTGCATAAGGAGAATGTCCCACTTCTACCTGTAACAGACATGGTTTAATCACCATACCATCAGACTGTGAAGTGGCTAGCTGATATCCTTGGAGCAGTAAGAAGAAATATGACAAAATATAGCCTTGGCGATGCATTTTGACTTCATCAACTCAGTGAAAGATATCAACGTGTTTGAAAGACAAATGCTTTCACCACAAGATGTCACCACTCTATTCATAAGCGTCCCCCTGACCGAGACAATACGCTTCATTTGTGACGAAATCGAAAACAATAACGTAGAAGTTTCTCTTCCCTTCAACTACTTGAAGGAACTACTTCTCAGATGTACGTTTAATATTCAGTTCAAATTTAATGAACAGTTCTATGTACAGAAAGATGGTGTAGCCATTGGGTCTCCTCTCGGTCCTTTCCTAGCCGACTGCTTCATGGATAGTCTGGAAAACTACACCCTTGATCCTTTGATAAGTCAACTGCGATTATACAGGAGATACGTAGATGGCATGTTCTTAATATGTGATGAAAAAGTTGATTTAGAGTATCTCCTATAAACCTTCAACGCAACAAATCCATCAATAAAATTCACTTTAGAACGTGAATCGAACATGGCATTTCCATTCCTCGATGTACTACTTACCAGAAGACAAGACTATACGACCCAAAGATCAATATGCCACAAGCCAACATGGACGGGACAGTTAATCAACTTTCAGAGCTCCGTCCCACTGATTCGAATGCACAACCTGGTACGTACATTGAGTTCAAGGATGAGAAAAATCTATTCAGAAGACGAAATAGAGAAAAAATTGGATTCATTACGTGAAACCCGCCTAGGAAATCGGCATCCACGGAGATTCATAGAGAAAAACATGAAAGAGAAGCCTCCATAGCCAAAAGTTCCAACTGTTTCTAAGAAAATTCTCTTCATGAACCTGGAATTCAAAGGTGATATCGAAGCTAAAATTCCTAGAAGCCGCCTTTCCAAATATCTGAAGAAGATATTTCAAGCAGCCACCTTATGTGTCGCATTCTCCAGCAGACGGCTAATCCAATCCACTTCAATGTGTATTTATCAGTTTACTTGCTCGTGTGGAGCAGAGTATATCGGCCGTAAGCAACGTCAAGTCCACAAACGTATTCTGGAACACTGTCCAGCATGGCTAGCCAGCCAGAGAAGGAAAGAAGAATAGCACTATCCTCGAACACCTTGTCATCTCCGGACAGTGAGCACCCCAGCATGAATGCTACACAGAATCCTTCAATATCGCATAAAAGGACTTCGCATACACCATCTCTACATGGCTGAAGCATTAGCCATCCGAGATCAGAAACCTGACTCCTGCATTCAAAAGCGCTACATACATTCGCTCGGCATACCGTGGCCAGAGTAACGTTCTTACTATAATTTTGCTTCATTTTTATTAATAAGTTTACTATTATTTTGTTATTATTATTATTTCACTATCATTATTATTCCTATCATCCATATTTTATTGTCACTCTGTTACTGTTTATTAATAACATTGCGTTTTCATACAGATTTTATGTAAAAACACTTTATCGCCTTTCCACTAGTTCCTGTCCATTCTACGCGAGCTTATTGATTAGTCATTATCTCACACTTATTACGTCATACCAACTTCTGTCTCCTTTCTAACTTACAATTAGTCATCCCTTCTAGGTTACACTGTACATTACGTAATACATGGTTCGAGGAAAAAGTTTACCAGTATCTGACTGGCCCAAAGATTTCCATGTTAAATATAGTTACGATTGTCATTACACGGCATTCTGTTTACCAACGTATTAGATCTTAGTGAGAAGTTATCAAGAGGAGAGAAAATATTTCAACAAAACTTTTACAGAGATGGAGAACAACTTGAGGCTGATGAAATTCATTTATAATTTCGCTGCAAAGAACGCCTTACTGACGGATTTAGAGAGATGGTTTTTGAGCATATCTGAAGCTTGATCACCTTTGAATTCCAAGTGCATGAACAAGGTTTCCCTTGGAAGTGAGGTGGTGACCATTTTAGATTGCTTATCTTTCGTGTTACTGTCAATAAATCGGTTTGGGTAACCGTTTTCTACAAGCGTGGCTTTTAAGAAGTCAAGTTCTTAGTCAACGCAATCTAAACTACAAATGTTTCTTATCCTAAAACAGAGAGAATGAATTAAGTTTCTTTTCCTGGAGATAGACAACCAACTATAAAAATTAGTTAGTTTTCCATTCCATGAAGGCTTCCGGTGGATGGATTTCTTAAGAGATTCGTCGTTGCGTCTGCTAAAGCATACATCAAGAGAGGGAATGCTTAGTTAAGGATGGCAGTTGTTGAATGCAAACAAGACATCATCAAAAATTATGCTATTATCGCAGATAATGAAACTTTCGTCTATGTATCTTCTATAAATGATGAAATGACCGATGGTTTGACTAACATGACAGTTTCCAAGCTTTGTCATAAAACAATCAGCCAACAAAAGACCCTGTGGTGATCTCATCGCAATGTCATCTCTCTGTCTAAAACTCTCATTACTGAAGGTGGGCTGGACATTCAAAGTGCATCTATATAAAAGTTCTTTGAGGTAGATTGTCGGCAACCCTATTTCTAGACTATTTGTATCAATATAATCACAACTATGGTAACCTATATATATATTCGATTGTACCGCTTGATAATAAATTCTTTGAAAAGTGTTACTTCGCTGAAAATATTGTGTTCAACCAAAATAAAACGCAACTGAAACTGATAGAGTGAATCGTCTCATCAAACTATTCACTAGTGAAATACAAAAACCTTACTTCACATCGAGAATATGTTTGAATACTTGAAAATACATAATTTATCTGAAACGTTTGATATATTCGACACACAGAACACCTGATCACGAAAACATACGCGTACTTGTCGCACACACATTTATATAAAAGTTATTCGAAATTTTAAAGCATATCTGAGATTTTAAGAAGCCCAAATAACTTTTAACAGTTTGTCTTCTGCATCTGCATGAAACCACCAGAATCCACCTGAAGAAACCGAGTCTGTGTGTTCAGAAGAAATTCATACGGCCAGTATTCACTTATCTTGACCATTACTAATTGAATGTAGAAGAAGTAATATCTCATCACTTAATATAAAAACTTTACAAGGCCATTACAGAAATTTTGTTGGTCACGATGCAGACAACAAAATCTCTCCATGGCAAAGTTAAACAAGAAAATACCTACAATGAAACTGTCAATTATCATCGCCGAAGTAAGCTGATCACAAATGAAGAAGCAAATCAATAATGTTAGTAGAGCACAATGGATTTACACGCTACAGAATCAGACAAAAAGATTGACAAGAAATCAGAAATCACATAGAATGGACTACAAATCATCCTAAATAATAATAATGGATTAAGACAGAATTTGACCTCAATCCTACATACACACACATTAGAATCCACGAACTGTCCCAGTCAACACAGTTGCGGTAAGCCTTTTCCATCACTCAGTGTATTCACTCAGTTGATAGTAGCAAGCAGGGGAATCTACCATGTCTATTTTGTCAGCTGGATCTACCTAAATCGCCAGAAGTTGTTGGTGATCCTACTAGAAATGTTACCCAGCACTAACAGTTTCAGATGACAAGTGTTGTTGTTTACTAAGTTATGGAAGCATAAGAATCAACTCTTGAATAACAGGTGTCGAATTAACTTTCAGAAATAATATTTTGCCGTTATAAAGTGCGTATCTTAGCTATCCTCATTGATTCATTCACTTAACAACATACAATTACCTCGAATCAGCATAAAGAAATCAGCTGAGATTTTGTAAATTCTGCTCTACAATAAATCTGATAAAGCTGTTAACAGAATTAAATACGCAAACTTCAGTAAGAAGAAAGACGTTATTTTACTTTTCAGCCATTGCTAAATAAACGACATTTTTGCAACAAGGAAGTCAAACCAAGATACGACGTTAAAATAACAGCAATGCAGGAACAAAGTAGACAGACTTCGTAAAAGCACTGTGATGCAAAATCAACACACTAAAACTGATGTAAGTAGTAGTAACGGTAGTCTCCGAAGAACTGGTAAACTAAGTGAAGTTAGAATAAGCAGAAAATATTGTCCTCAAACTGATACAAAGTCCTAATCATGTAGGTTACTATTCTTGCCTTGAGTTCCGAGTGGAGCATAGGGCTTCAAAAGCACATCTACACTTGGTCCAATTCTCTGCCATCCTCTTCAGCTGGCTACACGACTGTCCACAGTCTGTGATCTCCTTATTACACGACCTCCTCCATTTCACTGTCCAAACCACACCCGAACCACCGTTTTCTATTAGGGTTCCACACCAGCAATGGCCTGCATTGCTCGTGATGTCATTCAACCGTCTCCTCAGAGTGTTTTAGATTCACCTCCACTCTCTTCATCATATTTTTCGAGCAGTGGTCTGTAGGCTGGTTTGTTCCTAGGGTTACTCCTTGCTAATTCTTTCTGGATAGCTGGCTGGCTGGCTATCTGATCTTCAGTACTCAGGCAGCGAAGGTGGCAGCTACTGATAAAAGTCTGTGGTAACCTGTTCGAAGTGCTTTTCGTGACACGTTGGCCATGTTTCAGAACCATATAGAAGAAATGACTGACTGACTGATTGACTTCACATTTGCGTTGAAAATCCGATTCAAATCTTGTTGTTTATGCTGGCTCGCTGGCTGAGTGCAGTGCAATGAAGTGCATAAGATTTACAAACTGGTTTCACGTTGATGAAGGCGTATCTCGCCTTGTCTTTCCGATTCTGGCTGGCTTTGACATTTTCATCCGTTATGGCCACCTGTAGTTGAAACGATGTTTCCTGACGAGATAAGTGAAGGAGGCAACGTCTCTTAAATCTTTCCTGTTGATGTTGATTAGTGCTGGGTGTTGTTGTTGGCGGTGGTGGTGGTTGGTTATCTTCATCACCTCCGTCTTCTCTGTGTTCACCTGCAGTCCTGTCTTTGCCGTCATTCTCTCCTTCCAGTTTGTTCCATTTTGACTGCAAGTTTTCGAGTTTGTGTGACATCAGGCATAAACATCCACACACGAAATCCAGATCTTCTAGAGTCTTTCTATCAGTACGAAGTGGTGTTCCTGTCTTCTCACTGCCTGCTCACAGTAAGACGTATAATCCAGTCCACCACAATCAAGAATATAATCGGTGATAATAGACAAGAAACCAGCTTGTCTTACTCCTGTATGCACTTCGAACGCCTCACTGAGTTTTCCACTGTGGATCACCTGACATGTGGCATTGTCAAATAGCCAGCTGATGAATGAGGCTGATAAAGACTTGTGCACTGCACGCCGTAGTGTTGAAGTAGTTTCCACAATAGTGTAATATAGTTTAGTATTAGACATATACTCAGGGAACGAACCAAACAATAAACTGTTGCTCAGGAAATATGACAAAGAAAGTGAAGATGAATCAAACACACCCTGAGGAGATCATTGGCTGACATTGCCCGCAATGCAGGTAATCGCTGGAGTAGAATTCAAATAGGATGAGACAAGTTGAACTTCGTTTCGTTTGTAACATGCGGGAGATCGTGTGAGTTGGTGGAGATAAAAAATAGTGGGTAGTCATTGTCCAACTGAGGAGGACGGCAAAGAATAGGACGAAGTGAAGAGGACAATCATGAATAATCATAATTTCATAGAATATATTTGTCAGTGTGATGCAGAATATTACAATTTTACGTCTTTCAACTGACACTTCGCACACACGCACACACTTTATCTCTCTCACTTTGTCCAGAAAATGAACACAACAATCCCTCGATAGTTTAAACCATGCTAAAAGGTATCATTAGGATAAATCGTTTATTCACTGGATTAATTTAACCATTTATAACAAGGCTGAAATTCACAATCAATAAATAAAAAAAAGAAACGTAATAATTATGGGGTTTTTATTGAACTATTGAATGTTTAATGATATCTTTCTACTTGTAAAGTATAATTTTGGGGGGACAGATACTGAAAGTGGCTGTCAAGTCTGTAAATATCAGTATACAAAGATTAGAGTGGTCTCTGTGTAACTGAGTATTTCTCAAATTCCAACGAAATTCACACAAATCAGGTGGATATTTCGTGAGAAAACAGATCTGTCTCACTACACATCTCATGGATTACACTACCAATATATTCGGATGGACTATCCGGATCATCGCGATCGTCTCAATACTCGTCAACTTCTATATCGGTTTACTATGGATAGCTAACCTGTTCTTTTGTTTTCTGAGAAGGCGAAACAGTCAGTCTGTGGAAGAAAGTGCTGGTGAAGGTCAAAATATACCTGAATCAGACTCATCGTACGGTTCATTACGTCGATCCACAAAAGTTCACATATGCCTCATTGTAATTTCTGGCTTTGTTATACATCTTACAGGAGGAGTGAGAATAGCCTACCTCACTTTAACTGGAACTGACATTCGTGTTATCTTCGGTGAATGGTTCTGTAGGATTCACATATTTCTCAAAATATTTTCATTCGATATCTCTAATTGGTGTTTCGCACTTCACTGTTTCGAAAATCTCCTTGTTGTTATTCCCACTGGAACACACTATTCATCACTGCTCACTTCAGACAACTCCATCATACTTGAAGTGATGACTGCCATCGCAGTAGCATTGTCAGGAAGTATTGCAGCTGTGACTCTATCGAATAAAATGTGCAATGAATATTATCACAGTATGAACCTGATATACAGTAGATTTATTCTTGCTACACTTCTTCCTTCAGTAATACCGATAGTCACCTCTACTTTATTGATTAAGCTGGTATACAGACAAGAAGCGGTAGTGAACACTAGTCACCATCGAATTTCCTTACCTAGTGAAAATTCATCTGAGATGTCTGCGTTATCACCAGCACGCAGAATTTTTGCAGCCAAAATGAAAATCATCGTAGCCTGTTCATATCTTTTATTTGAATCACTTATATATTTGTTCATGTTGAAAAGAAGCAACTATTGTTGTTTTACAACATTTCGCAAACAATTGGATAATGAAGGCTATTATTTATTGGCCTTACGCTTGATGCACTGCATTCTGAATACAACTCAAAGTTATATTTTACTGATATCTTCACCAAACATCACTTGTAACTGTTATCACATCATAAATTTAATTATGCGAAGATTACTATATCGGAGAAACTGATTCCATGACGCCTTTGGCTTTGTGAGGAGCGTTTAAAGGTCAGGTCTACAAATGAATGCTAGAGTATCTGAAGTGGCGGTGTGATAAAACCACAACGGATGATTTCTTCGAATCATGTCACTAGTCAAATCAGTACTGAATACTGTCATGAATCATGTGTCGCAGACAGATCAAAGAGAAAAATGAACTCTAGCTTAAAATTCATTTTTCACTGATTCCATGGAAACAGAAGTCTTTGTGCTGCTTAAAATAATGTGAATACATGACTTGTTTCTCTAACACTTCTTACTTGTCGTCATCATTATCATGAATTTTCTTTCCTTCACGTTCCCCAGTGGAACATAGGGCTTCAAGCTAGTGGTTTGAAGTTTCTGTAGCAGTGTTTATTTTACAGGATGGGGTTGCTAGCCTCATGCCCAACCTTTCCTCTTCACCAGCATTATTTCTGGCTTAGCGAGGTAAAGGAGTGCGTTTGTGGCCGGGTATCGAACGCCGGACCATGTGCCTGGTCGGTGAGCGTCCTAACCGCTATGCCACCGACGCACATTTTCATGAATGCTGGCTAACATTTTTATATGTGTTACGCTTTTATTTCGATTTGTATCTCTAACCTGAAATCCTATTTTTAATGTGAATCATCTGGTTTAATGAACAATTATTGTTATATATATGATCCACAAGAACCACTGGCTTCCAGCTTCGTTACTTATGTGACAATTACTTGTGAGAGATGTGGGTGTAGACATTGTTGTTTACAGGCGATTCCCGTGAAGAATAAGAAGTTTCTTGATATAAGGATAAAACTCGGCCACTGTGGTGGTACAGTATAACTCCATTATGGATAAGATTGTATTTTGATAAATCACACAGTGTTGTTATACAGTAATATTTAGTACTGATGACTACGTTTCGAGCACAATTTATTATTGCTCTTAACCATATCAAAGCACTAATCGCATAACTTTCTTGCGTCGCTTATATACATGAGTACAAATTGATGATTAGACATTTGAACAAAATCAACATAAGATGAGAAAGTACATTCTGAAATAATAATATTAGTGTTATCAATCAAATACAATCAGATCGGAAATAAGATTTTTTTTACAGTAAAAATAATACGCAACTTGTTAGAATGCTATGATGTATGTGAATTGAATACATTTTAACATTATAGATTATCCTCTTCTGATTTGACTGACTGGTGGTAATAATATCTTCCGTATCTCTGATATTTGCACTGAGTCACTTCTGTTGCATGTGTTTGATGTAGTAGACTCGGTGAACCAGGATTCAGTAATCAATCCCTCTCTCTACCTCCACCTATCTATATTACTCTTTAGAATTTTAACTCTGTTCCACCCACCCTATTGTGTGGTTGTGTGTTAATGCGTGAAGTGCAATTGCTGAGCTTTTTTCTAAATTACTAATCTTCTAGGGGTCAACCATTCTAACCTTAGGTGAATTCTTATGTTCTGACAATCTCGCTACTTCTGATCTACTAGTTTTATCTATGTAGTTTACTTAACTCACTGTCATTGTAAGGTGTTTTGTAAATGATATTATTTTGTTTAATTGAGTCAACCTACAGGGTCCTTTAGCCTACAGAGCTTTTCCTACCTGAGTGAGTTTGTAGGTTTGAATGTCACCCTAATTCCTGCTTTATTGAGAATCCTACGTAGGAAGGGACTTAGATGTCCTCTCCTTATATATTAAAACTGTAGATGCCTTGTATTCTTTCTTATTTATTTTATCCTTATTTGTTTCACTATTATTTTCATTTTTCTTTTGACCTATTTTGATATTGCTAATGAATTTTATAGAATATTTGTTTAACACCAACAAGCTCATCTTCTATCTGTTTCAATTCATTGTGGAGATTCGCCAGTCTCACTCTCAGTCTTCTCTCAATTTCACAGAGTTAGGTATATGTACTTGTCGAGTCACAAGTGGGACTCAATGCACATCCTGGATTTCACTGTTGGTCACCACTAATCAAAATGCCTCAAAAATCGTTCGTACTAGGAGCCGACATGTTATTAGAGGCCAAATATTTCGGTCCAATCAACCACAAGGAAAAATCGAAATTTATCTGAATAAATAATGTGGTAAGGAACAATTATACACTATTATAATCAGACGACGTCCGAAACTCATGACTTTACAAATAAGTCAACATTTACCCGCCCACATGTTTTGCGATCACAACTGTCGGCAAATACGTACTCTGCAGCCATCATTGGCTGGTTGGACAACACTTGTGGTACCAACTAAGAAGGCTGGGTAAACTCTGAGAATGCATACAAATTGGTTACGTCACCCTTTACAACTTGATGCACACCGCAGTACCCTTCTTGTAAGCCTCATTCGACAAACATGAATATAGTGAGGATTCCATGGAACCGAAAGCGTTGACGCCTGGTAACTCTACTGAGTTTAGTTGGTGTATTCCTACAGCTTCTCACTGTCCCCCTTACGCGTCCATATTCACACCTGAACAGTCAAAGATATAATATATTCTCTTCATTGCTTGGACGATATCAATGAGAGGCACATCTTGGATTGGAAATGGGTTAGTGTGACTGAAGGAGATTATTTATATCTCATCGTCAGAATGGTGTAACGAGAGTTTCACTTTTCGATAACTGTCTACGACTGACGGCCACTCGACTACTACTCCCACACCAAGAGAAAAACACAGAGAAAACGGACTGAAAAGACAGAGAATAAACGCTCCATGGAAAATCCAGTCTGACTAGAAATTACAGCTGTTTCACATGGGCAATAGAAATCACTAGTTCAAGATGCAAGAAATCTATGTCTTCCACAAAAATCCATTGACATTACCTTCAATCTGCATTAGGATCAAATATCTGATGCAGAAGTCTCGTGAAAAATTCTGTCCTCACACACACACACAAACAGTGTGATCTAGCTGGGTCTCTCAAACTGCTAAGAGTCAGTGGCTTGCGACTCAGATTCACATGGCTCAGCATAATTCCCAGCAGAGCAGCAGGTGCTTTTACTTCTTGCCATCCTCTAAATTTTATAATTCTTCGGGGAATGTTTGCTTACTTAATAAATCTTCTTCATTACTTCATACATCTTCCCCTCGCAATGGTGTTTACCAATTTCAATGAAATTACGTTTGAAAACCTCATAATATGTCTACTTTTTCGAAGTGGGACAACTTGAACTGAACTTGTGCTAAACTCTGAGTTAATTCCCCGTCACCCAATTTTATTTCTTGCCAAAGTGAGGCATTCGGCACTGTGTCAAAAGTTGAGAGTATTGGTCAGCAGTCGGCCTCTATTTTGCTTTGTATCTGTAAGACATATACAGCGATAAGAAAAGACGTGAACCGATTAAGCGTTTCTGTTAAAGGAAATCTTTACAACTACAAGGTGATTAATGCTGATTTTACTCGTTGAATGATAGTTAGAGAAGAAAAGTTAATTGATAAAGTAGTTAAGCTACACTGACTAAAATGTTTACGGCACGTGTCATAGATATCTCTCCCCATAGCTTCTCCCACGACAAATGATAGATGAAAAAGGGTTAGTATTGGTCAAATCGGAAAGTAAGGCCAATCAATCCATGAAGTCATTGACTGCAATGTGCTTAGAATGCTCGGTTGGGATTCTTGAACTGCTAAGAACCAGTGGCTAGATACGATTGGTGACATGGTCAAAAATTGTTTCTGATGACTTGGAGATTTTCACTTTTTTTGTGCCAAGTTCTACACTGCTAATTCAGTTAGGCGAATTAGGCATCAACAGTCAACCTTTATCCCAATAGTTAACAGTGATTGAATTGCAGTGAGGAGTAGGGAAAGCTATTGATAATTCAGCCAAGAAATATCGGAGTACTAAGGAATGTTAGAGGCCGTAGTCAACAGGCCTTCGACCTATATTTCATGTTCATCGGCACTTATCAAATGGATGCATCTTTAATCTTGAGAGAACTGATATGCCTCTGAGATTCGAATTTGCTTGACCTTGTACTGCAATCAAAGACAACATAACTAAGTTTAGGTTTGCTGATGAGTGCTAATAAGCACGAAACCTAGGATCGGAGCTTACTACTCAGTTGCGTCTAATCTTCTTACTTCATTTAGAAGAGCAGTGTGATTACAAGTCAGTTAGCTTTGTGAACAGATCGCAGGTTCAACTGACAAAATTCAGTGAACAATGTGGACCGAACACAACATTTTTTCATTTCTTTGGTGTTTCACTACTGATGATGTTGTTTGGGGGTAATGGGTTGCTGGGGTTTCTTGCTCCAATTCCAAGGTCAACTTTTCCTCGGACTTACTGAAGACTGAGCAAGGTTTAGATGTGAGTCGAAGGGGAATGGAACGCGGATCACAAGTACAATCGACAAGCATTCTTCTTCAGGCGTCACTGAGTTTTCTGTTGTGAATTGCCTGACACGTGGGCTTAACTTATAGCCAACTGCTGAATGAAGTTTAAAAAGGTTTGGGGCACACCATAGTGTTGAAGCAGTTTCCAAACTACTTTGCTGTCAGTGCTGTCTAAGACGTTTTCAAAATCAATGGAATTGAGGTACAGATTTGACTTCCATTCTATGCTTTTTTCGATGATGATGCATAGACTCACAATTTGATCTACACATGATTTACCTTTCCAAAATCTAGCTTCCTCCAGTTGGCGGAGTTCTGTATCCATTACATGTTTCATTCTTTACAGGATATCACGTCTTAGTATTTTACTTGACCTGGACAAGAGCATGATTCCTCGCCAGTTCTTGCAGAGGCCTAACTAGGTCGCCTTTCTTTGGTAGTTTGACAAGATAACCTTTCTTCCATATGAAAGTGCGAATGAGTTTTTAGAGTGAACTGAATTTCTGTTCGTTGTTCACAGACTCTGATCGTATAAATCTCTACACTTTTTACTCGTCTAATTAGTTTATTTGTTTTTTGGTCGTATAATTACACTTTAGTCTGAAAAGTACGGTTTTACACACTTTGTTTATCATGATTGGTGTACAATTAAATTATTATGCGCATTTTGTAGATAGTAGTTTACATTTTTGATAAAAGTTTTGTTTTAAAAAGATTTGATAAATCACAGGTCCGGATATTTCTTATTCTGAAGCTATTGATCTGTGTACAAGCATAACTACAGCTTCGTAGCTTTAATATTAGAATACTTGCCAGCTAAGCGATAGGCAGGGGCTCAATTCCCAACCGACGCATTTTTAAATCTCATCTAGCTACTAGTAAACCAAATTCACAATTTGCAACTTACATAGTTCGAGTGGTGAAATAATTCATTGTAGATTTTACTTTGGAAACCAAGTTAGTCCAGTCACTACAATATACCACCTGCTTGATACCACCACCATTAATGGTAATCAAGAAAACAAATTTGCATAAAACTCCACACTACTACTGATCGGTTGAAATGAGTAGTTGCATACTGCCACTCATATCAACCAGTAGTGCTTGTTAGCTAGTCAGATTGAGATGATCCAAACACCGGAGGCCATCTCGCTCACCGGCAATGCACATGATTTGACCCAGCTCAGATAGCCAAATCAGTTCAAACCACACCCGATTTTTGGCTGGTCGCTTGGTCGAACTGGTCATTCGGCCAAACGGCTGTCCGGTGTTTAGGTCAACTCGATATGTTTCCTTTAGCTCGTAGAGGAACATAGGGCTTCAGCCGCACGTATCCATTGCGTTCGGTTCTTCGCCAACCTGTTCACCCCGCTCCACATCTGCTCGCATGCTTTCATCTCCTCTTCAAATCACCTCCTCCATGTCACCCTCACACTGACTACCAACTCGCCTCTACTCATTCAGGTCCCACTCGAGAGCGATGGCCTGGCGTGTGATGTCATTCACTTGATGGTTTGTTTTCCAGAGTATGAACAATCCACCTCCATTTATTCCTGCATACTTCTTGCACAGTTGGTTCCTGATGGGTTGGTTCGCTCATTGCCAGAGATCCCTCATTATTGCTGATCTTTTCTGGCCATCTGATCTTGAGGGAGGTATTGAGCGAAGACAGTTGTTAATGGAAGTCTGTAGTTTGTTCAAAGTGCCCTTCGTGACGCTTCACGTCTTTGATCCGTATAGTAGCACTGACTTCACACTGGAGTTGAAAAACCGGATCTTATTTTACATGCTGAGTGCTGTTGGTCACCACACAAACTTGAGAGAAATGAAAGCTTGCCTTGCTTTCCCGATCGTCGTTTTGATATCCTCATCAGTTCCGTCCGCCTGTAATTGAAACGATGCTACCCAGGCGGTATTTAGACATAATTATACTAGTGCATTAGAGCGATCTAATGACACGTCTGTTTTCGTTAATGGTTATTAATTTACGAAATCGAAGTAAAATCGGGTTTGAACAGTTGTGTACATTAGATTTTGAGAGGTTAATCTTGTACTGGCTTCAGAAGAGACACTCGAATTTGGATATGCAATTGGGGATGACTTCACATAATCAAGACAGAGCTTGATTAATCTAAAAATCAGTGTGGAAATATGCTATACTCAGTATAAGGAACCGAATCCTGGTTTTCAACACTAATGTCAAGTCAATGTTTATCTATGCTCTGGAGACTGAGCACATCACCATAAGCATTTCTGACAGCCTTTTGAAGACCTCCATCAACATATGCCTTCGTTCCATACTGATGATCAGATTTCTGACCAGAAACGCCAGAAAAACTCTGGCAGCAGATGAACCAACCAAGAACTCAATACCCTGACATGCTGACGAAATCTCAGCACCGGTACAAAAGGCTTGTTTGGCATATTCCATCTCTTGCTTAGTAGACGTCATATCCAGCTGGCTGTCAACCAGAGGGCGTGTGCACTACTGAAAATTTTGCTCTTTCCTGCTTTATGGCTATTGAAAGTGGAAGACATGAAACGCCTGGCTAACTGTCTTTGATCATATGTGCCTGTGTTCTATCTCCCGTGTTAAGTGGTGTAATGAGGTGAGCAATAATAGGGTTAGGCGTCGAGTGATAGGTAAGGAGGGGAAATAAACCGAAGAGGTTGTGAAGTTGCACCAGTTGAGATGGTTAGGATTTGTGCTACTCCTTCCTCGACGGGCAATGTTAGCTGACATAGGATCGATGAGGTTGGAAAAGAGTTAGTGGTGGTCAAACGAAAACATGGCCTCATCAGTCAGTGAGATCCACACCAGTTAGTTTAAGCCAGCCATGTAAGGTGATGTAGACTTCCTGGTTGGGGTCCTCAGGATGGCAAAACCAGTGGCTGGAAACAGTTGATGATGTGCCTCAAAATCGTTTTTAACGGCTAGGAAAAATGCATTCACTTTTTGTGATTTATGATGTCCAATAACATTCGATTATTCTTCTAGATTACTATTCCTTTTGCCTCACTCACACTTCTGTTTATTATCTCTCTTTTCTCTTGCTTTGCATGGTACATGAAGGAAGTGTGCCAACTCGAACTGCTGCGCATCAGTGCAAAGTTCTACGTGGAAACCAGTCAGTCAGTCATTACCCAAGAAATATTCCGAATGAAATGGAGACAGATAGGACATGCACTGGGCAGAGCGCTGAGTGACGTCATGTGCCAAGCAGGATGACGAGTGGAACTTTAGTGAGAAACGACTAGTTGATCGTTTGTCGGACGATGACATAGAGGAGATCATGTGAGGAGAGGAGGAAAGCCTTCGAGGGATCACGGAGCTAGCTAAGAAGGATAGGATGAAATGGAAAATTTTAGACACAGTCGTGTCTTCTTTGATTTATTTTGCATGACAAATCACTTTCGATCTTCATACTTAATGAAGTTATGATTACACGCTGTTGAAGACTTCCATACTAGCCGGGAAATGTTTGTTCACTATATTTTTATTCTTAAATGGTTCCCGAACTCATATCTGTTCATTACAACATCTACATTGAAGAAATATATTGATTTATATGGTAACAAGTTGTGGCGTAATCAGAAATTGCTAGTTATTATTATTATTTTTTAAAATATTTTAATACAATTTTCTCTAGTTATTAAAGTATTAGTAAATAAGTGAATATACATGTCTGACAGTTTCCAATTAAATAAATCAATAAATAATCAGTAAAGTTAAATCAATAATCACTGTAATATTCACATTCGTGCGTAAATATACACGATAATATAATAAAAATAATATTTATAACTATTTAAAATGTAGCGAAAATTGCGTGAATTACATATACATTGAACATTGAAATGAATAAATGTCGATACAATACGATTAAAGAAAGAAATTTAAACAAATAAAAGTATCAATGGAAAAGTATGAGAAAAGTGCTTAAGGGAAAATACATCTGCTCTTGTATAAACATGATTTTCATTACATCTTATTCCTTCCTTATAATGTTTTGAAGGCAGTTATAGGGATATAAGGATAAAAGCTATCGTTAGGTGTTTTCGCGCATAGGATAACAAATGCTACAATAGATATTCCTGCTGTGCAAAACGATTTTTTTGTGATTATAGTATTTCTCTAGCCACGTAATAGAAAATCAACCATGTGAGGAAATTCAAATCGCCATCGACCACTTTCATTCTATCTACACAAGTACATTGGTAGGAAAGCGCGGCAAATTTGATTTGCAATAAGTTACATTACTCCCTCTCCACCTCCCAAACGATTGCAGCGAACAGGTTTGAAATTTTTATTAAAATGCATAATATCTTGAAACAATTACTTTCCTTAATGAATTTCAACAAAAAACAGCAAACATGTAAGTTATCTAATGAAATTGCTCAACACGTGTCGAACAACCTGATCACAAAACATGTAGTTATCATAGGAATTCATACGAATATATATAATAAAGCGTTAAGAGGTGAGGACAATAGACATAGGTGGTCGAGAGGGAAGGCTATCTTATTGAAGGTGAAAATAACAATAGAGATTAATAAACCAAACATGGTAAGTAATAGTACATCTGCACTGGTAGCAAAACAAAATTTACTGAGGAAGTTTCAATGGCATGGTATGAAGGTAGTCTACATTTCAAAATAGGTAGGGCTTCCACACAGCAAAAAATACGTTCGAAATACATTCTACTATAAAATTATTACTAATGAGTTCACTATGGAACAGGAAAATGACGGAAAGTTCCACTTCCTCGACATCGTCATGGAACGCCTAGAAGACGGTGGCCTTCAAAAGTCAATTTATCGAAAGCCCACATGGAAAGGACAATACCTGCATTTTAATAGCTTTTTTTTAAATAGCTTTAAACGTGGTCTAGTCAAGACTCTGTACGATAGAGCGAGGAGAATATGCTCTATAGAGAAATTAGAGGAGGAATTTATATTTCTTCAAAAGATATTGAAGAGCAATGGGTACTCTCAAAGGTTCATCAACAAGTATGGAAGATCTGAAGTCACAAATGTAGAACAAATCACAGTAGGAAAAAAGCTAGTCTACTTTCAGCTTGATTATAAAGGTGAAAACATTTCAGCGATGATCAAGAGAAGGCTGAGCACATCACTAGCCAGAGCCTATCCTGCAGCTAAGCTCCTTCCCGTCTATCGAACAACTTGCTCTTTGATGCAATCAAAAATCGATAGATATCCTCATCACGTTAACTCCAACTGTATACACAAATATACATGTATCTGCGGGAGCAGTTACATTAGAAAGACAAAAAGAAGAGCATATCTACGATTTTCTGAACATGTACCAAAAAGCTTATGTCTAAAGGGAACAAATGCTTTAAACAGTGCCATCGCCAGGCATCTCCTTGACACGGGTCATGAGGTGGACGTCGAAAAGTCGTTCAAAATTATTAATAAGCTAAAGAGCCCAATTCTCCTTAAGTTTGCTGAAGCCATTTCCATCAAGCGCCTGAAACCTGATATATGCGTTCAGAAAGAAGCGATTATCAGTCTTTCTTTGCCCTGCTGCCTGGATATTTTCATCTCTCCTTCATCTGAATGCGAAATGCTGAAAAGTTTCCATTGTGTAAGATTATTATTGTTCGGAATAGTGTGTAATATTGCATATATATATGAATATATTATTACTGTATTCATATGTTGATCGATTGATATTTGTTTAAAATGAACTCTGTGCAAGTATGTTAAAATTGTTTTTGTAGATACATTTAATAATGTGTTTGCCCTGTAAGCAGCTGACGAGAAGGCAACGAAATAAAAGATGGTACCATTTTATTCTGCTAAAACTGTAGTTCTTGCTTCGTTCACATTCATTAAGGGGAATAAATGTGTGCAAATATATGGCCTCAAAGGCATATTGCGGTTTCATCTTGTTGTCTGCAGCCCTCTTCAGCTGCCTCCGAGATTGCCCATGAGATTTCATCTCCTGTTCACACGATCTTCTGTATGTCATCCTCCAATCCACGACCAACTCGTCTTTTAACATTCGGCTACCACTCGACAGCCAGGTTGGGGTGTGATGTCTCCTCAGCATATGACTGGTCCATCCCCATTTCCTACGGCCTACCTTTTTGAGCAATAGGTCGTTGATTGGCCCGTCGGCTGCCAGAATCCCTTGTTGGGAATCCTTTTCGACTGGCCATTTTGTCTTGGGTGTAGAGCGAAGACATCTGTTGATAAAAGTCTGAAGTCTGTCGGAATTGCTTTAGGGGTGGAGAAATGCGAACTTCTTGAATCATATAAATGAACTGACTTGTTCCTAATGCTGAATGCTTTAGATTTGTATAATGATTTTAGAAGAATCAAGGTCTGTCGTGTCTTCCCGATCTTGACTGGCTCTCAAATTCTCTTCCATGTCGCCTGTGGTTGAAACAGAGCTGACTAGATAAATAAAACAAGTGACTTCCTTCAAATTCCTCCCACTGGTGTTGATTGGAGCTTGTTATTATTGATTAGGTATTTTCATCAGCGCTGTCTTCACTTTCACTACCCGGAGTTCAGTCTTCACTGCATCTTCCGCTAAACTGTTGGTTTCTGTCTTCAAAGCTTCGAGTTTGTGTGATGTTAGACATAAATCCTCGACGAAATCCAGATCTTCTCAAATTTTACTGTCTATTCAACATATTCCCGTCTTTTCTCTCTCTCAACATATCCAGTCACATGATCCATTCCACCAAAAACCAGTAATATCATCGGTGACAGTAAGCAGCCTTACCACCACACGCTCCTGTCTCCACTTCAGAAGATTCCTTGAATTTTCTACGTTAAGAATAACTCGGAATGATGTGACGCATCGTCATATAGGTAGGTCAGGACATTTGATCGGCTTCTGAAGCCATTTAGGGATATGCTCTGAAGCCCGTCTGTCAAGAGATCAATGATTCCTCTCCGAGTATATACGACTATACACAGACTCTCACACACAGAGGTATCTTAAAGTAATAAATGTGACCTTGAGATAAAAAATGAGTTAATATATTTCTTGATTGCACATTAGTCAGTAACTAGTGTGATGCGTCTAATCCTATCTTCGCTGCAGACTGAATTCTATCAGTCAAGCTTGCAATGTGGCCATCATGCTAGGTGGCTCGCCATTACGGTGCACTGTGAATTTTCATGCATTTATTCCCCTTGATGAATTTGAATAAAGCAAGAACAACAGTGGTTTGTGCAGAATAATATGGTACCACCATTTATCTCGTAGGCTTCTCATCAGATGCTTACAGCCTAAATAAATTATGAGGTTTGCGTACAGAAAAGTTTTAACATACTTGCAAATTTTACATGTTGTTAGTTGACAAAAAGTTCAAATACCAAACAAATCACAGTTGAAAAAAACCTGTCTTCATTCAACTAGATTTTAAAGGTGAAAACATTGCAGAAATGGTCAACAGAAGACTGAGAACATCACTAGCCAGAGCCTATCCTGCAGCTAAGTTGGTTCCCGTCCATCGAACAACATGTTCTTTGGTGCAGTCAAAAGTCGATAGATACCCTTCTCATGTTAACTCTAACTGTGTATACAAATTTACGTGTATCTGCGGGGGCAGTTACATTGGGAGAACAGAAAGAAGGGCACACCTCCGATTTTCTGATCATGTGCCAAAAAACCTATGTCTCAAGGGAACAAATGGTTTAAACAGTGACATCGCCAGGCATCTCCTTGACACGGGTCATGAGGTGGAAATCGAGAAATCTTTTAAAATTATCAATATATAAAGGAGTTCCATTCTCCTCAAGTTTGCCGAAGCAATTTCTATCAAACGTTTGAAACCAGATTTATGTGTTCAGAAAGAAGCAGTTATTAATCTTGCCTTGCCCTGGTAACTGAATGTCTTTATTCTCTCATCTGATTGCGTAATCTTTGTCTTTAACCTCACTCCCTTTTATAATATGTAATTTTGCTTGTCTTTTGTTCCTACGATCTGAGTTGAACTCAGTACATTGTTGCCTAATTTATTAGTCACTCTGTATCTAACGCATATTTCATCTTTATTACGTAACTCTTTTACCATTGTATGCATACATTTATTTTGTTTAAACTTGAACTGCCTGTGTAAAAACTATATAAGCGCAATTTTATGAGCGCTGTTCACTTACTGTGGAACTTTTTGTCAACTGACAACATGTAAAATTTGCAAGTATGTTAAAACTTTTCTGTACGCAAACCTCATAATTTATTTAGGCTGTAAGCATCTGATGAGAAGCCTACGAGATAAATGGTGGTACCATATTATTCTGCACAAACCACTGTTGTTCTTGCTTTATTCAAGCACTGTGAATTGTCGGTAATAGATGGTTGGAGGCAATCGGCCACAGGAAGCCTTGAATGACCTAGCAAGCTTGACTGATAGAATTTAGTTTGCAGCGAACATAGGACTAGACACATCACATTAGTTACTGACTAGTGTGCAATCAAAAAATATCAAATACTGTCCCACAGGAGGTCAATCGCGAGCCAGAATAGCTCAGTGGTAACGTCTCTGACTGCAGCACTGGGTGACGCGGGTTCGAATCTCAGAAGGGACATGAATTCCTTCAAGGTTGCAGATACGCCTTGCTGATGAGTGCCAACTAGCACGAAATCTAGGTCGAAGGCTTCCTGCCGATTGCTTCCAACTATCTAATACCAACAATGAGTTAATATAATTTATAGTGATGGATTACACTTGTACTAAAGTCAGTTGAAGTCTTAATACAATAATACGTAATGATATGATGCGCATTTAATGAATACATCAGCAGTATGTATATATATATATATTATGATAAGACATGATAAAGTACAGAACCTTGTACAAAAGTGAAGTCCAGTTTGTCATACATTATAACCGACAAAGAAACAGGATGTGAATAAATATATATACAAAATCAACAAAAATTGGACATAAGTAAAGGAAGAATAAGTAAGTGAAAAATTGTAGAGAATATATGAAACTTTCAAGATGATACACACACCAAGTATAGTATTTACTGCTGAATCTCCTCACGAATTACTGAAATCTGATTGGTTGGTTATTATCTGATCAGTGTATTTATTATTATTATTATTGTTCCCTTGGGTTCATAGTGGAAAATAGGGCTTCAACTGCACCTCTCCACTTGCTTCTGTCTTCTGCTGTACTTTTCAACTGCATCCATGTTAATCCATACTGTTTTAACTCCTCTTCACACGATCCCCTCCATGTCACCCTTCGACGTCCCACCCGTCGCTTCTCTTTCGCGTTCCACTCGAGGGACTGACGCACAATGTCCCCCAACGGCCTCCTCGGCGAGTGTCCAATCCGTCTCCACTTTCTCCTGCATATTTGTTGGGCGATTCGTTCTTGTTTTGTTTCTTTCCATAGTTTCTTGTTGGTGATTCTTTCCGGCCATCTGATCTTAAGTATAGAGCCAGCGAAGACAGTTGTTGATAAAGGTCTGCAACCTGTTGAAAATATTCTTGGTGACCCGCCAAGTTTCTGATCCGTATAGAAGAACTGACTGACTTGACGTCGTTTGTATTGAAAATCCGAATTTTGTTGTTGATGGTGAGTTGAGTGACGAAGATCTCGAGATTGGTTTCAGGTTGATGAATGTGTTTCTCGCCTTCACGATTCTCGATTTGACATCCTCGTCCGTTCCTCCTGTAGTTGAGACAATGCTCCTTAGATAAGTGAATGAAGTGACCTCTTTCGAATCCCTCCCGTTGATGGTGTATAGGCGATCAATATTTTTTTACAATTTTGAATTCTGACTGCAAAACTATCCTGCTGGTCTGTAGTTATTACATAACAGGCGTTTTAAACGATTACAAGTTATTCCATGGTTGATGGGCGGTACAATTGGGTGGGCAACTTAAACCTAAGAAAACTTACGCGGGGGGACTTTCTTTTTTAAATGACACACTCACGAAAATGGTTACACAAACCGATTCTTTGATAAAAAACCACATTCAAAACAAGTTACTAAATCAGTTTCAAAGAGAAGCATTTTCGTGAATCTGGAATTCAATCAAAAGTGATCAGGCATTCAGATATGCTCAAGCATTGCCGTTTTTCTAAATCACTCAATGAAAGGTTCATTGCAGAGAAAATCCAGCTGACAGGTTATAGGCAGTTATGGAGCCAAATGAAAGGGATGATATCGAACAGAACAGAATAAACGTGTGCCGCTGAAGACCTATGTACCATTCTGAATAAGTATTAACAATAATAATTGATGATTGTAATTATCAAGCATTGGTTTTGTAGGGATTTTGTTTTTTTGATTGGTTGGAGGATTTCATTATGAGCTGATATCAGTTAGAGAACAATTGGAAAACCTGTAGGGAGTCCTGGATAGCCAGCTGTTTCGTCCTAGTGCTTGGGACTCCTCAGCACTACGCGACCACCACCAAGGTTTGAACCCAGGACCTTCTGGTTACAAGGCTGGCGAGCTCGTAGACCATTAAGCCACTGCAACCCAATCCGATCCAGTGGCCTGCCCATGAATTATAACTTCTGCCAATTCATGACATAGCGCGACCACTTCGCAATGTACTCATCGATGAGTTACTGCCTCACCTTTAACCTTCTGTACCCTACTGGTTACGGAGCGTTGTACAGAGGTGGTCGCGCTATGCCATGAATTGGCAGAAGTTAGAATTCATGTACTGGTCATTGGATTAGGTTGGGTTCCAGTGGCTTAATGGTCTACGAGCTGGCCCGCCTTGTAACCAGAAGGTCCTGGGTTCGAACCTTGGTGGTGGGTGCGTACTGATGAAGTCTCAAGCACTAGGACGAAACAGCTGGCTGTCCAGTACTTCCTGCAGGTTTCCCAATTGTTCTCTAACTGATTGTAATTATGTCAGATATTTTTACTCTGTTAACAAAAACTTCTACCCAATTCATGGACTGTTCAAAAAGAGAGACGAACTACCTTATTATTAGCCACAGATCAATAAATCTTTAAAATAACTGAACCATTTTAGCTAATAACAGTATATCTGATACCAAAAAGTAATGATTAACAATCTAGTTGTTGTGTATTGCAAGAATTTCTTTTATCTAACAGATTATGTTTAAGGCTGGATTTCATCACAAAACCTGACATTAGTTATACGACCATTGAGGTGTCTTCAGATCGGACACGAGGCTTACAGACTACAGGATGAAAACTTTGTCATCTGTTAACTGGTGGGTTCATGAATTATCAGTACTGAAGAGTCTAGCGCAGTTGGAGTAAAACAGAGCTCCACTATACCTCCTGGTTTCAGATGATTCTCCTAATGATGAGAGCTGTCTGCTAGCCAAAATTGGTAGACAGCGAGCAATTTATTACGTCAATGTTTACGTCCCAAATCTTGGTCATGAGCAAAAAAACAAGAACAATGACTTTGCGTGGGCGGATACGATTAGCAGATATATATGGTCTGACCTTCAAAGAAATGGCCACAAAGAGATGATAGAATAACTTCCAGTGAGAAAACGACCAATCAGAAGAATCTGTTTCTTTGAAATAATAGAGGAGATTTGTAGCTCAAGTGGATGATTTGCAATTAATAGTGTTCTCTGAGCTGTTTAACGTCGAATCAAAACACCAACAAGAAACCATCATCAAAGACCACAAGAAAATTCGTCCTACCATACATGAGAAATATCTCTGAAATAACAGCCAGAATACTGAAACCGTTTGATATAGATATAGCACACAAGCCAGCCAACACAATCAATTCATTCGATATTATGCAAACCGAAAGATCCAACAGAAAAAGGGGATAAAATTAATACCATTTACAAAATAAATTGTATGAACTGCAACAAGCATTACATCGGCCAAAGTGGGCGTCTCCTTCGAATCAGAATCCAGGAACACGAACCAGCCGTGAAAAGACACCATATATATTCTTTAGTATCAATGCATATAGACAATTATGGTCATCAATTTGATTGGGATAATGTCAAAATCTTAGACAGAGGAAACACCAAAAGTGTAGTCAGGGGATTCCTCGAAGCCTGGTACTCAAACGAATGTGCATTTAACAAGCACGTTAATATAGACGAAATATATCAACTAATAAAAGATAAATCAGGTGACCAGAAAGTTTAAAATCCAAGTCAATAGAAAATGGTCAATACATATATAAAGGTGGTTACCAGGAGACGCAATTATATCACTCATGAAGAAATTTTAATCATTTCACTTTATGCTAAATATTGCGCTGAAGATGTTGTCCAGCAGGGGGACGACGAAAGCTCCGCAACTAAACCAACCAGCTCAGAGAACACTATTAATTGCGAATCTGTTTCTTTGCTAATAATAACGAATAATCGTGTGCATAAAAAAATATATATATAAATATCTCTTGATTTTCTCAATAAACGATCTGTTGCCTGACTCTTGTCTTCTGCCGTTACAATATTACCTCCCTCCACCTCTGCCGAGAGAAATAAACACCTACATGAGGCTGTATATCATGATCCTGAAGTAAACAAAAGTAAAAACCATGCAAAACCGCAGTTGAAACAAAACCTTTTTACTATTTTTATTCTTGTTCATGTACACACACAAACAAACATATTCTAGTGTAAAAGTAATTTACCCAAATAGTCAGTGAGTAAGTAGCAGTAAGTAAACGAAATTTACAATTCAGTTCTACTGTTGTACTTTGTTTTTCTTCTCAAAAATAAAAGTGTAAACGAAACTTTAAGGGATTAAAATTGTAAAGAAAGTGAAAAGGGGAAAAAAAAAACAGTTGAAACATGAAACAAACGAAATCAACAGAAAATGTGAAAATAATATTCACTGGTTAACTATCTGTCTATCTATCTATCTACCTGTCTATCTGCCTATTCACCATCGCCATCATCGATGGTGAGCGGTATTCATCGTTTGTAATATAAAAAACAAACAATAATTACAAAATATAGTTGGAGAACAAGATTGTGTAGAATGCTCCAACTTTCTTCTTCTAACCAGCTGAATATTATCAACGAAATATTTTCTAACTTAGCATTGTTATTATTCTCATTGCAGCATTGTAATATTGATATTGGAAAAATGAAAAATAGTAATAATAATAATACTTTGAATAATGATTCATCTCTAATTAGTTTAGTATTTATAAAGTTTTGACGATTTTCATTTTTGCAACTTTCAGCTCGTCTGCTAAGCGATCCTATAAAAAAAGCAGAAGACAGAAGACAAAAGAAATGGAATGAGATAAAGTAATTTGTTAGAAAACAAAGATTTCTCCAAGTTAGATTGTTTCCCTTCTGCGATTCGAACCTGGGTCACCCAGCGCTGCAGCTGAACCATATGGGCTCGAAATTGACCTCCTGTAGGTCTTTAAGGAATACCTTTTATTGGACACTAGGCAATAACTAATGTCATGTGTCATCTCATGGCATGAGTTTCGTTAAGACTGCAGATAAGCCATCCTGATGAGTACCAACAAGAACGAAACCTAGGTCTTGTCTAAGGCTTGTCATCGATTTCCACCAACCATCTAACAACAACAGTCCAGAGTGCACAGTCATGGTGTGACATGTAGCATGGTGGCCACATTGCAAACTTGACTGACGATAGAAACACGCACAATTAGATGCATGACACTAGTTAGATTATATTGTGGTGAGAGCTGTCTGCTAGCCAAAGTTGGTAGACAGAAATTGACGTCAATGTTTATGTCCCTAATATTGGTGGTGAGAAAATGAGAACAAAGGATTTGCGTAGGCGGATACAGTTAGCATATGGATGATCTGACACAGCCACAAAGAGATGCAAGGTTAACTTTCTGTGAAAAACAACCAATCAAAAGACTGTATTTTCTACTAACAATAATCTACAATAATGTACATTAAAATCTATAAATATGTGTTGATTTTCCTTAATAAACGATCTGTTGCCTGGCCCTTGTCTTCTGTTGTTACAATATGAGATGATATTACTCATAGTATTAATGGAAACTAGGGAGTAATGAACAACTGTCTCGTACTAGTTCGAAACTATTCATGACTCCCACGTCAAGGGATCAAACCCAGGATCATCTTGGTTACAAAGCAAACTGGTTGATCCTTCCAGCCAGTGAGACAGAATCCAATGTGCTTCATAAACTCTGACTTCTGTCAGTTCGAGGCATACTCTACTACTGTCAGCCAGAGTCATGAATGAGTATTTGTCCCCACTGGTGAGATTTCCAGGCATCTGCATCTTTTAATCAGTCAGTAGTCAGCTAGTTGGTTAGTGCAAAGAGAGATTTGATTTCTTTCAAGTTGGATCATGAAATTAGCTGGGGAAAAGATATTTACTCAGTGAAGGAATATTGCTTCTTCTTTTCACAGTTCGAGTTATGCAGAAAAGTGTTGTTGAACAGTTCCTGGTTAGTATAATTGATGAAAGTTTAGTAAAGGATGGAGAAGTTTTCTATTAGTGAGCACTTCAGGTATATCAGTCAGCCCCAGGTGATCTTTAGTTTTGCTTATTTTTATTTTGATTACAGCTTAATGCCACACCGTATTTTCAGAACAAGTATGGAATTTTCAGCTTGGTTATCGGTAGCCCAAATTTTGCAGGCCGACCATAGATATCGGGTGTGTGCCGGCAGGGGATCGAACCCCGGACCATGTGCATGGTCGGCGAGAGTCCTAACCACTGTGCCACCGACGCACAATTAAAGTTAACTGGTTTAGAAGCTAACTTTTTCATCACCTGTTTCTATAGCTGAAGGGTTAGTTATACGCTAAAAAAACAGCTTTATGTGTTTAAACTCATTTTCGTTTGAAAACACCTTTTTTCACCATTGTCTTATATTGGTAAGTTGTTTCATGCGTTTCCCTCTACCTTCACTTTCATGATGGCTATCAACCATCGTAATTGTAACTTTTTTTCATCAACAGACCTACTTTTAAATTTCTTAATACCAATTCACTTCTATCATAATCTTTTGCAATTCTCTTATTCGTCTACTTCAACATTTGTTTCCGTTAAAAAAAACAATCCCATATTGATTATTTTCATTAAATCTTTATCAAATGAGACATTTTTAGTGCCACTTAACGTCCTCTTTTTAAGTAAATATAAATACAAATGAATGGATGTATTGATTAGTCGCTAGGGCGTTACCAGTGTCATGGCATCTGGTTCTTGGCTGTTACCGTAGCCTGAATTCTACCAGTCAAGTTTTCAATGTGGTCACCAAGCTTGATTGATAAAAAATTCAGTTTGCACCACCACTAAGCACTAGATGCATGACAACAGTTATTACTCTGGTGACTAGTCAGTGTAGTCGTGACCTCGAATAGTTCAGTTGGAAAGTTATGTGAAGTCAATTGAATTTCTCCTCAGTGTATGTTCAAACTACCCTGATTTCCTTTCATCCAAACGTCTCTTGTTAATATAACTTTTTTACATTTCCAACTTCTCATCATGCATTTTGAAAGAAAGGCTATAGGCTAAGGTGTTTAAGTATTCCTTTTAGAAACACTGTTACAAAATAAGTGAGTACGTAAACCTCAGCTTGATAAACGAATGCATTTAAAATACATACTACGTATCTCACCATGATGGTGAACTCTGAACTGTAGTTGTTAGATGGTTGGAGGAAATCGGTAGGAAGCCTTGGACCTAATTCTCGTGCTTGATGGCACTCATCATGATGGCGTATCTGCAGTCTTAACGAAACTCATGCCATGAGATGACACATGAAATTAGTTAATGCCTTGTGTCCAATCAAAGTATTCATTAAAGTCCTACAGGAAGTCAGTCGCCGGCCCATATGGCTCTGCAGCAACGTCTCTGACTGCAGTACTGGGTAACTCAGGTTCAAATCGCAGAAGGGGAATGAGTTCTTAGAAGATTGCAAATACGCTATCCTGATGGGCGCAAACAAGCACGAAACGTAGGTCCAAGGCTTCCTGCCGGTTGCTTACAACCATTTAATATCAACAATTAAGAGTGGACCGTCGTGGTGAAACTCATAGCATGATAGCCACATTTCTGGCTCGACTGATGACAGAATTCAGTCTGCACCAATAAGCACGACTAGATGCATTAGATTGGTAACCACTCCAGTGACTGCTAATCAATGTATTCCTTACAGTCCCTCAGATAGTCAGTCGTGAGCTCTAATAGCCCAACAGTACTATCTCTAACTGTAGCACCGATTGACTCGAGTTCGAATCCCATCTGCTTCTGTAGTTGCACCTAAGTCGTAAGTATCAGAGGAATTAATCTACCAAAAGATGATTCATAGTTGAAACCTTAGTGTAGCCTGAATGTGATAAATGAATAGCAGAATCATATTAACTCAAATACAATGAATAATCATCAAGGAATAACAGTTTTCATATTTCATGATCCTTTAACACTGATAATGTTATCGATTAATTTTACAACAGACTTATTAATTTAAAAGATGATGGATATCGTTTGGTTGACTTTCAGCGAATTCCAAATAAAAATTAGCATTTCGTATGATACATATTAAATAGAGATATAACGGAGACGTTTTTCAATTCAGTTTAATGCTATTGGGGTAGTTGTTTTCTCTGAGCTGGACGGTTTATTCACAAAGCTTTCATTGTCTTTCCAGACAGCAGCTTAAGCGCGGACTTTACTATGGATTTTTATGGAACAAGAGGTAATCATACTGTAATCCAAGTTCATTATAGGAGACAATAAATTAGATAACACATAGATAATGTAGCAGTTTCTGAGGCTTGTATAACCTCTTGTCATTGACTCATTTCATAAGGTATTATTATTGAAGCATCAAATGTCAGTCAGCAACATTTTTGTGTGAATAATAAAGTGAAGAATATATCAAGTTTCAGTTTGAAGGGATTTGATTAGTTACAGGATTGACATCAGTTAGATAACCAATTAAAAACCTGAAGTACAGGACAATTGTTTCGTCCTAGTTTGGGACTCTTTATCACCTTGTAACACTCAGGACCTGAAGGTTACAAGGTGATTTCATAGACCGTTTAGCCACTGAAACCCGATCCAACGACCCATGAATTCCAAGTTCTGCTAATTCGTGATATAGCGCAACCACTAGCCGATGTCATCGGTGACGAGTATTTGTCCTCACACCCGACCTCCTGTACCGCAATGGTCACGACCCCAGTGGGTGCGTATTGCTGAAGAATTTGTATTTGGTGCATACAACTGAATTATTGAAAATTGCAAAAAAGGCACATCTATCTATAATTTGTTTTTGATTTTATTTTGATTTTCCCAATAATTGATTGCACCGACACTTTCGGCCTCTAGTAAAGACGCATCGTGAATGTTTCATGAATAACTTGAAATAATTCGGTAAGTAATTTATCGCTGAAGCGTCCATACTAGGAATTGAAATGCCGAACACCTCGCTCCAGTCAATCATTGGGAATATCAAAAGTGAATTAAAAACAAATAATAACCCATGCCCATTGGCACAAGAGGTGGCGCCCAAGTGTTCTAGTGAATAACGCTTTGGCATTTGAAAAGAAGGCTTCTGGATTCAAGTCTCAGTGAGGATACCATCACTCACGCACTAAGGAATGCAGGTACATCCAGCTGCAGAGTCCAAGACAGGACGAAATGCGCATCGTCGATTCTACTGTCATTCACCAAATATTACTTCAAAGACACGTCTAGTTATAACAATTACCAGATTTTACTTCGAAGATATGATAAACTTACCAAACTTTCAATCAATACTGGTGGATATGGAATACCACCGAGTTGATCACATTCGACCATATGTTCTCTTTCAAAATCACCAGGAATTACTACAGGTTTCTTAACATCAACCTATTATTATTATCGAAATAAAAAAATTTAGAAAACAAAAATACAATTATGAAGGCGACTTAATGATAATAATAATAATATCTTTACACTGATCTCCTTATGGAAAAACTTCTAAAGTTGAATTTCTGTCGCAGGATCATTTTTCAGACCAATGATCATCTTAAGACACAGAGAAGTCATTGATGTCCTGGTATTTTATATCTTCATAACAATCAAACATTACCAGTAAGAACTAGAACGAGGTAAAGTTTAAGAAATTAATAAGACTTAATTAACTTCAAGCGTAAATGTCAAATGTTTCATGCAGTATTTTGTTATTAACCAAAGTCAATTGGAGACCAATCCAAAATAGAAACAACTGCTGGCCATATTTCCTGTTCTACTTTAGCGAGAAAATTCATCAGTAGATATTAAAATGACCTCGAAATGTGAATGAAACCAGTGACTGTTGTGACTCAAAGCAAAAGACGTTAGATCACAGATTGGTATCAGTTAGTGGACCATTGAAATGCGCGAAGACTACTGGACAGCTGTTTCGTCCTAGTTTGGGACTCCTCATCAAGTCGGATATCTGAGCGACTGATTATCAATGACAATGGCAAGCGATGGCACTATGTATTCATCGAACACTGAATTCTTCGCCTCTGGTTGAATGGTTAATAGGCTCACCTCGTGAAATGAACGTCCTTAGTTCGATTGCCAGTGGGGTTATCGTTGAACCTAAACTAGCGAGCATTAAATGAGCATTATTACCTGCTTTTTATTGGTTCTGTAACTGATTGATACTAATCCATGATCTAACTTGAAGTCATTCTTCAACTAAAGAATCGGATCTTGTGATTACAAAGAGAAGTAGTCATTGTATGAAGCACCCAATTCGGATATGAGGATAGTTAACAATATCAGTGAGTGATATTCACACGATCTGGAAAACTGGTGAGAGTTGAGAATTTAAGTTATAAGGTTCCGATGGAGCATTTAAATGATAGTACACAAGCTAAAGCGTCGGTGGTATAGCGGTTAGGATGCTCGCCGATCATGCACATGGTCCGGGGTTCGATCTCCGGCCGACGCACTCCCTTACCTCGCTGAGCCAGAAATAGTGCTGGTGAAGCGGAAAGGTTGGGCATGAGGTTAGCAACCCCATCCTGTAAAAATTAAACACTGCTACAGAAACTTCAAGCCTCTAGCTTGAAGCTCTATGTTCCACTGGGGAACGTGAAGGAAAACAAAAACAAAAAAAACACAGGCTGGAAGGTTGGAGGCTTTGGACTATTTCTGTCATAAGACAACGTATCCACACTGTTAAACATAATCTAGATACGATAGAACAGATATTCAACACTTTTTGTTGTTGTTTTTTCCAGTTGATGAACATTACGTACCAAAAACTACCTTGATTGATATCATCAACAGTTCTCAAATCTATCAAGTTAGACATTCAACAATTAGATGCTATTACATTTTGTAGAAACTTCGACAAATCTCCATGTCATCTAGTCAAAGGTATTTTAAACTATCAAGTGATAGTTATTTTGTTCCATCAGGCACAAAGGACTTTAATTTACCACACGGTGAACTCGTAGCGAATCATGTACCTAATACATGAAATGTCTTCAAATTAGTAGTCACAGTTTTGCTATTGCAAAGTGATTAAAAACAGTGGTATTGCTTTTTTAAAATTCACCAAAGATTCCAGTGGTTTTCTAACGAACTAAAGCTATAACCAATCGAATCCTTACAAACCAGTACTTGAAAATTAATCTGATGCACACTATAGACTGGCTCTATTTAGGAAGTTACTTGGAGTTCCAGCGATTTCATACCGTGACAAGCTGGCTCCATATAGTCAAGCAAAAGAAGACAGTTACTCGCCGTTGACATTGGTTGGTGGGGGAGATATATATAATCGCGAAATGACAGAAATTGGAATTCATGGGCCACTGGATCCAGTCCAGGTGGTTGAATGATCTACGAGCTCGCGATGTGACCGGAAAGTTCCTGGATCTTAGCCTCAATCGGTACATACAGATTAAGAGTCCCAAGCTAGGATGTAGTAGCTGTCCTGTACTTTCTGGTGTTTTTGATGGTTCTCTAACTGAATCAGCAAGTATTATTGATATAAGTATAAAACTTGGGCACTGTGGTAGAGTGTAACTCCATTATGGATAAGATTTTATTTTGATAAATCACACAGTGTTACACAGTTATATTAACTGATGACGTTTCGGGCACAAATTATTGCTCATAATCATATCATATTTATAAATGAAGGAAAACGTTGTGTGAGTAACTTGATATGATTATGAGCAATAATTTGTGCTCGAAACGTCATCAGTTAATATTACTGTGTAACACTGTGTGATTTATCAAAATAAAATCTTATCCATAATGAATCAGCAAGTGATCGAAAAACGCGTAACCAATCAAATTCCTGCAAACCCACCCTTAAAGATTCGTGCATGTTAAAGCTTTTCAGGTCTAACTATAACTTTTAGTAAGTGACTAACTTTATGAAGAAAATTTTGTTTAAGGAAGGAAACAAACAGTGCTATTTTCCATTTCAGTTTATGTCACACATCAATCGCATTTTATCAAGAAGAAACATTTAAAATCATGGTATGATAACAGGATTATATGCAATAGTTAATATAAGATAAACGGTGTACAGAAATGAAGGATAATGAAGCATTGACAAAAACAGTATCGATATAAAAATAAATAAACGCCTGATAAGTTAAACTTATCGGATATTATGAATAGAAACCACGATTAACACAAGTGAATAGTGACCATCTGATGCATGAACACAAGACTTTGCGCAAAAGTGCATAAGATGAATTCATATATACATATATATATATATTTATATGTATATATATATTTCAAAGGTTAACAAAATAAATTATTACTTATATCAATTATTGCAAAAGGTTTGGAAAGAAGGAAAGGTACCTACCGATTGGAAGAAAGACTGGCTACCTAGTTAAGCTGCCAAAGAAGAGCGACCTAGGCCTCACTCCGCAAGAACTGGCGCGGAATCATGCTCTTGTCAACGTCAAGTAAAATACTAAGTCGCGTCATCCTGGAGAGAATAAAGTATGCACTGCATGCAGAACTCCCACCCACACCTAGAACAAGCTGGATTCAGGAAGGCAAACCATGTGGTAATCAAATTGAAACTCTACGCATTGTCATCACAGAACAAAGCATATGATGGCAGCCAAATCTCTCTCGACCTCAACTTCACCAACTTCGAATAGGCCTTCAACAGAGGGCGTTGACCGAGAAGTACTTTGGGAAATATTTCAACACTACGGCGTACCTCAAGTCTTTATCAACCTCACTCAACAGCTTTGTGACAGTGGAATGTGTCAGGTGATCCACTATGGAAAACTCAGCGAGGCGTTCGAAGTGCATACAAGGAGTAAGACAAGCTAGTTGCCTATTATCACCGATGGTATTCTTCATCGTGGTGGGCTGGATTATGCATCAGACTGTGGGGAGCGAGGAGACAGGAGTACGTTGGAGCACCGATAAGAAGACTCTAAGTAGTCTGGATCTCGCATATGATATATGTCTGGCGTCATAAAAACTCGAAGACTTGCAGGCGAAAACCAACAAACTAGCTTAAGAAGCTGGCAGCGAAGACGGGACTCCAAATGAACATAGAGAAGATGAAAGTGATGAAGATAACCAACCAACGCCAACAGTAACAACAACAATAACCAGCACCAATCACCATCAACGGGAGAGATTTAACAGATGTCGCCTCCTTCATCTATCCGGTTAGGAAGCATCGTTTCAACTACAAGCGGATAGCACGGATGAAGATGTCGAAGTCAGCCAGCCAGAATCGGAAAGACAAGGCAAGATGCACCTTCATCAACCTGAGACCAAACAATAAGATTCGAATCAGATTTTCAACACAAATGGGAAGTCAGTCAGTCACTGCTTCTATATGGGTCAGAAACTTGCACTGCGCGTCACGAAAAGCACTTCAAACAGGTTGCTGCAGACTTTTATCAACAGCTGCCTTCGCTCCGTACTCAAGATCAAATGGCCAGGAAGAATAAGTAACAATAAACTGTGGGAACAAACCAACAGGCGAGAGCTGATTGCTCAACAATTATGTAGGAGAAAATGGAGATCGATCGGACATATGTTGAGGGAACCGTCGAATGACATCACGCATCAGGCCCTCGAGTGGAATCCCAATGGGAAACGATGGGTGGGTCATCAGTGCAATGGTGAAATGGAGGAGATCTTGTGAGGAAGAGATGAGAGATTGTGGGCAAGCGTGAACCCAGCTGAAGAGTATGGCAAAAGATAGGACAAAGTGGAGATGTGTTGTTGAATCCCTACGTTCCACGCGGAACTCAAGGGAATAATCTAATAAATATTGGAAAATAAGAGAATAGAAACGGAAAGCTACTTTGAAAGACAAATAGGCAAATGTATTAAATGGCCAATGTGAATTTTTAGAAAATTGGAAGATGATATGGGGTGAATAGACCTGCAAGGGTGACAATCACCCAATAATCATCCAAACAATTGATTTATTAATTTTCTGAAAATTTCAGATACGTAACAGAAAATGACTTCAAGTACTGGTGGTCATATTCTTTTTAGCTGACCACTCAACTATTTCTCAACTGATTTCTACTTTAATAAATATTTCATGTCAACAGAAGTGGTGGTTTCTCATGCATAGCACATTTCGGACATACTTTAATTGTTAAAGCTCCATAACTTCACCATCAATCGCTTTTCTATGGTTATGCGGCATCCTATTCAGCATTTCATTACCACATACCGTTATCTTTCAACCGAATATGACTTAAAAGAATCCAGGTACCTATAGTCAGAAACCTTTAATCTGTGTTCATCTTCCACCTTCGCATCGGTGGTTCAGTGGTAGAGCGCTGGCCGACCATGCACGTGGTCCGGGGTTCGAGTCCTGGAAGATGCACACCTTTACCTCCCTTAGCCGGTTACACTCCCGACAAAGAGGGAAGGGGCTAGCAACCTCACCCCATAAAAAAATCACTGCTACTGAAACTTCAAAGCTAAATCTTGAAGCCCTATTTTCCACTGGGAACGCAAAGGAAAGAAAAAAATCTCCCACCTTTAGTGACTAAGTTTCATAGTCATGAAGTAGGGCAGGACGGATTGTTTATGCGACAATTGTTTTAAACTGGCTTTGAACTTTACTTATAGTTTGAGGGCCTGTATTACTAATCAGTCGCCCGAGATGTAGTGAACCGGCAATGAAACCCGTTACTTAGGTATTGAAGGTTAAGTGAAAAATCCAATGAGCCATATATACACATTAGTGGTAAAACTTCCTCCTCATTATTCAGTAATTAACGGTTATTTACGTAGGTAAATATGTATAAATTTATATAAAGAAAGAAATGAAGACGAAATTTGCAGTATAAAATGATATCGTCATTCTATTTCACGCGTTCCCATCAGCTGCACACCACCACCTGGAATTACCATGCTGATATAGATGATGATAACATACTTTAATGTTTGAGTGGTAGTAGAGAAGAGATACTATAAAATTGACGCATCATCAATTTATACGCTTTTAAAGTTGAAAAGAAGGGGGAGGGGTAAGACAGAAAAAATTAATTAACAGAACAGTGTTAGCTTGCAGGTTCGTATAGCAACTCCTCAAAAAACAAAAGCGGTTACAGTTTATGAGATTAAGATTTGTTCAGTGAGTTGAGATCACTAAATTAGATAACTAATATCGACCCCATCAATTGATGGGGTCGCGATGGGTTCGTCTCTTGGACCTATCATGGCTGATATCTTCATGGGCTACCTTGAACAGACATAACTGAGTTCTGCTATCAACGGAACAACCTACTATCGCCGATATGTTGATGAAACATTTGCTGTTTGCAACGACATGGATCACGCATCGGCATTATATGATCGCCTAAATGAGACCCATTCAAACATCAAATTCACAATGGAATATGAACATAATAGTGAGTTCAATTTCCTGGATCTAAATGTAAAAAGAACAAACGAAGGCACGATCGAAAAGTTCATCTATAGAAAAGAAACCTGGACTGGTCAGTATCTTCACTAAAACAGCTTTTGTCCCATAAGCTATAAACGCGGATTAGTGAGGACTTTGTACGACAGAGCCTGGAAGCTGTTCACCAAACGAGGTCGAAGAAGAATTAGATTTCGTCGAGAAATGCCTAAGAGAAAATGGATACCCTAAGGGATTTATACAGAAGTATAGCAGAGAAAAACATAAGAATGAAAAACACCCAACTGTAGAAAAGAAAAAAGTGTTTATTTGTCTCCCATTCAAAGGAGATGCAGTTTCACAAAAGATTGACAAAAGACTGAAAGGTGCAATAAAATGAAGCTTCCCTGCAGCTAAACTCATAACATTATACAGAACCACTTCTTCAATAAGCCACTCAAAACTGGATAAATACTCTGTTGATGTCACCTCCAACTGTGTTTATGAATTTATGTGCACTCGCGAGAGCAAGTACATTGGAGGGACAGAAAGAAGGGCTACTATCCGGTTTCCTGAACTTATTCCAAGAAACCTGTGCCTGAAAGGAAGCAAATATTCTCAGAGTGCAATTACCAGACATATTGTTGACACCGGACATCTCGTAGAGATGTCTAAGTCCTTCAAAATAATAAATAGACGAAGGACAGCAAATGTACTACGATTTGCCGAAGCGATAGCAATCAAACGATTTAAACCAGACTTATGCATACAGAAAGAGAGTGTGATTAACCTCTCACTCCCTTGGTAACAGAATTTTGATTTTGAATTCATTAATTAGTCATCTAATTCAGTGATCTCAACTCACTGAACGAATCTTAATCTCATAAACTGTAACCGCTTTTGTTTTATGAGTTGCTATATGAACCTGCAAGCTAACACTGTTCTGTTAATCAGTTTTTTCTGTTTTCTGTCTTACCTCTCCCCCTTCTTTTCAACTTTGAAAGCGTATAAATTGATGATGAAGACGTAAACTAAACATTGTAATGCTTTCATTTTGGATGCGTCAATTTGATGGTATTTCTTCTCTACTACCACTCAAACATTAAAGTATGTTATTATCATCTATTGTAATTTCAGGTAGTGGTGTGTAGCTGATGAGAACCTGTGAAATAGAATGATGATGTCATTTTATACTGCAAATTTCGTTTTCCTTTCTTTATCGCAATATGTATAACTTTGTGCGTCCTCTATAGATGACCTCATCGATAAAGAAAATTTGCATAGCGTTAAGTTGAGCAAATTTCGCACCGATGATTTCGCACCAACAGTCTTAAAAAACAAATGAAGATTCAAGTTAATATTCAGACTATGACAATATCGATTTCTAGAGGTCATTATTCGTGTACTACATGTCGGACATGTTTAGATGATTATTATTTCACATTAAATATATGACTAATAATCTAAATTAATAATGAATGGTGATTAAGAAAATGACTTGTTCTCTTGTGTATTTCATGCAAAAGGAAGCCAAAGAAAAAGACCGTATTTGTAAGGCGAAAGAACCAAAACAGAGTTCAAAGTGCATAAGGTTGAAACTATCTGAATATGAGTTAAATAAAATTCAAATTAGCCAGTAAGGTTGAATAAAGAGTAACACTTTTGGTATACACTTAGTATCTGTTATTTTCAAAACTCTTGTTAGTTTATTCCTTCTAAAACTTTTCTATATTTTTATTTTGTAATTTTATATACAGTAGTAGATGATACATGAAGCAAAGAGATATCATTTCCATTGAGAATAATGGTCGTACTTGGTTTTTGTATATCTCAATTGGACACTGTGTAGTAAATTACTGTCATGCGTCCTGTTCCATCACCTGATGCAAACTGAATTCTTTTGGTTACAGGATTTCATCATGAGCTGACATTGGTTAGAGAACCATTGGAAAACCTGCAGGGAGTACTGGACAGCTGTTTTGTCCTAGTTTGGGACTCTTCAGCAGTACACACCCACCGGGGCTCAAACCAAGGACCTTCCGGTTACAAGGTGAGCCAGCTCGTAGACCACTTAGCCACTGGGACCGGATCCAGCGTCCAGACAATGAATTCTAACTTCTGCCAATTCACGACATAGCACGACCAGTAGCCAATGTCTTCGGCGAGTATTTGTCCTCACACCCGACCTGCTGCACCCTACTGGTCACGACTTCTTGTTGAGTGAGTACTGTTGAAGAGTCGCAAACTAGGACGAGACAGCTGTCCAGTACTCTCAGGTTTTCCAATGGTTCTCTAACTAATGTCAGCTCATGATGAAAATCCTGTAACCAATCAACCAAATCCCTACAAACCAGTACTTGAATTTCAAACTGAATTCTTCTAGTCGAATTTGCAATGTGGCCACCATTCTAGGTGTCTTGTTGTTATAAGATAGTTGGAGGCAATCAGTAGGATACCTTGGACTTAAATATTTCGCTTGCTGGCACCCATTAGTGTGATGTATCTTCGATCATGAAGGAACCCATACACCCTCCTTGAGATTGGAAACCGTGTCAATCAGTGCTGCAGTCGGAAGCTTTACTAGTGAACTATTTGGGTCTATATCAGTCTTTATATATATATATATACATATATATATATATATATATATATATATGTATAACTGAGTATGCTGGATTATTGTGATCTTATGAATACGTAAGTATATATGCTTGAATTTCAATATAAGAAAGAGTAACATGTTTGTATTTATGGTAAAATGCTACACAACTTTTATGATGTAAATTTTTATAAATTACAAAAATGTAAACAGGGAGGAAGGATTACATTTCACTTAAAATCCCGACAAATTTATCAAGAAACACATGACAAAGAAAGCGGAAAAGGACTACTCACTATCCGTAAACTAGAAGACTTTATATATAAGACTGCAATTCAAGGGCCATTTACCAAATGAAATAATTAAGAAGAAATTAAGAAAATCAGTTCAAAGAACTTTTAATGCTGGCTAGCTGCACGTCTTATTCTCTACACGACCGATGGTGCTACCTCGACTGAAAGATGAAGTAACTAGACTAGCCACTTCTAATTGTATCTACCAATTCAAATGCGCTTTTGGCGGAGCGAGTTATATTGGCCGATGCTCTGGGAACTTGATTTTTCATGCTCACTCGGGACCATCTCCCAGTATGGCTAAGTAAAGGTGTATTTAAAACCATTAACAGTTCGATATTGGACCACTTGGTGCAAACCAGCCGGCCACAAAGCCAGCCAGCGTAGAAGAATCCTTCTCTATCATCTACCGGTTGCCTAGTAAATTGCCAAACACATCGAAGTACCGCATGCTCCAAACAGCAGAGGATATCGCGATTCGCGTGAAACATCCAATGCTTTGTATGCAAAAGAAGTAAGTTAAGCCGCTACTACTGCATTGGCCGACCTTCAGTGGAGACTATAAATTCATGAATACGTAATATTATCTTTTCTAATTTTTCTGACATACAGTTTATTGTTATGTTGATGATATCGAACTGTAATCCATTGATATTATTATTATTATTATTGAATCGATATTATTTAAACATTAGTGTTGTTGTCAAAGCGTTATTCACAAGTCTCAGGAGTAGGGGACACGGTTCATCTTACTGAAGGGTGATAGTGCATCCCCAGGTGAAGAGTCCCAAACAGGACAAAATACACTACGACTAGTGGTGTAAACTCAGTCAGCTCGTCACTACTTTAGTTGATAGGCATCTGAATACATACGAAAAATGGTCAAAAACCATACTCTCAGACCCCCAACATCCCCTCTATTCCCAACTCTCGCCTTGTATCTCATCAAGTAAAAGCAGAAATCAGTATAAAATAATTTGTGCTCGTACAACCAAGTACAGGAACTCAACGATACCATACTTGGCCCGTGTTCTAAGCGACAGAGACAATGTTAAGCGTGAAACCTATGACTTGCTTTGTTGTTAATAACATAATTTTAGGCTCTTTTATTTCACTCTTATTTTGCATTCTATTGTGAACTCCTTCTTAAACATACTTAGCAACCTGAATTATTAACATCGGCTTCCGTTTTTGTACTTTATTCTATTCTTTCTTTCGTGTATCTGCTGGTTCCGACTGTATTAGCACTATGAGTATTACAAAATTGTCCTGTCATTAACCATCATGTAATTATTAGTTTTGTGGTTGTTTTTTCGTATTTTCTATACTTTTCGGCAATATTAAACTGACAATCATTGGTTGTGAACGCCATTGTCACCACCTTAAAAAAAATTTTGTATTATTCAGGATTACTCACACTTCCACTACAAACATAGCATTAGACCTGACAATAAAAACGACAAAACAACAACCCTGAAATGTTATTTTATGTTTGTTTAGTGTTGTTTCAACCAAATTAACTGACCATCTTGGCGATAAACATTCTTAAATATCATTTCATAATTTCTTGTATGACTATAGCTTTACTGTCACCATGCATAATCAGATCATAGCTTCCACTACCCAATACTGAGTTATTATTATATGATGTTTATTTTCCTTTCTACTTCTTGGTACTTTTTCGCATTTATAATTATTTTGTGTTTATCCTGTTTTTTTCTGTTGGTGTCTTTAGATTTATTTTTTTTATTTGTTTAATATTCCTTTTAAATGTTTGTAAAATTAGATGCAAATAGCTATGTGCTGAAAATTCCACACTGTACCACTAGTACTGTTTCTGGAATAAAGCAAATTATTATTATTATTATTATTATTATTACACATCCTGGATTCCACTGCTAGTCACCATCAATCAAGTGACATCACAATTTTATTTATGTACAACTCATAAACTGAAAATAAACATCTCTCAAATCAAATCAGATATCAAATACAGTTTAAATGTAAGATAAATCCAGGGTGGCACCCTGTGCAACATTTGTTATTGTTTATGTTATTCTTAGTCTGTAAGTAAGAAAAATGCCATGACACTAGTGTTTGACGTCACGCATTAGTGATAATATATGTTGTGTATTATTGCCAATATAGATTGATAGTGATAACCATCAAATCAGTTGCAGTCTACCAAGTAAAACCTCTTACTACGTTTGGATTAAGAAAGGGGGTTGAATAAGTCTGGTAAATACAAATGGTTTTCTTTCCATTTCTTCTGTTTCCAGGGTAACGTGATGCCTACATTTTTTGATAGCGGTGACTGTGTTGTTTTCGCGGGACAAGGTTGCTAGCCTCACACCCAAACTTACATCTTTTCTTTTGGTTTATTAGCAGTTAGTAAGGCGGGATAGGTTTAACAGTGTAGCAGCCAGTAAACAAACTCGGACGACATGAGCAGTTGGACAGCATTCTACGCATTAAACCAACGACGATTACATACAAAGGTTAACTAAGTTTTTAATGTAAGTGTAGAACTTGGGCATTGTGGTAGAATGAAATTCCATATTAGATAAGTTAATTTCAAATATCACACACAGTGATGATGCAGTATGAACAACTGGATGACAAGGTTTCGAGCATAAATTGTTGCTCATAATCATATAAATTTAGTTATACGTCTTCAGAATTTGCATTAGGTACATTTTCAAGTATTGGTTTGTAGGGATTTTATTGATTGGTTACAGGGCTTCATCATGAGCTGACATTGGTTAGAGAACCATTGGAAAACCACCAGCGAGTTATGGACAGCTGTTTATCCTAGTTTGGGACTCTTCACCAGAAGGCACCCACCTTCGGGGTTCGAAACCAGGACCTTCTAGTTACAAGGTGAGCTAGCTCATAGACCATTAAGCCACTGGGAACAAATCCAATGGCCAGTGCATAAATTCTAACTTCTGTAAATTAATGACATTGCTAAGTGGTTGCACTACGTCATGAATTGGCAGAAGTTGGAATTCATGGGTTGGCTATTGAATCGGGTTCCAGTGGCTTAATGGTCTATGAGCTAGCTCACCTTGTAACTAGAAGGTCCTGGGTTCGAACCCTGAAGGTGGGTGCCTTCTGATGAAGAGTCCCAAACTAGGATAAACAGCTGTCCATAACTCGCTGGTGGTTTTCCAATGGTTCTCTAACTTATGTCATTCTGTGATCTAACTTGTTTGCATTTTTATTCATCAAGGATATATATTACAAAAGTAGCTAAATAGCCACATGTTATACAGGTAATCAAAGGGTCGAAGATAATTGTATGCGGTTAATCAGTAATGTAGTGCGTCGGTGGCACAGAGGTAGAATGCTCGCCAACCACGCCTCATGTGGTTTGGGGTTCGATCCCAGGTTACAGACGCACTCCTTTACCTCACTAAGCCAGTAAGTAATAAGACTGATAAAGAGAGAAGGTTGGGAATGAGGCTAACAACCCCATCCCGTAAAAATAAACACCACTGATACCGAAACTTCAAGTCTCTAGCTTGAAGCCCTATGTTTCACTGGGAAGGTAAAGCAATAAAAAAGATGAGGCAGTAATTCATCGAAGAAGACATTGCGAAATGGTCACGATATGTCGTGAATTGGTAGAAGTTAGAATTCAAGGACCATTGGATCGGGTTCCAGTGGCTCAATGGTCTATGACCTAGCCTTGTAACCAGCAGGTCCTTGGTTCAAACTCCGGTGGGAGCCCCGAACTAGACTGACGAAACAGCTGTCCACTACTCTAGTGCTGGTTTTACAGTGGTTCTCCAACTGATGTCAGCTCATGATGAAGTCATCCATGCAATCAAACAAAATTCCTACAAAACCAATACTTGAAAAAAAAAGAAATTAGCAATGTATACAGTTTCTTGTTTGACTAGAAAATTAGATACATAACGCTAAAAAAATAGTAGTGGGGATACTTTCACCTTTAAAAACTTTAACAAAAGTCACATTGAAATGAAAAAACAACTGTTGAATAGCTTTCATAGCAATAATGGAAATCAAGCAAAACAGGTGCATTAGGGAAAATTATTAAACGGAATTCACGCTTAATATTGTTGTTCCGGTTGAAGCTAGTCAGTGGAAAGTTACTGGGCTTAAGTTTTATCCTGTTTGCACTCATAATACATATACAATATAGAATGCAGTAATCCATAATATAAAAAATTTCCGTTTAGCCGAAACCTATGTCTAAAAAAGATTCTGTAAATTTCGATAAAGAGAGAAATAAAGACCAAATTTGCAGTATAAAATGATATCATCATTCTATTTCACAGGTTCTCATCAGCTGCTGTAGACTACCTGAAAATTACAATGGTTATAAATAATGGCAATAACATACTTCATGTTTCAATGGTAGTAGACAAAATAATATATAGGATTAACGCATCACGAATATAAGCATTACAATCGGCTTTAGTTTAAGATACTATTAATTTATATGAGCTTTCACTACTCTCAAGTCACTGTGGAGGTCAACAACACTCAGCATTAAAATAAGATCCGGATTTTCAACTCCAATGTGAAGTCAGTGTTACCATACGGATCAGAGACTTGCACTGAGCGTCATAAAGACCACCTCAGACAGACTGCAGACCTTCATTAACAGTTGTCTTCGCTCAATACTCAAAATCAGATGGCCGGCCAGAAAAGATCAGCAACAGCGAGGGATCTCTGGGAGCGAACCAACCAGGAACCGATTGTGAAACAAATAGGCAGGAAGAAATGGAGATGGATTGGCCATACTCTGAGGAAACAAACCATCAAGTGACATCACTAGACAAGCCATTGCTCGAGTGGAATCCGAAAGGGAAGCGGCGAGTTGGTCGTGAGTGTCAGTGTGACTTGGAGGAGGTGATGTGAAGAGGAGATGAAAACGTGTGGGCAGACTTGGAGCCAGGTGAAAACTCTAGCAGAGAACTGAACGCAATGGAGACGCACGGCTGAAGCCTTATGTTCCTCTAGGAATTAAGGGAACAATAATAATAATAATTTATATGCTTTCAAAATAGAAAAGGAGGGAGGGCGGAGGAAGAGGTAGAAAACACAAAGATCTAATTAACGGTGTTAGCCTGTAAGTTCACATAGCAACTCAAGTAGGTTATATTTCATAAGACTGAAATTCGTTCAATGAGCTGAAATCAATATTTTGGACGACTAATCAATGTAATCAATTAGCAGTTACCAAGGGAATGACAGATTGATTGCATTCTCTTTTAGTATGCATAAGTTTGGTTTGAAATGTTTGATTGTAATTGCTTCAGCAAATCATAGTAAATGTTTGCTGTCTTTTTTATACCTAATAGTTTAAAGGATTTGGAAATCTCGACGAAATGACTCGCATACACAAGGTGTCTGACAATTGAACTTTGTGAATATCTGGTTGTTTTTAGGCATAAGTTTGTTGGAATATGCTTAGAAAATTGGATAGAAGTCATTTCTTTCTGTTCTTCGAATGTGCTTGCTTCCGCAAGTGCAAATAAATTTATAAATGCATTTGGAGGTGACATTAATAGGGTACTTATCCAGTTTAGATTGACTTAAAGAGAATGTATTGCTCTACAGCAGTTACTTGAGAATGATTTTCGACGACCAGAATATTTAAATAAAGTAAATGTTAAGGTTGTTTCAGGGAAAAGGTTTTGAGACTTTTCTGTGTGACATAATTGAACTAAGGATTCTGATGGTGTGCCTATTAACTAGCACAAAGTGAGGCGCAAAAATAGTGTTGAAGCCTAGTCGGATGCATACCCGTTAAAATAAAACTTAAAACACCTGAGGTATAAGCACAGTAGAAGCACTTTAGATGCAGCTGCCGTCTTATATCATAACATTGCTTCCAGTCTAGACAAAGGGGCTAAATTTGTTCGTTGTGCCTTCCTAGACTATACATCTGCTTTTGACTCGGTCCCTAGCGACATCTTATTAAATAAACTTGCTGCAAGTCAAACAGAATGTTGGGCTGTTAACTGGTTACACTCTTATTTCTCAGAAAGAAAGCAGTACACCGTGTATAAAGGGAAGTCTTCCACTTCATTGCCTACTGAAGCTGGTGTCCCTCAAGGCGCTGTCCTTTCTCCTTTTCTTTTTTCTTTCTTCTTACATGACTTGCCTCACTCTGATGAAATAAACTTTGTGAAGTACGCTGATGATTTAACAGTTTCAATGGCTGTTAACTCCCAGCTAGATTGTACCAAAATAAATAGCTTTCTGTCGGGAGTCAGTAAATGGTCTGAGTCTAACGGTCTTAAACTGAATCCTTCTAAGTGTCAAACTGTTAATTTCAGCTTAAGATGTAAACGACAGTTAAAAGAAGCCGTCGATTCTCATGACAGTTGTAAGATTGATGACAATGATATAGGAATTAAATCAGAAATTAAGTATCTTGGACTTATTCTCTCTTCTGATCTCTCCTGGTCTTCCCATGTCTCAGCGATCTCCAGTAAAATATTCCGCCTGACATTTTACATTAAGAAGTTAAGGCACTCGGGTATAACTCAACCCCTCCTCTTACAGTTCATAAACTCTTGCATCCTACCTATTCTTCTTTATTGTTCACCCTTATTCTTTCCTGGTTTGCTTAAAAAGGACTTTGTCACAATTCGTAGAATGCTGAAGACTGTCAGTAGGATGAGTGGTGTCCCAGTGGACTACATAGTTAACGTCGTTGTCGATAGGCACTTGACTTCGTGCAGTAAATTTGCTAAAGGAATTTTGTCTGACTTGGAGCATCCACTTCACCCTCAGCTTTCACCTTGCATCTCCTCAGGTAGAACAAGAAGTAACTTCAGAAAACTGTATGCTCGCACGTCTAAGTATAAAAATTCTATGATACCATACTTGGCACGTATTTTATGTGATGAAAATAGCGTCAGGCAAGAATTGACTAACCTTTTTTCATCTAGTAAATAAACAATCTCCTCCATCCATCTTTATATACCTTCAAGTTTTACTTTTATTATTTCTATTATATTTATGGTCCTGTTGATTCTTTGTTTTCACTTTCATAATTGCAAACACCAACTTATCTCTATGACTGCTGTAATCTTTGTTTTTTCCCTCACCATATCATGTAAAGAGAACATCATATTCAATATTTTTAATCATGCAAGGATTTGTATACCGCATCGACAATACTGTGTGAAACAAGCCCACGGCAATTTCCACTTGTATTATTATCATTACCTTAGCTGCTATCATTATTATTATTTCCATTTTATATGCTGCATGGTTTTTTTGACATTACCCCTATTGTAAATGTGGAAAATTTTCTGTGTGATTAATTTTATTTATAATTTGAGGAAATTAGATGCAATATTGTGATTAATGCTGAAAATTCCATTCTGTATCACAAGTACTGTTTTTGGAATAAAGTAAATTATTATTATTATTATTATTATTATCGAAAGGTGAGCTAGGTTACTTTAATGAACTCAATGTAATCGACTTATTTTGGCCCTGATTGTATTTTTGGTACGAAAAAGGTGCACTACAGATCAATGACTGACTTGATATGATAAAATGTCAATAAATTAGTAAGTTTGCTGTCCTTTGTATGTTTAGTAGTTTGAAGGATTTGGAAATCCCAACGAAATGACCTGTATCCACAAGGTGTCTAGTAATTGCACTTTTGAGAATATTTACTTTCTTTGAGGCATAAGTTTGTTGGGATATGCTTATAAAATCAGATAGAAGTCCTTTTTTCAGTCCTTCCAATGTACTTGCTTCTGCAAGTGCACGTAAATTTATAAATGCAGTTGGAGGTGACATTGGAAAGGTAGTTTTCCAATTTAGTTTGGCTTTTCTATTTTGAAAGCATATAAATTGATGGTGACTTAAACTAAAGCCAATTGTAATGCTTATATTTCGGATGCGTTCATCTTATAATGTTTTCTCTACTACCATTCACACGTCGAAGTATGTTATTGTCATTCTTTTAAAACCATTTTAATTTCAGCTAGTCTACAGCAGTCGATGAGAACTTGTGAAATAGATTGAAATCACTTTACAAGGCAAATTTGGTCTTTCTTCCTCTCTTTATCGAAATTTATCAAGGAAATCAAACGTATGAGATTCAGTGAAGTTATTTTATATTTGTCATTGCAATAAATCAAGTGAAAGGGAGTACTACCTGTTATCCAGATGTCCTATCATTGAAGAAGTAACTTACCGCAGGTAATTGGCGCATAATATTTACATATTCTGATAATCTTTGTTCAAATCCTGGTGCGAATGCCTTTGGATCGATAGCAGCAAAGCATTGACCCTGAAAACAAAACAAAACAAAGATGACATTTTAACATAAAAATGCTAAAAGTATAAGCTTGTGTTACTTTCATCACAAGGTAATATAAACTCCACATTATTACTTCATTATAAGAAATGATTTATGAATCAATTACTTTTACCTATTGTAAGAAATTATCATTTTTGAATGCAGGCAGTTACCTAGGGTTCTAGTGGGAAGCCGTGACCAGTAGGGTGCAGCAGGTTGAAGGTGAGCACAGTTACCCATTGAAGAAGACACTGCAAAGTGGTCGCGCTATGTCATGAATTGGCGGAAGTTAGAATTCATGGGCTGGTCGCTGGATTGAGTCCCAGTGGTTTAATGGTCAACGAGCGTGCCTTGTAACCAGAAGGTTCTGGGTTCGAACCCTGGCGGTGGATGTGTACTGTTGAAGCGTCCTGCGCTCTAGGACGAAACAGCTGGCTATGCAGTACTCCCTAGTGGTTTTCCAATGATTCTATAACCGATATCAGCTCCAGCCAATCAAACAAAACGAAAGTCCCTACAAACCAATACTTGAAAATTTTTGAATTTCTTGTTGACTGATTCTAATTGGATCAAAATGCTGGATCTCTTCGTTGACATATCTGCCTTTCATATGAATTCTTTAACGACGTCTTAGAGTTAATATGATGTCATTTGGCTAGCAGTGAAATCCATAACATGTAATTCTTCATGCTTTGAAGTCGTCATTTGGATGTGGATGTATCCACATCTAATCGTTATCCAAGAGTCTCCTAGGGGTGGGGCAAGGACACGGTTTATCTTACTGCAGCAAGTAAGTACATCTCGAAGTGAAGAGTCCCATATAAGGAGGTTAGTACATTCTGGATTCCACTACTAACCACCGTCAATCAAATGACATCAAGGTTTTACTAATACTGTTATGACTTTTTCTAATGACATTGTGAACATAGAGAAGACGGAGGTGACGAAGATAACCAACGAACAGCAACAACAACCAGCACCAATCACCATCAAAAGGAGAGATTTAACAGATGTTATCTTCTTCACTTATCTAGGAATCATCATTCCAACTACAAGTGGAACGAATGAAGATGTCAGAGCAGGCCATAATCGGAAAGGCAAAATACACGTTCATTAGCCTGAAACTAGTTTGGGAATCTTAAGCACTTAGCATAAAAAACAAGACTCTCATTTTTAACATCAATATCAAGTCGGTCCTTCTATACGGGTCAGAAACTTGCACTACGTATCACAAAAAGGATTTCCAACAGCCTGTCGCATACTTTCATTGACAGCCGCCTTTCCTGGCTCCATACGGAAGATCGAATGTCAGCCAGAAAGAATTAGTTACAAGAAACTCTGTGAATAAACCAACAGGAGAGAGCTGATTGCTGAACATATATGCAGAAGGAAATGGAAATGGATCGGGCATACGTTGAGGAAACTGTCAAATGACACCGGGCGTAGTGCATGTCATCGCCCGAGTGGAATCCCAATGGGAAGCGATGAGTGGGTTGTCACATTGAAGGTGATATGGAAGAGATCGTGTGTGTTGGATGAGGAAATGAGAGTCTATGGCCAATCTTGTGGCTAACCAGCTGAAGAGGATGGCTGGAGAAAACAGAAAAAAGTGGAGATAGGTTGTTGTTGAAGCCAGCCTTATGTTCCACTCGGAACCCAAGGGAATAATAACAATAACAATGACATTGGAGCAGCTTATCTATTGTAGACAAGGATCTTTCACATTAAATGAGATATAAAACATAGTTGAAATTAGATAAACACAAGATGCTCTGATGCAATATTTTTTATTTGTTTTTTAAAATTTGTAGTCTCTTAGCAAAACATGACATTCCATTGATATTTGACGTCATACATTAGTGATAATATATGCTGTGTTTTATTGCTAATATGTTCAAAGTCTAATTCATAAAATATCACAGTAATAGAGATTGACATCCGATAAATTTGAGAGTAAACAAACATTGAATGAAAATAAGTTTATAGGAAAGAAGTAGTAATAAGAGAGGAATTGAAGTAAAAAAAGAAAGCTCAATAATTAGTGACGTCACGATTTCAAAAGGTACCATAGTTACGCTGAACTAAAGAACTAGTACAGGTGTTATTAAACTTGAAAAGAAAACCTCCGTGGGAGAAATCTGAAGGAAGTCACTGCATTCATTTATTTTAGCAGCATCCTTCCAGCTAAAGGCAGTGGTACGGATAAGGATGTCAAAGCAGGCCAGGATCGGAAAGACAGGCTAAGCAGGATTTTCATCATTCTGCAGTCAGTGTGCAAATCTACCTCACTCAGCAAAAACAACTAAATTCAGATTTTCAACATCAATGTTAAGTCCATTCCTCTAGATGTATTAGAAACGAAAAGGATTTCTAACAGGCTACTACTGCAGACTACTTTTACCAACAGCTGCCTACCTCAGTTCCATAATGAAGATCGAAAATGGCCAGAAAGAATAAGCAGCAGAGAACACTGAAAACCAACGGATAAAGAAACCATTGACCAACAAATATTCCGCAGAAAATGCAGATGAATCGGACACACGCTGAGGAAGCAATTGGGTGAAATCACGTGCCAAGTTCTTGTGTGGGAGACGAATAGTAAAACGACGAGTTTGGTATGTGTCCGAGAGTGATATGAAGCAGAGAGTGTATGAGAAGGAGATGAGAGCTTTCAGACAAACGCGAAGCCAGATAAAGAGGACTGCAGAGAACGGGATGTAATGGAGATGTGCGCTGCTGCTGCTGCCTTATGTTCCAGCACAAGGAATCCAAAGGAAATAATAAATATAATAAGTAGTATTAAAGTATTTAACACAAAAATAACTGTAAAATAGTTGCAAGTAAGTAATACTTATTTTCATCCCGCCATTATTACATGTCCTTAGTTTAAGAAATAGCCTAATTAAGAGAAATTATAAAGGTGTAAAATGAATGTTCAATAAGAAGGCTCAGTTGGTATTTCTATAAGTAGCTGAGTGATTGAATTTTAAATGACGAATTCTGAAAGAAATCTCTGGAGTTCAACTTCTCACACACCATGAAACACGGGTAAAGGCATAGAAAAAAATGCAAAAAAAACCGTAAAAGACAGAAACTTATGGTAGAAATGTTAAATACATGAGAAATAATGAAAGTTCACTGAATCGAGGAGTGAATGCATCTTTACCATAGAAAACAATTTTGAGTTGTCATCAACACCTTCTAGTTATTATTTATTAGAGTCTTTGGGTCTTTAACCAATCAGTCTACATCTTCCCAAGTGACTCAAATTAACAATCAAAGAATTTGTGAAATTATGACATGTTTTAGTTTGATCACCTCCATTAACTGACTGACTGACCGGTTTCAACGTAGAACTACTTTGTACAGATGTGCAACAGTTCGAGTTATCACACTTTACTTAACACAAAAGGCAAAAGAAGAGAGTAAAAAGAGATTCAAAACAGAGATAATAAACAGAAATATGAGTGAGGCGAAAAGAATAGTAATATCGAAGAGGAATGGGATTTTATTGGATATTATGAATCACAAAGAGTAAATGCACTGGCTCTAACCATTAAGAACGATTCTGAGTCATATCACCAATTGTCTCCAGCTATTAGTTCTTAGAATCCCGAGGACCCAAACCAACCAAGTAGTCTACACCTCCCTAGGTGACTGTCTTAAACTAACTGTTGTGGATTTCATTGACTGACAAAGCCTTGTTTTGGTTTGAGCATCACTAGCTCTTTTTCAACCTGAGAGGTTCTATGTCAGCTAACATTGTCCATCGAGGAAGGCGATGACTAGGCATGCTTAAAACATGTCCTAATCATCTCAATCAGTGTAACTGCACAACCTCGTTAATTGATTTCCCCTCTCAACCTAGCACTTGACCGATTCCTAACCTCAATATTGCTCACCTTATTATACCACTTCACACAAGAGAAGAGACTCAGGCACCTATGATCAAAGACACCTAGCCAGCCTTTTCATGTCTTCCACTCTGAATGGCCATGTATCACAGCCACAAATGAGGAGGAAGCGGACTGCTGAGCACTATACACGCCCTTTGGTCAACATCCAGCCGGATATCTAGTCTGCTTCAGAGATGGCCTAAACTGGCATATGCGAAACGAGTCTTCTGTCTCCGTGGTGAAATTTTGTCAGCGATCAAGCCACTAGCGATAGCTGATGCAACTTCCCAAATAAGTGAAGTGATCACTTCCAACTCTCTACCAACTCAATTCTATGCTCGACAAGGAATGCGATAACTCGATATTCGTAAAGAGCACCCTGACTATATAAATTGATGCAGTGGAAAGACTCCAACTGACAGGTTTGCAATAGACTCGAGACATGACCATTAAAAATGTAAGGTATGAAGGAGAAGGCCATTATTGTAAAAAAAATCTCGTCTTTTATGATAAATGAAAAACAAAACGACATTGTTTTAATGCTTGACGTCCGACTGCAGATTGATATCACTTAGAGAACCATTGAAAACCAGGCAGTATTGGATGACTGTTTGGTCCTAGTTTGGAACTCCTCAATGGTACGCATCCACTTGGACTTGAACCCAGGACCTTCCGTTCACAAGACAAGCTCGTATACCATTCAGCCACTGGGACCCTATTCAATACCTAGTTCATGAATTCTAACTTCTACGTATTCGTGATTGGCTACAGGATGGAGTTACCACGATTTCTAGTGAGAAGTCGTGACCAGGGGCTTCCATCCGGTCAGGAATAAGGATGAAGTCCCACTGATTACATTGGTAGGTGGTAACGCTAAAATCAGGAATTGGTAGAAGTTAGAATTCATGGACTTGCCAGTGAGTTGGATCTTAGTGGCTGAATAGTCTACGAGCTAGACTTGTAACCAGAGAAGCCTGGATTCGAATCCCAGTGGGTGCATATTGCTGAGGAGTTCAAAACTAGGGTGAAACAGCTATTCAGTACTCCTTGCTGGTTTTCACTGGTTCTCTAACTGATATCAATCTACATTCGAATGTGAGGCAAATCAAATCTGTACAAACCAACACTTAAAGATATTGTTTTCACTGAATGTTTTCTATTTAATGCTAATAAGTTAACCATTTCTGACCATATGTATATGATGGCATAAGTAATAGTGAAGTCAGAAGTAGAGTTTTAACTAATTTGGAGAAAAATTCAGTAGGAAAACTTCAAGTATTTATAAATAGGCTAGAAATGAGGTTTTTATACAGACTAAAAAATTCTTACTAATTATGACATATACAACAAATAAAAAATAACAAGCTTACTAAATTGGCAGGTCTATCAGTTGTCATCCAACGACGTATATTTGGGCCATAGGCAGCATCAGCAATAATACCGCATAGTATTTCAACAAGCATGCCTAAACCATATCCTTTATAACCACCTTGATTCAGAAATGATGAAACAGAAAGGAAATAACAGAACGATAAGAATAAAAAAAAAACAGACGCATTTATAAGTGCATTACATATTTCTTTCTATTCATTGAGAATAACAAACAGAAGACACCATCAAATTTGATAATTAACCTTTAGAAAATCATCTACAAATAATTTCATGATGTCATTTTGTAGTGAGTAACAAATTCATTGGTAAGATAGAAACTGTATTCTAATGTTCTTTCCATTTGAACACTGTTCTACAACAGGTTTCTTTATAGCCACCCTCTTCCTCGACGAGTAATCTTAGCTGACATAGGGTGGATTGGAAAACAGTATGGTTTTTTTTCCTTCAAGTTCCCCAGTGGAACATAGGGCTTCAAGCTAGTGGCTTGAAGTTTCTGTAGCAGTGTTTATTTTACAGGATGGGGCTGCTAGCCTCATGCCCAACCTTTCCTCTTCACCAGCATTATTTCTGGCTTAGTGAGGTTAAGGAGTGCGTCGGCCGGGGATCGAACCCCGGACCATATGCATGAGTATGGGGTTAGTCAAACCAAAACCTAGGAAGAATGTATAAAGACTTTGACACTTGGTTTAAGACACATAAGGAGGTGTACACTACCTAAGTGGGGTCCTTAGGATGCTAAGATCTTAGGGTTAGAGGCTCAAAATATTTCTCAGTGGCTGAGGTTACGTTTCATATCCATTAAACCCTCAAATTATCAATGTTATTATTCTTTCAACCTATATTACAGCTTATAATTGTTCTTTAGAATCGTTTTTTTCTCTTATTTATCTTTGTGTTACATGGACTGTGGTAACTCGAACTAATGCACTTCTGTGTAAAATTCTACGTCGAGTGTTAGCCAGTAGTTAGTAAGCTTCTTTAAAGTCGTCCCAACTGTTTTTATTACTAACACACCACTTCTACTTTTTTAAATTCCTGTACGTTCCCAGTGGAACATAGGGGTTCAAGCTAGAGGCTTGAAGTTTCGGTAGCAGTGGTGTTTATTTTTACGGGATGGGGCTGCTAGCCTCATGCCTAATCTTCTCTCTTTACCAGTCTTATTACTGCCTTAGCGAGGTGAAGGACTGCGTTGGCCGGAGCTCGGTCCCCGGACCATAGGCGTGGTTGGAGAGCATTCAACTACTGTACCACCGACGCACATAGTATTTCTAGTTAAATTCTTCTATGTTGAAATCTTTGAATTCTTCCCCATTTTTCTATTAAGACTATTCACTAAATTATCCTACAAATCGTGAAACCCTTTTAATAGGTTACCACTTAACTTCTGACATAATTTCAGAGTTCGGGCTGACAGAAAGAAATAACCGCACTCTGAAAGAGAGGCTGACCACAAAGGGCGGTAACTGGGAGACAGAGCTTCCACTGATTCTGCTAGCACATTGTGCGTCCGCGCAAGAAACGACGAAGAAAGCACCGTTTCAGTTGATGTACAGGAGAGAAAACCACGACTACCGATTCATAACAAGATCTGGTCTCTCCATCAGCATTGGAGTATGACGAGATGCCGGACAGAACGGAAAGAAGCCATCAACAATGTAAAACGAAAGCAGAAAGTGGACGCTGTGAAAACCGAACAGAGGGTAAAGGAAAAGTACTTCGCATTCGAGATCGGAGATCAAGTCAAATGTAGAGATAGGCGAAGCACCGGCGGATACGTGCCAGGGTCGCGAAAACTGCTACCAAAGTGGGAAGGACCATACACGGTCACCGCGAGACGGGGTCACGTATATACTATCAAAAATGCAAAAAGAGAGAAGCGGGTGAACGTCAGCGAGCTCCAGAAATGGATAGAGCAAGACAAACCAATGATGACGCCAGCACCAAGAAGAACAAGCCGACTTCAGTCCAAACTATTTGACGGGGGAACGAGTGTGGTGAGAGCTGGGTGCTAGCCAGATTGGTAGACGGTAATTTACGTCACTGTTTACCTCCTCAATATTGGTCGTGAGAAAAATATGAACAAAGACTAATTCAATGACCAATCACAGCAGACTTTGCGTTGGCGAATACAATTTGCAGATAGATCATCTGTGTTAAAAGCCCTTTTTTTAAAAAAACATTTCACAGTAATTAATTATTTAGGTATTCAAGTGTTGGTTTGTAGGGATTTGATTGATTAGTTACAGGATTTCACCATGAACTGACATCGGTTAGTGGGCCATTGGAAAACCTGCAGGGAGTACTGGACAGCTGTTTCGTCCTAGTTTGGGACTCTTCATTAGTACGCACCCATCACAGGAGTTCGAGCCCAGGACCTTCTGGTTACAAGCGAGCTAGCTCGTAGACCATACAGATATTATTTAGGCCATAATCAGTTGAAAAGAAGTCAAAAAATCCTTATACACTTATTGTCTTCGCTTTCTGCAGGTTTATACTCTTCAGTTGAATTGATAATAAGATTGTAAATGTATTATCGATCGATGATTGTATACATAGATTTATACAGTTATACACACAAAATTGTTAATTCTAACATGATCATCAGAGATAGGCAATACCCGCTGAGTTGAAGTGCATGTGTGCGTGTGTCTGTTTGTGTGTGTGTGTATGTTTAATGTTTATCCCAATTAGACATTTTCACAGTTAGTCAAAAAGAAAAATGCAGACTTATCTTTAAAAGTAGTTTATCAAGTATATCAAGTATTCAAACAGACTAATTATTATTTTTAAGTGTCAATCATTTTAGACAAAATGGAATTGATTTTAAGATTGTGATGTTGGATGTGTTTATGATGTAAATAATATAACTGTTTTACTGTGATACACAGGTGGGGAACAGTATTTATGTTGGGAAACTCTTAAGGCTCATCACTCTTGTGACTTGATATAGTATAATGGAAGCAGTTTATGTTTGATAAAATAAACAGTGAAACGGATAACTGATAATTACTGAATGTTCAAGTGTTGGTTTGTAGGGATTTGATTGGTTACAGGATTTTCATCATGAGCTGACATCGGTTAGAGAACCATTGAAAAACCTGGGAGTACTGGATAGCTGTTTCGTCCTAGTTTGGGGCTCTTCTACTGATGAAGAGTCCCAAACTAGGACGAAACAGCTGTCCAGTACTCCCAGGTTTTCCAATGGTTCTCTAACTAATGTAAGCTCATGATGAAAATCCTGTAACTAATTACTGAATGTGTCTGGAGTTGTGGCTGATTGGTGAAGGTGGGTTACACATATAAAAGCCAAATAACTTTGGCCTACCAGATTTCATACACAATAAGTGTAACTCTCTTCCTAGTTTGGTTTACACTCGGTAGATGGTTAAGGTGACAGGGAGAGAGAGAGAATAACACAAAATTTCACTTTTTATAGTAGTGAAATCAAAGGAGCTGCAGCATAATTCCCAATGACTTCGATTCTAAACATCTTGTTCTACTGACATTAATTGTAGTGGTTCTTCAAACACCAATCGAAGAGTTGTCATGCAAGAAAATATTCTCACCCCAACACAACTAGGCTTCATCCTACGACACCAACTCGTCAATTGACCACTTATCCACTTCCTCCAATCAGTCTCAAGAGTGCTAAACAGTGTATATTACGAAAGCCTTTCAGGTGAAAGTTGAAACACACATATCAGTGCCGCAAGACTACTTCCTCTATGAGTAGATAATAGCCTCATTGGATAATTTCAAACGGAATGCACTGCGTGCATTAACACACACAATCACACAATAGCGTGGGAGAAGATTGAAATTCTGCCTGGTTCATTGAGTCTACACCCAACACGTGCAATAAGAATGACTCACCACACATACCGGAAATATGGAAAATACTACTACTACCAATCATCAAGTCAAGCGATGAAAAATAGTGATGGAATTATTTAGACGAAGTTAGAAAGACTTGTGTGAGTGGTGCCTTGATATGATTATTAGCGGCAATGAATTGAGCTCGAAACGTGCTCATTAGTAAATATTACTGTATAACACTGTGAGACTTTATCAAAATAAATTATACCCATAATGAATACGATAGGTTTAACTTTACACAATGAAACATTGTAAACCCAACTTTTGGCCACCATACCATATTTACATCACGGCATTCAAATTACATATCCATGTCCATATGTGAGTCTCTGGCTTTTGAAGTTTGGCTGAAAATCTCATCCACCAACCCTACTCCTTTCTCAGCGCTCACACAGCAAACTGTTTGTATAGAGTTTTCGAATACTACAATTTGGGTAATCTGTGCGTTATACAGAACATCCTACTGGAAATCGAGTGTAGTATCGCCATATCTATTTCCGCAGTGGTCCTGGATGTAATTCCAATTTCCACCGCTTCACTTATTTGGGAAGTACCATCAGCCACTGCCAACGAGTTGATCTCTGCCGAAATCTCAGTACGAATACCGAGGGCTAGTTTCGCATATGCCAGTTTACGCCATCTCTGGCTTAGTAGACGTGGTATCCGGCTGGCTGTCGACCAAAGGGCGTGTGTACTGCTCAACAGTCCGCTCTGTCCTCCTTTATGGCTGTGAAACCTGGCCATTGAGAGCGGAAGACATGAAAAGATTAGCTGTCTTCGATCATAGGTGTCTGCGTTCTATCTCCCGCGTGAAGCGGTATAATAAAGTGAGCAATATTGAGGTTAGGCCTCAGTCGAGTGCTAGGTAAGGCGGGGAAATCAGTCGACGAGACTGTGAAATTACATCGACTGAGATGGTTAGGACATGTGTTACGCATGCGCACCTAGTCATCGCCTTCCTTGACGGGCAATGTTAGGTGACATAGGGTCAGGCTGGAAAAGAGTAAGCGACGGTCAAACCAAAACATGACCTCATCAGTCATTGAAATCCACAACAGTTAGTTTGAACCAGCCACGTAGAAAGATGTAGACTTCCTGGTTGGGGTCCTCGGGATGGTTAAATCCAATGGTTGGAAACAAATGGTGACATGGCTCAAAATCCTCGTTTCCAATGGCTGGCGTCGATGCATCCACTCCTTGTGACTTATGATTTCCAATTAAACTGTTTTGTTCTTCGTTATTGCTATTCCTTTGTCTCACATCTCTGTTTACTATCTCTAATATGCATTTCTTCTACTTTCTTCTCTTGCTTTGTGTGGTACATGGAGGGAGTGTGGCGACTTTAACTGCCACACATATGTGCAAAGTTCTATGTCGAAAACCGACCGACCGACCGTATTTCCACTGCATAATATACATGCATTCGCGTATGAATAATTCTTAAAGTATTGTCATAACATTATTATGCACAGATCCATTAATTCATCATATCAAAGATGACCTGAGATTCCCGCTTTCAACCGATCCATAACATAATCCCTTGATTAATTTTCATGATGATGTCTGTAGTATAACGGCGACTTACATGTTCACACACAAACAAACATCCACAAAAGATTACAGGTCAAATTGTCTGAGAACCTTACAGTATTATAAATCTATTTAGATAAAGGAATAATAAGACGTAATTTGTCTGAATCGTGTAATGCTGTATTTGCGCAACACTTATTTCGAACAATCTGATCACACACGGACTTGTCATAGGAATACACATATGAAATTAATAAAGAGTTAAGAGGTGAGAAAATAGACTACTTAGGTCAAGTTAAAAGGACATATTCAAGGTCAAAATAACAATGAAGACCACTAAACCAAATAGCGGAGGTAATAGTACATCTACCCTGGCTGCTATCAAAACAAATCTTACCAAGTAACGTGGTTTAGTGTGATGACGAATTGTTTTTGAACGCACACAAGTGGTTTAAACTCTCTAATTGCCAGCTAGGGCTTCCACAAACTTTTGGATACACCCCAAATACGTTTTATAGATAGGTTTAAAAGATGTGCTAACATCAATTGTATGTCCTGTCTCTATAATATGTTTGGCAATAGAGTAACTAGGTCTCCTGTTCGCACCATTAATGGGTTCTGAAGATTCCATTTGTTTCTAAAAATCCATTTAGGAATATCCTCTGACAAGTCCGTGTATGATCAGATTGTTCGAAATAAGTGTTGCACAAATACAGCATTACACGATTCAGACAAATTACATCTTCTTATTGCTTTGTCTAAATTCATAAAGGGAACTAACTAAGCATCGTTTCAACTACAGGCGGGAGGAACTGACGAGGATATCAAAGCAAGAATCGGAAAAGCAAGACAAGCTTTCATTACTCTCAAGTCTGTGTGGAGGTCAACAGCATTTAGCATCAAAAATAAAATCCGGATTTTCAACTCCAATGTGAAGTCACTGCTACTATACGGATCAGAGACTTGCACTGCGCGTCATAAAGAGCATCTCAAACAAACTACAGACCTTCATTAATAGCTTCCTTCGCTCAATACTCAAGATCAGATGGCCAGAAAAGATCAACAACAGTGAACTCTGGGAGCGAACCAACCAGGAACCGATTGTGAAACAAATAGGCAGGAAGAAATGGAGATGGATTGACTGGCCATACTCTGAGGAAACAAACCATCAAGTGACATCACTAGACAAGCCATTGCTCGAATGGAACCTGAAAGGGAAGCCGCGAGTTGGTCGTCAGTGCAAGGGTGACTTGGAGGAGGTCATGTGAAGAGGAGATGAAAGCGTGTGGGCAGACTTGTAGCCAGGTGAAGACTCTAGCAGAGAACCGAATGCAATGGAGACGCACGGCTGAAGCCCTATGTTCCTCTAGGAATTAAAGGAAACAATAATAATATTATAATAACTGTTTTATAAATCTATTTTAAAAAAGGGTAGTTAAATATCCTAGAATAAGAATTAACGACTCAATTCTCTCAAAAGTAAGTTTGTTTAAAAAAAAGCCAAATAAACGCCCTTTTGTTATCTATACTTAATTAGATGATATCATATTATCAAGGTATATGATTTCACCACAGATAGATAAAGGCATTCTTAATATTAAGGGAGGCTATAAGCTACTTATCTGTATACGTGTTTTCATCAGTTTCAATATTGACTTTTATTGAAGAAATTTAACACTAAAAATAAATATTTTATTTTCTAAATAAAATTAGTGAAACATACTGTGTTCTTCTTCACCACCGAGAGGCATTAGTCCACCTTTTGTGACCACAACAGTTGGATCGAGTGATGTCTAATTTGGAAATAAAAGAAAGCAAATAAGCATAATAATAACTATTATTATTATAATGTGAGAAAATAGACTTAGGTCTCAAGGTGAAAGGACATATTGAAGGTCGAAATAAAAATAAAGACCACTAAACCAAATAACAGAGGTAATAGTGTAACAACAGACGACAAGGGTCAGGCAACAGATCGTTTATTAAGGAAAATCAACACATATTTATCGATTTTAACGTACATTATTGTAGATTATTGTTAGTAGAAAAAACAGTCTTTTGATTAGTTGTTTCTCATAGAAAGTTAACCTTGCATCTCCTTGTGGCTGTGTCAGATCATCCATATGCTAACTGTATCCACCTACGCAAAGCCTTTGTTCTCATCATTTTCTCACCACCAATATTGGGGACATAAACATTGACGTCAATTACTGTCTACCAACTTTGGCTAGCAGTCAGCTCTCACCACAATAGTACATCTGCTGTGGTATCAAAATTCGTCATCACACTAAACCCACCTTACTTGGTAAAGTGTTTTGATATCAGCCAGCGTAGATGTTATTTGATTTAGTGATCTTCATTGTTATTTTTACCTTCAAAATGTCCTTTTACCTTGACCTAAATAGTCTATTTTCTCACCTCTTAACTCTTTATTAATTTCATATATATTCCTATGACAAGTTAGTGTGTGATCAGATTGTTCAAAATGTATTGCGCAAATAATAATAATAATAATTTTCTATAGTTTGGTTTGTAAGGATTAGTTATGTTTTACGATTTGATTACGGACTGATATCAGTTAGAGAACCATTGAAAACCAGGGAGTACTGGACAGCTGTTGCGTCTTAGTTTGGGACTCTTCATTAGTACGCACCCATCACAGGAGTTCGAGTGTACTAATGAAGAGTCCCAAACTAAGACGCAACAGCTGTCCAGTACTCCCAAGTTTTCCAATGGTTCTCTAACTAATGTCATCTCATGATGAAAATCCTATTACTATCACTAGCGAGTGACTTGCTACAGGTTGGAGCTTCCTGCAGTTCTAGTGAGAAGTCGTGACCAGTGAGGTCCAATTAGAAGTCACGTGTGTGGATGGATGTCCCACCAACGACAATAGTTGGGGTCGCGCTAAAATCACGAATTGGTAGAAGTTAGAATTCATGAGCCATTGAATCGGGTCCCAGTGGTTGAATGGTATACGAGCTTGCCTTGTAACCGGAAGGTCCTGGGTTCGAATCCCAGTGGGTGCGTACTGCCGATGATTCCCAAACTAGGATGAAACAGCAGCTGTCCAGTACTCCAGTACTGGTTTTCAATGGTTCTCTAACTGATATCAGTCCGTAATCAACTAGTAATATTAATAATAATAATAAGATATAATACAATTAGTTTCCTTTATGAATTTTGACAACACAAAAAAAGACGTAGTTTATCTGAAATGTGTGTAACGTATTTGGCGAAAACATTTCAGACATTCTGATCACACACACACACACACACACACCAGCACTTGTCATACACAGTCATAAAGAAGGCATGAATCATTACAATACAGGTCAGATTGTGTACAGGTTTAGGTAAAAAATAATGGGTAGGGAGATGATGCAAGTGTTTGGGTAAGAAGAACAAAGAACAAAGAAGGGAGGGAGTGAAAATGTCATCAAGTAAGTCGAACATTGGTTCTAGATTGGGTTACCAATGCAAGTTTGAAGTAATAAGAAATAATATTTGGACACATTAGACAGGTTTAATCCTTTTTATGGCTAAGGCTTCAACGAATTTAAATATGTGACCCAACCTTGTTTTATATATGGGTTTAAAGGCATTACTGAAATCAAACTTAAGACCCATCTCTATAATGTGCTTCGCTAAAGATGATGCTGGACATCTGTTTCTGGGATCAATTATATCCGGCAATTTTATTTATTACAGGATTTTCATCATGAGCTGACATTAGTTAGAGAACCATTGGAAAACCTGCAGGGAGTACTGGACAAACGTTTCGTCCTAGTTTGGAACTATTCAACAGTACGCACCCACCGGGATTCGAACCCAGGGCCTTCTGGTTACAAGGCGACCTCGTATACCATTAAGCCACTGGGACCCGACCCAATGACCAGCTCATGAATTCTAACTTCTGCCAATTCACGACATAGCGCGACCCCTAGCCAATGTCTTCGGCGAGTATTTGTCCTCACGCCCGACCTGCTGCACCCTACTGGTCACGACTTCTCACTAGAACCCCAGGTATACGAGCTCGCCTTGCAACCAGAAGGTCCTGGGTTCGAATCCCGGTGGGTGCGTACTGCTGAAGAGCCCCAAACTAGGACGAAACAACTGTCCAGTACTCCCAGGTTTTCCAATGGTTCTCTAACTAATGTCAGCTCATGATGAAAATCCTGTAACCAATCAAATCCCTACAAACCAACACTTGAATTTTATTTGTTGTTGCAGCCACTTTGGAAGATGTCCTCGAGCCCTAACCTGCAGAAATAGATGTTCAAAATCATCTATAGCGAAGCACATTATTGAGACTGGTCATAAGTTTGATTTCAGTAATGCCTTTAAAGCCATGTATAGAACAAGGTTGTGTCACATAGTTAAATTAGTTAAAGTCTTGGCCATAAAATAGACTTAAACCTTTCTTATGTGTCCAAAAGCTATTTGTCATTACTTTAAACCTACCTTGGTAATCTAATTTAGAACCAAAGATCAATTTACTTCATAACATTTTCAACTCCTTGTTTGCTTTGTTCCTTTTCTTTTTTTCTTTCTTACCCACACCTTTGCGTCACCTCCATACCCATTATTTGTGACGTTGACCCATACACAATCTGAACTGTATTGTAATAATTCATACTTTCTTGCCTCCTATAAAACTATGTATGACAAGTACGCGGGTGTGTGTGTGATCAGAATGTCTGGAATGTGTTCCGCAAAAACACTACACACGTTTCAGATAAACTACGTCTTCTTATCGTGTTGTCGAAAGAAGTAAATAGACATTTCCTAATGTATAATACATCATGGAAGTTTTATTACTTTCGAGTCAGAGAGAATTATTTATTTCAAGTTTGATCACAGCTTTATATAAATCAGCAAAACATTGGGAAGTCAGGAAAACTGGACAGCCATTTCGTCCCAACTTAGAACTCTTCAGTAGTGTGTAGTCACACACACACACACCCGCACAAACTATCGATGCTAAAACCTCCAGATTACGAGACGATCTTGTTGACTATCCAAGTAATTGAAAGGAATTCAGCGAATGGCTCATCAAAATAATGGATACTGAACAAAGAGTACTGTTTTCGATAAATTCATCATCAGGCTCTACAATTATATAAACATTATAGTGAATGAATGAATTAGTGTTATGAACAACGTTAATGTTGTTTAAATAACATCGAATCAATAATATTGATAGATTACAGCTGAATAGCATCAACATAACAGTAAACTGAACGTCAGAAAAATTAGGAAAGATAATATTACAAATTCATGAGTTTACAGTCTCTACTGAAAGCCAACCAGGGCAGTAGTAGGGGTTGGACTTGCTTCTTTTGAACACAGAGCACACAGGCGAATTGCAATAGCCTCTGCCGTTTGGAGCATGCGGTGCTTCGATGATTCTGGTAATTTGTTAGGCACCCGGTTTATTTTAGAGAAGGATTCTTCTACGCTGACTTTGTGACCGGTTTGCACCAGATGGTCTAATATCGAACTGTTAATGGTTTTCACTACACCTTTACTTAGCCATAGTGGGATATGTTTTCGAGCACGAAAAATCAAGTTCCTAGAGCAACGGCCAATATAACTCGCTCCACAAGCGCAGTTGAATTGATAGATACAATTTGAAGTGGCTAGTCTAGGTACCTCATCTTTCAGTTGAGGTAGCACCATCGGTCGTGTAGAGAATAATACGTGTAGTTCGCCAGCTCATCCATTCTAACTTCTGTTGTTAGCGTTACGGACAAGTTAACGTCATCGGTAAGTATATCCTCACACTTGGGATGATACAATCCAATGATCACAAATTCTCAATAGAATTCCAAGCAACTACATCCTGATGTCAGCCACTAGTAAGACCAGTTGTCAAGTGTTTCTTTGGAGGAATTTGAATGATTCCAAGTTAGACAATGGATTGAATAACAAATTGTACCAGATCGAATTAACAGGAGTTAGAATTCATGAGCTAATAGATTCCGTCCCCCTCACTAAATGGTCAACGAGCATTTCTCGTAAACGGAAGGTCCCTGGTTCGATTCCCTGTGGGATGATGGATGCATACTGCTGAAGAGTCCCAAACTAGGACAAAATAGCTGTCTAGTATTCCCTGGTTTTCACTCATTCTCTGAATGATACCAAACTATGACCGGACTAGAAACTAATCAAATACCTACAAACTAACACTTGAAAAAGAATTATTTATCTCTGATACGATAAAATGATACAAGATTATTGTAAGCAGTCAGTCAGTTAGTTAATAGACGGAGACAAACTTCACATAAGAAGTTATGAAAAGTTTTTGTGCAACTGTCTGACTGAATATTCCCCGCACTAAGCGATTAGACGATCTTTTACATCAACCGATTAACCTTCTGAACCAAGTTTATTCGAGAAAAAGCCATCACTTAGGGGGCATAGGTTGAGGATTTCGCTTCAGAAGAGTTTCTTAGCTTTATCTTATTTTAAATCAATTAGTTATACGTCAGGTAATGAAGATCGTCTTTGTTGGCTTCGGTGAACTGCATTTGTGGCGTGTACTACTTGCAAGAATTTATAAGTAGTACTTTGTGTGTGTAACAGCCTCTAGAGGGAGATAAATCAGGATGCGAAGAAGGCGAATGCAGATTCGTATGAAACTATATGGAAGCGGTAAACAAACATCAAGAATAAACAGAATATGAATAACTTTTGCAAATTACAATTTCTATTTTGAGGTTTGTCGGTGTCACTGTCACCATCATTTAACCTAGTAAACAGTCCAGCTAGCAAATACCATTGTGTTCTACTACTATTTTACACACAGCCTATTTCAAGTTACCGCACTCTTATTGTAAACTGTTGGATTTTTACTGTCATCTGTTAAAAATTAGGTTATTTTAAAAATGAATTATGACCTTAATTATTAGTTGAAATTAAGAAGGATCACTGAACACATAAATGATTGTATAGTAATTCAATTAAGCATACAAAAGAAGCTACGACAATTAAGACAAAAGAGAAACCATGTGACATTCGTTTTTAGGCAGCGATAACAAATGAATACTGTTCAATTTAATTCTTTACAAAACAAAAAATCGATGTCAGTAACGCATAACTCTTGGCGCCATTTATTTTAAATAATAAATATCCGAAGAAAAAAAGGATGGTTGGATGTAGGGTTGTTAGCGACCCAACCGAAGAAAATCAATCCAATCGCTGTGAAACGTTAAAAGTACAAAAATAATACAAATTTAAAAAAAAACTTGTTCTTTTTGCTGGAATCGGAGAGACACAATGATGTAGGCCTGTAGAAGCCTTCGAGGGGTTAGTCGGCCAGTGTGCCTCTATTCGATAAAAGCATAATTAAGCGTGTAGACATGGAATGTTTACAGGATATTTTGGCAAGAAGGTGGACATACCTTGGACTGACAAGAAGACTCTAGAAGAACTGAACTTCACGGATTATTTATGTATAATGTCATACAGACCGAAAGCAATAAGTTGACAGAAGAAGCAGTGAATATAGATAAGACAAAGGTGATGAGGATACTTGAAGAACAACAACAACAAGGAAGTCCACTCCTTCAGTTATCTAAGCAGCATAGCTTCAACTACAAAAGCACTAATGAGGATGTCAAAGCTAATCAAGATCGGAAAGACAAGATAAACTGTCCTTAATCTGAGATCAGCGTGGAGATCTGCAGCACTAAGGCATAAGGAACAAGATCCAGATCTTCAACGCTAATGTCAAATCAGTTGTTCTATATTGTTTCTGTGACTTCGCATATGCGCGTCACTTAGATCATTTTTTAATAGGGTGCAGCAGACTTTCACAGTAACAGCTGCTTTCGCTCCAACCTGAAGATCACACGGATAAGTAACAAGGAACTTCTAGTTGACAACTAACCAACCAATCAAGAACCTGTCGTCCAACAGGTATGTAGAAGGAATATCGGATATACGTTGAAGAGACCGTTGGAAAACATCCCGTGCCAGATGTGGGTCTGAGGGTGGGAAAGGTCATTTGAGGAGGAAATGAAAGCCTATGGGCAGTAATAGAGCAGGCTAAAAAAGACTGCAAAGGACGGAGTGAAATGGTGATGTGCTGCCGAAGCCTTATGTTCCACTCGAAATATAACAATAAGTATAAATTAGTGGAACAAAAGACAAATTTCGCAGCACTTTGTGTTTCTAATTACTAAGCTTTTACATTATTTCTTCAAAATTTCTTATTTTATTCGACATATTTATAATTTTACTGATAAGGGGATGTTCAATTACTTCTAGAAACATAACATTAGTTGGTAAGTTAGGTAGACAAAATTAAGTTACTCGGAACAGATGTTTCCTGTGCTTGGCAGTGCGGCAGCTTACACTCATTACGTGAGGGCTGATAATACTACCAGTGTAACGACAGAAGACAAGGGCCAGGCAACAGATCGTTTATTGAGAAAATCAACAGATATTTATGGATTTTTATGTACATTATTATTAGCGTTATTGTTAGCAGAGAAGCAACGTCTTCTGAGTGGTTATTTTCCTGCTGGAGGTTATTCTGTTATCTCTTTGTGACCGTTTCTTAGAAAGTCAGGCCATATATCTGCGAATCGTATTTGCACACGCAAAGTCTGCTGTGATTGGTTGTTGAGTTCCTCAAGGTTAGGCCTTTGTTATTGTGGTTTTTTCTCATGACCCCGATTCGGGACGTAAACATTGACGTAAATTGTTGTCTACAATTTTGTCTAGTAGACAGCTCTCACCACACCAGAATGTCCAAGCTGTTGCAGGTGGAATGGAATTCGAATCACGAATCAATTTACTGAGTGAGTCATATCTCCACAAAACACAACGCTAGACAAATAAGGCTAGAAGCATTTCGATTTCCCACTAGTCTTTGGTTTCAACAACAGTAAAGTTAGTTGATTTAATCGAGTTTTAGATTTTTCCCGTCAATTGATTGGACCGAAGTGCTCGGTCTCAGGTTGACATGTCGGCTTCTTGAACAGATGCTTCGACGATGTCTGGGCATTTAATTAGTATTTAATTGGTGGATGGTGACTAGCAGTGGAATCCGGGATGCGCATTTCGTCCTATTCGGGACTCGTCATCTGGATGTACCTGCATTTCTCACTGAGTGATGATGTTCCCACCGAGGCTCGAACCCAGTGCTCATAGTTTCCAACACCAAAGCGTTATCCACTAGACCACTTGGGCCACGAGAGCCACCTCTTGTGCAACGGGTCATGTTAATTTAATTGAATTTTAGAAGCCGACATGTCAGCCTGAGACCGAGCACTTTGGTCCAATCAATCGACGGGAAAAATCTAAAATTCAATTAAATCAATATGACCCGTTGCACAAGAGGTGGCTCTGGTGGTCCAAGTGGTCTAGTGGATAACGCTTTGGCGTTGGAAACTATGGGCACTGGGTTCGAGCCTCGGTGGGAACATCATCACTCAGTGAGAAATGCAGGTACATCCAGATGACGAGTCCCGAATAGGACGAAATGCGCATCCCGGATTCCACTGCTAGTCACCATCCTCCAATTAAAGTTAATTGAGTTTATACTAACATTCTTTCCATATTAATTTATTCATTGGATATATGACACACAGTGAAACAGTCTTATTTTTTTTCAGGTGTTCGGGATAGGTATTGATTCATCTCTCAGTTGATTCGATAAATGAAGCCGAAGGTCAATAAACTCACTCTCTAATCTGTTATAAAAGATTCTAAGACTGTCAACTTATCCCATCCAGTTGTATGGTTATGTGCAATTGCACGTAGTGCTACACACTGAACTATTTTCTAGATTTCTTATCTTAGTTAAGATTAACTAATCTAGATTTTGCTTGATTCCCTTTTATTATCTAAGAGTCTGAGAATACGCGTGATAAGAGTTCATTCAGCATCTGTCTCGGAAATATGGAATAAAATTCAACTACCCCTACGACGAATATGAAATAAGTACGAGAACTATGAAAATCAAGACTAATAAAACTCAATTTTCGATGTTGTGTAGTTACAGTTGATATGATTATTAATAATAAATTGTGTCTGAAACACCATCCTGTAAGTAATACCATCCAATAAACAAATTAATGTGGAATTACATACTATTGAAATGATGAAGTATTAATACTTATATTATTACTAACATTTTTATTCTATTTATGTTAATGAGTTGTAAGGAATTGTTTTCTTTTTAGTAAATCCGATGAAATCTCAAATAGATATTTAAACATTTAGAATTAAAAAAATACACTTAACCTTTGAACAAAATACTTTGTGTTGTAACTAAACCGATCAATTTATGCCTACATATTCGAGTTATTTTAAGGTATATAAAAGTGTTTTGTGAGTTTAAAAATGACTTAAGTCACGTAAAGAAATAAAAAGATTAACAGAGTGATATGCGGCGGATAAATACTACAGCGAAGAGAAACTTCAGCGACTTCAAAATAGTTTCAAGTTTGGTTACAGGAATTCATCATGAGCTGACATTGGTTAGAGAACCATAGGTAAACCAGGGAGTACTAGACAGCTGTTCCGTCCTAGTTTGGGACTCTTCAGCAGTACGCACTCACCGCCAGGGTTCGAACCCAGGACCTTCTGATTACAAGGCCAGCGAGCTCCTAGACCATTATGCCACTGGGACCCAATCCAATGGCCAGCCCATGAATTCTAACTTCTGCCAATTCACGATATAGCGCGACCGCTAGCCAATGTCTTCGGCGAGTATTTGTCCTCACACCCGACCTGCTGCACTCTACTGGTCACGACTTCTCACCAGAACCCCAGGTAACTACCTACCTGAATAAGGCCAGTGGCCAGTGAGCATCTCATTGATATTCAAGTATTGGTTTGTAGGGATTTGGTTGATTGAAGTTTGATGGCAAAGTGATATCAGTTAGAGAACCAGTGAAAACTAGAGAGTACTGAATAGCTGATTAATCCTAATTAGGGACTCCTTTTCAGTACGCAACCGCTGGGGTTCGAATTCAAGACCTACTTGGTTACAAGGCGAACTTGGACCCGTTCAAACAGCCCATAAATCCCAACTCTGACCAATTCGTGATTTCAGCGCAACTGGCACCAGTCAATGTCATCAGCGAGTATTTGTCTTCACAGCTAACCTAGTGGACCTCACTGGTAACGACTTTTTATTAGGAATCTAGGCAACTTCGTCCTTCAACCAGTCACTAGCTGAATGGTCTACAAGCTTGCCTTGTAACATGAAGGCACTGGGTTGGAAACCCAGTGGGTGCATACTGCCGAGGAGTCTCAAGCTAGGAAGAAACAGCTTTCCATTACTTCCTGGTTTTTAATAGTTCTCTAAATGACATCAGTCTGTGACCAAACTTGAAACAAACTTTCATTGCCCTAAAAGACAACATCGTCAGCAAGTCCTTCAATTTGTTGAAGTGAGCTTATAGATTTCTCCACGAGTTTACTACTGATCTCTTCTGGCCATCTTGGAAGCCGTGACTGGTTGTTTTTATGTGTTTTCAAACCCTCTCTAGGCTACTTGTATATGTATTGGTGATGATTGTTTCCTTGATCTGAAGTTTGCCCATTGTGTATGAGATTTCCTTGTTATCGACTGGTAAATTTTGTCTATGTTAATGTGTCTTTCGATTTTTCTACTATACATAAAGAACGTCTCAGAAATCACTGCAAGACTCGTCAAACCTTTAGGAATTGATGTCACACACAAATCAACAAATCACTTCGCTCAGCTCTGTGCCAACCAAAAGACTCAACAACGAAAGAAGATAAAACCAACATCATTAACAAAATAATTTGCAACAAGTGCGAAAAACACTACATTGGCCAAAGTGGACGTCCCCTTCGTCTTCGTATGCATGATCATAAGCTAGCTGTCAGAAGACATGTCATTCGACTGAGACAACCAGCGTTCAAATATTAGACAGAGGAAACACCAAGAATGCTAAGGAATTTTTAGAATAGTGGTATTCCAGTGAATCGTCAAACAGTACACATTGACAGAAAAAAAATTTACCAGTCGATAAGAATAAAATCTCACACACAATGGGCAAACTTCAGGTCAAGGAAACAATCAACACCAATATCAATACAAGTAGCCTAGAGGGTGTGAAAACACACAAAAACAACCATTCACGACGTTCAATGTCACCAACTAGGAGAGATGATTAATAAACTCGTGGAGAAAACTAAAAGCTCACTTCAGCAAATTGAAGTATGCGCTGAAGATGTCGCCTAGTAGGGTAATGAAAGCTTCTTCGCTAAACCATCTAGTCCAGAGAACACAACTACATCAAAATCATCCACCTGAGTTAAATATCTTCTCTATTATGATAAATACAGTAGATTGTTAACTAGCAAAAGTGGTTTAACATATTAGGAAGTTTAACATATTAGGAAGAAAGAAAGACAACAACTTTACTTACTTTCCCGTCTGCATCAGCTCCCCATCCTCTAGGAATTGGGATTCCTCTTCTTCGATTCATTTCAATCTTGTAATTTTAACGAAAAAACAATGCACAACAATATCAGAATGAGTTCTCAATAAAATAAAGGCAAAGCTAAACAAATGATTCATAAGTTCGTTTTTGTAAAAACGGATATTTTCACTTCCCAATAACAGATAGAACTACTCAAATGAGGAAACCTGAATTAAAGTAAAACATAGCACTTGACTGCTTATATTAGTTAGTAATGATACTAGTAAATAGTTGTAAATGTGGTGATCCTAATGGCTTCAATCTACACGTACATATTTCAGGTATTGTTTGACCAATTTCTTTACTACATGTTGGAGCTATATGTATCATGCGTGGGCGTGTAAGTTATGAATCAAATATTTCAAATTACGCTGCAGTCTATATAAAGCAGCACTGACTGATTATTTTCCATTAATTTGATGATATTAGATGGTTGGAGACAATCGGCCACAGCGAGCCGTGTTTTGACCTAGGTTTCGTGCTAGTTGTCACTCATCAGTAAGGCGTATCTGCAACCTTGAAGGAAATCATATCCCTTCTGAGATTCAAACCTGCTTCACCCAGTGGTGCGGTCAGAGACGGTACCACTGAGCTATTCAGACTCGCGATTGACTTCCTGCATGACTGTAGTGGATACTTTGATTGGGCATTAGTAACGTCTCTGATTGCAGCACTGGGTGACGCAAATTCGAATCTCAGATGGGAGGGATATGAGTTCCTTCAAGGTTGCAGATACGAGTGCCAACTAGCACGAAATCTAGGTCGACGGCTTCCTGTGGCCGATTGTCTCCAACCATCTAATATCATCAAATCAATGTGCACCGTGATGGCGAGCTACCTAGAATGGTGGCCACATTGCAAACCTGACTGATAGAATTCAGTCTGCACCAAAGACAGGACAAGACACATCACACTAGTGCCCAATCAAAAAATGATTATTTTCTAATTTATTCTTCCAAAAGTTTATTAAGTTTTACTAATAGAATACATATAACGTTTTATCAAATATACGATGATACAGTCTGGTTCACTAAAATTCAGTACATGATAGTGTCAGTAATGAATAGGTGAACCATCCAGTTCAGTAAACATAGAAACACTGATACTCATGCACCTGAGACAAATGAAATTTTCTCTATAAGAAAAAGTTCCGTTATTGGATATTTAGGATTATTTGCAGAGAGGTGACCATTGACAAACTAACTATGTGTACAGGTTCGACTACGAGCTCCATTATGGATAAAATTTTATTTTGATAAAATCACACAATGTTATACAGTATTATTTACTGATGACCACATTTTCAGCATAATTTATTGCCCACCATAATCATATCAAGTCACTACTCACATAACTTTCTTGCGTCGTTTATATACATGAGTAAAAATTGATGATTAGACATTTGAATAGAATAAACATAAGATAAAGTATATTTCGAAATAATAATATGAGTGTTATCAATCAAATACAATCAGATGGGAAATAAGATGTTAGAATGTTATAATGTGAATTGAACTGAATACACTTTAACATTATTTATTATCCTCCTCTGATTTGACTGGCGGTAATAATATCTTCCATGTCTCTGGTATTTGCACTGAGTCACTTCTATTGCATGTGTTGGGTGTAGACTCGATGAAGCAGGAAGGATTCAGTAATCAATCTCTCTCTCTATCTCCAGCTATCTATGTGACTCTTTAGTATTTTGACTCTGTCCCACTCACCCTATTGTGTGGTTGTGTGTTAATGCATGCATGCAGTGCGATTGCTGAGTCTGTTTTCTAAATTACTTATCATCGTGGTGTCAATTATTCCAAACTTAGCTAACAAGTTACTTATTACTTTTGCTATGAAAAACATCTTATTTCCCATCTGATTGTATTTTATTGATAACACTAATATTATTTCCGAATGTACTTTGTCTTACATTGATTTTATTCAAATGCCTAATCATCAGTTTGTTACTCATGTATATAAGCGAAGCAAGAAAGTTATGTGAGTAGTGACTTGATATGATTATGGGGGGGCAATAAATTGTGCCCGAAACGTGGTCATCAGTATATATTACTGTATGACAACACTGGTTGATTTTATCAGTATAAAATTTCATCGATAATGGAGTTATACTCTACCACCACAGTGGACAAGTTTTATCCTTATATCGACCACGAGCTGATGTCAGCCACAGAACCATTGGAAAACTACCAGAGAGTATTGGATAGCTTTGTCATTCCAGTTTGGGATCCCTTAACAGTACACACCCACTGGAATCCAAATCTCTTGGTCGCTGAGTGAGACCGTAAACCCTCCAGCCAACCCAATGGCCTGTGAATCCCAACTTCAGCTAATTTGCTATAGATAGCGTCACCACTAGCCAGTGTTAGTGGCGAGTAACTGTTCTTTTACCTGGCTTGGTGGATACCGCTGGTCACTACTTCTCATAAGAACAACAGACACCTTCTTGTATGCAGCCAATCACTAGTGAGCATTGGATTAATTTTCAGGTTTTCGTGTGTAGGAATTTGATTGGTCACAGGTAATCACTGATCACGAAGTGATATTACTTAGAGAACCCCGGTAGGTGAGCACTGTCAAAGCGTTTCAAATAAGGACGAAACAGATTTCTATTACTCCCTGATTTCTTAATAATTCTGTAATTGATGTTGGCTCGTAATCAGTCCTGTAGCCAATCAAATGCCTGCAAACTGATATTTGATAATTATGCTTAACTGTCCTCAATCACATTTTTACTTGAAGTAATTAAAGATCTTTACAAAACTGAAGGAATTTCATGTGGCATTTTTATTGATAATTCAGATAAAATAAAAAGTGACGCATTCGTGTCTTAGGAACAAGTAGTCCTTGTAACGTTTGTCTGACATTTTCGATATGTGACTTTGTAAGACGAACAAGATTAGAGATATTTGATTGTAATTTTATAAAATTGCCTCGTGAATGAATGATTTTTCAATACATAATTCATAAAATTCCAACGTCTTGCGTTCGACAATAATTTTTCACATCTAAAGTTAACAAGTTCTTTTAACCCCTTTTGATAGTGTGTGTGGAGGGAGTCTTCTCTTTAAAAAAATTAGAATCAATTAGTTCCCTTTGTAAAACTTTGAAATTCAGTAAATTACAATCAAATAACTCTAATCTTGTTCGTCTTACAAAGTCACATATCGAAAATGTCAGACAAACGTTACAAGGACTACTTGTTCCTAAGACACGAATGCGTCACTTTTTATTTTATCTGAATTATCAATAAAAATGCCACATGAAATTCCTTCAGTTTTGTAAAGATCTTTAATTACTTCAAGTAAAAATGTGATTGAGGACAGTTAAGCACAATTATCAAATGTTTGTTTTCACGGATCTGATTGACTACAGCTTTCATTACGAGCCAACATCAGTTACAGAATTATTAAGAAATCTGTTTCGTCCTTGTTTGAAACGCTTTGAGAGTATTCACATACCGGGGTTCTCTAAGTGAGATATCACTTCGCGATCAGTGATTACCTGTGACCAATCAAATTTCTACAAACGAAAAACTGAAAATTAATCCGATGCTCACTAGCAATTGGTTGCATACAAGACGGTGTCTGTTCTTCTAATGAGAAGTAGTGACCAGCGGTATCCACCAAGCCAGGTAAAAGAACAGTTACTCGCCACTAACACTGGCTAGTGGTGACGCTATCTATAGCAAATTAGCTGAAGTTGAGATTCATGGGCCATTGGGTTGGTTTAAACTGGCTGGAGGGTCTACGGCGACCACTCACTCACTCAGCGACCAAGAGGTTTGGATCCCAGTGGGTGTGTACTGTTAAGGGATCCCAAACTGGAATGACAAAGCTATCCAATACTCTCTGGTAGTTTTCCAATGGTTCTGTGGCTGACATCAGCTCGTGGTCGATATAAGGATAAAACTTGTCCACTGTGGTGGTAGAGTATAACTCCATTATCGATGAAATTTTATACTGATAAAATCACACAGTGTTGTAGAGTAATATTTACTGATGACCACGTTCCGAGCATAATTTATTGCCACTCATAAGCATATCAAAACATTTTCACTAAACAAGCTGATAAAAGTTATTCCGGTAATAATGCTGAAATATGGACAAACTAAAGACTTAACATTTGAACACTGAGAGTATTTAAGATGGTTTTGAATTATCAGACTATCAATTAACCAAGTGCTCCTCTCTCCTTCTGTTTCAGGTTCTGATTATGATTGATAACAGCAAACGACATAGTTAGGCAGCTAATGTGATGATGAGTGATGACCAAATCAGAAGCCGTGTCTTGCAGTCCCTTTTGGTAGATCGCCAGACTAGTAACTTGCTGGACGCTGTTTCAAATCCTATGGCGACCGAGCTTTTTATTTCATCTTCAATCATCACATATAACTTTAAATTTTGTTTAAATATATGAGCAAATTTTATACTAGTGGATAGGTTTTATGGATTTTTATTCCATCAGGTGAAAATTTCAGGTAAATTTTCTTCCATCTCATCAACGTGGATTCCATGAAGTTTCATAACCACTAGTGGCGACTCCTGGCAAATCCACCCATCCACATCTGTATTGATCTCAACTAGTGGACTACTAATGTAAGCAGACATTTCTATGCGATCTAGCGTATTCTAAGCAAGAATCGAAAAAGTTTACAGTTTGGATCATATTTACAGATTGCGAATGAATTCACTACTTGCATTTTACACAGTCTGAGGTAAAAATATTCAACACAATTTCCCTCAAAAACTCGAGCTCTGCAGTCACGTGACAGTAATGACGTTTTTCTATTAGGTCATTCAAGAAAAAATGAACTTCCATGGTTCAGAGAGTCAAGAATTGGTTGAATTTCACAAACAGTGAAAAGAGTAGATACAGTCCACCGGCTTTTGAATCCTAACATCTCAGCTATTTTAGACAGAATCTACACCTTCTTAAGTGGCACAGACTAATGATTAAGGACTTTAGGGGTTCGTGTCACAGTTTCTCTCGAGTAAGACAGTAGCTCTCTAGATGCACAAAATATATATATCTGAACTACGTTTGCAATGCATTTTAGTGCTAAATACATTAACCATATACCTAATTTCAATACTATGATTCACTCTATAGTTCAAACACACACACACACACGATTAATGTCATGAAGACATTTAGGGTTTACCGTCAGAAAATGTTGACTATTAAATATTGTCTTCTGTAACGTGATGCAGCGGTTACTGCAACTATTTCTTCTGGGGATTTTAAGAATGAAAAACACCCAAAGGTTATCTGTTTTTGTCTGCAAATAAACGTAGGAAAGCTCACCTTGCCCAATGCGACAGCACTTGTAGCCATATCTAATACAAAATGATCTTCAGGTTTTTTGCCTGGTGCTGCTAATGTGATTGGATTGGTTCCAACGGCTAACTGTTAAAAAAAGAGGAAAACAAAAAAGAGAAATCGTTTCACCTACATAAATACAGTTTATAATAGTATTGTATGTTTTAAACAAATAATAATAAAAATATTGGCTTTATTCTGGGCAGTGTTTGTAGAATATACAGAATTTTCGGCGGGGTTTATAGCATGATTTTTACCCTTCGTACAGGATTTTATTAATTATTAATAATAATCGACAGTAGACCCTATGATATAGTATGCATCGGTGGTACAACGGTAGAATGCTCGCCAACCAAGCATGCGGTTCGGGGTTCGAGCCCCGGCCAACGCACTCCGAAACTTCGCTAAGCCGGTTTATAGGACCGGTAAAGAGGAAAGGTTGGTCATGAGGTCAGCAATCCACTCCGTAAAAAAATAAACACTGACACTTCAAAGCTCTAGCTTGAAGCCCTATGTTCCACTGTGAACGTAAAAGAATAAGATAATAAGAAAAATAATGACATGATCAGTATGCTTATGACAGAAGTAAGAAATCAAGAAAGTTCGGCAGTGATTCAGTAGTAGAATATTTGCCATCCACGCATGTGGCGCAGGGTTCGATTCCCGGCCGAAGTACTCTTAAATCTATAACCATCTGATTACTTAATTCCATGTATTTTCATCAGTGAATAATAGGCGTTAACTGGTGCCTGATTAAAAAGGAGTTAGAAGTAGTAATTAAAAGGTGTAGTTGCCCGGTATGAATATGATTTTAAGGACGACTGATTGGTGGATGATCAGTGTAGAACTTGGAATTTTCGATATTAGATGGTTGGAGTAATCGGGAGGTTTCGTGCTAGTTAGCACTCGCCAGTCAGCAAGGCGTATCTGCAACCTTCTTGAAGGAACGCATATCCCTTCTGAGACTCGGACCCCCATCACTCAGTGGGTGCTGCAGTCAGAGGCGTTACCACTGAGCTATTCAGGCGTACGATTGACCTCCTGTAGGACTGTATTGCACAGGATTGATTGGACACTAGTTAGTAACTGAATTTTACCAATCACGCTTGCAATGTGGCCATCACGGTGCACTTTGAATTGTTGATATTAGACGGCTGGGGGCAATCAGCAGGAAGCCAAACAAAAGACCAGGCACATTACACTAGTTAATAACTAGTGTCCAATGAAATGCAAAATCTCAAAACAGCACACAGAATAAAGAGGCAGCAAGAAAATGGCCCTTCAATAGGCAACTATGGATGCAACAAAAAAATGATTGGGAGGGGATAAGTGAAGCCTAGCATGATCAAAAAAGCAGTAAAGAGAAAGAGTATATCAGCAACATTGTGAACGATTCTTAGTTATATAATCGAAAGTCTCTAACCAATGATTCTTAGAATCTTAGGTACTTCAGCCGGGTAGTCTGCATTTACTCACGTGGCTGACAACAGCGGTCATTGATTTTATAGACTGATGTCATGTTTCAGTCCAGCAGTCTTTTAATCTTATCTAACCTTATCCTAATCCCGCTCATATTGCTAAATAAAGGAGGTGGTGTTTAGCATGCGTTACACATATTTCAAACCATCCCAATGTTCATAAGAATAAATTGAGTAGGTCTTGTTGTACAGTTTAACTTATCCATATTGTGAATAAGAATTTGACAGATACTATCACTGGGGTTGGATTTCAACAAGCACTAGCGTTAGGAATAAAAACCTTTAAACGTACAGAGGAATGGATATCAGTCCGTTAAAAAATTCTACGTTGACTGCAGCTAAATCTTTGAGAGAATATATATACAGCTGAAAAATAACCTACTTCTGTTTGCTAGTCATCAACCGGTAAGTCTGGTGTAGAAGCAAACACCTGAAGAAGCCAAGCCTATGTGTTCAGAAGAAATTTGTACAGCCACTTTCCTTACCGTCGATGGCCACCATTGTTACAAGAATGCATAAACAGGACTACGTCGCCACCCTCCCCCTTAACCTTTAAAAACTATAAAAATTATAATTGTCCAAATTTTTTTATTTTATTTTTATTTTTTCCGATCACTTCATCTTTAATTACGTATTATCCTTGTAAAATCAACTTATTCTAACCATTTCTACCTTTTAAATGTGTATTGATTTTCTTCGTTAATTATCAACCCATTGACATTTTGACACTGTTTAATTATTGTTAACAAACATATCACCACTAGTTTGGTAAACTGCTGTGTATTGTAATAAAAATGCTATACGTGCATATTAGAGTAGAGCCAGAGATGAGGATTTAATTGAAAAGTAAATATTTCTTCGCTCAATCTTTCTGTTTTCTAAACACTCACTAACCAAACCAGATAGAGATAAAACTTTTACACAAAAGGTGGCAATCATGGGCTGTCACATTAGGTGAGTTACGACGTGTACTCATCCTAAACAGACTTTCATAAAAGGGGATAGCAGTGACCGGTGAATCTTAAGTCAAGACAAAACAGCTGACCAGTAAACATAGTTATTCCTCTTATTTCTTGTAACTGACAAAATCCCAGCACATACAACAAACTAATCGATCTTTTTTTATACATATATTTGCAAGTGATTACCCTGTTAAGAAATAGAACTTCTACGTATATTGTAAACATGTGACTTTACAATCTTTCGTCATTTTTGTATTATAAGGTAACCGTTTTTTTGCTTATCTTAGTTTTGTTCCACTTTTTCAAAAGTGAAAATAACGACAAATATGCACAGAAAAATAAAGGGATAATTTTTGGAAATACAAGCTTACAAGAGTATGTAAATAAACGTACAGTACAACACTAACAAGAAATAAGGACAATGTACCGTACTTTTTGCAATCAACTAATTAAAAATGCTTTAGCGTGCTAACAAAAAAAAAACTAATCGATTCTCAATAAGTAATTCTTTTTTTTAATTTTTGTTTAAACATGTCCATTGGAAAGACTGATTAGTGTACGAAAAGAATATTCGTTATTTCGATAACTCCCTCTAAATTAGCTTCTCCGGTTATATGACTATAATAATTAAGACAAAGTGATAAGAAGACGTAGTTTGTTTGAATCGTGTAATGCTGTATTTGTGTAACACACGGACTTGTTGTAGGAATATATATATGAAATTAATAAAGAGTTAAGAGGTGAGAAAATAAATTTAGGTCGAGTTAAAAAGACATATTGAAGGTCAAAATAAAAATGAAGATCACGCTAAATCACGAACTGGTAGAAGTTAGAATGTATGAACTAGCCAGTGAATAGGGTCCAAGTGGCTGAATGGTATACGAGCTGGCCTGTTTGTAACCGGAAGGTCATGGGTTCAAATCTCAGTGTGTCTGTGTACTGGCGATGATTCCCAAACTAGGATGAAACAGCTGTCCAGTACTTGCTGGTTGGTCTTAAAAGGTTCTCTAACTGATATCAATCCGTGATGAACTCGTAAACACAAAACTAATCATTACAAACCAATTATAGAAGATCACTAAACCAAATAACAGAGGTAATAGTACATCTACGCTGGCTGGTATCAAAACAAACTTTACCAAGGAAGGACCCCTTTTTAGCAGATATCTACATGTCGTACACTGAAAGTTTATCAGAGGTTTTAATCGAAAATGTGCCACTTTATAGAAAGTATGTAGACGACATTTTTAATCTTAAGTGATAAGCCTTGTTCTGCTACCTCAATTTTAAATCGAATGAATGAAGTTCAGAATAGCATATCACTTACGTCCATAGAAGAGCAAGATAATTAAGTATAATTATATTTCAATAGTTTACACACAATGATAAGTTTTGTTATTAGTAATATTTCGAGCAAAATTACTGCCCGTGTTCACACCACTGTTGGAATTGTTTGATTCGATAGATAATTGTTTATCTTTCCTAGACATATTGGTTAGTCGACGGTTTGATGGCTCAATAAAACGATTTATTTATAGAAGATCTACTCGGACAGGACAGTATCTTAATTATCACAGTTTCTGCTCTGTTCGGTACAAAAGAGACTTAGTGAGTGAGGTGCCTCTTCAGTAGAATCCAACGAATATGGACTGAAAACACACTTGATGAAGAAGAAAGTTGACACAAACTCTGGTTGATAAAAATTATCCGGACAAGTTCATTAGGAGGTATAAGGTTGTCAGAACACCAAGACCCACTCTCCAACTCGTCCCTAAGAAAGACGTGTACATCAAGCTACCCTATATGGGGCATCATAGCAGCTTGATAACTAGATAAAGATTGAAAACTGCTGTTAAAAAGACTTTTTATGCAGCTAATATCATAATAATTGAGAATGTGAAGCCAATATATCTATCTAAACACTTTGAACATGTATTTACCAATTTGAATGTACGTGTGGAGACACATACATAGGGAGGATTCATCGATCTCTTCAAGTGAGAGCTGGCTTCAGAGCATATTCCTAAATGGCTCCAGCGGCAAATAGAATCTTCAGAACCCATTAATGGTGAGAACAGGAGACCTAGCTGCTCTGTTGTCAAACATATTATAGAGACAGGACATACAATTGACGTTAACACATCTTTTAAACCTATCTATAAAACGTATTTGGGGCGTATCCTAAAGTTTGTGGAAGCCCTAGTTGGCAATTAGGAAGTTTAAACCAATTGTATGCGTTCGAAAACAATTCGTCATCACACTAAACCACGTTCTTCGGTAAACTTTGTTTTGATAGCAGCCAGGTCAGATGTACTATTACCTCTGCTATTTGGTTTAGTGATTTTCATTGTTATTTTATTTGACCTTCAATATGTCCTTTTAAACTGACGTAAATTTATTTTCTCACCTCTTACCTCTTTATTAATTTCATACGTATATTCCTATTGTAACGACAGTAGGCTAGAGTCAGGCAACAGATCATTTATTAAGGAAATCAACGCATATTTATATATGTTTTCATGTACATTACTATGGATACGTAAACAAACAAACACAGTCTTCCGATTGGTTGTTTCTCACGTCAAATCTTAGGAACGTAAATACTGACGTAAATCACTGTCTACCAATTTGGCTAGTAGACAGCTCTCACCACACTATGACGAGTTAGTGTGTGTGATCAGATTGTTCGAAATAAGTGTTGCACAAATACAGCATTACACGATTAAGACAAATTACGTCCTCTTATTACTTTGTCTAAATTCATAAAGGAAACTAACTGTTATAATAATTAAGGCATTATTGTTGTTAACACCACGAATGTTTTAAATAACACTGAATGAGTAATATGGATAGATTACAGGTCAATAGCATCTTTGAGTGATAGCATGAATGAAATTGTAATATTAAAGTGAATATTAGATAAACTATGGAAAGTAATACAGAGTTTATGAATTTAAATGCTCCACAACAAGTTAGCGTATCAATACTGTCTGAACCTGTTTCTTTTGTACACAGAACTACAGTTGTTTTATGAAAATCGCAATAGCCTCCTCTGGCGTTTGGAGGCCTTTGGTAATGTAAAGGCCAAATTTATTCAGTGATGGTCTGAACTCAAGAAAACCATCTCTACGTTCTAGTGCATAGCCGACAAAACTTCGTTGAGACACGTGATATCACGAAGTGTTGCGAACGCCAAGAAAAAATGATTATTCTGCAATATTTTAGCGGTTCTATTAGAAAACAATAATAACAGCAAACTCGAATTTACCTCGACAGTGACGTGAAGCAGCTATACAGGCATTGTATGTTTCTAAATACAAAACATGTACTGTAGGGCGAAACTAGTTAACCAAAGTTCGACTGTAAAAGTTATCTTAGAATCGAGAAGAAAATTTTCGAGAAGGTAGGATGGCAGGCTCTGCCCACAAGAATCACATACCAAGGCTTCCCATAGACAGTCATGCGTCAGAATGACCTTCATTCATTCAAACAAATTCATATGATTACACAACACATTGTCAGTGTACACACAATCACAAAGAGAAGTATTAAACAAGGACAAAGGCAAATAGAAAAGGTCAAAATCAACACTGTGATATGCAAATGTCAAATTAATGATTCATTGTCTACGGGAAAAGCTTATAATAATTACAAAGTTAGTTGAAACGTCTAAATAAGGATAAATATCATAAAAATACCCATTTATTCATAAATAAAAACACAGTTTTTGTTCAGAGAAGAAATTTCCTTTCAACGACTTCAGTTTCAAGTTGTCAGTCGTATTTATGTTACAGAAAAGGTTATTAAGTGGCACTAAATAATTGCTCAGTCAATATACATATATATATATATGATAAGAATAACGATAATTAAAATGTTATAAGGGGTAGACTTGAAGTGGATAAATTACAAATTTATTAAAGATTGTTTTATAAGTGAATTGAAAAATGTTTTAAAAATGTCAAGTGTTGTCTAAAAATTTTATAAAATAAGAGTACGATTACGATAAGAATGAAGATGTGAAGTGAAGTGGAAAGAATTCAAGTGATAAAATAAAATAAAGTAAAAACTAGAAAGAACATTACTATGACCAAGGTAAAGAAAGGGGTTTGACAAAACGTTTTTGAACACATAATTTAGGTTTCTGTTCATGTATAGCTAAAGCTTCGGCTATGCATAAGTGAAGAAAACGTAAACTTTTGAATCGATTCGATTTCGCCATGTAGATAACTTTGAAAGATGAATCACGTGGGGCTAAATGACCTGACTCTAACAGGTGATCACAGATAGACGACTTCGCAGTTCTACGTTCGCCTTTCATTAACCAGACTGGATAGTGTTCAGCTACACGTTTTCGGAGATTACGCTTACAACGTCCAATATAAACAGCTTCACAAGAGCAGGTAAAAGAGTAAATACACATAGATGTGGACAAATAATTTTGTAATTTATCCACTTCAACTCTACCCCTTATAACATTTTAATTATCGTTATTCTTATCACATATATGTATATTGACTGAGCAATTATTTAGTGCCACTTAATAACCTTTTCTGTAACATAAATACGACTGACTGTACAGCTTGAAAATGAAGTTGTTGAAAAGAAACTTCTTCGCTGAACAAAAAACTGTGTTTTTATTTATGAATAAATATCATAAACAGATAGTTGAAGAGGAATTTTCCAGACTATTTGTCCATTACAGATAGTCTATTCGATAGACGATAGATGATGGTAGCTTTGTGGCCATTTCGGACGAAGTGATCTAATATATAGAACTGTTGGCGGTTTTAACAAACCTTTATTAAGCCCCAGTGATCCCAGGTAGTGTTAAGAGATATGCGTTTTAATTTTACAAAAATACAAATGGAAACTACATTTCAGTTACTGCCCTAAAGCACTTATTATGTTTTCAGTGACATATCAGATAAAAGCTGATTCTTATACTACTATTATCATTATTATAGAAAGTAGATAAATTCATACACTTGCTTGCTATACTCTTATTATTCCTTATGCTTTATTTAGATTTCAATATAGCAAAAATATTCATTCAGACATCTATAAAGCTATTATTACATGAATAGTAAACGCAATTCGGATAGTATTTTGACCAAAAAACATAGAGAAGCTCTGGATGTTCTCCGTAAAAATGATAACATAATAATAACAAGACCGGATAAGGGCTCAGGAGTGGTTATCATGAACAAAGCGGATTACTTAGAGAAGATGAATACTACTATTCTTAATGATAATCTAAAATTCCAAAAAATCTCCTCTTCTCTGGATCCGATTGATGAAAAGATAGAGAAGCGGCTATGTATATAAACATATATGTATGTAATTGTAGAGCCAGAAGAGGAATTTATCGAAAAGGATATTCTTTGCTCAATTATTTTGTGCTTTATTTAGATTTGATAATGAAACGCCTACTTTATTCAGTTAACCTGTATTTCATTCAGCTCTTGTTGAAATATGTAGACCTAACTGATCAGGCTTATTTAAACCTGGATAATACTACAATTTACTTTCAAGTGTTGGTTTGTAGGGATTTGATTGGTTACAGGATTTTCATCATGAGCTGACATTAGTTAGAGAACCATTGGAAAACCTGGGAGTACTGGACAGCCAACTATTTCGTCCTAGTTTGGGACTCTTCATCAGTACGCACCCACCGGGACTCGAACCCAGGACCTTCTGGTTACAAGGCGAGCTCGTATACCATTAAGCCACTGGGACCCGATCCAATGGCCAGCCCATGAATTCTAACTTCTGCCAATTCACGATATAGCGCAACCGCTAGTCAATGTCTTCGGCGAGTATTTGTCCTCACACCCGACCTGCTGCACCCTACTGGTCACGACTTCTCACTAGAATTCCAGGTAACTACCTACCTGAATAGGACAATTTACTTGTTTACTAGGGAATAGTAGCGGGAATACCACTGCTCACTGGGTATCACAGGTACATCAGATCAATGCGTCCCGAATAGTAAGAGACACAAGTCCTGAATTCTACTGCTGGCCACTATCATACAAGTAAATCCTAATAATATCAAGGTATCTCTTCAAGGTGCCCATATTACTAAAATGCCACTGAACAATTGATCAGATATATCAGTTGGGAAATAATCCCAGAACTGAATTAAAATAATTTCATGCAAATTCAGCAGCCTTCAAATGTAATTCTAGTAATATTTTTCAAAAATGTATTATCATGTTTATCACATGTGAATTGACGTCTTTCCATATGACAAATAATATGTACACACACACTCATACAGAACTAATCCTTACAAATCAACTATAGAAAAATACACACAATAACAATTTGACATTAGTCATTACAAATATGTGTGATGACTGCTTACATATTCCTATTGGTAAAAATGTCCATGGACAAATGACCTTCAAATAAACTGACTTCAATTTATGTTAAAAAATTTTGACTATATATTTTGATGATTAATAAAAAAATCCGAATAAATCTGCTGAAGAAGCTGTGGCTTACACCGAGAAACGTGCAGAAAAATCTTGTTTTCTTAAACACGCTGGGATTAATTTGAATAATTTATGATGAATCTAGTAATATTTTGTTTTCAAGAGATGATTTGTTAGGATCAAATTTCTTTTTCGAATTAGACCACGGATTGATATCAGTTAGAGAACCATTGAAGACCAACCAGGAAGTACTGGACAGCTGCTGTTTCATCCTAGTTTGGGAATCATCGGCAGTACGCACCCACCGCCAGTGTTCGAAACCAGGACCTTCCGATTACAAGGCAAACTCGTGTATCATTCAGCCACTGGGACCCTATTCAATGGTCAACCGATGAATTCTAACTTCTACCAGTTCATGATTTTAGCGCAACCATCAACCGACGTCATCGGCTGGAAATTCATCTTCACTCCCGACTGGATGGACCTCACTGAATATGACTTCTCAGTAGAACTCCAGGAAACTCCGTCCTGTAGGAAGTCACTAGCAAGCATCAGGAAGACCCTGTGTTCAAACCCCAGTGGGTGCTTACTGTCGTTGTTTCTCAAACTAGGGTAAAACAAATGTCCAGTACTCCCTGGTTTTCAATGGTTGTCTAACTAATATTTTGTTTTCACGAGTTGATCACGGATTGATATCAGTTAGAGAACTATTGAAAGCTAAACAGGGAGTACTAAACAGCTGCTGTTTCATCCTAGTTTTGGAATCATCGGCAGTACGCACCCACTGGGATTCGAACCCAGGACCTTCCGGTTACAAGGCAAGCTCGTATACCATTCAGCCACTGGGACCCGAATCAATGGTTGACGTGTTTGGATGGATGTCCCACCAACCACAATGGTTGGGGTCGCACTAAATCACGAATTGGTAGAAGTTAGAATTCATTGGCTGGCCATTGAATCGGGTCCCAGTAGGTGAATGGTATACGAGCTTGCCTTGTAACTGGAAGGTCCTGGGTTCGAACCCTTGTGGTGGGTGCGTACTGCCGATGATTCTCGAACTCGGATGAAACAGCAGCTGTCCAGTTCTCCCTGGTTAGCTTTCAATAGTTCTCTAACTGATATCAATCCGTGATCAACTCGTAAAAACATAACAAACCTTTACAAACCAAACTACAGAAGAAAAATAATATTTTGTTGTTTGCAATCCAAGATGATTATAGTGAGGGGGTCGGGTTAACGCGTAAACACAACACAATAACTATACGAAATCTTATCAAAATATGAATACATGAAATAAATTAATCTTATACGCAAATAATACATTTTGTTATCAAAAATTTCATTATTTTAATTCACTGAGTATCATGAAGAAATTTCAACAAAGAAGTGTTTAATTTTTGCTTTGTAGGGATTTGATTGGTTACAAGCGTCGTCACGAGCCCCTATCAGTTAGAGAACCATTGGAAAACCAGAGAGTGTTGAACAGTTGTTCCGTCCTAGTTTGCGACTCTTCAGCAGTACGTACTCAGGACCTGAAGGTTACAAGGCAATCTCATAGACCATTTAGCCACTGTTCTCTTACCCGACTTGATGGATGGACCCAGTTGGTTACGACTGTCTTCACCCAATGATGTAGAAAACTTAAACAGTATTTAGTTGTTTTTTTCTCTCGTTGGATTGATGATTCAAGATACTGCAAGTCACATATGCAATATTCGACCGAGACAGCAAACCAAGACTGACTCAATTTAACCTTGATCTATAGAAATATTTTCAAGCTTACATATGAACAACAGATTGCAGACTTTTATTGCATAACAGCTAACCTGGCTCCATAATGAAGATCAAATAGCCAGGAATAATTAGCAACAAGAAACACTGGGAACAAAACAAGCAAAAACCTATTGCCCAGCAAACATTCACAAAGAAATGGAGATGGATCGAACAGACACTGAGGAGACCATTGACTGATGCCAAGCAACAGGCTCTCGAGTGACACCCTAATGGGAAATGGCAAGTCAGGCGAGGGTGCAAGGGTGACAAGGAGGAGATCAGATACTATGCCCAATCGTGGAGCTGTACTGTTCCACTGGAGACCCAAGAGAACAATAATAATATAATAATCCATATGAACAAGCGACATATAACTATTTCTTCAATATGTCCTACCTTTTTGCATGTGTCTATGATACATTTTACCAAAAATCAATGATAAATTTTGACTGTACTTAATTAAGTAGAAACTAGTTATCCCAAAACCTTACAGATCAATAACAGGAATTCCCTGAAGCTTATATAATATCCGATCTTGTTCTAATATAAAAACATGAGACGTAAGTTTACAGAACAATGATTTTGGTTATTTTGCTAGTCATAAATAAATAAATAGGCTCTTTTAGACAAGATTTCTTGTTCACTTTATTATTGTATGTCATACTCTAAGTGGATTAATATTCCTCTGAGTATAAGCAGATCACATTAATTTTTCTGGTTAGACAAATGGTTTTACGTGATAACAGCCAATCTAGGCTACCGTAACTAATTTATTATTGTTATTGTTATTATTCTCATATTCCGTCTAAAAACTTTCATTATATACATCAAAAACAACAAGCAAAATTTGTATTCCTTCTTTTCTTTTTTTCCCTTATTAAACTCATCATGACAGTACAAATTGTGTGACGTCATTGTTGTTTGCCAATATTGGCTTTTATCAAAAGTAATTAACTTCACACTGATGAATGACTTTCATTTCTTCAAAGTATAGAAAACATCCATTAGGAGATTAGTGAGAGAGAGAGAAAGAAAACAAGCAGTTTTTAGCAAAGATTTCATCCCGGTGATTTCATTCTCACTAGCTGTAGTACAGTTGTTTCGATCATATATGTCTACGATCTCTTTCTCACCTTAGGTGGTATAATAAGGTAAGTAATGTTGACGTTAGGCGTAGAGTGTTGGGCAAAGAGGAAAAATCAATTGAAGAGGTTATAAAGTTACATAGATTGAGATGGCTAGGTGGTCACGTGCTGCGCATGCCTAACCATCGTCTCCCCCACTCTGACGGGCATTACTAGCTGACATAGGTGCAGGTTGGAAAAGAGTAAGCGGTGGCCAAACAAAAACATGGCATCAATCAATCCATGAAATCCCTGACAGTTAAACTGAGTCAGGTAGGGAGGGAGATGCAGACTTCCGGGTTGGAGTCCGCCCTCGGGACTCTAAGAATCAATGGCTGGAGACAATAGGTGACGGCTCAAAATCGTTGTCAATGGCTTACGCAGACGTATTCAGTCTCTGTAATCTTTCATATTCCTTTCTACCATTACTCATTCTGTTTCACTCTTATACTTGTCAAAACTCTATTGATTCTCTTCACTCGTTTTCTTGTCTACCTTTGTGTGCTATTTGGAAGGTGGCAACTCGAACTGGTGCACGTCGGTGCCAAGTTCTATGTTGAATCCAGCAGCAGCAGCAGCAGCGACGGTCTCCTCAGCGTGTATCCGAACCATCTCCATTTTCTCCTACATATTTCTTGAGCAATCGGCTCTTGGTTGACTTGTTCCCAGTCAGAGTTTCTTGTTGTTAATTCTTTCTGGCCGTTTGGTCTTTAGTATGGAGGTAGAGAAGGCAGTTGTTGATGAAAGTCTGTAACTTGTTCGTGACATGCTGGCCAAGTTTCTGACCCGTATAGAAGCACTGACCGACTTGACATTGGTGTTGAAAATTCGAATCTTGTTGTTTATGCTCAGTTAGTGTAGAAGATTTCCAAACTGGTTTCAGGTTGATGAAGGTGTATCTTGCCTTTCCGATTCTGGCTGGCTGGCTGGCTGGCTTTGACATCTTCATCCGTTCATCCAGATAAGTTAGTATAAGTGTTTGTAAATATCTTTATTTATGCAATACAACTTTTATTATTTTTTTATTTTCATGACAGCTTGCTGCCACACCGTATTTTCAGTACAAGTATGGAATTTTCAGCATGGATATCGGTAGCCCAAATTTACAGGCCGACCATAGATATCAGGTGTGCGCCGGCAGGGGATCGAACCCCGGACCATGTGCATGGTCGGCGTGAGTCCTAACCACTGTGCCACCGACGCACAAATTATACATGTTCAAACCAAGTTCACTTTTAACAGTTTGAAAACTATTTGGCCATTGTGTATATGATATACAATAGAATAAAAGTTTTTTGTATTTCCCAATGAATGCAAGAAAAAACGATATTGTTTTGTTTTTCATTCATTGGGAAATATAAAAACCTTTATTAAAATGGATTAGCTTACAAATGAATGAGAAACATGGCCAATACGAGTTGAAGACATGAAAAGGTTGTCTGTTTTTGATCATAGATGTTTACGATCTCCTTCTCACGTTAGGTGGTATAATAAGGTAAGTAATGTTGACGTTAGGCGTAGAGTATTCGGCAAAGAGGGAAAATCAATCGAAGAGGCTATAAAGTTACATAGATTGAGATGGCTAGGTGGTCACGTGCTGCGCATGCCTAACCATCGTCTCCCCCACTCTGACGGGCATTACTAGCTGATATAGGTGCAGGTTGGAAAAGAGTAAGCGGTGGCCAAACAAAAACATGGCATCAATCAATCCATGAAATCCCTGACAGTTAAACTGAGTCAGGTAGGGAGGGAGATGCAGACTTCCGGGTTGGAGTCCGCCCTCGGGACTCTAAGAATCAATGGCTGGAGACAATAGGTGACGGCTCAAAATCGTTGTCAATGGCTTACGCAGACGTATTCAGTCTCTGTAATCTTTCATATTCCTTTCTACCATTACTCATTCTGTTTCACTCTTATACTTGTCAAAACTCTATTGATTCTCTTCACTCATTTTCTTGTCTACCTTTGTGTGCTATTTGGAAGGTGGCAACTCGAACTGGTGCACTTGGGTGCCAAGTTCTATGTTGAATTCAGACAGACAGACAAATGAATGATTTCTGTGTTCATGAAGTTTTCACTTAGTGTACATATTGAGAAAAATGTGGACCTGTGACTCATTCAGATGGAAACCTGACCACTAACCATCAGACCACTGAGACAAGGCAGTAAGTAATGTAACTAAGCCTGAAAAATTAAATCAATACACAATTCACTGCCAAGGTCATGAAAATGCACGCAATGTGTTAAACGTTAGTGTGTTTTTCACAATTTAGTGGGGAAAAGTGGATATGCATATCAATATATGATAAAATCCCTTATTTGTTCAAGTTTCTCAAAGAATTCTAATGTCTACACGAGCAAGTTTTAGGAGTTGCTTTTCCCTGTATTAACATTGACAAAATGACTTATTTACTTTCTCACGTTTACGAAAATGAAAAAACGACAACAAACAATTAGACAAAACAACAAATTGAGCGAACCCAGGTGTGTGTGCGTGTACTGCTGATGATTCCCAAACTAGGATGAAACAGCTCTCCAGCACTCATTGTCTGGTTTTCAATGGTTCTCTAACTGATATCAACCCATGATCAACTCGAAAAAAAAAACAAATTGAGCGAAGAAATGTACATTCCTTTTCAATTAGTTCTTCACCCTCAGCTCCACATTGATATCTAGTCTTTTACATCAAAACTGTACCAATCAGGCGGTTATTTTAGTCTGTAAGAATTATCAGTTTTAGGTATAGGTGGGAGGAGATTGGTGAAAAAAAGGGAATAAAAATCATCAAATTAATTAACTATTAGATGTTAACAAACAGGTTGTCTGTCTAAGATTTGAAGGAGAGGTGTTCCTGAGATTGTGATTCACCGGAGATGTTAGTAGTGAGATTTTATCACAACGTCTGAGTGAGAAGGGCCTAACAAAATAACTTTTAACGCAACCAAGTTATGCTGTTTATTCACTAGACAACCTATACTCAGTTCAAGAAATAAAGCCAAACTGCCCTGTTTTACCTCTTCTATGCGTAGTTACTAGTTAAAACGCTCCTATAGAACTAGCTACATAAGACGTACAATCAGGCGATTTCATCGTCGAATTTCCAAACACCATCTATCTTGGTTACAGGACTTCATCATGAGCTGACATTAGTTAGAGAACCATTGGAAAACCTGCAGGGAGTACTGCACAAACGTTTCGTCCTAGTTTGGAACTATTCAACAGTACGCACCCACCGGGGTTCGAACCCAGGACCTTCTGGTTACAAGGCCAGCAAGCTCGTAGACCATTAAGCCACTGGGACCCGATCCAATGGCCAGCCCATGAATTCTGACTTCTGCCAATTCACGATATAGCGCAACCGCTAGCCAATGTCTTCGGCGAGTATTTGTCCTCACACCTTCTATCTTGGTTTGGCAGAGGTTCGAACAAAGTTATATGCAGCTCAATACTAGCTCATTTTGTCGATAGTGGACATCTCAAATTGACTCTAACAAAGTTTTTAAAATTATTTATCGTATTTCACCCAACCTTCCACATGCTCCACCCACTAATACATACAGAAGAGGTAATTGGAATACATCTGAACAAGCCAAAAGAAAAATTTGTACAGCCCTTTTTTTTTACCTAGGCTAACTGCATAACATTGATATGGATTAAGATTTTTACAAACGATTTTCCCCTTGTGGTGAGAACTGGCTGCTTGCCAAAGTTGGTAGACAGTAATTGACGTCAATGTTTATGTCCCCAATATTGGTGGTGGGAAAATGATGAGAACAAAGGCTTTGCGTAGGCGGATACAGTTAGCATATGGATGATCTGACACAGCCACAAAGAGATGCAAGGTTAACTTTCTGTGAGAAACAACCAATCAAAAGACTGTATTTTCTACTAACAATAATCTACAATAATATACATTAAAATCTATAAATATGTGTTGATTTTCCTTAATAAACGATCTGTTGCTTGGTCCTTGTCTTCTGTTGTTACAATATAACAACTTCTCGTTAACCCCGTACGAATTAACTGATCTTGAATTCAGCAATTATTTTCAGCCCTCCATCAAAACTTAAATATTTTGTTGTTAGCCATCTACTACTTAATTGTTTTGATGACCTCCTAAAACTGATAAATCATAGAGATTCAAAACAGCCACGTGATTAGCAAAATTTTGATGTAAAAAACTATGTATGTATAAGTTGACTAGGAACTAATTGAAAAGAAACATACATTTCTTCGCTCAATTTGTTGTTCTTTTATTTCTAAATTTGTAAACTGGAATTATCAATTTAATGATAAAAACCGGAAACATAATATTTTAAAGTACACTTATAGTACTAATTCCTAAGATTCTACTTATGTACTAAGACTTTGAAGTATACTTACTATGTACACGAGATGGTCAATAGTTAAGTCTCACAAGTGTCTGTATTATTAAGCTGATTTTCTTGTTAATAAGCGCATAACTTGAAGTTATCATTGTTGTTAGCGTGTTGTATATACAGACAAAATGTAATGTGCGTCGGTGGCACAGTGGTTAGGACTCTCGCCGACCATGCACATGGTCCAGGGTTCGATCCCCTGCCGACTCACACCTGATATCTATGGTCGGCCTGCAAAATTTGGGCTACCGATATCCATGCTGAAAATTCCATACCTGTACCAAAAAATACGGCGTGGAATCAAGCTGCAATCAAAAAAAAATTAGTGGGATATTATATTCACTGCCTTTTATTTGCCTCGAAGCAAAGACACAGTCGTCTGTGCTGTATAACTGACACCTGATAGAAGCACTTAATAATTCGAAGAAAATAAAAGCGTGGTTAGTACCTTTGTAACGATAGATGACAAAAGCCAGGCAGAAGATCGTTTATCGAGAAAATCAACAGATATTTATTGATTTTTATGTACATTATTGTCAGCGGAAAAGCGACGTCCTCTAATTGGTGGTTTTCTTGGTGAAGGTTATTCTGTGCTGCTTGCGACCGTTTCTTAGAAAGTTAAGCCATATATCTGCGAATCGTATTTGCACACGCCAAGTCTGCTGTGATTGGTTGGTGAGTACTTAAAAATTAAGCTTTGTTATTGTTTCTTCTCATAACCCCGATTCGGGACGTAAACATTGACATAAATTGTTGCCTACAATTTTGGCTTGCAGACAGTTCTCACCACACCTTGATCTTCTGTCTTAGCCAACAAAGTACTAGTTCTATAAATCAGACGTCGTCGGTTCAAAATCAAAGATTTGGTTTCAACTTCGAGCACTATTCGCTACATAAATAAACAGTCTGTCAAACCAACACAATCCTTCACAATCTTACCAAATGAATTCATTGTGTTAACACGCCAATACTATAAACACATAAACTAGACTGCATTACAGTAAACAATTTCATCCCTTGAGCGCTGAGTGGAATATAGAGCCTTTAAGACTTGAGATTTTGAAGTTTAGGCAACCGCGGTGTTGCTTTAACGGATTGGGATTGCTAGCCTCACCCTTGAACTCTCTCCCCCTCTTTTCTGGCCTTACTATCGGCTAGTAAACTAAGCAAGGTTTAGTAGTACATCGGCCAGGAATCGAACCTCGGATCACATGCATGGTGTGCAAGCATTCTACCAATAAACCACTAATTCACTAACTACATTGTTTTATTACAGCAAGTAATAACATGCAATCCATATCCAATGATAAAACAATCAGATAGACTAGCAAACATTATCACTGGACCTAGTATTTTCAAGTAATGATCTCAATCTGCCATGTATCTACACGTCCAGGTGAAGTTCATGGAAAGGTAGACAAGACAAAAATCAATATAAGCAAAGTTGTAAGTGTTATAAATCAAAAGAAATGGCATATAAGTGGAGCTGTGGCTGTTGGTCTAAGCTCTCTTCTTCCAACCAGTGGTTCACAGGTTTCAATCCCACTCCATCTACCGAAGATTGGGCAGCTAGGTAGATAGTATCACAAGCCTTCAAACAACAATGAGCGTGTCTCATTACCAACTCTATGGACCTGCAGGTGGTTGGTTGACTAACGTCTTCCTTTAACTTGGCTATTGATACCATTTTGAAGATAACCAAGTGGTCACTTAAGGTATCTCAGGAAAAGTTACAGCAGTTAAGTGATCTATAGAATTCAAACCAACAAATAATATTATTTTTTTAAATTTTGGTTATAACTTGAAACCACACTGTATTTTTGGTACGAGTATGGAATTTTCAGCATGTGATATCGGTAGCCCAAATTTTGCAGGCCGACCATAGATATCGGGTGTGCGTCGGCAGGGACCATGTGTATGGTCGGCGAGAGTTCCAACCGCTATGCCACCGACGCAGTCTGCTCTGTCCTCCTTTATGGCTGTGAGACCTGGCCATTGAGAGTGGAAGACATGAAAAAGCCAGCTAGCTGTCTTTGATCATAGGTGCCTGCGTTCTATCTCCCGTGTGAAGTGGTATAATAAGGTGAGCAATACTGAGGTTAGGTGTCGAGTGATAGGTAAGGAGGGGGAATCAATCGACGAGACTGTGAAGTTACACTGACTGAGTGAGGTGGTTAGGACATGTGTCGTTACGCATGCCTAGCCATCGCCTTCCTCGACAACGGGCAATGTTAGCTGACATAGGATCGTTGAGGTTGGAAAAGAGCCAGTGGTGGTCAAACGTAAATATGGCTTAATCAGTCAATGAAATCCACAACACCGAGTTTAAGGCAGTCACAAAGGAAGGTGCAGACTTCCTGACTGGTTGGTTGGTCCTCAGGATTCTAAGAAATAATAGCTGGAGACAATTGGTGATATGGCTCAAAATCGTTCTCAATGGCTGGCGCAGATGCATCCACTCCTTGTGACTTATAATACCCCAATAGAACTATATTATTCTTCGATATTGCTATTCTTTTTGCCTTATATCTCTGTTTACTGCCTCTATTTTGCATTTCTTTTTACTTTCTTCTCTTCCTTTGTTTGCTACATCGAGGGAGTTTAGCGACTCAAACTGTTGCACATCGGTGCAAAGTTCAACGTTGAGACCAGTCAGCTTCTTGGATAGAATCCAATCTTAGCCTGGCTACATCTTTATTTCTCTCAATCTAACCCTGATTATATTGAGAAAAAAATAATACACTGAAATACTATATGGTACACATGATCCAAGCAATTCATAAAATCCCTCATAAAGAATACCGTAGTGGTCGAGTACTAACGGTTTTCTGAGGACAGTAAGACAAAACATAGAAATTTGTAGCAGGCGATAGTACAACATATACATATATGTATAGAATAGATATCTAGCCAGAATACTCTTATCCCTATTGTAGGTTATAATGGCCTAAAATTAGATTACTCTATTCCAGATTACTTACTTACAAGGCAAATATTTCTTTTTCGAAACTGCATGTTTAACAATTGACTAATGAGGACAACAGAAAGTACATACACAAAAATGTGTATGTAAAAGTAAGAAAACAAATTCTACTTTCAAATTAACCTTCGTATTTTCTTAGAAAATCTTTTTTGTTTTTAGCAATAAAAATGATTTAAACAACTATTTTATATATTCATCATATAGAGGGATGTATGTATTTGTGTACCTGCGTAAATCAAAGGGAATTGAAGTAAATTTTGTAAAGCAAACTACCACAAGAAATTAAACATGTAAGGAAATTCTCTATCCTTCTATCATTTAATACTCGATATTTTACAGATATTTGGGCAAGTATAATTGTATAACTATGTTTTGCTTACATTCCTGTTGTATCTTTATCTATTTAGCATTATAACTAATACACAGCTAATATAATAGAGAAGATTTGTAGCCCAGGTGAATGATTTTGAATTAGTTGTGTTCTCTGAGGAGCTGATCGATTTAGTTACGAAACTTTTCTCGTCCTTCTAGACAATATCTTCAGAGCAAGTTCTAGCATAAAATGAACTTCATTTGTGGTGAGAGCTGTCTGCAAGCAAAAACTGTACACAACAATTTACGTCAGTGTTTACCTCCCAAATCAGGGTCATAAGAAGAAACACGAACAAAGCTTAACCTTGATGAACTCAACAACCAATCACAGCAGACTTAGCGCGGGCGGATATGATTCGCAGATATATCAACGAACTGTCTAAGAAATGGCAACAAAGAGATGACAGAATAACCTTCAGCAAGGAAACAACCAATCAGAAGATGCTGCTTCTCTTCTAGTAATAATGAATAACAATGTACATAAAAATCTATAAATATCTCTTGGTTGTTTCAATAAACGGTCTGTTGCCTGGCCCTTGTCTTCTGTCGCAACAATTTGAATTCTCCATGAATGATGTAATTGTATCTCCTGGCAACCGCTGTCATGATTTACTTTTTATTAGCTGGTAAATTTCGTTTATCGTTTTGTTTATGGTTGGCTGATTCACTTGACTACTAGGCTTCTAGAAATTCCCTGACAGTATTTTTGGTGTTCCCTCTATATGAAATTTCAACATTAGCCCAATCATTAAACTGATGTCCATAAATATCAACATGAAGACGAAAGCTTCGCAACTAAATCGACCAGCTCCTCAGAGAACACACAACTAATTCACGAAGCTAATATTTGCATGAAACTATATACTACTGATTGAATGATATTGAGTAGTTTTGTATAGCACTACTCAAATCAATTAGTAGTGCTTGCTGACCAGCCAGATAGACGTGATATAAACACCAGGTGGCTGTTTCGCTTGTTTGGAAGAAGAGCTCATCAGTGGTGTGCACTCGGTTTCACTCAGCTCAGAGAGTTAAATCAGTTCATATCACCCTATTTCTTGCTTGCTATTTGGATGAACTAGTGATAGTATAATAGCAAGTCTATCTCATGTCAGTCGATCAGTAGTATGTTAGTTTGATGCAAATGTGCTTACTTTCTCGATTACGATTTATGGTAGGTAGTATCAAGCAGATCACATATTGTAGTGATCTGAATAATTTGTCTTCCAGAGGAAACTGTGGTGAAAACGTTCACCTCTCAAACTGTGTATATTGCAAATTTCTAACTATTAGATGAGCTCAAATAGATCAGTGGTGGTAACGTTTCTGACTGCAGCAATGCACTGGGTGACGCAGGTTCGAATCTCAGAAGGGATATGAGTTCCTTCAAGAAGGTTGCAGATACTCCTTGGTGATTAATGAGTGTCAACTGGCACAAAACCTTCCTTCCTGTGTCCGATTGCCTACAACCGTCAATATCAACAATTCAAAGTGTACAGTGATAGTGAACCACCTAGTCGCATGGTGGCCCCACTGAACATTTCACTGACAATAGAATTCAGTCTGTACCAACAACAAGCACTAGACACGCTACACTAGTTACTAACTAGTATCCAATCAGAATTGTCAACTAATTTTCAAATTGTGAATTTCTTCTAAAACTAACATTTTTCTGGCTAATTGAGTCGGTCGGTCGGTCGGTCAGTTTTCGATATAGAACTTTGCACATATGTGCGGCAGTTCAAGTCGCCACACTCCATGTAGCTAATAGAGTAGATGAACTAATGTCTTACTTCAGCCTTCATGGAGATGATCGTTATTCCATCAACACAGAACGCAATGGTTTCAAAATCTTATACGACTGAGATTTTCATTTCAACATAAAATGTTACCACATTACATCGTCATCGGGTGACAGATGTGAAATGGTATTTCAGTTACCAAGGCCTGGATTTTATGTACCAAACTATGAACCACACAGATTGTGTGAAGGAATTGATGATACTATGCAAATGCTCACGTGTTTAGACCACTTCGATCTGTTTAAGAAGCACTACTGGTTGATGTGAGTGGTATACAACTAACTACTCAATATCAAACAATCAGTAGTACATAGTTTTATGAATTTAAACTTGGCTACATGATCACCATTTATGGTATCAAGCAGATCATATATTACGATCTGAATAATCACGGTTTCCAAAGGAAATTGTAGTGAAATAATCACCCTGAACTTGGCAAATTTCGAATTTGATTCAGGTTGAAGTAGGCTGGGCGAAATTCAAGACTAACAGCAGGTAGAAGTCAAGTGCTCAAAGTCAACGAGTCACACCTCCACGAGCCCCCATCAGATAGTCTGATTATTAAGATATCCATTGATAATAACTTTTAATTAAAGTTCAGTCTCTTAGTCAGTAGCATTTATTTAAGTCTCCAATATATTATCTTTTTAATAATTTTAATACTGTTAATTACTAACTCCACAATTAATTCAATTAAGCTTTTCCCATCGATTGATTGAACCAAAGTGCTCGGTCTCGGGTTGACATGTCACCTTCTTGTGCAGATGCTTCAACGATGTCTGGGCATGTAACTTGAAGTCATTAGGCGGATGGTGGCCAGCAGCAGACATCGTCGACCTTTATCAAAAACTAACTGTCTTCGCTCTATACTGAAGATCAGATGGCGGGAAACAATCACCAACAAGAAACTATGGGAACAAACAAAACAAGAACCAATCGCCCAACAAATATGCAGGAGAAAGTGGAGATGGATCGGACACTCATTGAGGAGGACGCTGGGTGACATTGTGCGACAGGCCCTCGAGTGGAACGTCCAAGGGTGACATGGAGGAGATCATGTGAAGAAGAGTTGAAACAGTATGGACTAACATGGATGCAAGTGAAAAGTACAGCATCAGACAGAAGCAAGTGGAGACGTGCAGTTGAAGCCCTATGTTCCACTAGGAACTCAAGGGAACAATAACAATAATAATAAAAGAGGACTTAGACATAATTCTAAAAGAGAGTAAATTCACTTGATAAAGTCTCACAGAGTTATACATTTATATCGAGGGCTTTGATATGCTTATGAAAAATAAATTGTGTTCAAACAACATCAGTAAGTAATACTGTATAACGCTACATCAAAGAAATTTACTCTGTTATGGAATTGTATTTACGGTTTGCCTTCGCAGCAGAAAGGTAGGTAGTCCTTAAATATATTAGAAACTTTGGATATTCTATTTTATCACATAATAATCGTTATCTTATCTAGATCGAATGAACTCTTAGAGTTTAGATTATAATTTATTTAATGACTTGAAATTAATCGAATCAATGATGAAAAATTAGTACGACAAAACAAACAAACATGGGATATAACACACTGAAACACTGTAACAGATCAAATTACATCAGAATCAATTAGCTTTCATTTCTGATTGGACACTAGTCAGTAACTAGTGTAATGTGTCCAGTCCTGTCTTCGGTGCAGACTGAGTTCTATCATTATATAAGGATATATCCTTGATTACAGCATGATTCCACACCGTATTTTTGGTACAAGTATGGAATTCTCAGCATGCGATATCAGTTGCCCAAATTTTGCAGACCGACCATAGATATCAGGTGTGCTTCGGCAGGGCATTGAACCCCGAACCATGTGCATGGTCGGCGAGAGTCCTAACCACTGTGCCGCCGACGCACATTCAAGCCTACAATGTGGCCACCATACTAGGTGGTTCACTATCGCGTGCACTGTACTGTGAATTGTTGGTGTTAGATGATTGGAGGTAATCGGTCACAGGAAGCCTTGCTTGACCTAGGTTTCAGGATAATTGGCACTCATCAGCAAGGCTTATCTGCAACTCCTTTGAAGGAACTCATGTCCCTTGTGAGATTCGAACCCGCGTCACCCAGCGCCGGCTGCAGTCAGAGACGTTATCACTGAGCTATTCAGGTTCGCAATTGATCTCCTGTAGGACTGTAATGGATATTTTTGATAGAACATTAGTCAGTAACTAATGTGTCTAATCCTATATCCTCTATAGACTGAATTCTATCAGTCAAGCTTTCATTTCATTTTGCTAACATAAGCACTAAAAGTTCCCAGTACAGTGAACACTCAACAATCATTTGCATTGCCACGTAGTCAGTAATAGGTTATACTTGTTGTATGAAGTCCAATGACACTAGGTAACTGCTCAAGTCTGAGTGGGTAAAGACACCTCTCTAATCCACGTAGGGAGGTGTAGACTTCCTGACAGGTTGGGATCTTCAGGAATGATAAGAACCAATGAAGTCTAGAGAAAATAGGTGATATGCTTCAGAATCGTTGTCAATGGCCAACGCAGATGCATTCACGTTTTGGTGATTTGTCACATCCAATAAAACTCTATTGCTGTTCCATATTACTATTCTTTTTGTCTCATTCACACTTCTACATATTATCTCTCCACTCTCTTCTCTTGTTTTGTGTGTTACAAGGAGGGGGAGTGACAACTCAAATTGCTGAACATCTGTGCAGAGTTCTATGTTTAAACCAGTCACTCAGTGGGGAGAGGGGGCAGGATTCGAACCTATGACCATCGATTGGTTGGAAATCAAGCGACTCAAACAATGAGCAACAAATCTGCTGGCAAATCGCTTGTTATAAACTATCGTTATACTTCTTTACTGTCATCAGAGTGTAATTCATTAACTCTCTCTAGTCGTCCTGATGTCTTTATTCCATAATATTAAATATTAAAAAGGGGGTCGGTGGCATAGCGGTTAGGGTGCTCGCCGACCATGCACATGGTCCGGGGTTCGATCACCGGCCGATGCACTCCTTTACCTCGCTAAGCCAGAAGTAATGCTGGTGAAGAGGAAAGGTTGGGCATGAGGCTAGCAACCCCATCCTGTAAAGTAAACACCGCTGGAGAGACTTCAAGCCACTAGCTTGAAGCCCTATGTTCCACTGGGGAACGTGAAGGGAAAAAAATATTAAAAAAGGAACTGAAAGAAACGGGAGATATTAATAATTTACTTAGTTTAAATGTCTTTACTTTTGTTTGTTATTCACAATTTATTTACACAAGTGAACAGTAACATCAAAACACTGATCCATTAGAGCTTATTAGTAATAATAATAATAATAATAGAGAAGGGAATCTTACATTATTCCGACTTGTAGTCAGATTATTTCTCTTATTATGACTAGACACGCCCTGTTGTACTTTATTTAGACAATAAATTTTGTCTATGGTTTTATTTGTAGGCATATGTCATTCCAAGCTGGCTTCATCTTTGCTGGTTAGTAGTGTTGCCTATTGGATTATTTTTGTGATGAAATTTTGTTATTAAGAAAGACTAAACGAAGAATTTATAGCGGTTATTTTATTAAATTCTGTGACTTATGTTATTATGCAAAGGATCATATTATTATAAAAGTTTTTTTTGTATTTCTCAATGAATGAAAAAAATTAAACGATGCTAGTTTCACTAATGTTTCGCTATTTATTATTATTATTGTTCCCTTGGGTTCCTAGTGGAACATAGGGCTTCAACTGAACGTCTCCACTTGCTTCTGTCTTCTGTTGTACTTTTCACCTGCATCCATGTTAGTCCATACTGTTTCAGTTCCTCATCACACGATCTTCTCCATGTCACCCTTCGACGTCCCAATCGCCACTTCCCTTTCGGGTTCCACTCGAGCTATGGCCTGACGCGCGATGTCACCCAGCAGCCTCCTCAGCGAGTGTCCACTCCATCTCCACTTTCTCCTGCATATTTGTTGGGCGATTGGTTCTTGTTTTGTTTGTTCCCATAGTTTCTTGTTGGTGATTCTTTCCGGCCATCTGATCTTCAGTATAGAGCCAGCGAAGACAGTTAGTTGTTGATAAAGGTGTGCAACAGGCTGTTGGAAATATTCTTTGTGACACACTGGCCAAGTTTCTGATCCGTATAGAAGAAGTAACTTGACGCCGTTTGTATTGAAAATTCGAATTTTGTTGTTGATGTTGAGTTGAGTGACGAAGATTTGCAGCTTGGTTTCAGGTTGATGAATGTGTTTCTCGCCTTCCTGATTCTCGATTTGCTATTTACTGCTACCAAATCGCTTTATCAAATTACCTATATTATACCAGAATTTACAAAATGTCAGCTTGTGATATAGCAGTTTAATTATCGTTCTTTAGAATCAGGCAACTGATATTCTGTTTTAGTCCATCATTTCTATTCAGACAATTTGGATTCTGTTTGACATGATGAAATGCTTCTGATATTAGACGATCTTTGTGATTTCTGAATGTTTTTTCTGGATGATGATTTCAATATTGTCAAAATCAACTTTGTGACCTGATTTTATACCATGTAAACGACCTATGGCTGATGATTTTTCAAGATTTTTTTAGTTCAATTGGATTTATCTCTCAATGGTCGAACGCACATGCTTCACGGTGTTGATTTCTTCTGATCTTGATTTCCCTAGTGGTTTATCCGACGCATATCGTATCACATTCCAAATATTTCATTTTTTAGACACAACTAAACTTAGAATCCTTTGGAATTCGGTCTTCACCAGGAACAAGGTTGCCTTGTAGTGCGTCTGATGTTTTGAAAAAAACTCTGATGCTGTGTATTGAGTGAATACTCTTCTGACGTTTCTACTAACACTAAATAGCGAAACGACACTAGCAACAATATCGTTTTGTTTTTCACTCATTGAGAAATACAAAAAAAGAACTTTTATAATAATGAATAGCAAATACCCAATGCCCAAATTCTTCCAGACTGTTAATAGCAAACTCGCTTTGTACATTACTAAAAATGAAATAGTAGGACTGCACTTTAAGCAATAAACGTCATCTTTGACAAAGTATAGTACATCTCATATCCAATTGTAGGCAAACTAACATCTCAACTGGTTGAAATGTAAACATTTGAATTTCAAAAAGGGGCCAATCAGAACACGAGGTATACCTAAGATATATTATTAGTCATCAAACCTTGATGGGCTGTTACAGTGTCAGACCGGATAGTAAATTTGAACTAAGTAGATAGAGTTATACTTTATGCATTACACATTTATCGATCTAATTCATTTGAATAAATCGATAAAATACTTTAAGATAGCTAATTTATTTTAATTAACGTGAAATCAATATCATACGAAAATACTTTTATCAAAAAAATAATAAAAATAACACAAAAAAGTTAAGGCCATTGTGATGTTGACATGGGTATGTAGATAAGTAGTAACCGGAAAGAGGAAACATTAACTAATATAAAAATGACCAACACATTTTGTGAAGTTTTCAATAAAGAAAAATGAGGCGTTTAAGATTATCCGAGAATTATTTAATAAAAGTGGTTATTCAGATAAGTTCATTGAGAAAAAAATATGAATTTAGAACTAAAACAAGCTAGGAGGGGAACAGCTCCATAAAAAGCTACTGTTCATAAAACTGCAGTTTCTCAGTGATAACGTCAGAGAAATAGTAACATAGTGGCTGAAGAATGCAGTTAAAAAGAGGTACGTTGTATCTTCACTACCCCCTCCCCTATTTTACTTTCGAGAAATAAAGACAAACTACCTAATTCCGCCTACTCTATGTTTATCTCTCTACCAGTTTGACTGCAGCTGCGGAACCAGCTACATTGGGCGAACAATTAGGCAGTATGTTGTTGAACTTGGAGTCTGCTGTATTTAATTAGATTTGTTCAACCCAGTAGTATCTCTAACTCTTAAATATTTTAGCTGACTAATTTAGTATGCACCTACAAATACAATCAGTTGCATATTTTGGAAAGCTTTCTTACTAGTGAAAACTTACCATTCTCCTTTTTAAAATATTCATCTTAATGAAAAGTGACAAGTTTGTCAAATTTTATAGACTCACAAAATGTGTTGAAGAGATAACAAATATTACCTACTTTAAGTCTACGTCTTCTGAGGAATAATGAGTAAGAGATTCATGATGTTTCGAATAGGACTAATAATTATTTAGTTTGTAAACTATTTAAAACAAGCATGCACTGAATTGCAACTCTACGCATCCTTATCAAAGAGAGCATAGCTGCTACTTTGACGTGGTGGTCGGGATTGCATATCGCAATGACCCAACAAGCTACACTGGCTGGAACTTATGTTCATGTAGGTCCTACCATGCCAGAAAGGTTTTTTGGATAGCGGTTAGACAAAAAGTAGCTACCCAATCCATACTACCATTCAAAAAAATTCACAAAATATCATGCCGGATCGGTCTGGGCTCGGATTAACAACGACCGCGCTTCCTGCTGCCGTGTCACAGGGCAGAAGTTATAAATATGCTACTGAGACACACCAAACAAGAAAGAACAAACAAAACAAGGCCGCGTGTGACCGGCCTCAAGCAGTTATCTCCTGGGCTATGCGTTCTATTTCCCGCGTGAAGCGGTATAATGAGGTGAGCAATATTGAGGTTAGGCGTCGAGTGCTAGGCTAGGTGAGGAGGGGAAATCAGTCAACGAGACTGTGAAATTACATCGACTGAGATGGTTAGGACATGTGTTACGCATATACACCTAGTCATCGCCTTCCTCGACGGGCAATGCTAGCTGATATAGGGCCAGGCTGGAAAAGAGCTAGCGGCGGTCAAACGAAAACATAGCACAAGTCAACGAAATCTACAACAGTTAGTCTAAGCCACGTAGGAAGGTGTAGACTTCCTGACTGGTTGGGGTCCTCGGGACGGTAAAAACCAATGATTGGGAACAATTAGTGACAAGGCTCAAAATCGTTCTCAGTGGCTTGAGCAGATGCATCCACTCCTTGTGACTTATGATTTCCGATGAAACTGTTTTGTTCTTCTTTATTACTATTCCTTTGTCTCACACCTCTGTTTACTGTCTCTAATATTCATTTCTCCTACATTCTTCTCTTTCTTTGTGTGCTACATGAAGTGTGGTGACTTGAACTGTCGCACATATGTGCAAAGTTCTATGTCGAAAACAGACAGACAGACAGACAGTCAAATCTCTGTCTCAACTTCATCGACTCTTAAAATGCCCTCGGACGGCGTAGACCACAAAGTAATTTGGAAATTGCTTCAAGACTATGGAGTTCTGTAAGCCTTCATCAGCCTCATTCAATAGCTACATGATGATGCCCAATTCCCCAGTGATCCATAACAATAAATTACGACCTTGACCTTGGCGACCTGTTTGAACATTTTGGGCTACCATATTCCATGTACATTTTGCATCTAAAGTGAAGACAGGAGTAAGACAAGTGTCTACCTATTATCACCAATGATATTCCTCATTGTGATGGACTGGAATATGTGGCAGACAGTGTGTGGCACCGAGAAGACAGGAATCCGTTGGTCTGATAAAAAGACTCTGCGAGATTTGGACTTCATGGACGACTTACGCCTAATTGTAACAACACAAGACAAGGACCAGACAACAGATCGTTTATCAAGGAAATCAACACGTATTTATAGATTTTCATATACATTATTACAGATTATTGTCAGCAGAAAAACACAGTCTTCTGATTGGTGATTGTTTCTCACTGAAAGTTAGTCTTCCATCTCTTTGTGGCTGTTTCTTGAATGTCAGATCATATATATACCAATTGTGTACACCTACGCAAAGTCTTCTGTGGTTGGTTGTTGAATCAGTCTTTGTTCTTATTTTTCTCATTACCAATATTGGGGACGTACACATTGACGTAAATTACTATCTATCAATTTTGGCTAGCAGCCAGCCCTCACCACATAATGACACACAAACTCGAAGATTTACAGGTGAAAACCAACAAGTTGGCAGAAGCCACCAGCAAAGATAGGACTTTAAGTGAACATAGACATAGTTTTATCAGCAGAGCTGCCTTTGCTCCATACTGAAGAACAGATGGCAAGAAAGGATAAGCAACAGGGAACTCTGGGGACGAACCGGCCAACAAACTATTGACCAACAAAAATATGTAAGAGAAAATGGACATGACTCAAACACACTCTGAGGACACCGTTGACTGACATCACTCACCAGGCCATCACTCGAGTGGCACCCGAATAAGAAAAAACGACGAGTTGGGTGTGGGTAGGTGGGCGATGTGGTTGAGACCATGTGATGAGAAAATGAGAACTTTTAGGCGATCTGGAGGCAGCTAAAGAGGACCACAGAGAACCGGATATAATGCAGAGATGCTGCTGAAGTCCAAGGGACGTGTGTACTGCTCAGCAGTTCGCTCCGTCCTTCTCTATGGCTCTGAAACATGGCCAATACGAGTTGAAGACATGAAAAGGTTGACTGTTTTTGACCATAGATGTCTACGATCTCTTTCTCACTTTAGGTGGTACAATAAGGTAAGTAATGTTGACGTTAGGCGTAGAGTGTTGGGCAAAGAGGGAAAATCAATCAAAGAGGCTATAAAGTTACATAGATTGAGATGGCTAGGTGGTCACGTGCTGCGCATGCCTAACCATCACCTCCCCCGACGGGCATTACTACCTGATATAGGTGCAGGTTGGAAAAGAGTAAGTGGTGGCCAAACAAAAACATGGCCTCATCAATCCATGAAATCCTTGACAGTTAAACTGAGTCAGGTAGGGAGATGCAGACTTCCGGGTTGGAGTCCGCCCTCGGGACTCTAAGAATCAATGGCTGGAGACAATGGTTGGTGATATGGCTCAAAATCGTTGTCAATGGCTTACGCAGATGTATTCAGTCTCTGTAATCTTTCATATTCCTTTCTACCATTACTCATTCTGTTTCACTCTTATACTTGTCAAAACTCTATTGATACTCTTCACTCATTTTCTTGTCTACCTTTGTGTGCTATTTGAAACGTGGCAACTCGAACTGCTGCACTTCGCTGCCAAGTTCCATGTTGAATCCAGACAGACAGACAGTTGAAGGTCCTATGTTCTCCTCGGAACCCAAGAGAATACTAACATTATGATAATGCACCATAAAATCCCCCTTGTTTTTCAGGAATAATGACGGAGGTATGCCATTGTCATATAAAGCAAATAATGGGTACAGTATTTTCCTTATGTATTATGCAACTGTAAAAACAGAACAACAGGACTACAACCCTTTATTTCACCATACACTCCCTGACAAACAATCAAAACAAAGAGAATGGAAACATTTTTCTAGATGTCTTGTCTATCCAAATATTATTCACAAGTCGTCAACTGAAAAACCTAAGAAGAACGACATTAAAGTCAATAAAAAATAATTCATAAAATTTGGAGACCATAATTAAACAATGATTGGTAAAGTTAGACTACCTTGACCACAGACACAGTTACCTTGAACAGCCAATCAGAATTCAGATGAAAAAATTCACGTGATGCCTCTTAGTATCATAAGAATGTATCCCAGTAACTCCAAGGTTAGTAGTCCACAGAGAAATTACAGCATACATGATACACATATTTATCCAGGGGACTGAAGATTGCGATAATTTGGCAACGATCGATATTCCTGACTTTGTTCTTTAACCAACCTACAATAATTATCTTTAAACCTAAAATTAACCAATATCCTTCCTAATAGTATAAGGTTTACTTGATCTTCACGGAATACATTCACCAAATCTATACAGGTGGGCATGATGTGATATGGAATGACCTTTCGTGGCATTCCCTAAATCTGATTGGTTCCTGAGGGCCAACCTTTGACAGACCTCACCTTTGACATTATGATATTTTAACTTCACTTAATGATCAGTAAAAATACACAGGAAATGGAAAATGGTAGGAACTGAGTGTAATGAGGTTGTTTTACCAGAAGTCATTTTTAAACACTGATAACTTAATATCAGTTTCCGTGAGTCAGTGATGGCCACGTCTATGTCCACTTATATAGCCGTCAGGGTCGGTCATTGAAGGTGGAAGATATTAAAAGGTTAGCTGTCTTTTGTGGTGTTCACTACTTACAAGATTTATTAGCAGTAAATGAGAAGATGTTCATCGACACAAAAATGACAAATCGCGAAGAGATGGATTTGAAGTCAAAGAGAGGAAATGAACCAGCACTGCGGAGAAACATGGGAGACATGAAAAAGAAGACAAAGAAACACAATACGAAGGGCACTCTTGGTGGCCGGCTGCTTTCTTGGGGCCTTTCTACCAGCAGATTCGCGATCAGTCTGCTTAGTACAAGCCATAACGAAACACTAACAAACGACGATAGTGTTTGGTAATTCTCAATTCGGAAGGAGTTTCCGTCAGCCTGGCCCGCATTTAACCGTCTACTGTCTCCATACTTTACTTGATCGTCGACTTCAAAGTTTATGCATTTCATCTTTTGTCTCGGTTCTGTTTTTTTGGCATCAGTCTTCTGTTTATGCATTACATTACTGACGGCTTCTTTCCGCTCTCTTCACAATCTTGTTATATTTGACCACCAAAGTACATTTTGTCTCCCTCGCTAGGTGATGTAATACGGTGTGCAATACTGAGGTTAGGCACAGAGTGGAAAGCTAATCGATTATCTTGTGAAGCTACATAAATTGAAATGGCTGGGGCACATGTTACGCATGTCAAGCCACAGCTCTCCACATCAAACAATGCTAAGTGACACAAGATTAGATTGGTAAAATGTGAGAGGTGGTAAAATCAAAACGCGCCATCAGTCTGTGAAGTCTTTGAGAAGTCGTCGGAGCCAGCCAGCCACGTAAGGAAGTGTAGACTGTCTTGTTGGGGTCCTCGAAATATTAACAGTCAATGACTGCAGACTATTAGTGATTTGGCTTGAAATCGCGCTCAATGTCACAGATGTATTCACTATCTGACCTCCCATATCCACTAAACCCTATTGATTTTCCTCACATTTCTGTTTACTACAGTTCCTTAAATCTCTTTTGTCTACCTTTCTGCTACATGGAGTGTGACAACCTGAACTCAGATATCTTAATATCACGTAGGTTACAGTAATATTGTGGTGAGAGCTGGCTGCTAGCCAAAAATTGGTAGACAGTAATTGACGTCAGTGTTTATGTCCCCAATATTGGTCGTGGGAAAATAGAAGAACAGAGACGGTATATAGATGATCTGACATTCAAGAAACAGCCACAAAGAGATGAAAGATTAACTTTCAGTGAGAAACAATCACCAATCAGAAGATTGTGTTTTTCTGCTAACAATCATCCATAATAATAATGTACATGAAAAGGTTATAAATATGTGTTGATTTCCTAAATAAACGATCTGTTGTCTGGCCATTGTCTTCTGTTATTATACAATATGACATTTAAAATAAAGTCTACGCAATACTCTGACAGCGGATAAATTAATTCATTACCACAATAAGAGCATATTTTATTTCTTTACACAGTTTGATTACTTGTAGATCTTAATAGCTCTTTCATCAAAACGATCTACCTGTATTGTTCACATGATTATTAATTGTCAATTTTAACATTTATTCACTAGAATAAACAGTATAGATATGTGTGAATGTTATTGCTACTATTAGTTTGGAGAAAAATCACGTAGCCTGCGGTGATTTATGCTAACATATATTTGGTTTTGAATGAATTTCCGTAAGTCAGTGATTAGAAATCAAGTCAAATCACAGTATATGGATGTCTAAACCTTGATCTAATGACCTGTCCGTGATTCTGTATACACACACCCACACACTGAACTTTCAATCTGTTCATCTTTCTACTATCAATAATAAAAAGAATAATAATCACAAGAAGAAGAACAGTTTATGCATGATTCGTTAGATTGAGAAATTAATTCTACAGAAGTTTTTACTTAGTAGAAGATGTAGTGTCAAACACTTCGATATTTTGAAAGACCACGACTGACTGGTTTCAACATAGAACTTAACATAGATATGCAGCAGGTCCAGTTGTCGCACCCTATGTAGCACACAAAGCAAGAGAACAGAGTAAAGAAGGATTCAAAAGAGAGATAATAAATAAAAGTGTGAGGGAAAAGGAATAGTAATATGGAACAAAAATAGAATTTTATTGGATATTATAAATCACAACGGGTGAATGCATCGGCTCTAAGCATTAAGAACGATTTTGAGGCATATCGCCAAATGTCTCCAGCTATTATTTCTTAGACTCTCAAGGACTGCAACCAGCCAAGTAGTCTATACCTCCCTACGTGGCTTAAATTAACTGTTGTGGATTTCATTGACTGTTGAAGACATGTTTTCGTTTGACCACCACTAGCTCTTTTCCAAACTCATCGATCCTATGTCAGCTAACATTGCCTGTTGTTGAGGAAGGCGATAGCTAGTCATACGTAACAACACATGTCTTAACCATCTGAATCGGTGTAACTTCACAACCTCTTCGATTGATTTCCCCTCCTGAACCTAGCACTTGACGCCTAAATCTATTAATGCTTACCTTATACCACCTAACAACGGAGATAGAACGCAGGCACCTATGATCAAAGACAGCTAGCCAGATGTTTCGTTTCTCCTACATTCAATGGCCATGTCTCACAGCCAACAAGGGGGACAGAGAGAACTACTAAGCAGTACACACGTCCTTTGGTCGACAGCCAGACGGTTATCATGTCTACTAAGCCAGAGATGGAGTAATTTGGCATATGATAATCGAGCCTTCTGTATGCATGCTGAGATTCCGTCAGCAATCAGTCCGCTGGCACTGGTTGATGCAACTCCCCAAATAAATGAAGTGGTCAATAACACGCTCTACCGCTTCACTCCCTATCACTAAGCTAGGATTCAAGGTAGTTCAGTCCTGCAGAATCATCTTACACTTGGCGGGAGCGAATCGCATGCCAAACATTTGAAGATTTCTGCTCAAGATGTTCAGAAGACTATATAATAAAAATCATTTACACTAATTACTCTAATTTACACGTACATTTCCGGTAGTCGGGGTATAATTGGAATTATTTTGTTCGGTATCATCGGTATCAGTACTAAAAGTATAGGTTTATTTGGATAAACTGTAATAAGACAGGAGCTATTTGCTCATAGGATATTTCTTTGAGACTTCAGATTAATAATAATAAGAGCTTTATTCCAAACAGTATTTTTGATACAAAATGGAATTTTCAGCATGTATTAGTACTGTATTGCATCTAGTTTTCTCATTATAGGAGTAATAATTAAAACAGGGCATTTACACTGATAGTATTGTTTAATATGAACATGAATATAAAATCAAATTAAACGTCGGTGACACAGTGGTAGAATACTCGCCGATCACGCCTCATGTGGTCCGGGGTTCGATCCCCGGCTGACGCACTCCTTTATATCGCTAAACCAGTAATAAGACTGGTAAAGGTGGAAGGTTGGGCATGAAGCTAGCAACCCCATCCCGTAAAAATAAACACCATTGCTACCAAGACTTCAAGCCTGTCGCTTGAAGCCATATGTTCCACTGGGAACGTAAAAGAATTAGAAAAAAAACCAAATTGAGAAAAAATATTAACAACAATGCAACAGTGAAGAAAATGAGACCGTTCACTTAAAGTTCCTCAGTAAGTTGATAGTTTCCTGCCTTACACTTTACTCATTAGATTTTTTCCATTCCTTTACGTTCCCAGTGGAAAATAGGGCTTCAAGTTACAGGCTTGAGGTTTCGCTAGCAAGGGTGTTTACTTTTTAAGGGATGGGTTTGCTAGCCTCATGAATGCCCAACCTTCCACCTTTACCAGTCTTGTTACTGGCCTAGCGATGTAAAGGAGTGCGTTGCCTGGGGATCGAACCCCGGACCACGTGGATGGTCGGCAAGCATTCTACCGCTGTGCCACCGACGCACGAAAGGAGGCGGTCTCCACGCGCCGACCGGGCTGTCACACGGCCACCATTCACAGGCGCTATCCCGCTACCGCACCACGCGGGCACTTTTGCCTCATTACATAATACGTGAGCTAAATAAGGTAGTGTAGAGTTTTTGTACTTAGTCGTTCCAACATATAAACTTCTTTAGTTGTTTCTTGTTCTGTCTGATGAGATACAAGGAGAGAGTTATGTACACAGAGGATGCTTACAGTCTGACAAGATGATATTTGCCAATTTCTTGTGGAAGCTCATGTACCTACCAACAACAGTATTAATAAGTTGATTTAGCAGCACCTCACTCATCCTATTGACGGCTTTTAGTACCCTTCGCAGTATAACAAAGTCTTCCTTAAGTAGCTCGGGAAAGATTAAGGAGGAGCAATAAAGACGGATAGACGGAATGCAAGAATTAACAAACATAGAAAGTAGAGACTCAGTGACACCAGATCGTCTTAACTTCCTTACGTAGAACGTTAAACGAAATATGCCTCTAGAAACTAATATAATGTGGGAAGACTAAGAAAAATCAGACGAGATACACAATCCAAGGTATTTAAACCAAGATTTGGTTCTAACTCCTGTGTCATCTGTGATAGTGGAACCGTGCGAACTAACCAGTTCATGTAAGTCACACTTATGTCTGAAAGTGAAATTAACAACCTGACATTTAGGAGGATTTAGCTTTAGACAATTTGAAAAGGACCACTGATTGATTTCTGATAAAAAGTTATTGATTTTGAAACAGTCTAACTGAGAAGCAACAGACATAGAAACAGTCAGACCATCACCATACTTAACAAAGTTGTCTTCATTGAACTGCAGCAAGTCGTGTAAGAAGAAACAACAGCTCCTTGAGGAACACCAGCCAGAGTAAGTGAAGCAGTGAGGGACTTCCCACTGTAGACGGTATATTGCTTTCTATCAGAAAACGGTTATGCGACCACTTATTAGTCCAGCACTCTGCTTGTGTTGTAGCAAGCTTGTTTAACAAAAGAGGTCTAGCTAGGTACAGTGTCAAAGGCAGATGTGTAATCTAGGAAGCCATATCGAACATATTTGGTACCTCTGTCTAAATTAGATGAACAATATTATGAAATAAGGCGAAAGTGGCACCTAAATAACACCTACCATGTTTAGAAGCAAATTGTTCAAGGTCGTTAAAAGCCTTCAATAAAAGATCAAGGTTACGTAAGAACAGTTTTTTCCAGTATTTTAAAAAAATGTTTAGTCACAGCAGTAGGTCAAAATTTAAATCTCGGTCCATTTGATGATTTGGGCACAGGAACAATTGTAATGTCCTTCTAAGAAGCAGGCACAATGTTACTGGCATACCATTCATTGAAAATACCAGTGAGAGGATAACATAAAATGTCTCTCTCTTGAACAAAGTTAATCAAGTCAACAGAATATAACGTCACTAGAGAAATAACAAAAAAATTTAAGGGAATAATCAATTTCACACCTAAGTAAAATACATATATATAGTTTGAAAGAGACAAAATAGTAAGAGACATTCCACACACAGGATCGATGTATCAACACGATTGACAGGCGGAAATATTTTCCAGACATAAACAAATTATTAACTGTCCACTCTACTTTACTAATTCACATCCATATGCACTATTTCTGTAAATTAAAAACTATCTAAAGTGTTGAAATTACACAGAAGAATTCTGATTGATTCGACTTTGAACCCAGAAACCGTTCTCCTGCAATATTTATACATAGATTGTGGAATGTGAAGCGTATGTAAACTAGACATTACATATGTATATATGATAGTGCCACAAACTACAATCCATCCTATCTAATCAATAATAGAAATGTATTGATCACAGTGCTTTGAGGTTTCACTTAAATAAGGGCTGCCTAGTCTCACCAGTGATCTTCCTGACTACAGTGGGCCGGGTAATATAGCAGACCGTGAGGACTGAAAAGATTAAAGGACCCCAGAAGATCTGGACTTCATGAACGATTTTACGTATCACTTCGCATAGACACAAAGACTTACAAGCAAAACCCAACAAGTTTGCACATAAGAGGAGGCAAAGACAGAACTTCAGGTGAGTATAAAGGGGACTGTATCGATGATGAAGATAACCAGTGAATCAACAACAAGGCTGTTTAAGAAATTAAAGTCAATCAGGAACTGGTCAACAAAAGCCAAGGCAGAAGCTTGTTTCTCTGAAGCCAGTGTGATTTGCAGCACTCCGAATTTTCCGCACTAATGTCAAGTCAATGCTTTCATATGGTTTGGAGGCTTGCATCAACAGCTGCCTCCGCTGCACACTGGAAATCAGATGGCCAGCAACAAGAAATTCTGGCTATGAACGAGCCGAAAATCTATCCCCCAACAAATATGCACAAAGGAGACGCAGATGGATTGGAAATACAGTGAGAAGACCCATTTAGTGACATCACTCGCCAGACAGGCCTTCAAATGCAATCCGAGTGGAAAGCGACCAGTAGAGCGTCCAAGGATGACATAGGAGATATTCTATGAATTGGAAATTAAGGCCTATGGGCAATTATGAAGTCAGCTTTAGTCATGGTAGAAAAGTGACGGCAATGGAAATATTCTGTCGAAGCCTTATGTCTCACTCGGAAAGTATGGAACAAATAGTAATAATAATAATATTCAACCACAGTTTGAATCTTCCAAACTAATTCATATTGTATGCAGTTCAATTAATGTAACCACATAATTTTTATTTTTAAATTCTACATTCTTATGATGCAAGTCAAGACGATACAAAAACAAAGACATTGTAGAAACAAAGTTTACAAGTTGTCTAATTATCTTGAAAACAAATTGATCAATACACAATGTCTGTAAACCTATCGTCTGAAAAAACTAACTAACATTCTTTATGTGGTAATGAATGTTGTATAGATATGAAGCATATATGAGTACCTATAAGGTATATATATAACATTTTATTTATTTATATATACATACATTACATGAGTCTAATGCAATGTTAAAGTGCACGGCAAATTTTCTTACTGCCCATGCTAAAACATGTCTGTACTACATCACGAGATACACCAAACCATACTTTATGTAAACAACAAAGAGATAGCTCCTAGACAATAAAAATTCATAAAAATACAAGTTAATGGTAACTATTCAACCAGCGGCAGAACAGTAGCCAACCACGCATGTGGTCCGGGGTTCGGTCCCTAGCTGACACACTCTTAAACCACGCTAAGGCGTTGGTGAAGAGGGAAGGTTGAGCGTGAGGCTAGCAACCTTACGTCGCAAAAAACAAAACCACTGCTACCGAAACTGCAAAAGGTCTAGCTTGAAGTCCAATGTTCCAGTGGGAACTTAAAGGAATAAAAAAGGAAGTTTTAACCAAGAGATTTATTTCCACGATTTTATTTACTACAGCTATACAGTAATGACTGACTGGTTTCATCAACATAGGACTTTGCACAGATGTGCAACAGTTCGAGTCGCCACTCTCCCTCCATGTAGCACACAAAGCAAGAAGTCAGAAAAACATGCAAAACAGAGACAGTAAACAGAGATGTGAGGTAAAAGGAATAGGAATATCGAAGAACAATATAGTTTTATTGGAAATTATAAGTCACAAGGGGTGGATGCATCTGAGCCAGCCATTGAGAACGATTTTGAGCCGTATCACCAATTATCTCCAGTCTTCATCCTGAAGACTCCAACCAGCCAGGAAGTCTACACCTTCCTACGTGACTGCCTTAAACTAACTGTTGTGAATCTCATTGACTGATGAGGTCATGTTTTGGTTTGACCACCACTAGCTCTTTTCCAACCTGATCCCTCCTATGTCAGCTAACATTGCCTGTTGTCGAGGAAGGGGATGGCTAGGCATGCGTAACACGTGTCCTAACCATCTCACTCAATCAATGTAACTTTACAGTCTCATCGACTGATTTCCCCTCCTTACCTAGCACTCAGTGGAAGTCTAACCTCAATATTGCTATACAGTTATACAAAACCCTATATAATTGAGATTGTACATCTGTAGTGAATGAAAATGAGGATAAGCTTTTTCGCAGAACCACGTGTTCTGGGTTTCCTCAATGTCCTAATGAGGATTTACTTTGTACTGAAAACTATATAATGCATAAGGGAAACAATACACCTTGATAATATATGAAAATACTCACTATCTACTATTCTTACTGGCTTTAGTCCACTTTGGGATAATAGAGTATATAGTATGAAATTTCAATGAAGTAAACAATCAGTAAATTTGATAAAATGTCTTACTTTAGAGATAAAACGTAACGCATCTAAAAAATCTGAAGATAACTCAATACATAACTATCAATAGAAATTAGGTGAACGCCATATGAATGCTGACCATCAAAAGTAAACAAAATCCTACAGGACTTATTAGAAGACAAAGCTTTAAATTTATTTTAATGTAGTCATTTTTTCTAATTCATTCATTTCCAAATACAACAAAGGGCTTCAAGCCTTGAAATTTCAGCAGTGATAGAATTGTTTTTACAGAGTTAGATGGCTAGCTTCATGCCCAACCTTCCCTCTTTTGTTCTTTTGGGTTCCCAGCGGAAAACAGGGATCCAACAGCACATTTCCACTTTTAATTGGGCACTAGTAACTAGTGTGACGTGTCTAGTCCTTTCTTTGGTGCAGACTGAATTCTATCAGTAAGGTTTGCAATGTGGCCACCATATTAGTTGGTTAGCCATCATGGTGCACATTGATTTGATGATATTAGATAGCTAGAGGCAATCGGCAGGAAGCCTTGGACCTAGGTTTCGTGCTAGTTGGCACTCGTCAAAATACCCACTACGGTCCTACAGGAGGTCAATCGCGAGCCCGAATAGCTCAGTCATAACGTCTCTGACTACAGCACTAGGTGACGCAGGTTCGAATCTCAGAAGGGAAATTAGTTCCTTCAAGGCTGTAGATACGCCTTGCTGAAGAGTGCCAACTAGCACGAAACCTAGGTCCAAGGCTTCCTACCGATCACCTCCAACCATCTAATACCGACGAATGGAAAGAGGCAAGTTGGTCGTCAGTGGGAGGGTGACATGGAGAAGGTGATATGAAGAGGAGATGAAAGCATGTGGGCAGACGTGGAGCGGGGTGAAAAGTTGGCGGAGAACCGAACGCAATGGAGACGTGCAGCTGAAGCCCTATGTTCTTCTAGGAGATAAAGGAAACAATAATAATGACAATCTAATACCAATTGATAAAGTGTGGTGTAACTACAATTTGGAATATTTTGTAAAGCTGCATACAGGAACTAATGTCTCAAAACAAGAAGTTACATTATGGTGTCTTTTAATGGATGACCAAAGCCACAGTTGCTTATAGAAATATCTTTAAAAAATGAAACCAGAATCTTCGTTTGAATATCAATGCGTAATCAATACAGCATAATGACCGCGATTCTGTGTTCCAATGCTGGTAAGCTATTAACTGTCTTTGTCTTTTCACATCCTTATATAACGTATTTCGAAAACTTTTTCCTCATGCAAGCACGACATTCCAAAGTAACAGCTTCAGAACAGTACGGATCCATGAAATATGACTTATTGTGAATACAAGATACTGATTCACTTCAAATATTTGCAAAATAACGCAGTTAATGTCCATATACAAATACTTGTTTAATGTAATTAAGTGGGATTTTTTAAAATTTTATTTTATTCAGTTAAAAGTTTTATTGGAATCAATTTCGCCACCAAAACGAAGTTACTTTATACTAAAAGGGTTATGGCACAGTTTCTAGAAGAAAAACCGAAGTTAGCAAGTAAAACCTCTACTAACAACGTTGAGTCAGCAGTTATATAAGATAAAATAAATTTAAATATTGTCATCAGTCTATCATGTGTAACCAAAATAACCATACTCCATTTCACATAACAGTTTTTCAAATGCAGCTTTTTCACCAAGAGATATTAGAACTGCAGATACCTGTAGATTCCAGGTTAATATCAAAAGACTGGTTAGCAGTGAGATTTCAGTTAACAGGAGAATGCCAAAAAGGTTTGCCTTTTAAATTAAAATCAATATTTTGGTTGTTGTTATCTGTGTAGTTAAGGTACAAAATAGTGACAATACTTTACACAGCATCATATCAAAAATGCTAAGATATTTTAAGCTGTATAAAATGAGTAGTTGCTGAGTTAATACCCTTGAAAAACATTCCATATGACTACTATCTTTTCAGAGCATGATAGCTTATTACACTTTTTTTCATTTGCGATTTGCCTTTTTATTAGTTAATTTATTTGTACTTTTTATTTTTTTACACATATAGAACAGTAATATATCATACACAAACATTTGTTATACTATTAAACTTTTAATGTTGCCACCCATTTAAATGAAACATTCATAATTTTAATTTTAATTTGAGGCATATGCCACATACACATACGAGAAACCAAGCTGGTTGTCAGTTATTAAGTTCTACAATTAGCTTCGTGATACACCTCCATATATAATGATTTCTTAGTACTTTTGTTGCATCGAGTAACTGAAAGAAATCACAAGATTTGGGGTTAACACAAATATGTTTATGACCTTCTTTTCTACCCATCAAGTTTTCAGATCTTTTAACACAACGAAGAGAACGAAAAACAAAGACAGTATAGATGCCGGTTATCTCACTCAATAATTTGGTAGTTCCCATTGTGACATTATGAAAACAGCATTCAGCGAAGTGACTGTTCTCAACAAATTTATCATCAAACTGCATAATATATGCTTCCTGCTGAACTATATCTCGTGATGAAATTTAAATACAAGGTATGACTAATTCTCACAACAATGTGGTATATATATACACATATATGATTGCAGGATGTGATAAAAAAATCCATTGAGAACAGTTTCTTCGCTGAATTTTGCAAATTAACTAAATTAAAGGGTCCTGAGCCTACAGTTGGCAGCTAAGAGTTTCCCTTTGTGGTTATAGATTTGAGACAATATCACACAAGTTTTGAAGAAATTACATGCTTTATTTTATCCGTGGAAAAAAATGGGTATACTGTGTAATTGTTTAGAAAAACGTTACATCTCCATCATGATTCTTGCCCAGAAGATATTAGCAGTTTTCCATTGCTTCATAAAAGACGAACTTTATTTTATAGTACAATTGCTGAAAAAGGCCGCTTGTTTTAAATAAATGGCTTCGTGGTTAAGTTTAACAACCAAAATTGACGGCCACTAGCTATAAAACCTTCCAAAATTATTGCCTAAATAAGTGTCTGTAAAGTTTTAGGTGTCAAAAGCAGTTCAGCAAATTATCAATTTGAACCCTGATACTGAGAAAATAAAATATCACAAAAGGCAGTTGTGAATTATTCAGTATAAAAACACTGTCAATATATGAGATAACATTATTGCGTTTAATTTCATGTTTTCAATTTATGTTTCCAAATTAAGAAGGTAAAGAAGTCCTGCGGAAGCTGTGTGCTGGATTTCATTGTAAAGTTGTATGCAAAGAATCTGAGTGTTTATCCAAAAGGTAGTATTTCAGACACAAGCCAGCAAGTTGGAAAAACTTAGATATAGTCTATTAACTAGTCGGCTGATGCTTTTATAGTTCCTTAAATTATTATTGATAAGAGTTTACATGAACGTTGCAAAGTCAGTGTCCCTCTGACTTTATACAATGCCAAAATAAATACTACTATTAAATAAGGCAGTGACCAATTAGTGAGTGGCATATTGAATAAAATAAACTGACTGACACAGAATATATGACCAAACATAACAAAATAATAATTAATCATCTTAAACCAGTATAAATCTGAAAACACCAATTACTTGTAAAAAAATGTTTTGTAAACTTCAAGGAACATACCTTTCGAGCCCTTGTCGGAAATACAAGAGGAGACGTGTTTGTCATAGAGATACCCTGCAAAATTAAGAAATGTAAGAAGGTGTCATTACTATGAGTCCCTGTTCTAGCGCCATCAAGCTGTACCAGCCAGCAATACCATAGTGATTTGACCCTTAAAAGAAATTGGTTAAACTGAGAAGGATTGTACCGAAAGCGGCAACAAAGGAGACCCCTGTCTTCTTAGCCTTCTGAATAGCTGTATTCATTGCAAAGTTGCCTACAACTGGCCCAAGGACATTTTTCCCATCTACAAGTGCAGTTGATGCAGATTCTTTCACAATTTTAGGCTCTGCCTTAGTTTCGCAAACACCTTTCTGAATATCTCGTACATACATTTCTGTTGAGCCGTAGAAAATTTAACTCTTGAACATACCCAGTCGGTTCAATCCATGACTATAATGACCTCGATAATCTCCAGAAACCAAAACATCGCTGAGGGAAACTGAGTGGCTCTTTTGAGCCCCGACTTTTGTCAAGCATCGAACGCAGAAATCTTTGACTTCTTGAGCAAGTATAACTTTTGAGTAACCAGGGGGAGTATAATGACTTAGCTTCCGTATAAAATTGTAGTAACTAGGGCGAAAACGATATCTCGCAACCATTTTTGAAACACGCTCGCTTAAATTTCAGTATTAAATAACATATTATTGTTTGCGCTACGAAGACCACAAGTTCAATGCTCAAGTAATCAGAAGCTGCACACCAAGACCTTCATAATATTCCTTCTATAGAATTTCTATTTGGAAATATAATTGTTTACAGAAAACCTTTTGCTAGCATTCACTCATTGTCATGGATTGTCTAATGTCATGAGAGAAATTTGCGACTCAAATACCGAAGCCTAAAGACAAGGACAGCCTGTGTACGGCCGTAGGTCATTTGATCAGCTGATGTCTACTGGACTTTTTTATTGAAAAAAACCCCTCAAAATTAGGTAATTTTTTGTTATTTTACACACTTTTACTCTTGTATTCCTGCTGAAAGTTGATGGAATAGGGTGTTTTAAGCATAAATGGCAAATGATGGTGCCCTTATCCGGCTGTAATTTACGGCCAGTTTACAAATTGTTGAAATATGTTTTTTTCTTTCAGAAAATGTCGAATCACTTGAGACATGTTATAACGACGTTCAGTGAATTTTTTGCAGTTTAAAGGATTATACGTGGACATGATGAGGTGGGATAGTTCGTCTTGTTAATTATTGATAAAAAGACTATCTCGTGCTGTAATGAAGTTACTGTGTCCACTTGTAAAAGAAAACATTGAGATTATAAGCGCTCAGGGTTATATATCGTCTTAGTAGGAACCTATTAATTGACTCCGGATTCATAGTCACAAGGTGAAAAGTAAATCTACCTGAGAGAGTGTGCTTGCGATTTCTGCTTATCGTAATAAACCAAGATGGGAATAATGTACGTGTACTGTTAGATTTATAACTCAGTGCAACTACGGTTATCGTAATAATTAAAAACAGAATGCCTACGGTTCGCAGCCACAGAACACGGTACGCGGCGTTTACTCCTAATAGTTAACCCTCAATTCCTACCTTAGTACATGTTACTAATTTTACGGGGACACAATCGCATTCGGATTCAGATTCAGATTATAAGGATAGAAGGCTCTTGTTGCCTGTGTTAATCCTCGCGATATATATCCCTGCAGAGATCCAGTTTCTCTTTGAAAGCGTTCACCGATGGAGCTGTTACTACTGAATCAGGTAAGGAGTTCCAGCCGTTGACCACTCTGTGAGAGAATCTAAACTCCAAACGCGTTTTATTCGAACTTGGTTTGAGCACCTTCTTCTGGTGACCCCGTAAATGTATCCTAGAGGGAGAGAAAAGGTTTGAAAGGTCAATCCCTAAATCACCCTTGAATATACGGCAAGCCAAAATTAAGTCGCCTCTCCTCCTTCGGTATGATAATGGGAAGAGATTTAAATGCTCCATCCTCTTATCATAAGAAGGTGTGAGATACCACTGACTATTTTCGTTCCTACCCTCTGTACTCTTTCCAGGGTATGTGCCTCCTTTTCGAAGCATGGACTCGCCGCTTGTATGCAGTATTCTAGATGAGGCCTGTCATATGTTGCATAGAGTACTTGGAACATACCCTCGTCTAATCGTTTGAAAAATCTTCGAAGTGCCCATAACATTCGAAAAGCCTTAGCTGCGGCTCGACTACAGTTTACCGTTGTTTTTAAGTCATGGCTAACGATAATTCCTAAGTCCTTTTCTTCCTTAACATCTGGCAGTTCTGTGTCCCCCATGGAATACGACGTGTAAGACTTCTGACCTAGGTGCATTACCGCACTTTTCTTGGAGTTAATTTCCTGACTCCAAAGGTTAGCCCATTCGGTCAATTTGTCTAGATCGTTTTGTAGTACCAAGCTATCATCGCGACTATTTACGGTTTTCCATATCTTAATATCATCCGCAAATAGTAAGGAAGATGAGGTAAGAATTTTTGGCACTTCATTTACGTATAATAAGAATAGCGGGGGACCAAGTACCGTTCCCTGAGGTACTCCACTTAGCACTGCTTTCCACCCTGACAGTACACCATTAACCCTTACCTTCTGCCTCCTATCCATCAGGTAGTCACTAAACCACTCGCATAAGCGTTGGTCTAATTCAAAGTGTTTCAGTTTACTAAGAAGACCTAAATGGGATACCTTATCGAATGCTTTACTAAGATCAATAAATGCAACGTCCAGTAGATGGTTTTTATCCCTGGCTTCGACCCAATCTTCCCTAGCTGACAGTAAGCCTGTCAAGCAGGATCGTCCTGGTCGGAATCCATGCTGTTCCACTGCCAGTAAGCTATGTTTTTCCGTATAAGCCAAGAGCTGGTCTCTTATGAGTTTTTCTAACACCTTTGCTATAATACAGGTCAGACTTACAGGGAGGTAGTTAGATACTAACTGCCTGTTCCCATCTTTGAAGATGGGGCTTATAAAAGCATATTTCCAGTCTCTGGGCAACCTAGCCTGGGTCAGAGACATCTGAAAAATCTCCGTAAGTGGAATGTATATTATATCCGCCAGGGAGCTTAGCAATCTAGGGCGAAGTCCTTCTGGTCCAGGTGATTTACCTGGCTTCAACTTAGACAGCAGTTTCAGAACCATTGCATCATCTACCACAATTGGGGGCATTTTAGGGGCTACACCAGTTACCTCGCTACACCCTTGGGTGGTACGATTAGACGAAAAAACATCACAGAAATATTCGGAGAGCTCCTCAGCTTTTGTTTCGTCTGATTCTGCGGTCTCTCCTGTGTTGCTAATGAGGGATGGTATGCCACTACTAGTTTTAGTCCTGCTTTTGATATACGAGTACAGTCTTTTGGATAATGCAGACAATCCAGTACTGTCTCTCATACTCTATACGACTTTTGTCAATCTCATACTTGCAAAGGTTTCGAACTTTGCGGTATTCTACCCGAAGCTCATCCCTCCCAGTCACAGCTAACCGGTCTTATAAGTTCTTTCTTTTTCTTAGTAACCTCCTTATTTCATTACTAATCCAAGGTGGTTTATGAGATAATTTTCGAGGCGTAGACCAAGGTACAAAGGGTGCAGTGACGCACTCTAGTGTATCCCTAAATCCCATCCAAGCCTCCTCGAAAGTCTGGTGTGTATTAACAGACCAGTCAGCTGGGGCTGCTGCATTTCGGATTGCAGGTATATTCGCTTTCCAAACGTTTGGGCCAGCGGCTGTTGACCTATGTATGACGGCCTGGATCCTGAACATAAAAGTAATAACTATGTGGTCACTACTGCCTAGCGGCGCCAGGCACCTAATGTCACCAACATCCTCCTTCTGGTGTGTTAGCACCAAGTCTAGAGTGGACGGATCATGTTCAGGATGGTATCGTGTTGGTGCATCCATATGCTGCACAAGTGCGCATTCAGTAATAGTTCCCTATTGAAACAATTGTACGAAGTAGCTGATGTTAATTCCTCCCAATTAATATGTGGGGTATTAAAATCACCTACTACTAGGCATCTATTCTCTCTACTCCACGTCCTGAGGTGATTTATAACGAAATTGTCGGCTTGGCTGGTAGGACTTCTATAAATAACCCCTATCGTTACAGTGCCTTTGTTCAAGTTAATGACACAACCTGCGGCTTCACAGGCGCCACTGTCATGAGCTTCCGACAACGTCGACCTAATTCCTATGTCATCTCGAATGTATAGAGCGACCCCCCACCTTTCCGACTACTTACTCTGTCTGCTCTAATGGAGATGTACCCAGGTATGAGTGGAGTTAAGTCTATACCCATTAACAACCATGTTTTGGTGATAGCAATCACACCCGGCTGTAGTTCCTCAGTCAACACTCCTAGTTCGGGAAGCTTATTCCTAAGACTACAAGCGTTCGTGTAGCATACTGAGAGACCTATGTGTTCACTCGACTTATGAACAGAGGTCTGAGTAACATAGGTTTCCGAGACCCCACTACCCGAAAACCCAACAGTTTGAGGTCATTTTCACCTTTTTCTAATCGGGCCTTTAGTTCAGCCACAGCTTCTCTTCTCCTAATTCTATCTTCTAAAGGCCAGTCTGGCCTAATCTTCACTTTTTTATTCTTGATCTTGAATGCGTTGTTGAGAATAATAGTTTTCTCCATCTCGTTCCCCAGTACTACCTTCGGCAGTCGTGGGGAACTTTCCGTTGCATCGGCGATTCGTTTACCGATTCTCATGACTTTCCTTATGTGAACACCATTTGTTTTTTCCGGAAGTATTTCACGGATGATGGAGCTAACTATTTCGAGATCGTCAGCACGTCAAGCAGCTGGATCTACCTTCTTCGATTCCTCCAAATTCCAAATTACTATACTGTAATTTGAGTCCGAAGGTTTAATCTTGTCAGTGTTTACGGCCGTTGAGACCTTATCACTAACCACAGTACTTTTCTCTTTCCTGTGATTCTTGAGCTTCCTACTCTTCGGCACTAGCCAGGTGGAATCGGATGGTTCCACTTTACTCTCGCCGCAGTTGGAAGCTGTGCGTTCACCAGACACGCAACGCTTCATAGCTGTAATATCACCCTGCTGTCTTACAATGTTGGCACTATTTGCCCTCCTAGGTTCTCTGGGCTTTCTGCGTGCCATTACAGACTGCTGGGCACACTTCACCTCTGTTGCTTCTTTCGAAGCTAGGGGGTGTGGTTCTGCCTCAGTTTTATGACTAAGGCCAGAATCCTCGTTTATAACATCTGTACTAGATGCTGCATTTTTCCCCTCATGAGAGGTTTTTGGTAACTTCTTGGACATGAGAAGTCCTACGGCCTCCTGGATGAGGACATCCAACGGGTTTGCACAAAATTTGCACATCCATGGAGATAACGGCTTGCTGCTTCTCCTGTAGGCTGATGGTGATAAGCCAGTGCAAACTTTATGGAACCACTGCATCCCATCCTCCACCGGAAAGTGGCAGTCCAGTCGTTCAAAACTATATGTGGGACTCATGTCAGTATAAGCTGTCTAAGTTACACACAAATATGTGTATATATACCTAAATACAGAGATATAAAAACACAAAAATTCGCAAAAGCGCACAAAAGTAGACACTACTTCAACTAATTAAGCCAGTTAAAGTCAACCAAAAAGCTTCTGATGCGATTAACACTACAAAAGCAGAAGTTACTTCACAACGTAAAAAAATGCCACTCTCCTTTCCGAAGCGCGCGCAAGGCAACAGGATCAACACAGATTCATTGAAAAATTGTTGATTAGACAAAAATTAGGTTTCAGATGTACAGATAATTCAGATAAGTAGTCCTCCGTTACTGTCAGTAGGTTCCATCTACGTACACAGCACATCTATTTTTCTCCATACGCCTAAAAAGGTTTAAGAAAAGCACTATTAACTTGGGTAGTACATGTGTGATCTGAATAAAAAATATTTCTTGGTAAGCATTTACAAGTAATGACTTTACAAACAATATATAAGTAGCTAGATAGTTTTACTAAACTTAAGGGACTGCGCAATTTATCGTCAGTCGATATCTAGTAGGTCCATCGAAGCATCATGAAACGAAAAATATTTTAACGACAACTTATGCAATAGTCTGCAAAGCTTGAACAAATATTTTAACGAAAATGACAACAGCCTCATGACAAATAATAAGTTTTGACAGCAATAATAATAATAACGTTCGTGTTCATAATGACTATAAAAACACTAATGGGTATTATTATCGCAACGAATTCATTATTAACTTGGATAGACGACTAATAATAATACAATCATATGAATTAAATGTATCACTTAGTTTTATAAGCAGGTGTTTACTTACTTATTCCAAATGAATTCAAGATTAATTCGGAAAGTGGGTGGAGACCCAGTTTATGTCAACTAAAAACATGTAGCCTACATGTATTACACCGCTTACTGAGACATTCGATACCTGCTTTCCGATCTTCGTGACAAGAATACGGTATATGTAGGTATGCCTACATATACATAAGTATATACTTATATGCTGCACCAACCATGCCATTTCCATTATGATTAACCAGACCGTTGTGTATTTTATACTAATTTAAGGATCTCTGAAAATAACAGTCAAGCGATAATTGAAGTTGCACGAAGTAATCACCTCTTTAGAACATTGTTTGCATTCTTGACACTCCTGCGAAGTCCTTAGATCTTGACATAGGTTGAATTCATTGAATTCAGCAAATAAATCCTCTGGTATACCATTTCTGTGATGAGCTGTAATGGTATGTGCTGTCAATTACGCACCCGACTTGATGAAACGCTCCTGGCTATTGCGAACTTAACCAAGCAGTCAAATGATGTTTGAAATTACCGCAACTCTAATGACAAACTGGCCAATCACAAGCGAGCAAATCACTTGTTTATCTCACTCGCGGGCACACGAAATTGTGGCAGTCGACAGGCTGCCAAAAACAAGCTTATAAGTTTTATGGGAACCACTTTTGTGTTCACTGAAACAGAAATCCCCTGATAAATACCACATAAGATACAATTTGGCAGGATAAATCTTTTTTTCCTGTATATTAAATTGCTATTGTAAATAAGTCTGATATACTGAATTTCTCGCTCCACCCACCTTAAATATATACCTGTCATGGGTAGTGGGACGTTTAGTAATTGCTGTTATTTGTATTTCGAGCTTCTTAACACTGTCCAAAACATGTCACTTTCTGATTCTATAATTTAATGATTCCCATCGTTACACTAAGAACGAAGTATTCAGAGAAGGAATTCTTCTAAACAAATTTATTATCAAGCTGTACAATCATATATGTATGTGTTTTAAGAAATTATATCCAGTGAGGGAACTGAATCAAAGGTGTCAATACATGAAATAATAATCGTATGGAATGCAGTTAAAATATTTGTAATTACACATTTGAACGCCAGGTAGTATAACAATTAACATCATACGCAGAATAATTAGTAAAATGCATGAACGTTGCAAAAGGGGTGAATTACTACAGGGTTAGCAGGTCAATATAAACGTTACATAACACGGTATGAAGTTTGAATGGATAGAATTCAATATTTTGGATTAAGAATGACACGTGGGACAGGTGGAAACAGTCCAGTGTGAGGACGGTAATAATAATAGTGGTAATGAGGAAAGGACACATAGATTAACTAAATAAACAAATCAAATAAATTTCTATCCCTCTATGGTGAAGGAAGAAGTGAGATTTATACATGTCCATCTTGTACACAGAGGTCTGGCTTAAATTCATGAATGACTGACGCCTCCGGCTGTCTTTGGAAGGTTATAACAAAGAAAACGCAGCAAAATACTATGGGTTTCATAGGTGATCTTAAAACCATGTTCAGGCGTGGTAGAACGACAGAAGTCGATCAAGTTTTCTAGAACAGAGCTTCGCACACTCTTCCTTTCTCCGTTGTAAAACCATGCTGAAATATTTCACGTATCCGTGTTGAAAGCGTTCCCTGACTATGGCAAATCGGTTGATACCTCTGTAACCTTCTTGTTTGTCATCGTATACACTTTATGGAAAAGTCTGTGTCAGCGATGATAAGTTGACACTTCGAATATTGTCGTAAATCTGTTAATACATTTTCAACAGTGAATTCTCTTTCAGCATGTTACAATGGTGAAAATCCTAGTTGTCTAATCCCCCAACTCACTGGCACAATACTGACCAGTGACTAGAATTATTGGAGGTTGATAGTATCATCACATAACTCCATAAGTTGAAGGTGAGTCCATAATAATTTGTGCTGTGTCACGGAATCTTCGAGACTTTATACTGATCAAGAAACAGACGTTATGCAGGAATCAGACTGAGTTTAATTCTACAAATTGCCTTATAAGCACGTGACCGGAATATTCCCAAGGATACCTTTCGTCAGCGGGGACTGTGACGCAAACTCACAAGCCATTCAGCGCAACCTGCAACGTATGACCTAGAATTAAGTGAATCTTCACTGACCTTCAGTAGAAATGTTGTTTACTTGTGTGGAATTGCTGGTAGGACCTTGACACGACAGAACAGAAATCTAAGGTAGTACGTTCGCGCGTCAGTTGGTCGAATCTTTTGCCACTATTTCGCATAGCTCCTTAGTTCTTCGCAGATATTATAGGGGAGTTATTTCTTTACTGACCTTGTTTTTAGTTTTGTAGAAAGCGATAATGTTGCAGTACGTTAAACAACAGAAGGTTCTCTATTCCAAGTATGGTGAGGAAGGATGCAAGCGTCCTTCGTTATAAATTAGGAAGGCTTTTGAAGTTCTACGTGGCTCTCACCCTGAACTTGTGTATACTGTCCTGACTTCATCCGCTGGCTAAAGAAAAGTCACAAGTCTGTGTAAAACAGAATGAATTCTAAGTAACTTTCTTAAGAACGAGATGCAAGTCAAGGCACAAAGACAACCATCTCCACAGGAGTGGTCTTGAGGTTCCTAGGAAGTACACTGTTACTGAAGTCGACCTGACAACACTCCACGACAGCAGATGTAGCCCCTTTCATTGTAATCTTGTTAGACACACATGGAAAAATGTGACGTAAACGATTCGTTTTCTGCTTTTTGGCGCCTTCTCCGCTTATGGTACACTCGGCTTGGTCCCATTCCAGATGCCCATGCATCTAATCTAAAGAAAGACTCCGAAGTATAAATCACTTGCTTTTATTTTAATTTTGCGATCGCTGAAAAGATTTCTTTACACATCTATATGGATTCAGACAGTCAAATACTGTTTTATTTCCCTAGAAATTGGTTTCTAAAGCGTGGTAATCGCCTAAGGATGTGAACCACAATTTTGGGAATGCCTTAAACTTTATCTGGCCGAATCAGTTTCGCTAGTGCTTTTCACGAAACAGAGTGGTATTTTTATCCACAAACGAAAATAATATGCTGCTGTCTGACATTAAAGTGCCGAGAAGTCTTGGTGTTAAATCACTTTAAAAAGTGGTCGTAAAGCTACATGGCTGGTATACAAATAGCCTTGAGGTACTTTCGGCAGTTATGCGCGTTGCCCCAAACAACCTCTTTGCGGCAAACCTCACGCAAGTGTTTTGTCAGTTCCTGTCCCGTAGTTACACACTGTTGTATGAAATAGTTGTGGCTAATCAACTAATAAAGCTGCTCACTCAGTCACCCGCTAAAGTATGGGCTAATGGTACACCTCCGCATTCTACGCTGCGCAACACTATGCCCTCAAGCAGTTGTAGTGAGTCGCTCAGCTCTCCAACCTAGTTTCTTAGTTGGTTGTTAGTACCATCTAACACGGTCGGAGGGGGAATAGATCTACCTTGAGAAATAGTAGCGGCAACGCTCAAATGAATACACTACTCAATGTCCATATAAACTCCCTGAATACATCTTACGTTTATTTCATCGGGCTTCAATCACCTAGCTCGATGAAGAGCTACCGTTCAGAAATAGAACCACCAAATCTTTGTACGGAATAGCTGAAGGCTGAGATCTAAGAAATAAGTTAATACTAGGCCAATGGATGACGCATGTTAAGAAAATGTGGCCAGCACATCTGGACCATCATCTGACCCCCACATCTTTTTAATCTCACGTAGATATCGTTAAACGTATAGTAATATAAGGACCAAGAGATCTGCAAAAATTAATGGTTCGAAGTCCCACAACTGTCCCACGAAATAGTCATTAGCCATTTCTGCAAATCATACCACATGACAAGAGTGTAACTTGAGATATATAACTGTTGAAAGCGCTGTGCGAATAACCCCTGGTGGTAAAGACTTGCAGTCGCCCACCAAACGGAAACAAAACCAGGTCGTTTCCAATATACTCGACCAAATCCAAATGTCTCCAAGTAGATTTATATTATATATATACATATTATTTTTCTCTTACACGGAATGTGTCAGTTAAACGTGGTACAAACTTTTAAATATGAGGCCATCCAGCGTCCAAACACAAGGAATACGACAGGTGAACCAAAATTAGTTTAAATTTAACAAATTCTCGATTCGAACAAGAAATATACAAAAGTCTAGCGAAGCACAAACGGTCTAATTAACACAAGATGCAAAATGGAATATGAAGCACAGCTTTAGTGTTTAAAGGTGTATATATTAGTCGCAGCGAGGGCAAATCTGTCCTTGCCACTATCTCTCGAGTGTCATTATATCTGCCGACTGAATTAATTCTGGAAAGATCTTTATTTTTGCCTTCATAGTCTCACTCTCTCTCTTTACTTTCAGCTCCTGCATGCTCCACGTTTCATTTCATAAGACTTTTTGCCATTATTCTGATTTCTTGCAGCGTACAGTCTGATAATTTCCTGTTACTATAACAATACATCTTTGTAAGTTTAGATGGACACCTACTACTGTGTCGTGGGCAGTTGGTATTGCTCAAAGCATTATTATCTGGGAACTAACTTACGGTTTACGGGACAATTTCATCGCTTTGTGAATGACCTGCCATACCTATTGCCGGTCACGCAACCTTCAACTATGGCGTGCATTTTGGTTGGGTTCGGTCAATATCGATGCTTAGTTTTATGTTGTGTATACTGGTTTCGCCTGTGTAAAGTGACCTTATAGATAGGTCGAGGTCGAACAACCCAACATCTAAACTGAAATGACCATTTAAACAAATTCAGACTCAAATTCCATGAACGATCCGATGCTACCATTTGAAAACGCTGGCCAACATTCTGTACAGGGAGTATTCTTGATCTGAAATAAAGAAGCAACTGGTTTTCAAACAGTTTTCAATGTATTACTCAACTTAAATGTACAGCCTGCCATGCTGACACAAATGGCGCCAATGGATAGTTCTAGAATCGACCTCGGCATCATTCCATGCAGTAAAACAATCCAACATGACCTTATTTAGTTTTCGTATCCACGATCAAATTTTTTTCCTATTATAAAACTACGATTAGAATGCAAAAAATGGAATAAATACATCACTGACTCAAAATAATTTATCAATAAACTTTAACTCAAGGATGCTGTTTACAACAAAGTTATATAGGAGAATTGTTTTCAAGCTTTATTTTTCCCAGATATTTGTATTACATTCATCTGATGTCTGGGTTTTTGGTTAATGCGAAGACAATATTTCTATATCTCTTTATGTGTTACACAGACAGACTATTTCGCAGACTGTTCCGACTGACTCTAATGTCAGGAAGAACAAACAAACTGTAAATTCAACATACATCGAAACATGTGTAATTTATATGATAACTTATCCATGCCTGTACAATTGGTATGTTCCTGCATAAACAGGAATAAATATATATATATGGTTCTATTACCTTGTCTTATGTGTATCTTGTGTAATTCATAATTGTAAATTTACTTACTTCATGCGTGTTATTGTTATATGGATGCTGTCCGTAAACTAGTGTCCCTCATGTGCAAAACTGAAAATACATTATCATTAACAGCACTGATCAGTGACACTCTATCGTAGATGTATGAACTGGTACGCTTAATAGTCCTGACAAGGACCAACAGCCCTAGTTTTGTTTCTGATGTTGCACCTTCGGCCAATAAAATTGTACCTTACATGCCATTTTACACGCTGGTGGTTCATTGGAAAGTTATGCATTCTTCGTTTGAATGCACTGCAAGGCACGTTTCGCCCAGTCAATGCACTCTTGGTGTTTGTATACCGCATAACGTGTTAACTGAAGTTCTGCATCATGGTTACCTGACACATCCTGTTAAGCAGTCCAGAAAATCTTGCAGTATCTTCAGAAAATCTAGATGTTTGGAACAATTTATTCGAGTTTTGGATTTCGGTAGAAGACTGTGAACCTGTCTCCTCCTTGGAGATCATTCAAACAGTGGCAGTTACACTCAGCAGGCTCGACGTAGACTAAACAACTTCGAAAATCTCTAGATACGAAACTCAGTACGACTGTTTACAACAGATGGAACAAGGCATTTCACTTAGGGCGGAGAAAGTGCAGAATTTGCGAACAAAATGTTAAAAATTGGAAGAGATACCCCAAAGAACCCGCTGCCCTCCACGCGCCAAATTTGAAGAACAGCTAGAGGCTGAGAAATTCATAAATTTACAACGTATTCTATCACCAGCCATCAGCTATAAAAATAATGGGAATTGAGGTTGAAAACACAGTGGTTTAAATAAGACCATACAGTCACCCCATTGGGCTGAGCGACAGGAAGACGGGGATACGGGACTTTGGCTATGACCAAATCACCATAGCTGGAGATTCCAATGCCCCATCCCTGAACCTTGGTTGGGAGTATGCTTAAGGAAGGTCCCGTCGAAATATACTGCAAACCGTTAAAAATACAGGACTGACTAAGAATTTTGTAAACGATGCTAGGTGGGATTTTAGTGGAAAGTCGTCGAAGCTAGATTATATTCTAACTAGTGACCAACTACTCGTCGAAAAGGTCAAGATCACGACTCGCTAGGAATTAGTGACCAAGCACTCAGTGAGATGCTTCGCGAATATTTCTGTTCTCTTTTAAGACGGACTATGCTGAATTGCTGAGGCTTTTGTCCGGCACAGACTGGCCCTTAGCATGGGATGAGCTATCTGTGAATGAACACTGGGAAGTGGTAAAAAAGATTATTCATATAGCAATCTCGGAAGACCCCTCGATTAATGCGACGGAGATCGGGGCTTCTCTCCTCTGCATTATCATTATTATTGTTTCCTTTAGTTCCCAGAGGAAGGAGGGCTTCAGCCGCACGTCTCCATTCCGTTCCGTTCTCCACCAACGTTTTCACCTGGCTCCAAGTCTGCCCACATACCTTCATGTCCTCTTCACATCACCTTCTCCATGTCACCCTTCCACTGACGACCAACTCGGCACTTCCCTTTCAGATTCCACTCGAGAGTGTTGGCCTGGCGTGTGATGTCACTTGATGGTTTGTTTTCTCAGAGTATGGCCAATCAATCCACCTCCACTTCTTCCTGCAGATTTGTTGTACAATCGGTTCCTGTTGGGTTGATTTGCTCATTTCCAGAGATCCCTCACTATTGCTGATCTTTTCTGGCCAGCCACGTGATGTTGAGTATTGAGCAGATACCGCTGTTGATGATGATTTGTAGTTTGTTCGAAGTGCCCTTCGTGACGAGGGGCGGCGCCGAGTCTCCGATACGTATAGTAGCCCTGACTGACTCCACATTGGAGTTGAAAATCCACATCATATTTTTCATGCTAAGTGGTGTTAATCTCCACACAGACTTGATAGTAATGAAAGGTTTCCTCGCTTTGATATCCTTATCAGTTCCTCCGCCTGTAGTTGAAACGATGCTTCCCAGGTAGGTAGGTAAAGGAGGTTGCTTCTTTCAGATTTCTCCCATTTATGCTGATTGCTGTCTGTTGTTGTTGTCGATGTCGCTGTTGGTCAGGAATCTCCATCACCTACATCTGTTTCCCCTATGTTCACCTGAAGGAAGTCCTATCTTCTCTGGATGCCCATTTATGCTGGCTGATTGTTGTTTGTTGTTGTTGCTTTTGGTGGTGTTGCTCAGGAATCTTCACCACCTCTGTTTTCTCTATGTTCACCTGAAGGCCTATCTTTGATGCTTCTTCTACCAACTTGTTGCTTTTCACTTGCGTATCTTCCGGTTTATGAGAAATCAGATATAAATATATCATCGGCGAAGTCCGGATCCTCCAAGTATTTTATGCGTGTCTCCTAGTTGCTCATTGTCGTTGCATTATCCAGTCTACCGCAATCTGGAAAACCATTGAAGATAGTAGGCAGCCAGCCTTGTCTTATTCCCGTCTTCACTTCGAAGGATTCCGTGAGTTTCCTTTTGTAGGTTACTTGGCATGCAGAGTTATCGTACAACTGTTGGATGAGGTGCATAATTGTTGGCAGCATCCCGTATTAGCGAAGTATTTTCCAAATCACACTATCTGCAGAAGGCCTTTTCAAAGTCAATGAAGTTGAGATAGAGCGCTGACTGTTGAAAGATGATCCGCATTGCTGCGATTCGATCGATGCATGATTTGTTTCACCTGAATCCAGTCTGTTCTGGACGAAGTTTTTCATCCAATGCGTGTTTGATTCTCTCCAAGATGATACAGCTTAGTATTTTGCTTGGGATGGACAGGAGCATAATTCCGTGACAGTTCTTGCATTGACTTAAGTCCCCTTTCTTTGTCAGTTTGGATAAGTAGGAAACAATACCAAACGAATAATTGGTAGGTGACAATCACACATTTATACAAGCCTAGTGCATATCACGATGGCATTGTCTTAAATGACCTTGTAATCAAGCATTCTACGAAGAATTGTCGTTGTCCTTGTGGTTGTCATCTATCTTGACTACATGACGACTGCACACGCGACACTAAAGAGAACTGACCACTTGAAAATACTCACAACATTGAGATAGACGCGATAGTCAGATTTAACTGCTACGACAGCAACCTTTGTTATTATAAATATAGGGTATATATTTCGTTTACTTGTCCATGGAAACTTAAACCATAAATAAGTATTCAGTATGTGATCTTTTCCATGAACTAGAAAATCTTTCAGACATAAATCAATCAGAAACGTTTAAATCAAGTTATGGTGTCAGTGGATGTATCAGCCGTTCCTTCACAGTTAGAAACGGCAGGCTATCCGTTCCGATGCCACATAACCGTGTGGATCCAGACATGTCTACAGGTCGCACTAAAACTAAAACTGATCCCGAACTACTGCCAAAGCTTCAGGTGATACATCTGTAGCAGCATATTCTTCACTGGTTAAGATAGACACGACTTTTTGGTTTGCTACGTGCTCGCTGTAAGGCCAAGTAGGTAAAGTCGCAAACCTTTTCTTTTTCTTATCTTGTACTCTGTCAATCATTTTGTTCTTGTTCCATTGGGCAGGTACTGTTGCTCTCTTATTCATATGCCATAAGTTGTTTTAATAATCAACATGGCCTTCGAAAGTAGCCTTCGAAAAGTCACCAAGCAGCATATTCTGTAGTCACAAAGTCTTCAGCCAGAGGAGGCAATAGCCCAGGGATAGGCATCGGCTAGCAGGGAAATGGCAAGGGAGTCACCAGAACTGATGCCTTCTATCTCTATGGTCATACACGGTGTTCCGGAGCTGGAAACTAGCACTTCTTACGAGAAACACATGCATGGACTTCAGCAATGGAGATGGCTTTCATCTCAGATGGCTCTTGGTGCTTCTGGAACAATCTCTATTTTCCGGCCACTTCGCCTCACTCATCTCACATTGATTAGCTCCTCAAGGGTGCTAAGTGTAAAACTCAACTCCCAAGAACAGTTGGCTCTAGTACTTCAAAGGTGGTATAAGATCAAGGGGAAAATGGGAGGACACACCCTATGCTGCGAAAGCAGATCCCGAACCATAGGGAGTCAGCAGATTGGGGTGTTAATAAGTTCCCAAGCCTCAGTGACACTATGGCGATCGTTAATGAGAATGATGGTCATTGCCACTCAAGTGTCCTACTCCAATCCAAGGAAAAGACAACAACTGTCAGTCCCATCGGGATTGACTGATTAGTCCCAATATCAAGTCTCCTAACAGCAGACAAAGTAACGTCAACTAGGCCACAGCATGCTGAGGTTGTGAGACTCACTGTCAGCTGCCTTTATTGCAATGTGAGAGGGCTGAGAGGGGAAGTAGGTGAACTCAAAAACTTCCAGTTACACCTACACGTTAAAAGGTGTAGGTGTGACTATCGCCGACAACAAAATCAGTATAAGTGATATGGTTCTGGTCAGAAGAGACAGGAATAACAAGGAAGACGGGAGTTGCCGTATACTTTGAAAAGCAACTTAGATGTGTACGTGCAACGGACCCACCACTTATTGAACTCCAAGACTCCATATGGTGTCATTTCACCGTAGGCCACACCAAGCATTTACTTGGTGGCATCTACCGATCTCCCACCTGTAGGGCAGAGCACAATCAGCTACTGCTCAGCACTATCAGAGGGATACGAGACTTGGGTTATGACCAGATCACCATAGCAGGAGATTTGAATGTCCTATCACTGAACCTTGGCTCGGGGTATGCTAAAGGAAAATTCAGCCGAAATCTACTGCAAACTATTCGAAACACGGGACTGACTGAGAATGTTGGAGACGACACTAGGTGGAGTCCTAGTGGAAAGTCATCAAAACTAGACTACATTCTAACTAGTGACCAACCACTCGTTGACAAGGTCCAGATCATGACTCCTCTGGGAAGTAGTGACCAAGGACTCATAGGATTCGATCTCGTTCTCCGTGGGCATTTGCAGTGGGACGTTACGCGACCATGTCTGTGTTACAGTAAGGCTGACTATGCTGAAATGCGGAGGCTCTTGTCCGACGCAGACTGGCCCTTAGCATGGGATGAGCTACCTGTGGATGAACACTGGGAGGTGGTAAAAAAGATTATCCACACAGTATTCTCGGAAGCCGTCCCTTTAGTCACAACACAGCCCAAGAGAAAGTCATCATGGCTAAAGAGAGGCACGCAACGTATCCTGCAAGCAAAGCGAAAGGCTTGGTTTACGTGGCGCATATCTAAGAGTCAGATCGACCACGATGCATACCTGGAACTCAGGAACCGGTGCAATGCAAGAGTCAGGAGGGACAGGAGGTCATTCCAGCCTAACCTTGTTAAAAGACTCCTAGTAAACCCCTAGAACTTGTACCGATTCATGTCGGAAAGAAAATCAACCAACCAGGGGGCATGCGCCTTAGTAGGCTGAAACGGTCAATATCTCACTAGTCTGGAGATGGCTAAAACATTCAGTTTAGCCTTCGCCAAACAGCCAAACAGCCAAACACCAATGTGGGTATTACCGTTACGGACCGAAATGGTGGCACCGCTATTTCACAGGAGGAAGACCTAGTGGCTACTCCCCAGATAAACCCTGCAATAGTACTAAGGAAGCTACAGCGACTCACACCTGGGAAGTTCCCAGGTTGTGACGACATCAGGCCATCTGTTCTGAGACAGTGCCCCGAAGGTCATTATGCGACTTGTCTCAACACTTGAAGGATTTGGGGAAACTGCCAAGATCGTCGAAAAGACTCATCTTTTCTCCGATTTTCAAGGTTGGGGACAGGCGAAATGCCACTAGTCAGAAAACAGTAGCTCTACTCCCAGTGGTATCAAAAGTACTGGAAAGTATTATTGGCGATCACACCAAGGGATATCTCGATAGGTCTAATATACTCCATGAAGCCCAACACGGTTTCAGGAAATGGAGATCCTGCATTGCTAACTTGCTATCAGCTTGGGACGATTGGACATCATGCTGGCATATGGATGTTCCAGTCCATGTGGTCTTCCTAGACTTTGAGAAGGCATTCGACACTGTTCACTATGACCTTCTCATACAAAAAATAAGCCAGTTAGGTATAGGTAAGCCACTTCTGTCATGGTTGAAGGACTAACTAGCTGAAGGGCAATTTCGCACTAAGGTCAATCGAGTCCGATCATCTTGACACAACTCGTCATCAGGAGTGTCGCAGGGTTCTAACCTAGGACCACTGATGTTTTTGATCTTTATCAATGATCTACCATGCCGTCTAAGCTGCCCAACTCTTCTATACACTGACGACGTAAAGATATGGAGGGCGATAAAGTGCCCGGAGGACTCAGATAGGCTACGGGAAGATCTAAACCTTCTGGAAGACTGGGCGGTGGCCAGTGACAGGACTTTCAACCCGAAAGAACGCAAAGCAGTGAAATTAGGCACCTGTAGACTGTAGAATGTAAGTTACACCCTGTGCAACGACAGCTTGTCCTTCACAACGTCGGAGCGTGACTTAGATCTAGTTCTAACGTAAAAGGCGGCCACAAGTTTGGATCGCACGGCGATGTAGCGAGGGCATATGTGTTCATACACTTTACATATAGACAGTTAGGTGCACTCACTCCTGAGCTCATTCTAAGGTTGTACGAAACATACGTCAGACCACACCTTGAAGCGCATAATATCATTGCACCCTGACTACTTAGAAGAGACGCCAACCTCTTGGAAAGAGTCCAACGACGGGCAACAAAAGGAGTGGTTGGTCTCAGAAATAAACCATATGATGAAGGGCTTGTAGTGAAGAAATTAGGCCTATTCACACTTAGCTACCGTCGTCTTAGGAGGGATTTGATTACTGCCTACAAGATAACAAATAACCAGGGTCACCCAAACAAACGTGTTTAGCCATCAAGTAGGTATAGGCTCTCTCGTGGAAATCCTAGGATAGCTCATCAGAGGGCGAAGACTCGGGTGCGCTCCCACTTCTTTTCACTGCAGGTTTGCCATCAGTGGAACTCCTTACCAGCAGATATGCCTACGGCATCGTCTGTGAAGAGCTTTAAATGACGGCTGGACACTCATGCAGCGACATAAGGACTGCGACCAGATGGCCTATCCCCTTAAAATCGCATACACCATTTATGGGTTGACATCTAAATTCGTCGTTTTACTTCTTTACGTCCTCTCCCGTCTTACTCTCCTGACTAATCCAACTATTTCACTTAAATTTATTATTATTACTGATATTATATACATATATATGTTTATATGTGTAAATATATATATGTATATATCAACTTCAAATTTAATTGGCTCTCTGTTTTTACGTTTTCTTCATTTCTTTTTCTGTCTTTTAGTCTGAACAGCCTACATTAATTATATCTGTTATTATTATCTCTTTTTTTGACGACAACACTGGAGGACTAACTGGTGCAAGGATCAACTCCATTCACAGTAGCAACAAAGTCTTATCCCACCACATACTACGAAAAACAAATAATTAATTCCAGTGCCACTCCTTTTGGAGTTAACCCAAGCTACAACAGTCAAGTTGCGGGACGAACTACGCAGAATTTTACCGAAGACCAGGAACCTTCACTTCACAACCAAGAAGCGAGCACAAGGAATTGGTTTATACTAGCTCGTAAAAACGACATTGGATGTACCAGGCAGGGAGGTGAGCATAGATAAAGATACACACTTTTGGTGTAGTAGAAGGTAGTAAGGAAGAGACGGTCTTCTGTACTTCCTGAACATGCCTACTGTATTACAACTAGGAAATGGGGGACTTATTAACATTCACAACACTATATTATCCAACATACATTTTAGAGGTGTCACTGTACTAGTTGAGCGCATTTACACAGCACCCGGAACGTTTGATGACTACGAGGCCCAGCTTACTGATACGCTGGAGTAAGTGCCGACTACGCCGTATAGCGATAAGATACTCTGTAGAGACTCAGAACTACTCGAAGTCAGCTGGGACATATTTGGCGGCCCAGTTAAATTTTGCAGGCTCACATTAGACGGGTACGGGAAAAGTGCCACTAATCCTACAAATTTTAGCATATTAAAGTTGAAATTCTGCAATAATATAAATCCCACTTCAATCCTAGTACCTTCGAAGTATTCGGGGAGCAAGCACAAGAAGGTTTTGTGGGTACAGACGCTTACATAGAGTAGCATTGCAGTGAATGCTTCCAGTGTTCGATAAAAATACCTGCGGGGAGTACAGTACAGGTCAGCATCCAATTTTGAGCGATGAGTGCTGTGGCTAATAATTCTGGGAAATTACTTACCGATATAAGTCTTTGGACGAGAACGAGATGTTCTTGTAAGTTCCAAAGGATGCAGAGCGAGGATTAGCAGAGTATGTAGTCAGTAGAAGATAGTGAAAAGACGAAGATATGAACGTTACTACTGCATTTTTATTCAAACGCAAAAGTTATATATATTTGACAAAGAAGGCGATTAAACATAAGTTATGTGTGTCCCTTTTTGACATTTAACAAAAACTGTACAAATTTATTATTACCACCAGTCAGTCAAATCAGAGGAGGATTATATATAATCTTAGAGTTCTATTTCAATTCACGTACATCACAACATTCTAACAAGTTACTTATTATGACTAGAAGAAACACTCTTCTTATTTCCCATCTGATTGTAATTGATCAATAACACTCATATAATTAATTCTGAATGTACATTATCCGATTTGATTTTTATTCCAATATCTAATAGATTCCACACATGTATATAAATGAAGGAAAAAAGTTGTGTGAGTAGGTTGATATGATTATGAGCAGTAATAACTTGTGCTCGAAACGTGGTCATCAGTTAATATTACTGTATAACAACACTGTGTGATTTATCAAAATAAAATCTTATCCATAATGGAATTATACTCTACCACCACAGTGCTCAAGTTTTATACTTATATCAAACATAATTTTGTCAATTAATTTTCCATTCTACAAAACCAACATAAAAAGTTTTAGCATATACAAATTATTGAAACAATACAGAGTGAGTGGGCAAGAACTAATTTCTATCCTAGCAAACTCGTATTACATCATAATTACAAAGAGTTTGATGCTACCAAGAGCTTTTTAGGAATTCAGTGAAAATTGAATATAATTCATTCAGAACTAAGAGATTGGTTGTCTGACTTTTATTCCCGGTGAAATTCACATCTATTCATCTTCCTAAACTAATAATTCTAACTCTTTTGGCAATTTATATTTTATGCATTTCATGTTTTGTAGTTTGTTTAGAAGTTGTATAATTTCATAAATATTTTCAATTGTAGTATTATTTCGCAATGACCTAATTACAGAAAAACAAACAACAACACATGGAGGGATGAATATAGGAATCTGTACTGGGCAGAATTATTTGTAATTCATATAATTAATATATTAACAAACAACAGTAAGTATTTTTTTATTACAGCTTGATGCCACACCGTATTTTCAGTACAAATATGGAATTTTCAGCATGTGATATCGGTAGCCCGAATTTCGCATGCCGACCATAGATATTGGGTGTGCGTCGGCAGGGGATCGGACCCCGAACGATGTGCATGGTTGGGGAGAGTCCTGACCACTGTGTTACCGACGCAGTGATGGAAATTGTCGTCTGATTGTATATATATATGTATGTATATACATATATATATATATATATATATATATATATATATATAGTAATCCCCAGTCATATTTTAGCTCTACCAATTTTTCAGTTTTTCATTTTTGTCTATTCAATTTGTATGCTCTTCCTTATTAAGTGAATTGTTACTATTACTAATCTCACTTTTAATTGTTCTTGGTATTATTTCACTTGTTCCACTTGTCATTCTAAGTCAATTCCTTTTTACAACATTATATTCTATGCTATTAAATTTCACACAATATTACGTTACGTTTTTATTTTATTCGATTTGTCTACTAATCTTATGATTGCACAACCTTTTTCAAGTTCTATCCATCCTATGAATTATTCTATATATGATATTAATTTGCTTTGCCATTTGACATTTAACTACGATTATAATCACAAACATATAATTTTAATTGCATTTCATAATAACTTGAAAATCCCCATTCAGTCATAATAAAGAAAAGAAGGCGTTCAGCGAGGAGACTCTTTTCGGCGAATTCATTCACTGAGCTGTACAATCGCATTTATATACAATTTTGTTTGTGTGTGTGTACATTAGATTTACAAAGTTTAGATAGTTACGTAATATAAGTATTATTTGGCTTGGAAACAAATGTTAATTAGATAGAAAATAAAATAATATTGATTAAGTGAATTGGATGACGCAATACAATTGAGTAGAATTCAGAGTAGGTCAGGCTGGCAATAGTGTTAATGAGTGGTGGTTAAAATTATATAAGGGTGGGGGTAGAGAATAATACAGTTGAAAAATTAAGTAAGTTAATCGGATGACGTAATATAGTTGACTAGAAATTGGACATGGGTCGAGTTAGCAACGTTGTTAATGAGGATAGAGATTACAAAAGGGTGGGGTAGAGAATAATACAAATGAAGATGTGAAATAATAAATTGCAAAAGACAAAATAATACAATTAATAAGACTAAAATTAAGAAAGATTGCAGCCATTGTAGATTTAATGAATGAACGAATTTGTTTTGTATGCAGAGTTCAGGATTTAACAGATGAATTGCCATTGCTTCTGCGATGTGGAGAAGTTTGATCCGTACACTTTTAGCAAGATTGCCTTGTATTCTGTAGATAACCTCGAAGTTTATTTGTGGTTTGTCTTGGTGTCCAGAGTCGATCCAATGTTCAAGGATAGAGCTGCGGGGCATCGGTTTTCTCCTTTATAAAACCATGAAGGTAAGTGTTCGTTGACGCGTTTGGATAGCGAACGCTGAGTACGGCCGATATACCTGGCTCCACACGAGCAGGTGAATCGGTAGATGCACATAGGTGAGGCCAACAGCGGTACCTTATCCTTCACGTTCATGCGAATCATTGGTCTCATGCAGAACGTCAGTCGTAATTCGCACCTATGATTCAATTCCCTCACTGGATATAACTTCTTAAAAACCATATATATATATATATATACGATTGTACAGCTTGATGATAAATTCGTTGTTGAAAAGAGTCTCTCCGCTGAATCATTTGTTTTGATTTTCTATATGTTACAATGGGAATTTTCCATGATATATATATATATATATATAAGTTTTCGGGGACTTTTTCTGATTTAAAATCCAGACCTGGTAGATAGTCAAAGTAAGGAATAATGACATGTCGAAAAAGATTTAGGCTCTTATGTACACCACTGAAAGCATAAGCCTAAACAAACACAAATGCTTGAATAGCACACAATAACACACATCCCACAGACCGTGTACCTGAGACTTATGTTTGACAGTTTCGACTTCCATTTATGGATGGCATGATACTACGTCTTGGCATACATGTAAGCTTAAGATGTCAGTTTGCCAAACTGCCCAATGCTTATTTTAATCCCTTTTAAGTTTATAATATGCCTTCACTGCAAACTGACCAGTTAGGAGGTTTTTTTCGGTCACTTGTCATCAAGATATCTTGGGTTATGTGTATCCGAACAAAGTTCACTTTTAACAGTCTGAAAAAATTTTGGCATTGGGTATGTGATTTTCGTTATAATAAGGGTTATCTTTTGTATTTCCCAATGAATGAGTGAAAAACAAAGCGATATTGTTACTTTTACTGACGTTTCGCTATTAAACCAGAATTTACAAAATCTCAGCTTATATTACATAACAATTTAATCATCGTTCCTCAGCATGGGATCATTTTTGCGTTGTCCAACAAATATTTAGACTTCAGACCATCACACACAATCAGCGCGAAAGTATCAGTTGTTTCAAGTCTTCTTAGAAGAGCACACTCTTTGATAATGTGTGAGAAAGAAAAAGAAGAAATATCAAACATTACTGAGACTGTCAAGCAAAATAAGTGCCCAAAGAATTTCATTTAAAAATCAACACTGACATCAAGTATGGTCGAAAACGTGTTCCAAAAACGTGGACCTCGACAGTTGTCATTCCGTAGAGAGCGGAGAAGTTAGACGATATCAGGAGAGTACTCAATCAATACACAACATCAGAGTTTCCTTCAAAACATCAGACACACTGCGAAAAAACCTTGTCCATTTAAAAGACGAAATACCTAAAGATTTTCTGTCTAATTGTGTCTATAAAATAAAATGCTTGGGATGTGATGCGATATACATTGAAAAAACATCACCGGAGAGAAATCAACAAGAGAAGAAATGAACAGCGTACAGCATCTGTGTTCAGCCAACGAGAAATCCAGTTGAACTAGAAAAGCTTAAAAAATCATCAGCCAAAGGTCGTCTACACGCTATACAATCAGGTCACAAGTTGATTTTGACAATACTAAAATCATCATCCAGATAAAACTCAGAAATCACAAAGAACGTCTAATATCATCGGAAGCACTTCATATCAAATGGGATCCAAATTGTCTGAATAGGAATGGTGAACTGAAGCAGAATTTGACCTGGTTACAACACTGCACCACCACCCCATGAAGTGACAAAATCAACACGAAAGTGATAAGCGATTTCATCATGTAAACACACGCTGATTTCATAACCTTATATACTTATCAAATCCAACATTCTACACCTGGTTTTGTTATCTTTACTAACTGGCCATCTTGATAACGCAAAACGTTACCCGTGCTGAGGAAAGATGATTAAGTTGTTATGTAATATAAGCTGAGATTTTGTAGTGAATTCTGGTTTAATATAACTACTTTGATAAAGCTATTAGCAGCATTAAATAGCGAAACGTCAGTAAAAACAGTAATATCGTTTTGTTTTTCATTCATCCATTCATTGGGAAATCCAAAAGATAACCTTTATTTTAATATCTTGGGTTAAATGTTTGTGAACTGGAGGTGACACCTGACTAGTGAATCTTTGGGTTGACAATCTGTGAAGACAGTGAGTGATTCACAGTATTCTGCTGGCTAGAGTCCATGCGAATAAATAATCGAAATGAAAAGTTTTCAGATAGGCACTCCATCGTGTGAAATCCCTCTCCAGTCTCCCTACACTGGATCTTGTAGACAAAAGAAAAGAATTGCGAGTTAACTCTGTTTCAGTCACAAATATTACTATGGAAACTGTAAATCATTAATTTTTCGCCTAGGTAAGTAAGATATTGGGGTAATTTCACTGACTTTGTTTTTATGCACTTGGACGTTTTTGACTCGACTGTACTGCTCGGCATCCGTATTTCAGGAGACATGCTCAAACTCCAGCATACTATTGTTTTCAGTAATATCTTCATTTATTGTCATGTATTTTCCTGGCTGAGTGCGGAGATGCAATATTGTTTGGTTTTTTGTCAAAAGTTAAAAATGGCATTTCTTCCTTTCAGAACACTATGTTTATCCCTTGGTCTATCTCACCTGTACAGTTTTCTGAAAATACAATTTTTACGAGAAAGGTAGGAAGTACTTGTGTGCTTCCATTGACCGACTGGTAACCATTATAATTATTGATCGTATCTTAATTGGAAATTTGCATGAAATTCACACTCATTTTCCGAAAAAGTACCGCTATTGGATCGGCAAACATATAGTGGGGGAGAATCCTCAAAATATACTACATTTGAACCTGTGGGTTGTTGCACGACTAAATTTGTGGCCAATGGACCAAAACGTTACCTCCAGTTAAATTTGTGTTCTGATATTTTATTGTTCTTTTTATTCATCTGCGTTCCAAGTGGAACATAGATCCTCAAAATTGAGCTTTTATCTTTCAGTACCATTGGTGTTCGTGTTTTACGGGGTAGGTTTGCTAGCCTCATGCCCAACCTTTCCTTTTTAGCCGGCCTACTATCGTCTAATGGAGGATTTGTAGTGCATTGGTCGGGGACCGAGCCCCAGTGTTGTTAGCTAGTGTGCCACCTCTGAACCAATGAAATGGGCAGATATATCGGCGACAGGACTTGAACCTAAATTAGTGTGGACACAACGCTGTGTCCTAACTACTAGACCATAGCGGTCCTCATTATTCTTAGCAACAGTTATATACTGTTTAAGGAGTATGTTTTATCACTTTGATTTCGTCCGATATTGCGTATGCTTAGTAAGTCTATAACAAGGTCCATTACAGGCTGTTTCAATCACGTAATTTGGAAAATTTAAAAATCGTTGAAAAAAGATGTTTTAAACTTTGAGAAATGTTAGACAGAATACCAGAGGATTTCTCTGGTAATGGTGAGTGCTTGAACTATTCGGAGACGGAGATATCTTAGCGTTTAGTAGGAAAACTCACTGACGGGAACTAAACAGAGGAAATTCTCTCTGTGGACTGAGATTTAACAGTGAGGTGTTTGTGAAACAATTAAATTCAATGAAGTCACAAGCATCACATTTACATCTCTGAGGTTGATTATAGATGCTCCGATTCATTCACCATTTTAGCATTTGTTCATCTGCATGCATTTCAACCTAATGTAGTCAGTAATGAACCAATCCTCCAATAATAAATAAGAATGAAGACATCATCTAAGAGGAATACGTCAAGAGTTTGAACATTTCTTTTGGGTTATTATTTATTGTTATTATTGTTTCCTTTAATTCCTAGAGGAATATAGGGCTTCAGCCGTGGGTCTTCATTGCGTTCGGTTCTCTGCTAGAGTCTTCACCTGGCTCCAAGTCTGCCCACACGCTTTCATCTCCTCTTCACATGACCTCCTCGAAGTCACCCTCGCACTGACGACCAACTCGCCACTTCCCTTTCGGGTTCCACTCAAGCAATGGCTTGTCAAGTGATGTCACTTGATGGCTTCCTCAGAGTATGGCCAATCCATCTCCATTTCTTCCTGCCTATTTGTTTCACAATCGGTTCCTGTTTGGTTTGCTCCCAGAGATCCCTCGCTGTAGCTGATCTTTTCTGGCCATCTGATCTTGAGTATTGAGCGAAGACAACTGTTAATGAAGGTCTGTAGTTTGTTTGAGATGCTCTTTATGACGCACTGGCCAAGTCTCTGATACGTATAGTAGCACTGACTTCACATTGGAGTTGAAAATCCGCACTTAATTTTCATTTTCATTCTGAGTGCTGTTGACCTCCACACAGACTTGAGAGTAGTGAAAGCTTGTCTTGCTTTCGTGATCCTTGCTTTGTTATCCTCTACAGTTCTGCCTGTAGTTGAAACGATACTTCCCAGGTAAGTAGGTAGAGGGGGTTGTTTCTCTCAGGTTCCTCCCATTTATGCCGGCTGATTGTTGTCTGTTGTTGTTGTTGATGTTGGTGTTTCCCAGGAATCTTCATCACCTCTATTTTCTCTATGTTCACCTGAACTTCCTCCTATCTTTGATGTTTCTTCGGCCAACTTGTTGCTTTTCGCCTGCATATCTTCCAGTTTGTGGGAAATCAGACATATATCATCGGTGAAGTCCAGATCCTCCAAGTTGATTTTTTGTGTTAGTCCATTTTATGCCTGTTTCCCCATTGCCTGCTGTTTGTCGCATTATCCAGTCTACTGCAATGAGGAAAATCATTGGCAATAATAGGCAGCAAGCTTGTCTTACTCCTGTCCTCACTTCAAAGGATTCCGTAAGTTTCCCGTTGTGGATTACTTTTCTCTTGGGTTATGATACATGAATGTGGTATCAAATTTAGGGTTCATCTATTTATTCGTAACTTTGTAAGTAGTAAAGAACCCTGTATCTATCTGTCTTATTCATAGCTAATAACTTATAATTGTTCAATGATCACTTCATCAATTTCAGCCAACAGACGACCCACTTCAATTACAAAACATGTACAAGATTAAACCACTAGGCGCGATAAATTGTAATTAAGCGGCAAGATAAACAAATATTTCTGTCCTCCTGCATCAACTTTCCCCTCTCCCCCCCCTAAGAAAATGAAATTCCAGAAATAATAACAGTGAGCAAAGGTTCAATGTAAAGTGATATCAAGCAGCTGTAATCGATCAAGGTTGGATGTTAGATAAACTTCGATTCTAACTGATTGTCCTTGAGTATAGAAAGAGGAATTTTGGAAAGGAAAAAGATGGAGAGAAATCAAATCGATAAGAAGAAGAAGAGGTGACATTATAAAGCATATTTGAGACACGCTAAAGTTCGAAAATCTAAATCAGCAGATTAAATGTTACACGAATAAACGTTGGTTTATTTCTACACCCAACGCTAAAAACAAACATTAACGTTAGAATAAATTTAAATGTCTTTCTACTGACTATACTTACTGTGTTTATTTTGAACACTATAAGTATACTGCATATGCTCTATTAATCACTTATCACTTAAGTATTTCTGCATTGATTTCGCTCTTCCTGGCTGTAATTTCGTTAACTTTTAACTCACTCATACCACCATTATTGTCCCCAGTGTTACCACGATTATGTAGAAAAATCATTCATATCCATGAAACTTCAAGAAAAAGAGACAACCGTTAACCCAGCTGACGATCATTCAGTGAAACTATAAGGAAAATTTTGTTATCATACATGAGGAGCATTTGTGAAATCCCCACCAGACTACTGCAACCCTTTTGAAGAGATATTGTTTACTAACCTGCAAAATTACTCCAATCTATATGATATCGGTCAGGCGACACAGTGACAAAAGAAGATTAAACCAATATCTTCCACAAAATAAACTACGAAAATTGTAGGAAACTCTATATTGCTCATTGTGGAGATCTTTGGACGTAAAATAACTGTCGAATGACATTTAACCCACTCCCTCATATTACTGCGTGCAGAAAACGACACTCACCAGTTCTACCGGAAAAAGATGTACAAACTTTATTATTATTCCCTTCGGTTGCGAGGGGAACATAGGCCTTTAACAATACATCTACACTTTCTCTTATTTTCTGCTGTCTTCATCAGCTGGCTAGCCTCACGATTGCCCATGATCTCCCAAAAGGATTTTGATGTCCATTACTGTTTGTATTTGTCTGTAAAAATCTTCCTTCTTCTCTTATTCCGCGTTGTTTGCAGGTACGTAGCATTGAATCATTGTGGCCTTCCTTTCATCCTTTTGAGTTGAACCTTGCTGTTATGACCCTGGATGAAATTGGTTGCCACTGAATTAGGGTTTTATTTGCCACTGGTGACATCATGATAGCCACTCAATGCATCAGTGTGCTCAAGGTTGTCGTCTGAGTGACCAGATGGGAGTAGATTACCGACTCTGCAGCTGACGCTTTTGACAGTCCACATCCCATGCACCTGCTCTTGCATATTCCCAGAACTTCCATGCCATATCTTCGCATTTCTTTACCTACCTGGGAAGACTTCCTAGTCTCATACATTGTATAGACATTTCGCGTCCCCATTCTTATTCTTGCTTTCATCGAGAGAAGACACATGGGCTGGCTGACTGGTTTCCTGAAGGCTTTCACCAGCTAGCTGTGGCACTTCGCCTCTACGATTCTAATGAACAATAGGTTGGTTTATTAAATATTTTGTATTTTATATACATTTTCTATGAAATGAAGTTTCTATAGCAGTTTGGTAGGTTTAATGGTGTAGGGTCGCTTGACCCATGCCCTACCCTCTCCCTTTACCGGTTCTTGGGACCTGCTAGAAAACTAGGGAGGTAGTTGACTAGGCTTGGTTATACAAACCATAGACAGAGGAAATACCAAGAATGCCTGAGAATTTTTGAAGTCCTTACACTGATCAATTTGCGTTTGAAAGACACAGTGATATAGACGACAGACAAAACACTGAAGAAGTCTCGTGGTTAGAAAGTCAAATACCTGGTCAGCAGAATTATCATTACCAATACAAGTGAGCAGGAGAGTAAGAAAATCACTGGAAACAACCAGTTACTTCAGAGTGAATTTAGCCTTGAGGATATATAGGTGTGAAACTTGGGCACCGTGGTAGTGTGTAATTCAATATAAATTAGTTTATTGGAAACATTACGCAGTGACATTATTATTAGGAATGGTTGAAAACAGCTGAGTTCAAAGTGCCAAAATCCTCAATAACAAAGCATCTTGTGGATTACGGGCATGATATCGACGCAGTCAAGTCATTCACCATTGTCAGCAGACAAAGAAACAAGAAGATGCTTGCAATTGCAGAGGCTTGTGCAATTCGAGTTTACAAACCAGGTCTCTGTGTACAAAAGGGGATGGTCGTGACTCTGAATCTACCATGGTAATACGTTTTACTTATAATTCTACATCTTATTATTATTTTACTATTACTATTATTATTCTCATTATTATTATTCTTGATTCATTTAAAACTATCCTTTATCAGTAGCATTATCTTAACTCACTTCAACACTATTATTATTGTTATTATAACTATTACTATTGACATCCCTCTGGTTGCAATTCTTGTTAAATTCTCTAATGTCTAATTGTTTATCTAAGTGATGTAATTGAAGCGTAGTGCAACTTATCTTAATTTTGATCTCCTATACTCTCTCTCCCATTACCTAATTGAACCTGACCTGGAAAAACATTCGCACCTGTCTTTCTGCATGACTAATTCAATGTAGTTTATTTAATTATCAGTCCTATATCTCCCAATGTAACTTCAAAAGTATATATCCGTGTATGTAGAGTATTCAGCTGACGAGTTCTACCGAAATTTGATGAATTCATTAAATCCTGCTTTATTAACCTTTATTGCTTGTTTTATATTAGGAATCGATTGTATTTGAAACATCAGCCACTGTATGATATATCCAGTAGTTCTGAAGGCACTGTATGAAAAGAAAATGATGAAAGCTCTTTACGTAAACCATCCTGTTCAGAGAGCACAACTACAAGATTTTCATTCACCGAAGTAGTAGAACCTCTATTTCATTTTTACATCCTCCTTAACTTGATATATACTATATCAGGATTTTCACTTCCTACTGTTTCTGTTTTCCGAAAATATTTGTTTTTTCATTTGGATTTCTATTACTGCTTTTCAGATATTAAAATAACAAACCATGGAATATACACATTGGGTCATAGGAGTTATTAAAAAGACAATTGCAGCGAAGAAAATTTTCTTTTCGACGAAGTCATCATCTAGGCTGTACATTCGTGTATTTATATGAAATGGATAGGAAAGTTCCAGAATAATTTCCGGTTAGGTGTCAAATTAATAAAAATTACAATTAGGAATCAGGATGCCATAATAATCAGGGGGACAGATAAACTCAAACAAAAGAGCATTATAATAACTAAGAAGATTGACATTATGCAGTTGGGCGTTAGAAATGTAGAAATAACAAAATATACAGGATGTTTGGATAAGAAACTAGTGTGATGAATAATTGTTTATGCAATCAGAGATTAAATATGTAGAAATAGTAAAATGACAAAATAAACAGGAAGAGTGGATCTGAAAATATGGTAGTGTAAATAGGGATTAAGAAAAACTTAGAATAACATGAATAAACAGGAAGTTTAGATAAGAAGGGCGATGAGATTGTCATCACTAAAAAAATTTTTACCTGTTTATGATGGCCATGGCAGGGATAGGGGTTGGACGTAATTCTTTTGGATACAAAGCGTGGGTTTGAGCTTTTGGATAGCTAGCGCCTCAGCTATGTCCAGATGTCTTGGTTTGGCTCCCTTTGGTAGGTTTGATTGAATCTTGTATATTACTTTGAAGGATTTTTCGAAAGGCGCTGAATGTCCTGAGTTGACCAGATGCTCTGTCACTGAGCTGTATACACGTTTTTGGTCTCCTTTTACTAGCCAGGCTGGGTAGTGTTCGCGAGCGCGTTTTTCAAGTCGGCGCATGGTACGGCCGATGTACTCAGCTCCACAAGAGCAAGTGAAGTGATATATGCACGTTGAGGTGGCCCAATGCGACAGCTTGTCTTTCACGTTCTGGCTGAACAGTTTCTTGCAGGTAAACGTTAGTCGTAGGCTCGCGGCGAAGTATGTTTTACTAAGAGATTTGCAGAGGCGTTTGCGAATACCCGAATGTAAAGCCTAGATGATGAATTCGTCGAAAAGAAAATTTTCTTCGCTGCAATTGTCTTTTTAAAATAAAAACATTTAGTAAATGTATATCACTATGTGGTGAAGTGGAATACGTCTATCATAGAAGTTAAGAAGTCACCGAATATATCATACTTACTTTTCAAACTAAGTTAGGAATTTAGGATTTCATTATGAACTGATATCCGCTAGGAAACCATTGGAAAACCTTCGGGGAGTACTGGACAGCCATTTCATCCTAGTACTTGGGACAATTCCTCAGTACGCACCCACCAACAGGGTTCAAACCCAGGACCTTCTGGTTACAATGTGAGCTCGTAGACCATTAGGACACCGGGACCCGATCCAATGGCCAACGCATGAATTTCAACTTTTACCAATTCATAATATGACGTGATCAATAGCCAGTGTCATGTCTGGCGAGAATTTGTCCTCACAGCCAGCCTGCTGTATCCCACTGGTCATGACTTCCCATAAGAACCCAGGTAACGACCCAATGGATAGGGCCAGTCACTAGTGAGCATTAGATTGATATATATAAGTTTTGGTTTGCATCCACCAATCTAATGCTCACCAGTGACCGGCCCTATTCAGGTAGGTAGTTACCTGGGTTCTAAAGGGAGTTCGTGACCAGTGGGGTACAGCATGCGTTGGCCATTGGATTGGGTCCCAGTGACCTGATGGTATACAGGCTCATACTGTAACGCACTGTTGGTGGGTGCGTACTGATTAAGAGTCTTAAGTACTAGGACGAAACAGCTGTCCAGTATTCCCTGCAGGTTTTTCAATGGTTCTCTAACCGGTGTCAGCTCACGATGAAATCCTGTAACCAATCGAATCCCTGAAAACCAACACTTGAATAAGCTAAGATTTGTCTGTTTACAGACTTTTCGAAAGCTACTATGGGCAAAACACTAAGTTTAAATACCACAAATTCACTAAAACTCTTAGAGATTTTCTTAAGCAACAAGAACAAGAGAGAAATGAGGATCGTGTGGTTGATATTACTTTGTAAGTAATTTTACATTGCGTTATGCTAAAACGTATGCGAATATTCAGTCTGTATGAAGCATTGCAAAGAGCAGTAATCACTTTTATAAATAGTTATTGATGGTTTTAACAAGTATAAAATGGGACATGTACTCATCAGATAAATGGATATCCTTTGAAGGACCTGGAGGAATCAAGTGATGGGAGAGCTGCTTGTTATTAGTGAAAAAACCAGGACAACAGCACTCTGTATAATATGTTACAGTGGAGCAACAATGGCTTTTCTGCAGACTTATAAAAACTCAGTGGTTGAGGAAAATAGCACAGCTTATAAAAATGACCAACTGCATCCCAGTCATAAAAGTTATCATCTATCTTTCCACTTATGGTCAACAAATCGCTTATCTCTTCCTTCTACTTTTATACAAAAAAATGTTTGGTTTACGAAACTAGATTACGGGCGAACATCAGTTACAGAAACGCTAAAAACCGTAGGGTACTGGACAGTTGTTTCATTCCAGTTCGGGGACTCTTCAGCAGTGTAGATCCATGACCTCTAAGTGGTTCAAACTTAGGAGTTTCAGTCTACGAGGAGATCCCGTCGACTATTTATCCACTAGGACAGGATTCAGTGGATCATGGGTTCTATTTTAAATTCTTCTAATTCGTTTTTACACAAAGAGTTGTTTAATTTTTTTATTATTTTATTACAGCTTGATTGCACACCGTATATTTTGGTACAGGTATGGAATTTTCAGCATGTGATATCGGTAGCCCAAATTTTGCAGGCTGACCATAGATATCGGGTGTGCGTCAGCAGAGCATCGAACTCCGGACCATGTGCATTGAATTATTGTATACCTTATCTGTTTGTTATCAAGGTGTTATTTGTCTATAAGTAGTTCTTCCTATATCCTATTTCCTAAATACCTATTCATTATTTGTTTCTACTATTCCCACGAATTATCTTGATTATTATTTGGTCAAATAAGAAATAACGATAATGATTTTTAGTATGGTATATTTTTATCGAGATGTGTATATGTTTCTAACATTACTGTTTAGTGTCCTGTTAATGGACTCCATTAATTCAATTAAGTTAAAAATAAACCCAGCAATAATCATTTTATAGGTTGCGCGGTATCAACGAACAGATATTTTCATCAATGGATTGCTCATAAGTGGGTTTATGTTTAAGAAATTGTGTTATATCGCAAGAATGTAATCCAAATCTCTATGTGTACAGCAAATTAATGTGATTTTTACCGATACAATTCAATGGTGAAAACTTGTTAGTGATTGTTTCCTCACTTATTCAAAGTGTGATATTTAACTTTACAATTACTTGACATAGATTATTGCATTCCCAGACTGATTTCGTGTACAGGATTTCATCATGAGCTGACATCAGTTACAGAACCACTGGAAGTACTGGACAGCTATATATCCTAGTTTGGGACTCTTCATCAGTACGCACCCACCACCAGGGTTTGAACCCAGGACTAGCAAATGTCATCGTTGGCGAGTATTTGTCCTCACATCCAGCCTGCTGTACTCCACTGGTCACGACTTTCTACTGGAACCGCAGGTGTCGAGAATTGGTAGAAGTTAGAGATCATATACTAGACTAGTGGCTTAATGGTCTACGAGCTGGCCTTGTAACCAGAAGGTCCTGGGCTCGAACGCTGTCGGTGGGTGCGAACTGATGAAGAGTCTCAAGTACCAGGACGAAACAGCTGTATAGTGCTCCCAGGTTTTCCAATGGTTCTCTGACCAATGTCAGCTCATGAGAAAACCCATTCACTCAGCTGACTCTATTCAGACCAAAAGATTCAACAACGAAAGAAGAAAAAACCAACATCATCTACAAAATAAGTTGCAACGATTGCGAGAAACGCTATATTGGTCAAAGGGGACCTCCCTCTGATTTGGTAGGTTGGCTTGGGGGTAGATTTCTTTTGATACATGGACATACACAAAATTTACCAATTGATCAGAAGGAAATCTCACACACACAAGGGGGCAAATTTCAGGTCAAGGAAACAATCAACACCAATACATTTACAAGTAGCCTGGAGAGGGTTTGAAAACGCACGAAAACAACCAATCACGGCGTTCAAGATGACCAGAAGAGATGCCTAATAAACTCGTGGAGAAATCTAAAAGCTCACTTCAACAAATTGAAGGATGAGCTGACAATGTTGTCTAGTAGGGTAATGAAAGCTTCGCAAATAAACTATCCAGCTGAGAGAACACAACTACATCAAAATCTATATGGAACTGTTTGTATAATAACAGACATATTAAATAATAAGATAGACCCACTTTGGCTTCCTCTTATCATATTCCTATTTTCCAGTGACCTATTACAGTTCAAAACTTCTTGCAGTGCCAACATAAGTGCTAGTGAAAATCTTTGCCAATTTCATAAATATGACAATTTGGTTGTCATTCTTGAATGCCTTGATTGCATATCCCTGCCAGTTGTAGCGTCGTAGTCCTGTGCTGTTATGGTTCAATGATAAGTCATATTTTTGTGTGCTTTTTAAAAGAAATTTTGCATCAGAAAATTTTTTCTGCTGTACAAATTATCGGCCATGAGTTGGTGGTTAGGCGACAGAACTGTCACCAGCCATATACGTGGTTTAGGGATCGATCGCCGACAAATGCACTCCTAAACTTCGTCAAGCCGATAAACTGTGAAGGTTAGGCGTGAGTGAGGCTAGCAACTCTATACCATAAGAATCAAAACTGATGATATTGAAACTTTTAAAGCTAAAGTTCGAAACCCTATTTTCCACTCATTAGGTAAAGGAATAAAAAAACATTGACGGTACTCAATTAAATTTGCTGCAGTGGTATCAGAAAATCTCACTTGACACTGATATCCAAGCAGTACAATGAGGATTAAAGGAAGCAGGGACTTCAGAGTTACACTTATATTATTGAATTCTCTTGAAATCATGCAGGTATATTTTGGCGTGTTTATCGAAACTCTCTAGAACTTATGGTATAAATGTGGTGCCACTTCTAAAGAGGGATATATCATATAATTGTCCCAAATAGCAGCTTTATCAGAAGTAAATTATTCATAAAATGAAATTTCCACTCAAAATTTCACCTAGAGTAAATATCAGCTCACCCTGATGTTATTTTCCTTTGCATTCCCAGTGGAACATAAGGCTTCAAGCTCTGACCTTTCAAGTTTCAGTAGCAGTGATGTTTTCACCAGGTGGCTAGATAGTCAGACTTTATGCACGTAAGTCTAAGTATAAAAATTCCACTATACCATATTTAGCACGTACTTTATTTGATGAAAATAGTGTTAGGCATGAACTAACTAACTAACCTTCTTTGCACAACTAAATAAACCATTTCCTCCTCCATCCTTACAGTATCAACCTTTATTGTTATTGTATTTCTTATATTTATAATTCTCTCAATTTTCTTCGTTTTTATTTGTTTATTTTTTCATAAGTGTGAACATCATTTAAGCTGTAATGTAACTGTTAATTTTGTATTTCCCCTCACCATACTGTATCAACAGATCATTAGATCCTATAACCTATAACATGCTAAAATTTCCGAACTGAATCGATAATACTGTTTGAGACAAACTCACTGTTATTATTATTACTATTATTATTATATTTAATAATCTCAATTCGTGCTTCGAATATTTTTGACTTCATGTCGTAAATGTGGACAAATTCCTCTGGTTAATTTTGTTTTAATTTTATTTACATTTTAAGTAAGTGAGATGCAATATTGTAACAAATGCTGAGAACTCCATTCTGTATTACAATTACTGTTTTTGGAATAAAGTAGATTATTATTATTAGTCTCACACCCAGCCTCCCCTCTTTGTCGGGATTATAGCCGACTAAGGAAGGTAAAGGAGTGCGCCGGTCTGGACTCAAACCCTGGACCACGTGCATGGTCAACCAGCACTCTACTGCCGAACTACCGACCCACAAGCGCAACCTGATACTTCATCAATTCTTTCAAATAATTTCAGTTACTGAACGCATTCAACAGATGTTTTTTGCCTTATGAGGTTCTACCTCGAAGATGATATGACAATTTTTAAGATACCTGACATTTGTATGGAAATATAATCCGTTGACATGTATACCTGTTCTTTAACTGCTAACATTTTTAACACATAAATCTAAAATGAAGCATGCTGACACTAGCAAAGGGTAGAACATTTTATTTCAATGTGACTTCGAAAATGCTTCTTCTTCTTCTTGTTCCTCACGTGATCGAACGGAAGGCAAATAAGATTACGTTGATTGGGATGAAACGTGTGCTCTCTTACTTAAAATCAATTAGTTATGACGATACTACTTAAATAATCATGCAACGTGAAAATATTCTTCTACGCCTAATAAAGTTAAAGCTAATGAAATTATCACTTCCTATAATAATAATAATATAAATAATAATAGTAATAATAATAATAGTAACAGCTTTATTCTGGACACAATGATTATAACAATAAGAATTGGCGGAAACATGATACAATTTGTCGGATAGAAATTCAGACAGCCCAGGGATTCAGTGATATGGATTTCGCAGATGATATATGTCTGGTGTCACACAAACTCGCTGACTTGCAGGTAAAAATCAACAAATTGGATGAAGAGGCTGGCAATAAAGATAGGACCTTAGGTGAACATGGAGAAGACGGAAGTCATGAAGATAAGCAACCAGCAGCAACAGCATCAACAACAACCAGCACCAATCACTATCAGTGGAAGAGATCTAACATAGGTTACTTCCTTCAGTTATGTAGGAAGGAAGCATGGTTTGAACCACAGGCAACAGCATGGATGAAGATGTCAACGCCAGCCAGCCAGAATTGGAAAAGCAAGATGTGCCTTCAACAACCTGAAACTAGTTTGGAAATCTTCTGCACTGCACTGTACTGCACTTAGTCAGCCAGCCAGCATTAAGTACAAGATTCAGATTTTCAACACCAATGTCAAGCCAGTCTGTTCTTCTATATGGGTCAGAAACTTGGCCAGTGTGTCATGAAAAGGATTTCCATTAGGTTGAAGACTTTTATCAACAGCCGCTTTCTCTGTCTCCATACTGTAGATCAAATGGCCAGCCGGCTGGCTAGGCAGGCAGAATTAGCAACAGGAAACTCTATTTGGAAACAAACCAACAGGCGAGAGTCGATTGCTCAACAAACGTGGAGGAGAAAATGGAGATGGATGGGCTAAACGTTGAGGAGGCTGTCGAACGACATCGCGTGCCAAGCCCTCTATTGAGAGGTGAATGAGAAACGATGAGTGAATCATCAGTGTGAGTTTGATATAGAGGAGATTCTATGAGTTGGAGAGGGAGATGAGAGATCGTGGTCAATCGTGTGGCTAGCCAGCTGAAGATGACAGCATCCAGTAGAAGAAAGTAGGGATGTGTTGTAGAAGCATTATGTTCCACTCGGAACGCAAGGGAATTATAATAATAACAATAGTGATTCAAACGACCTGCTAACCATCAGTTATATTATTCCAGATCCCAGGGCTTATTTTTGCTTCTGTCAAAAGAAGATACACAGAGCTGAATGACTTTCCAGGGGCTTTCGCCATTCTACATGAGCCCCATCTCTTCGATTCCAGCGAAGAATATGTTTTGAAATAATAGAGAAGATTTGTAGCTCAGGTGGATGATTTGCAATTAAAAGTGTTCTCTGAGCTGGTTGGTTTAGTCGCGAAGCTTTCGTCGTCCTTCCGGACAACATCTTCAGCGCCATATTTAGCACAAAGTGAAGTGTTTATTTTCCGTATTTTTCTTATGCTTTGAAGATTTTGTAGCTACTGGATGGATTTTCCGGAGAACGATTGTTAGCTCATCATCCAAGCTTCTGATTTTGCTCGGACTAGAAAACTACTGAATTAGTAAACTAGATGAGGTTAAACATCAATGATAGAATAACAAAACTCAGGGAACAGCATACACGTTTTACTCTGAACTCAAAATTATGTTTTTACAAATTGATCACATATTGATATCAGTTAGAGAACCATTGAAGACTAACACTGCAGTACTACTGGACAGCTGTTTCATCCTAGTTCGCGGATCATCGGCAATGGACATCCATCACCCAGGTTCGAACCCAGGACCTTCCGGTTACAAGGCAAGCTGGCTCGTATACCATTCGGCCACTGGGAGCCGATTCATTGGCCAGCCCATGAATCCTCACTTCTACCAGTTTGTGATATCAATCCGTGATCGGCTCGTAAAAAAACAACTAGCCCTTACAAACCAACTATAAAGAATCAGAACAATAGTTATTTTAAGAAAAAATTATTTATGCCTTAAGTACGTAGATCAGTAACATTTCAACAGTTGAGTTTTGGTTTTTCCTCATGGAACTCAAAACACGTTGAATAATTCCAAAATATCCCCCTCACAACTTATCTTTGTGACTTACTTGTTACTTCATTAGAGATAAGATTTTATTTTGATAAATCACACAGTGCAGTGTTATACAGTAATATTAACTGATGACAACGTTTCGAGCACAAACTATTGCCACTCATAATCATATCAAGCTACTCACACAACTTTTTTCCTTTATTTATATATAAGAGTGGAATTGATTAGACATTTGAATGAAACTCAGTATAAGAGAAAGCAAAATGAGAAATAATACTAGTGCTTTCAATCAATTACAATCAGATGGGAAATAAGACGGGTGTTTTTACAGTCATAATAATAAGTAACTTGTTAGAATGTTGTGATGTGCTTGAATTGAAATAGAATTTTAAGATTATTTATTATCCTACTCTGATTTGACTGACTGGTGGTAATATCTTCCATATTTCTGGTATTTGCATTGAGTCATTTCTGTTGTATGTGTTGTGTTGGGTGTAGACTCAATGAACCATTGATTAGACATTTGAATGCACTGAATGCATTAACACACAATCACACAAAAGGGTTGGAGAGGGTTGAAATTCTAGGAAGTAATATAAGTAGGTGGAGAGAGAGATTGATTACTGAATCCTGGTTCATTGAGTCTACACCCAACACATGCAACAGAAATGACTCAATGCAAATACCAGAGATATGGAAGATATTAATACTGCTCATCAAATCAAATAATCTCAAAATTCTATTTCAGTTCAAGCACATCAAGACATTCTAACAAGTTACTTATTATTATGACTGTAAAAACACTCGTCTTATTTTCCATCTGATTGTAATTCATCAATAACACTCATATTATTATTTCTCAATGTACATTATCCTATATTGATTTTTATTCCTATATCTATTCATCAGTTCCCCACATGTATATAAATGAAAGAAAAAGTTGTGTGAGTGAGTGACTTGATATGATTATGAGTGGCAATAGTTTATGCTCGAAACGTGGTCATCGGTTATTATTAGTGTATAACACTGCACTGTGTGTGATTTATCAAAATAAAATCTTATCCATAATGGAGTTATACTCTACCACCATAGTGCCCAAGTTTTATACTACAGGAGGAACGGACGAGGATGTCAAATCGAGAATCGGGAAGGCGAGAAATACATTCATCAACCTGAAACCAATCTGGAAATCTTCGTCACTCAGCATCAACAACAAAGTGATTCGGATTTTCAATACAAACGACGAAAAGTCAGTCAGTTCTTCTATACGGATCAGAAAATTGGCCAGTGTGTCACAAAGAGTATTTCCAACAGCCTGTTGCAGACCTTTATCAACAACTACTGTCTTCGCTCGATATACTGAAGATGAGATGGCCGGAAAGAATCACCAACAAGAAACTATGAGAACAAACAAAACAAGAACCAATCGCCTAACAAATATGCAGGAGAAAGTGGAGATGGATTGGACACTCGCTGAGCTGAGGAGGCCACTGGGTGACATCGCGCGTCAGGCCATAGCTCGAGTGGAACATGAAAGCGAAGCGACGAGTGGGACATCCAAAGGTTACATGGAGGAGATCATGTGAAGAAGAGTTGAAACAGTATGGATTAACATGGATGCAAGTGAAAAGTACAGCAGAAGACAGAAGCAAGTGGAGACGTGTAGTTGAAGCCGTATGTTCCACTAGGAACCCAAGGGAACAATAATAATAATATTAAAAGTCACGTTCAATATTCTTTACCACTGAATCTGTCTGTAAAAGTTTTTGTCTGTGAGTAATTCAGATAGCCTTGCAGTTCAGCATGGTAACTAACGATACATTTAACCTGGATCTCATTGTTAACCGTCTTCAAACACGCAAAATCATTTAACTAATCATGATAATATAAAGCTATTCCTTCAAGGAGTGTTTATGTCATCATGATGAGGCTTATCGATTTGGTACAAATATATAGCAGATTCACTGTTATATGTTTACAATTTTAAACCAAACTATTAATAAATAATAATTGACAATGGAACAATCCTGTTTTAATTTCTATCTATCCTCAATATACAACAAACAATGCATAATTTATTCATCTCGACCTTGAACTGATGACACTAAAACTTTATCCAACATTCAATAAATATGATCGACATAACTAATTTCCCAATGGATAGATTATATATATTTGTATCATTTGTTTTAACTCATTTCGGTTCTAAAACACAATTGAAACATTGAATCGCGTGTTTAAACGTTAATCGCTTTTATTACTTTTCATTGATATTGGTTAGGACTTGAAAAAAGAAACATTTGTAGGTTGAACAACCTGAATTTCGTGTTTATATTATTTGATTCACTGAATTTATATTCGGTGGATATTTTCTGTTAACTCACTGAAATATTTATTTCAATGAAACAATATATAAATGTATGAATTATGTTTCATTGCCTTTGTTTGTAAGTTGTGATATGAAAATAATTCATTACTAAGGTTGGTATTTCTAACACGAACGTATGGCAGGATTTAAGCAAAACATCTTGAAATTGATAATTAGAATGAAGAAATTAAAGGATGATGGCCGGTTGAAACTAGGCGTAACCTTGGATAATCAAACAGCTTGGAGGTGCACTGAAGGTAGCAAATCATTTCAGTTGATAAGTAATGTTCAGTGGTCACTCCGTCAGTATGTTAAAGATCAAGTATTCGATTACTGTCGGTGGAGAACTTGGGCACTGTGGTAGAATTTAATTCCATATCAGATTCAGTGACGTTTTGAGCATAAATTATTGCTGCTCATAATCATATCAGTTTTATTCACACAGTTTCACAATTTGTCCTACATATATTTTCTCTCTTTCTGTCTCTCCAAATTCCCTTTGCCTTTTGTTGCCACTTTCTATATCTTCAGTATAGGCGGCGTTGCATCATTCCGATTGCATGTGTGTGATGTTGAATCGATAAACAAAGCTTCAGTGATTAATCTCTCTGTCTCTCCACCTAACTATATTACTCTTTTTAATACTCTCACTCTGTCCCCATCACCCTGTTTTGTGATTACACGCAAGTGAATGCAGTGGCTGAGCTTTTTTATAGGTTATTCAACTTAGCAGGTCATTTATTCTACGTTTAGCTAAATTTTTATGTTCCAGTAATCTAGTTGACCCCACTGAGCTAGTTTGACCTATGTAATTGACCTCACTGTACTGCACTACATGACATTTGTTAAACTATATTACTTTTCTTAATTGGATCTATCGGGTGGGTCCTTAAGCCGACAAAGTTTATCTCTGTCTCTGAGGGAGTTGGTTGGTTGGTTGGTTTAAATACCACACTAATTCCAACCTCATTGAAAATCCTACGTAAGGTCTCTGACGTCTCTTCTTTATACGGCAGTGCTACAGAGGCATTGAATTCTATATTATTTCCGTCATTTTTACTGCTGATCTTATCTTTTCTATGGTTCTTCATATATTTCTGAATAAATTCTGGTGGGTAGTTATTTTTTCACTAGTGACATTTTTTTTATTTATTTGATTTCCTTATTTAAATCTTCCTACTTACCAGTTAGTTTCCTGGCCCGATTATATGGACATTTGACTAAACCTATCTATAACAATTCTGGATGGGATGAATTAAAGTCTAAGTATTTATTACAGTGTGTCGGTTCCCTGCAAATGCCAGTATCTAATCCACCACTTTGTTTTCGTTTTATTCTTTAGTCTAGCATGGCCAACTCATCCTGTTTATTCTCTAACTCTGAAGTGAATTGAATTCTCTCTACTACTGAGTTTATATGCGTGAATATATATAAGACAAATTAAGAAAACGTGCGACTAAACCGGTATGATTATGAGCAATAATTTATGCTCAGAACGTTATCCATTTGTTAATACTGCATCACTGTGTCATATTCGATTACTGTTTTGATTGGACACTAGTAACTAGTGTGATGTGTCTAGTCCTTTCTTTGGTGCTCAGTCATAACGTCTCTGAATGCAGACGGCACCGGATGACGTGGGTTCGAATCTCAGAAGGGACATGAGTTTCTTCAAGGTTACAGATACGCCTTGCTGACTGGTGAGTGTCGAAACCTAGGTTGAAGGCTTCCTGTGGCCGACTGCCTGCAACCATCTAATATTCGATCACTGTGTTAATAATTGGGGAATTTCACGTCCTAAATTGGGCCAAGTTAATGTGGACCGTTCGACGAGTGGAAACGTAACAGTGATCTTGAATCCATTGTACCTGTTGGATTATAGAAGCTGCCATTGTTATAGCCTCACTATGAAATCTGTGTGTGAACCGGGCTGCAAATTTCATCCCGATCTCAGGATTAAGAAGTGTTTGGGTAACTGACTAACAGCACGTTAAGCTTAGGATTAAGGAAGGCTGGAGAACAGGATACCAGCATTAAATGCTTCACAAAAAGAAGTCATCTTCGGTCATATCGATTAATATATGTACACAAGCTGATTTAACTCGAAAGATAATAATCTTTATCATAATTGAGGAGAATTTGTCAGTAACATCAAGGATAAGTATACTGTTCATTGCCCTGAACGCCAGACGTTCGGATTTCGAGATGATAATCCATACAAGAATTCCATTTTATTAATTTGACCAAAGTAAGAACAAACACTGGTGCAGAATAACATGGATCCATTTCCCATATTCCTATGTTTATTAGATATATCACATAGTGATACAGTATCATTTACTGGATGAAGAGGTTTCGAACACAATTTATTATTGTTCATAATCCTATCATTAGTTATAACCACACAACTTGGAAACTTTCTTCTTATAGTTTTCTTTATTCCATCACATTCGTCATCGTAGGGATAGTAGAATTTTCCAGATGTCCAACTGGACAGGTGTTGAATAATTCCTATTACACGTGTTTGCAGTTGGCTCGATAAACAAAGCTTCTGTTATCAATCTCTCCCTCAACCCTGTTGTTAGATTAGATTTTAAAACTGTCTATCATCTTATCCCATCCATCCTATTGTATGGTTGTGTGTAATTGCTGTAGCTGAATTATTCTCAAGATTTATCTTATTCGGGTCAACTAATCTAGATTTAGCTAGGTTTTTGTGCTGCTGCGCTTGTCTGACTGACCTCGTTCTACTACTTCGACCCATATATTTGACCTGAAAATCATTGCAGGTAAGGCATTAGATAAACTAAATTGTTTCGCTTATTTGTCTCCACAGGACTGATCCTTTAATCGAGAAAGCTTGTTTCTAATTGAGTTTGTGGTTGGTTTGAATGCCAGCCACTTTTATTTCTGCATTGTTAAGAATTCTCCTTAAGGTGATATATATCTAGTAAACAAACTAATATGGAATTACATACTACCATGGTGCCAAAGTTTTACACATAAATTAATAGATCCATTTTATTTCGTTGGTTCTCATCACCTGCATACAACCTATAATCTTTAATAAATAAAAGTCAGCGTAAGACTTTCACATACTTTTGCCATCAACAAGCATAATATAAGAGTGTCATGGTGAGGTAGAACACCAGGACGACAAGGTAGCTGAAGTGTAAGTATACACACATATATATTGTTAGAGGGAAGTTCCTAGAAAATTATTTGATAAGATTGTTGTTAGGTTGGTAACAAAAAAAAACTAGTAACAATTACATAGTTAGATAAGAGAAGATGGAAGTTTGGTGTGCTAGAGGTCAGATGAAAATGTGATGATATAATATGGTGAGTAGAGTTCATAAGGTCCAAGATGATAGTAAGTCCTGAAAAGAGAGAAGGTTTGGCGTGAAACTAACAACTGAAATATCGTCAAAATAACAACACCACATCAGAAGCTTCAGAGTTTGAAGCCTTATGTTCTGCTCGGAACTCATAGAATGAAGAAAAGTGATCCAGGGAAGTATTTTTATTTTCATGTTATTTCAGCAGAGTTTTTAATATCAGATGAAATGTCATCTTCATTATTATTACTATTATTTCATCTAGCAGTGAATTTTTGAAATTGAAAACTTAACTTCCAATAAGAAGTCAATTGGTGGATGGTAACTAGCACTAGTGTCCACCAGGATGCGCACGTTGCACAAGAGGTGTCTCTCGTGGCCCAGGTGGTCTAGTGGATAACGCTTTGGGGTTTGAAACTATGGGCACTGTTGAGAACATCACCACTAACTGCGGAATGCAGGTACATCCAGGTGACGGGTCCCAAATAGGACGAAATGCGCATCCTGGTGTATTCCACTGCTAGTTACCAACCACCAATTAGCTTCTAACTGCATGCTCAGACTTCACCGAATCATCTGCACAAGAAACCGACATGTCAACCTGAGACCGAGCACTTCGGTTCAATCAATCGACGGGAAAATCTAAAATTAAATTAAATAACTTCCAATAAGTTTAAAGCACAAATGGGAAACAAGATATCGTAAATTCATATGCTTCAGTAAAAATTTATAACTGTCTTATTCCAGGCCGAAAAGCACCCACCCTCATTTAACAAGGAACAAAACGATAAATAAAGTTTTAATATGTTATGTCAGAATGGTGGTAAAGTTATAACAATTAGTCAATTCAGTACATTTGCATAAAGTGTGTCTAAAAAGCATGATGTATTCATGCAATACACTTTGAAACAGTCTGATCGAACATTTGTTTGTCAAGTCAGTTTACATAGGAAAAATGAGGATATACAAAAGTCATCTAGAACACACAGAACAGTTGGCGATTTAAGAGTTGAGAGGGTGGTAATGGACACGGTTATGGTAGGATAATCAGAAAAGAGATAATTAAGGTCACGTTAAGTGTAACAGCGTCACTGGCTTAGTGGTAGAATGCTCGTCAACCATGCTTCATATAGTCCGGGAGTCGATCCGCGGGTGATGCACTACTAAGCCAGTAATAAGACTGATAAAGAAGGGAGGTTGAGCAAGAGGCTAGCGACCCCATCCCATAAAAATGAACACTAGTGCTACCGAAACTTCGAAGCTCTAGCTTGAAGCCCTATTTTCCTTTGGAAATGTAAAGGAATAAAAAAATCAACTAATAATTAGTGTTGATTTTGTAGGGATTTTGTTTGATTAGTTGGAGGATTTCACCATGAGCTGATATCAATCAGAGAACCTTTGGAAAACCTGAGAGTACTTGACAGCCGTTTCGTCCTAGTTTGGGACTCTTCATCAGTACAAACCCGATGTGTGCGTCGGTGGCACAGTGGTTAGGACTCTCGCCGACCATGCACATGGTCCGAGGTTCGAGCCCCTGCCGGCGCACACCCGATACCTATGGTCGGCCTGAATTTGGGCTACCGATATCCATGCTGAAAATTCCACACTTGTACTGAAAATACGGTGTGGCATCAAGCTGTAAATCAAAATAAAAAATAAAACTGGTAGATACACATAGAAGAGGCAAATTTAGTTGGTTTATCCTTATTTCTCGAACATAGAATAGGGGTGGTTGTGAAGAGACAACGTACCTCTGCTGCTTAGTAAGCTCTGTTAACTGCATTCTTCAGGCGCTGTGTTATGATTTCGCTGATGTTGTCTCTGAGGAACTGCAATTTTATGAGCATTGGTTTCTTCGGAACTGTAGCCATTCTGACTCTCCTTGGTGCTGAATTCATATTTTTCTCAATGAATTTCTCTGGATAACCATTTTTCTAAGTTATTCTCTAAAAATCTTAAGCTCCTTATTGAGGCAGTCGTCTGAACAGATTAACTTAGCTCTATGAACCAGACACTTTACCAGGTTACGTTTATATTTCAAAGATACAAAACTCAAAAAATGAGTGTACTGACCTGTTGTTGTAGGTTTCCTATACACACTCGTTCTTAGTGTGCCATCTTCTTTCCTTGCCATGAAGACGTCTAGGAATGAGATACTGTCATTACTTTCTTTCTCTATGGTAAAGTTTATTGCTGAATGTGCATCATTAAACTTGTCAAGGATGTTCATTGCATCATTCTCGTCTTTCATAACCACAAATGTATCATCCATATATCGGCAGTAGAAATTCAACTCATGTACATGTACTGAAAATACGGTGTGGAATCAAGCTGTAAATCAAAATAAAAAAATAAAATAAAATGGATTTCGAACCCAGAGTAGGGTACAGCAGGTTGAAGGTGAGGCGGTAACTCATCAAAGAAGACATTGCGAATTGATTGCACCAAGTCGTGAATTGGCAGAAATTAGAATTCATGTGCTGATCACTGAATTGGGTCCCAGTGTCCCAATGGTCTACGAGCTCGCCTTGTAACCGGCCGGCCTTGAGGTGGATGCGTACTGATGAAGAGTCCTGAGCACTAGGACGAAACAAATGGCTGTCCAGTACTCTCTGGTGGTTTCCAAATGGGTGTCTAACTGATGTCAGCTCATGATGAATTCCTCCAACCAATAATAAGTTTTACAATAAATCTATTTATGCAGACAAATGGATCTTCAGAGTTTTTGGAAGAAACTGTCAGAAATGCATACTGAAGTGATAGTCATTCATTAAATTTATTGTTACACCAGTCTTGACGTCTTGATGATCCTAATTTGCTTGTATTATAAAGAATAGTGTCCATTACTATCATGTTTATTGTTTTGTCTATTGTTGTGTTGCTTGTCATTCTCTGACCTTTCATTTTTTCGGACACACGTAAACTTATTTGACAAGTTGGTCTGTGACAAGATCGTTCGAAGTGCGCTCCAGAAAGACATCACATTTCTTAAAGATAAACTGGTGAAGTTAAATTATCATAGCCAATGTCAAGGTCTTTCAAAAGTTAACCTTCAAGAACCGATCAGATACAGGGAATGCTATGCAAAGTCATTCCGAATGAAATTAAGCCTGCCTTTCTGGACTTGGAGAGAATAGATACAGTATTCCACTTATTCTCTAGGTATTTTTCTGAAAATCTGTATTGTCAGACAGAGTTATGGCTTTTGAGATTAAGGTTTAGTGTCTGAGATTAAGGTTAGGTTTAGTATTGAAGTTAGAGTTAGGAGTTGGCTGGAGCTTGGTGTCAGAAATATTAATGGATCTCAAAGTACCATGATATCTACAGTCACCTGGTTGAATGGGCATATCGCGTATTCTTCGATATCTACATAGATCATATGTGTATTGACTAGGAGACATTCTTACAACACATAAGCTACAAATATGCATTGTAATATCAAGTTTGCAATATTTTTTAAAATGTATTTTTCAACAATTATGCGACTGATTAAAAATGCCCATTGAAATTTTCAAAAGAATTGACACGGAACAAAGAGTACATTTGGCTATGAAATTCATATGCGAAGAGGAATCCCAAGACAGAATTGCCTTCCTCGATGTCCTACTTACAAGAAAACCAGATGGTAGTATAAAAAGAAATTTGCATAGAAAAAGTACTTGGACGGGACAATATACACACTTTCATAGCTTCGTTCCCACCAATTACAAAAGGAATTTGGTGAAGACCCTTAGCCACAGAGTTAGAGCTATATGCTCTGAAGAAGTAATTAAAGATGAATTAAGCATGGTATATGATACTTTAATCGAAAATGGTTATCCTGACAGATTCATCAAGAAACATATGACAAAGAAAGCCGAAAAGGACTACCCACTATCTGTAAACAAGAAGCCCCTTTATATACGACTACAATTCATGAGCGATATACCAAGTGAGTTAATTACAAAGAAATTAAGAAAAAGAGTTCAAAGGACTTTTAATGCTGGCGAACTACACGTATTATTCTCTACACGACCGATGGTGCTACCTCGACTGAAAGATGAACTATCTAGACTAGAATAGCCACTTCCAATTGTATCTACTAATTCAATTGCGCTTTTGGAGCGAGTTATATTGGCCACTGATCTAGGAACTTGATTTTTCGTGCTCGAGAACATCTCCCACTATGGCTAAGGAAAGGTCTATTGAAAACCATTAACAGTTCGATATTGGACCATCTGGTGCAAACCGGTCACAAAGCCAGCCAGCGTGGAAGAATCCTTCTCTATCATCTACCGGGTGTCAAATAAACTGCCAAAATTTTCGAAGCACCGCATGCTCCAAACAGCAGAGGCTATTGCAATTCGCCTCAAACAACCAGTGCTCTGTGTTCGAAAGAAGCAAGTCCAGCCAGCCACCACTACTGCCCTGGTTGGCCTTCAGTAGAGACTGTAAATTCATGAATTTTTGATATTATCTATCCTAATTTTTTCTGACATTCAGCTTATTTTATGTTGATGCTATTGAGGTGTTATCTATCAATATTATTGATTCGATGTTATTTAAACAACATTAATGTTGTTCATAACACTAATTCATTCATTCACTATAATGTATATATAATTGTAGAACCTGATGATGAATTTATCGAAAAGAGTACTCTTTGTTCCGTGTCAATTCTTGTGAAAATTATGCGACTATTTTGCATCTGAATTCTGATTGGCTGTTCAAGGTCACTGTGGTTTTGTCTATGCCAGTCAATAGTCGATTTGTCGATACACTTAAACTTTCTAAATAACACCACGTAATTATTTTTTAGTGCTTCTAATTTCCTCAGGTTGCACTGATGTCAGCCCGAGAACAATATGGGACTCTTCATCAGTACTCAAACACGACACCACCAAGGATCAATCTATTGATCTTAAGGTTACCAGATAAGGTCACCGACAGTTCTAACTACGAATTGTTCGTGATTTCAGCGCGACTGCCAAACAGTGTCATCAATGTGTATTTGCCTCCACATCAGACGTCATGGAACTGATATCGACTTCTCAATGGAACTTCAAGTGAATTCTTCTTGTAGTCAGTGAGCATCAGATCAAGTTTCAAGAGGTAATTTGTAGGGATTTGACTTGTTTTTAGTTGGATTATGATCAATATCAATTAGAGAACCATTGACGGAAGCACCTTCAACCTCTTTACTTATGAAATTTCAAATCCTACTTCAGTTGTATAGTTGATCTTTAAGTGATTTTTTAATCATTTTGAAACCACTTCTAAGTACCTGCAGCAACTGTGTCATCTTTCCCCTATTTTATTTGATGACACAAAATCAAAATAAGCAAATTAATGAAGAGAATCTCTTCAACGAAGTCACTATCAAGCTGTACAACCGTAAACATAAATATGAAAAAGAGAAGACGTTCAGCTAAGAGACTCTTTTCGGTGAATTCATTCACATAGCTGTACAGTCGCATTTATATACAATCATTTTTTTTGTGTGTGTACATGAGGTTTTTCAAGTTTAGATAATTAATTAGGTAATGCAAGAATGATCTAATATAGAAACAAGGTTAATTAGATAGCAGCTAAACGTATCCAAACGTATCACCAAACACTTACCAGCATGGTTTACGCAGGAGAAAAAGATGTTCCCGCAGCTCTATCTTGAAACATCTGATAGATTCCGGACATCAAGCTACACTCCAAACAAACTTCAAAGTCATCTACAGAGTAAGAAGCAGGCTTCTTCAAACTGCAGAAGGAATGGCAATTCACTTGCTAAGTCTTGAATTCTGCATACAGAAGTTCGTTCAATCACTATACTTCCAATGGAAATAATCTATCTTAAAACCCCCAAAGGTAAATTCTCTTTCTTTCTTTCTGTCTCTTCATTAGTATTATTTTGTCTTTTCAATTGTAAAACTTTACATTTTCAACTTTCCTGTTCTCTACCCCCCCCCCCCGATTTGATTTCTACATCTCATTACCACTGTTACTGACTTGACCAACGCTCAATTTCTAATCATTTATGTTACGTCATCCAATTTATTTGCTCAGTTTTAGTCCTAATTTAAATGGCATTATTCTCTACCCCACCTCTAATTAGTCTCTACCTAAAATTACCTCTGTTACTATCCTGACTTTAGTTGAAACATTTTAGTCAATTATATTACGTCATCTAACTTACTAACTCAATCTCATCTTTGTTGCCGTCTAATTAACCTTGTTTCTTTATTAGACAATTCTTGTATTACCTAATTAATTATCTAAACTTGACAAACCGTATGAACACACATATAAAAATAATTGTATATAAATGCGATTGTATAGCTATAGGAATGAATTCTCCGAAAAGAGTTTCTTCGCTGAACGCCTTCTCTTCCTCATATGGCTCAATGAGGGTTTTTAAGCTACGTAAACATGAATAAATATGTATTTTTTCGAAGGATTTTCCTTGTAGACATTTGATTTTTCAATTTTTGATAGCGAACTAAGAGTAGGTGCATACTGATGGTGAGTTACAAGCTAGGACGAAACAGCTGTCCAGTACTCCCTGGATTTCAATACTTCTCTAATTCATATCAATTCGTAATCGAACTCGAGACAAATCAAATCCCTCCAAATAAACTCTGGAAAATTATTCCGATGCTCGCTAGGGACTGGTTGCAGAACGAAGTTGCCTATAGTTCAGATGAGAATTCGTGACCAGTCTGTCTGTCTGTTTTCAACATAGAACTTTGCACATATGTGCGGCAGTTCAAGTCGCCACACTCCATGAAGCACACAAAGCAAGAGAAGAAAGTAGGAGAAATGCATAATATAGACAGTAAACAGAAGTGTGAGACAAAGGTATAATAATGGCGAAGAACAAAACAGTTTAATTGAAAATCTTAAGTCACCAGGAGTGGATGCATCTGCGCCAGCCATTGAGAAAGACGATTTTGAACCATATCACCAATTGTCTCCAGCCTTAATTGGTTTTTCCCATCCCGAGGACCCCAATCAGAAAGTCTACACCTTCCTACGTAGCTTAAACTAACTGTTGTAGATTTCATTGACTGGTGCCATGTTTTCGTTTGACCACCACTAGCTAGCTCTTTTCCAGCCCGACCCGATATCAGCAAACATTGCCCATCGGTCGAGGAAGGCGATGACTAGGCATATGTAACACATGTCCTAAACATCTCAGTCGATGTAATTCCACAGTCTCGTCGATTGATTTCCCCGCCTTGCCTGGCACTCGACCGGTGCCTAACCTCAATATTGCTCACCATATCATACCACTTCACACAGGAGATAGAACGCAGACACCTATGATCGCAGACAGCTAATCTTTTCATGTCTTCCACTCTCAATGGCCAGGTCTCACTGCCATAAAGGTGGACGGAGCGGACTGTTGAGCAGTACACACGCCCTTTGGTCGATAGTCGGACATCACGTCTACGCCAGAGACGGCGTAAACTGGCGCATGTGAAACTAGCCCTCTGTATTCGTACTGAGATTTCGTCAGAGGTCAACCCGTTGGCACTGGCTGATGGTACTTCCCAAGTAAGTGAGGCGGTCAACGTGCTCTACCACTTCACTTCCTATTTCTAACTTAGGGGTCGGAGTCGTAACCAGTGGGGACCATCTGGTTGAGAGTGAGGACATGCACTCACCAACGACATTGTTTGATAGTTACGTTAAAATCATGAACTGGTAGAAGTTAGAATTTGGGGACTTTTTACTGAGGTGGGGCCTAGTGGATGAACAGTCTACAAGCTTGACATGTAACCGGAAGGTACTAGGTTTGAATCCCAGTGGATGGATATTCCCAATGAGTTCCAAACTAGGAAGAAATAGCTGTCCAGTAGTCCATGGTTTTCAGTGGTTCTAAAACTGATATTAATATGCGATCAAAAGTTGAAACATATGTATATACATGTATGTTCTTTATATGACAAATGTGAATTATTGGCAAAAAAGTAATTTGTTTTGTACTTTATAAAATAATTCATGAAATGTATAAATTTTAGAAAGGGGAGTAGAAATGATAAGATTAGTAGGCAACTAGAATATTAAGCAACAATGTAACAATTATGATAAGATAACATTGCAAAAATTGTATCGAATTAGATAAATGAACGTGACAAGTTAGACAATACCGGGAAGTGTTCAAAGTGAAATTTATAATAACAATCCACATAACAAGGGAAGGATATACAGATTTTTTAAATAAAAACTAAATATAAGTAGTGAAAAGTATGAATTAGGGATTATCATACTTTAGAATAAACAGATTTTGATGTTGCTCTCTTCTCCAAGCTGGATGGTTTGGTGAAGAAGCTTTCATTGTCCCTAATAGACTACATCTTTAGCGCATACTTCAATTCGATAAAGCGAGTTTTTCAATTTCCCTACGAGTTTATAAGTCATCTCTTCTGGTCATCTTGAAAGTGACTGGTTATTTTTGTGTGTTTTTACACCCTCTAGTATACTTGCATTGGTACTGATTGTTTCCTTGACCTGTAGTTTGACCCTTAGTGTGTGAGACTTCCTTCTTATCGATTGGTAAAATTTATCTGCCTCGATGTATCTGTTGATTGATGATTCACTGGAATACCAGACAACCTACTGAAAATTCTCTTGCATTCTTGGTGTTTCCTTCGTCTAATATTTGAACGCTGGTTGTTCCGGTCGAATTGATGTCCGTTGTTGTCTGTATGCAGCGATAAGAGCGAGAAAATGGATATCATGTCTTTTGACGGCTATTTTATGATCATGGATACGTAGACGAATGAGATGTCCACTTTAACCAGTGAAGTGTTTTTCGCACTTGTTACAATTTATTTCGTAGATGATGTTGGTTCTATCTCCCTTCGTTGTTGAGTCTTTTGGTTGGCATAGAGTCAGCTGATTGAAGTGACTTTGTTGGTTTGTGTGCGATATTAATTCCTGAAAGTTTGAATAATCTTGCAGTGATTTCTGAGCAGTCTCTTATATATGGTAGGGCGATTTTCCTTGTGATTTCCTTGTGAAACTTTGATTTGGTAGGTTGGCTTGTGCGTAGATGTTCCGTGGATATCCATTCTTTTGGAAAACTCCCATGATATATCTTTCTTCATTTTTCCTTAAGGTGGGAGTGCTACAACGAGTGCTGGCTCTCCTGAATAATGTTTGTATACAACTCCTTTTGTGTGTTATTGGATTATTGCTGTTGTAATTGAGTATTTGATCTGCGTGAGGTGATTTTCTATAAACATGAGTTTCTAATTTTCCTGTGATTGTTCGCTTAACTAAGACGTCCAAAAGTCAGATTTTGTTCTCGGATTCTTCTTCTCTTCTGAATTTGATGTCGTTAAAAACTCTGTTTATTAAGCTGTGAGTTTTGTCCATCTCGTTTCTTTTGATGACTAATAAACTGGTGGAGAAATCTAAAAGCTCACTTGAACAAACTGAAGTATGCACTGAAGATGTAGCCTAGTAGGGCGATAGAAGCTTCTTAGCTGAACCATCCAGTTTGGAGAACATAACTACATCGAAATCATCCACCTGAGCTACAAATCTTCCCCATTATATTCTAAACAGATTTAGACCATAGGAGTTGGAAGGGTTCAAAAAGCTTTTTCTGTTTACGAATATCTGGCTTTTTTATTTCGATGGCCTTAGCTTCAGAAATACGGATGAGTTGGATACGGAATGATTCCAACAAGTTAATTTTTGCCTTGTACATGACTTTAAAGGAAGAGGCTGTAGAAATAAGGTGACCAGTATCTACCAGAAGTTCAATTATTGCGCTTTTAAGAGCCCTACTTCCACCTCTTCGTAACTAAGAGAGATAGTATTCTTGCCCTCTCTTGGACAAAACCATCATCGAATGACTGATATACCTAGCCCCACAGAAGCAGGTGGACAGATAAGTACGTTTAGGTTTGGTAAGCTCCCGGAGCTTGTACTTCAGGTTATTCAACATTAATCGTTGACTAGAAAACAATAGTCTCAATAATGCTACAGCGAATCTCCTTTTTAAGGACTGTGTTAATAATAACAAAAATATAATAGCAAATAGAATATCAAATAAAATTAGGAAAATTTCCACAAAAATCAGGGATAATTCAAACCTGTATGGCCAATTTAATGATAATGTCTGAACTAACTTCTTTCGAATGCATAAATTAAGCCTGTTAAAATGGATCCCAACAACCAGCCTCAGCAATATTTGGTAGTCGAACTCCTAAGGCGAAATTGAGATTTGTTGGTATGCGGTAAATGACCCTGAAACCATGGTCAACATCAATCTTTTGTTCTGTATCCACAAGATGAGTGAGATAGAATAGCGCTGCGAATAGATTTTGTCTGTCCTTTGCTTAACCATGCAGGGAGATGTTCGGAAATTCGACGAGAAAAACGCCTAATTGTACGGCCTATGTAGCTGGCTCACTTCACAGGAGCAGTTAAATTGGTAGATACACATGGAAGAGGCGAAATCAGGCAGTTTGTCTCTTACTCCCGAATGCAAAAGAGAAGTGGTTTTGAAGACACAGCGTAATTCAGCAGCAGGGAATGCTCTCTTCACCACCTCATTTCCAAGGCGCTGTGTTAGTATCTCGCTGATGTTGTCCCCAAGGAACTGCATTTGTAAGAGTCAGGGCTTTGTAGGAACTGTTGGGAACTCGGGCTGCTTTGATTTTAGATTCATATTCTTATCAATAAACTTTTCAGGATAACCATTTTCACTCGGCAACCGTTTAATATTATTAAGTGCCTCATCAAGACATTCATCCGAGCAAATTGCTCTTGCTATCTGGTGGACCAAGCACTTTATCAAATTGTGTTTGTATTTCAAGGGTACGAAGCTGAGAAAATGAGTATACTGCCCCGTTGATGTAGGTTTTCTATATACACTTCTTCTTTTTGTGCCATCCTCTTTTCTGGTCATCAGGACGTCTAGAATGATATAACAGAGTCTTTTTCTTTCTCACTAGTAGAATTTATTGCAGGATGAACCTCGTTAAATGTATTCAGGATGTTCTTTGCTTGCTCCTTATTTTTCATAATCAAAAATGTATCATCCATGTACCTACAATAGAATTCGAGTTCATTAATAACATCCTCCAAAGGCCCATTTTCTAGTTTCGCAAGGAAAATATCGGCTAGAATTGGTCCTAGTGGTGACCCCATTAACACGCCGTCTATATAATTCCCTATTAAATAAAAAGTGGACATTCATTGTGCATTTCAAGAGAAGCTCTTTCATAAAAGATATAGGAATGCCAAATCTATGTTTCGTTTTATGAGTTCTTTGCATAGAAATTTCACTGTTTCCATAAGTGGTACATTGGTGGGGATCCATAATAACAAGCCTAATTTGTGCATCCAAAAGAAGTTAGTTCAGACACTATCATTAACTTGGCCATACAGGTTTGAATTATCCACAATTTTTGTGGAAATTTTCCTAATTTTAGTTGATACTCTATTTGCTACTATATATTTATTATTATTATTATAATCTAAGCATCTTTAATGAACCATAATTGCAATGATTTTACTTTGCAACTCGATATTATTTAAAAAACACCAAGATTGTTATTGACTACTAATCTAGAATATTCTATGTATATAAACATATATGTATGTATAATTGTAGAGCCAGAAGAGGAGGAGATTATCAAAAAGGATATTCTTTGCTTGATTATTTTGTGATTTATAGATGTCTGAATGAATATTTTTTTTATATTGAAACATAGCTTTGTTCAAACATTGCTGTTGTTGTGATTTTAATCAAAGCAACCAGACTTTGTGCAAGAAAAAAACATGAACAAAGAGTAAGTTTTAGCTTTAATTAAGACCTAGGTAGTTAAGATAAAGGAGAGTATAATAGTGGGTAAATAAAAAGATAATCGAAAGGTAGAAAAGACATATTTCAGCGAGAAGTGAATTTAAAGATCTGGAAGATTAGAACTCGTAGGATAAGCAGACCTGTAAGATGTATCACGAATTTCTATAGGGGCCATGGTGTAGCATCTTGACAAGAAACTGAACAGGCTTGTAGATGGCAGGAGCAAATGCACTTTTTTATTTATGAGTTCGATCTGTACAACCCTCAATTTTTATTTTTTTTGTTAAGGGTCCAGACTTATGTTTAATTCTCGAGCTGTCAAATAATGTATGTTGCTGTCCAACAGATCGGAGCGATTCACATTTGTGACCACTGCCATATCTGCTGATCAGCATGCGCCACCCTCCCTACTTTAATTCAAAGTTCATATACAGCATTACTTTAGTTACAGACCTAGGTTTCACTTGTATATTTTCGTCTATTAAACGTAGTGTAAATCCATTTTCCACTAGGAGTTTTCTTAGAAGATTTAATTATACCCCCTCTCTCAACAATATTGAACCTCTTCTTGATAAAAGTCACCGTATTTCTTCTACAGACTCATTCCTACTTTGACCGTACTTATTCTTCATTTTGTTTATTCAGTTAGTAAAGGTTTTTTACCCGTCGTCTGTCATTTTACCAAGGATTTGAATTTTTCCCTCTCTCTCTGTTTTACCACTCGCTCAAAAATTCAAGCAGTTAACTACGCAAAGACCTTCGACAGCGTCGATCGAGAGGTGATTTGGCAACTACTTTGCTACTACGGGATGCTACCTTCGATTATACATCTCATCCAACAGCTGTACGGCAATGCTGCATGCCAAGTAATCCACAACAGGAAAATTACGGAGTCCTTCAAAGAAGTGAACACGGGAGTAAGACAAGGCCGGCTGGCTGCCTACTATCTCCAATGATTTTCCTGATTGCAGTAGATTGGATAATGCCACAGACATCGGCGAGCAGCTAGGAAACAGGCATAAAATGAACCGACACAAGAAACTTGGAGGATCGGGACTTCGCCGATGATACGTTTATATCTGATTTACCACAAACTAGAAAATATGCAAATGAAAAGCAACAAGTTGGCAGGAGAAGCATCCAGCGAAGATAGGAGTTCAGGTAAACATGTAGAAAACAGATGTGATGAAGATTTCTGGCCAACACCAACAGCAATAACAACAATCAGCATAAATGGAAGGAATCTGAAATAAGCAATCTCCTTCACCTACCTACCTGTGAAGCGTCGTTTCAACTACATGCGGACGAAAATGACGAGGATATCAAAGCAAGAATCGTGAAAGCAAGACAAGTTTTCATTACTCTCAAATCTGCGTGGAGGTCAACAGCACTCAGAATGAAAAATAAGATCCGGATTTTCAACTCCAATGTGAAGTCAGTCAGTGCTACTATACGAATCAGAGACTTGGCCAGAGCGTCATAAAGAGTATCTCAAACAAACTACAGACCTTCATTAACAGTTGTCTTCGCTCAATACTCAAGATGAGATGGCCAGCCAGAAAAGATCAGCAACAGGGATCTCTTGGAACAACAAATAAGAAGGAAGAAATGGAGGTGGATTGGCCATACTCTGAGGAAACCAACAAGTGACATTACTAAACAAGCCATCGCTCGAGTGGAACCCGACCGAAAGGGAAGCGGCGAGTTGGTCATCAGTGCAAGGGTGACTTGGAGGAGGTCACATGAAGAGGAGATGGAAGCATGTGGGCAGATTTGGAGCCAGGTGATGGAAACTTTAGAAGAGAAGCGAACGCAATGGAGACGCGCGGTTGAATCTCTATGTTCCTCTAAGAATATAAGAAATAATAATAATAAGTTACTACGGAAATATATTCTACTCTTTCGCGAAATCTATCAAATGATTGTCTTCTATTTGTTATACAAACAGGAGCAATTCACCTTCCAAAAACTGATGAAAAATGACTGAAAATTCTTCCAATTTCTACACTGGTGACTTCATTCTGTTTTTTGTGCAATCCAAAAGTACCTAAAAGATCAGTTATGAAATAGGAGTATATATATATATATATATATCAAATTTAATCCCCGGTATTACTGCTTGTCAATACAGAATGCCGCCATAAAAATCAATTAGGAAATAGTAATCGTTGACAGATTTGTCAACCACTCATATAAATCTGCTCCATATTTAGCATTCAGGTGGGCGTGAATACTGATTTTGAGGGATAGTTAGATAGAACACATTAAAAAAAAACAGTGTGAGCTGAAACACACGCTGAATGCAGTCGGCTTTCTGATCAAAAAAAGAAAGAGAATGGCTTCTACTGGAATCAAAACTATAGTAGACAAGACTGCCAAGGTGTCATTTCGATATGATAGATTGGAACAGGATTGTTTGAAAAGAGGAGAGGAGACTAGTCAAAAAAAGTATCAGACTGTCTGATTAAAATGGATTTAGTTACAAAATCATTTTAGCAGGCAATCTGAGTGATGAATAAAGCTTTCAAACATTTTAATCTAGATAGTTTACGCCTGAAACTTACAAAAAATCACAGTACTCATTGATATATATATAAATATTAATAGCTAGCGTCCTTGACTGTAGCACTTGGTAGGCATTCTGTCGAAAATGATTGGTGTGAAAAAAACTGATTGTTATAAATCATTTTAAAAGTCTGTCATTTTCATAGAGATAAATGTACAACGAAATTTTTACCTGCAGACAAAGTTAGAGATATCCATTTGAATTCCTTTAATTTCTGCTCGGTGCAAAATACTACTTTGGGCTCTGTTGGAAGTCACAGTGAAAGACTATAAACAACATTGGAAAAAGTTGATTTGTCTACAAACTAATTATTATTATTTGTTTGAGTTCTGAGTGGAATATAGGGCTTCAACAACACATCTCCACTTTGTCCTATCTTCTGCCCTCCTCATCATCTGGGCCCACCACTGACAATAATCTATGATCTCCTTATCACACGATCTCCTATATGTCACCCTAGGACGACCAAATCGTCACTTACCTTTTGGATTCCAGTTGAGGGCCTGGCACGCCATGTCATTTGATGGTCTCCTCAGTGTATGCTCGATCCATCTCCATTTTCTACTAAATATTTGTTAGGCGTCCAGCTCTCACCTGTTGGTTTGTTCCCAGTCAGAGCCTCTTGATCTTCAGTATGGAGCCAGAGAAGGTGGCAGCTGTTGGTAGTAGTCTGCAACCTGTTGGAAATCCCATTCGTGACACGCTGGCCAAGTTTCTAACCCGTATAGAAGCACTGGCCGACTTCACATTGGTGTTTAAAATGAGAATCTTGTTACTTATGCTGAGTGAGTGTTGAAGAGTTACAAATTGGGTTGGGGTTAGGGTGACGAAGGCGTACCTTGCATTTCCAATTCTGATTTTGACATCTTTATCCGTTTCGCTTGTGACATTATACATACATCATCTATGAAATCCAGATCTTCTAGAGTCTTCTTATCTGTGGTACAGAGTACTCCTGTCTCCTCGCTCCCTGTGCACAGTCTGACGCATAATCCAGTCCACCACAATTGAGAATATCATTGGTGATAATAGGCAGGCAGCCCTGTTTTACTCCTATGTTCACTTCGAACGCCTCTTGGTCAAGTGATATATACATATATTCATGAAACAAATTGTGGACATAATTTTAACTGTACTATTGTAGTAAGTGAAATCTTCAAGTATTTGTTCAAGGAGATTTGATTGGTTTTTAAAGCTAGCTCACAGATTGACATCTCTCAGAGCACCACTGAAAATCAGGGAGTGCTGGACACCTATCGTGTCCCAGTTAAGGACTTTCCAGACATAGGCACCCATGAACACATGGAGGATTGAAGGCAGGGCCTTCAGATTACGTGACGAGTTTACCGGTCATTTACCACTGGAAAGGAATGCATTAGACTGTGAGTTCTAACTTCTGCTGATTGACTGGAAGTGTTTCTTCTATGAATTACATGTTCGTTCTTTCAACTGTCATATACCTTAGCTTATCATCTGTTTATTTTAATATCACAACTGAGAGCTACTCAGCTGTACGTTAGTAAATTTACCCTGTGTAGATAGGGAGTGAAGTAGTAGAGCGTGTTGACCACTAATTCATTTATTTGAAAAGTTGCATCAGCACCGATGGGCTGATTAGTGACGAAATCTCAACACAGATACAAAAGGTGAATGTAGCATTAGCCAAATAATGCGTTCTCCGAAGTGGACGTGATATCCAACCAGATATTGATCAAAGAGCGTGTGTACTAGTCAGCATCAGTTTTGTCCCTCCTCCTTTATGGCTGGCTGAGAGAAATGGCCATTGAGAGTGGAAAACATGAAAAGGCTGCCTAGCTGTCTTCGATCATAGGTGTCTGCGTCGTTTGTTCCATGTTAGGTGGTATTATAAGGTGAGAAATATTGAGAGTAGACGTCAAGTGCTAGCTAGGTAAGGCGAGAAAACCAATTGACGAGGTTGTGAGGCAGTCAGCTCTCTGGAAGAATTAATTGCAGAGTGAATACAAAAATCTAGAAAACCTATCCAACTGCCTGGTTTGTCTTTCTTTATCTGACAAGTTGCCTACTCACACCACTGAAGACTGAAACGTCCTTCCTGTTAAGCGACATGCATATACTAATTTACAAGTATGCTGCTAAAACACAGATATAGGACAAAATTATATTTATTTATTTTATATTTTTGGTTACAGCTTGATGCCACACCGTATTTTCAGTACAAGTATGGAATTTTCAGCATGGATATCGGTAGCCCAAATTTTGCAGGCCGACCATAGATATCGGGTGTGCGTCGGCAGGGGATCGAACCTCGGACCATGTGCATGGTCGGCGAGAGTCCTAACCACTGTGCCACCGACGCACATTTATGACTGCATATCTGAGCAGATTATGAGGAACTTATGGCTGAAAGTTTGAAAAGTCTTTTATAGTTCAGTAGCCTGTCACGCGACAGATATCGGCGACAAAGTAGACATATGTTTAGTTCAAACCGTACCTGTTTAACGGTTAAAATATGCTGTAACAGAATGTTAGTGATGTGTTGGTTATTGTCTGTCTTGATTACAGTGTACCTCTAGACACTATACTATCTCCAGCCAACGACTGGGAAATATTGCTAATATTGAGGTAGAGATAGAAGTCTGATTTAATTACGATGAACTCGATAACAAAAAAAGTTAATTCTCCAAAATACAGAGTATATGCCGTTTACACATTAACCGGAAATTTAAACCATAAATAGATAAACAGGTGATCAAAATCTGATTGACTGTTTAACCCTGAGGCTATCATCACCCTACTAGGCGACTTCTTCAGCGCATACTTCAAACAGATATTTGGACTTCCAATCATCCCATCCTATGTCAGTGAAAATAGGATTGTTGAAATGTTTAAATAATAGAGCAAAAAAACTAAGTAGTACCAAGGAAAACCTAAGACAGGAAGTGAGGCATATAAGATAACCTGTGAAATTTTATAATTACCCTAATAAAGTAGTCAAAAAGTATGTAGGGAAATGTAAAAAAAATAACATCGATAGTAGTGATAGTGATAATAGTAGTAATAATTATAGTAGGAATATTAATGACGACATGCATGTCAAACATGCGCAAGACAACACCAACAATAAGGAATCTAAATCATCAGTAGTACTTCCATACAAGGAAGGAACCTCGGAAACCTTACGCAGAATTCTTAACAAGGCAGGTAGGAGTAAAAGTATCTGGCATTCAAACCACCCACAGACTTAATTAGAAACAAGCTTTGTCAATTAAAAAATCAATCCTATGGAGACAATAAAACAAAACAATTTAGTTTATCTAATACCCTGTTGCTGTGACTGTCCGGTCGAATACATAGGTCAGAGTAGTAGAACAGGTGCAGTCACACTAGCGGGGCATAAAAACCTGGCAGAAAAATCTAGATTAGTTGACCCGAATAAGATAAGAAATCTAGAGAATAGTTCAGCTATAGCATTCACTACATGCAGTTACACAAAATCATTCGATAGGATGGATGGGATAGGATGACAGTTTTAAAATCTAATGTAACAAGGTGCAGGGAGAGATTGATAACGGAAGCTTGGTTTGTCGAATCAGCTGCAAACACGTGTAATGGGAATGATTCAACACCCGTCCAATTGGAAATCTGGAAAATTCTACTATTCCTGCGATGACGAATAGAAAGGAATAAAGAAAACTATAAAACTCAAGTTTCGAAGTCGTATGATTATAATTGATATGATTATGAACAATAATTTTTATTCGAAACCTCCTCATCCAGTAAATAATACTGTTTCACTGTGTTATACATTTAATAAACAGGCTAATATGGAATTACAGTTGAGTTTGGGTTGTACGCCAGGCAAGCTATCAAACAGAAACCTATTGTGAAGTGACGATCTCAACATGAGTCAGAGGATTACATGGTTAACATCAAGTGAAGAATAAATTAACTGTTGTGATCAATCCCGCAGGTACCTGAAAGTGCCACTAGAGAACTGAGTTAAATACAGATGTGTTGCTAAAACCATGTGTTGCAGTCGAGCCACAAGGAATAATAATAATAATTTAACTTTTCCGAGGGTAGGACAATCTTATATACTGGACATTTAACCTAATATTTTCACAAAATTCAAGTGTTGGTTTGTAGGGATTTGATTGGTTACAGGATTTTCATCATGAGCTGACATTAGTAAGAGAACCATTGGAAAACCTGGGAGTACTGGACAGCTGTTTCGAAAGTCCTAGTTTGGGACTCTTCAGCAGTACGCACCTGCTGCCAAGGTTCGAACCCAGGACCTTCTGGTTACAAGGCGAGCTCGTATGCCATTAAGCCAATGGGATCCGATCCAATGCCCCATGAATTCTATCTTCTGCCAATTCACGACATAGCGCGACCCTTAGCCAATGTCTTCGGCGAGTATTTTCACAAAACACTAAAAACCAAGTGAAAAGTAAGCGTACTTCTAAAGAAATCACAATACAACTAAAATTAGTACTTTTAACTTTTGTTATGGTAAATTAATCCCACATTTTCCAGACAAATTAAGAGAATTAAAATAACAAAGCGAATAGGTCACATTTTGTATCCGATTTGCTTCTTTAATAGTCTCTTAATTATAGATAATTTTTCAAAAATAATACTAGTAATGACTTCACTGTTAATTGTAAACAATTGTAACACTTCATAGTTGGTGGATGATGAGTAGCCGTGGAATCGACGATGCGAGTTTCGTCCTGCTTTGGACTCGTCTGCCATCTGGATGTACCTGCATTCCTCAGTGAATGATGAACCCAGTGCCCATAGTTTCAAACCCCAAAGCGTTATCCACTGTTCCCGTCGACTGACTGGACCGAAGTGCTTGACCTCAGGTTGTCATGCCGGAGTACAGGTGCATCCAGAGGATGAGTCCCACATAGGACGAAATGCGCATCCTGGATTATACTGCTGGTCACCATCCACCAATTAAATTCAAATTACATACTATCACTTGCTATCTTTTTAACTTTGATATGTGATCCTGAAATAGTGCATTAGAAGAACACAGCGTGAATTCCCAACAGATCTCTTTAAAATCTGATGACCAAAGGCATACTGGTAATGCGATGGTGTAATACGGACAATATATTCCAATGGAATATAATTCTCACATATTCCCACATTTCAGTACTGCGTTAGCAACAGAATACTATGCATATTTGAACATTCTACTTCATGTCATTAAATGTAAGCCAAAATCCCTTGCTCGCTGATTAGTTAAAGAGTATAAACTGTATTTATATAAACGGCGGTTTGATCCATGAAAAATACACCTTTGCTTCCGTGTCTTGCTCTCTGCTGTTTTAGTATATTTCGCAACACCGAAAAGTAAAGCCAATATTCACAAACGTCTGGATGCATCCAACTCCACCGTTTCGCCAAGCTGTACCAATGCGTTCATTAAGCCGATGACACGTTTCTTTTCTCCTAACCAAATTTAACTGTTTTCTGTATTCAGAAATATTATTATTATTGTTTCCTTTAATTCCTAGAGGAACATAGGGATTCAGGCGCGCGTCTACATTGCGTTCGGTTCTCTGCTAAAGTTTTCACCCGGCTCCAAATCTGCCCACATGCTTTCATCTCCTCTTCACATGACCTCCTCCAAGTCACCCTTGCACGGGCGACCAACTCGCCGCTTCCCTTTCGGGTTCCAATCGAGCAATGGCTTGTCTAGTGATGTCACTTGATGGTTTGTTTCCTCAGAGTATGGCCAGTCAATCCATCTCCATTTCTCCCTGCCTATTTGTTTCACAATCGGTTCCTGGTTGGTTCGCTCCCAGAGATCTCTGTTGTTGATCTTATCTGGTCATCTGATCTTGAGTAGTGTTGGGCGAAGGCAGTTGTTAATGAAGGTCTGTAGTTTGTTTGAGATGCTCTTTATGAAGCGCCAAGTCCGTATAGTAGCACTGACTGACTTCATATTGGACTTGAAAATCCGGATGTTATTTTTGATGCTGAGTGCTGTTGACCTCCACACAGACTTGAGAGTAGTGAAAGCTTGTCTTGCTTTTCGGATTCTTCCTCGTCAGTTCCACCTCCTGTAGTTGAAACGATGCTTCCTAGGTAGATAGGTTAGTGAAGGAGGTGGTTTTTTTTCAAATTCCTTTCATTTATGCTGATTGTTGTCTGTTGTTTTTGTTGTTGCTGTTGGTGTTGTCCAGGAATCTTCATCACCACATCTGTTTTCTCTATTTTTTAACTGAAGTAAGTCCTATCTGGATGCTTCTTCTGCCAACTTGTTGCTTTCCGCTTGCATATCTTCCAGTTTGTGGGAAATCATACATATATCATCGGCAAAGTCCAGATCCTCCAAGTTGGTTTTTTGTGTGAGTCCATTTTATGCCTGTTTCCTAGTGTTTATTCAGTGAAGATTTTTGTAGACATCACTGCGGAATAGGTATAGAGTCGCCTCTTCCTTCATAGCAACCATTGAGAACCTGTAATTACGTCAAACGATACAAGAACGAAGTATTCACCATCTTTGACAGTGCCTCTTAGTTTATTCTGCTGCAATCACACACTCGTTTAACCGTGAACATTCTGCTGAGCTGCATATATATGTATATATTTACGTCTTATTTCTCAAAGCCTCAAGGATCTACAAGATGACAGAAGAGACATCAAAGACAGGACTTCAAGCGAACATAGAAAAAAAAACATAGATATGATGGATATACCCAGTGACCAACAACAATAAGCATAAATCATCATCATTGAGAGAAATTTAAAACGGGTCGCCTCTTTCACTTATCTGACCTAGGCAGGGATGTAGATGTCAATGTAAGATAGGCGTTTATTATTCTGAAAACTAGTGTGGAGACCTGATGCACTTAGCATATAAGGAGGAAGATCCATATTTTATGCACTAATGTCAACTTAGTTTTTCTATACAGAGCAGAGACTTGACGAGCACGTTAATAAAAGTATTTATAACAGCCTGTTGCGGACCTTTATTAGCATATGCCTTCACTGAATTGAAAGAGAAGATTAAGTGGTTGGCCTAAAACGATAAACGACTGGGGATCTGCCACCGAAACAGTTTACAATTCTCTGCTCAACAAATATACAAATGCAGTATTAACGTCAACCTTATGCTCACTATCTACAAGGTGTACTACAATAGAGTCACGAATAGATCTTGTTTGTCTCTTGCTTAACCATGTTGGATGATGTTCGGAAATACGATGATGAACCTGCCTGATTGTACGCCCGATGTAGCTGGCTCCGCAGCTGCAGTCAAACAGGTAAATACACATAGAGGAGGCAAATTCAGGTAGTTTATCCTTATTTCTCGAACGTAGAATAGGGGTGGTTGTGAAAAGACAACCTACTTCTGTTGCATAATATGCTCTTTTAACTGCATTCTTCAAAAATAAGGATAAACTACCTAAATTTGCCTCCTCTATGTGTATCTACCAGTTTGACTGCAGCTGCGGAGCCAGCTACATCGGGCGTACAATCAGGCAGGTTCATCATCGTATTTCCGAACATCATCCAACATGGTTAAGTAAGGGACAAACAAGATCTATTCGTAGCTCTATTTTAGCACACCTTGTAGACAGTGAGCATAAGGTTGACGTTAATACTGCATTTAAAATTATCACATTCCTACTAACCTTAAATGTACAAAAGGAAATAGAGACATATTAGACATAAGTTGAAAAGACCCATGAGCAACGTCACGAGACTGGCATACTAACAGGTAAAAACCTATGAGTTGGGCGTCTAACGATTGCATGAGAAGGATCTTCAAGGGAAAGGGGGTGAAAACTCATCAGAGATCATGGAGCCAGTTAAAACAGACTGTGAGATGAATTCAATTCCCATCCTTGAATCTAGTCAACCTGTCCCGGATCAGCCTAGCATTGTTGCAACACATTTATCCATGCCTAACGTGTCTACCCCACTTTGTTTAACGAACTGTGTATGTGTGTTTTTACTTCGATCCGTTTAGTCAGACAGTTGAACTCATGACCCAATCAGAGTATTTTTGTGAACTGTTATTTTGCTGACCCATGTCTTACTTTGTATTATTCTGTTGAGTTTATCTTATTTATTGATTGGTTAAGTAGCCAATTAAATTCTGTCTTTGTGCCTATGCTCTGTCTACCTCTTACTTGGGTTCATGCTTCTACTGACTGCTTACCTGAACGGTCGTGTCTGATCCGGCTAGTTCGTAATTTTGGCTTTAACGTTTATCCGCTCTGATAGCGGTGCCTTGCTTTCTGTTAAGCATTGTGTATTGTACTCTTGAAACCGTTAAGTACCGTAGAGACAGTGACCGGCTTCTTGTTTGTTCTGGACCGGGATAGCCTATATCTACGCGTGACTTAATTTCAAGCGATATTGCGCTTACACAGACTTTCAAGAAAAGAATGAAATGGTGATGTGCTTCTGAAGCCCTATGGTCCACTAGGAGCCCATGAGAATAATAATAATATTAATATATTAATTACTGTCGCTATTTTTAGTCACTGTTTTATAAAACTTTTTCAGTTAATCTTTTAAATGATAGGCTAAATTGCTTTTACTTTAATGGAGTTATACATATCCCGTTTTAATTATTAACTGAATGAAATAGTTCTTCAATCTGTCTCTAACAAAAACACTTCCGGTAAAAGATATAATTACATATATATGTATATGTATATATATGTACATATGGTCGAAAGAATGCAATAAAGCCCTTTTATCAGACAGATTAAAGCGTATGGCGTTTGTCTGAACACTGACATTCTGTTATACAGCCAGTAAATTACTGGATAAAGTATTTTTCTTTCATTGTTCCCAAATTATGTTCCTTCTTTAGTTAATTTCACGTGGATGGGAAGGTGTTTTTTAATTCCTTGTTTTTTCCCTAATTGCCAACTCATGTTATCTCCTTCTTTAATGCCGCATTAGATGAAGTCGAATGAGAAAAAAAACAAGACAAAATTATCATTTCCTTAGACAAGACAGGTAATTTTTTTGGTGTGACTGTCTGTTCTCTTATCTGATGGTATCATCTTTTTTGACGTGGTTGAGTTCTGTGAGTTGAATAATTTCTTTGCGAAGCTTTCATTGCCCAACTAGGCGACTTCTTCAGCGCCTACTTCAATTTGGTATCAATGGTTTCCTCTTACTCAGCACAAATTCTTGTTATTGTTCTTCTTACTATTGTTTCCTTTAATCCCTAGAGGAACATAGGGCTTCAGCTGCACGTCTCCATTGCGTCCAGTTCTCTGCCAACGTTTTCATCACCTGGCTCCACGTCTGCGGATACGCTCTCATCTCCCCTTCTCATAACCTTTTCCGTGTCACTCTCCTACTGAAGACCAACCAACCCGCCGCTTCGCATTCGGATCCCACTCGAGAGTGATGTCCTGGTGTGTCATATCACTTGGCGGTTTGTTTCCTCACAGTATGGCCAATCCACCTCCGTTTCTTCCTGCAGATTTCTTGCACAATTGGTTCCTTCCGGGTTGGTTCGCTGATTGCCAGAGATCCCTCACTATTGCTGATCTTTTCCGGCCGGCCATATGGTCTTGAGTAGTATTGACGGCACTGAAATAGGAACCAAATCGGAAATTACATACCTAGGCGTCATTCTATCTACTGATCTCTCCTGGTCGTCTCATATCTTAGTGATTTCTAAGAAAATATTCCCTCTTACCTTCTACATCAAGAAGTTAAGACATCCTGGTATAACCCAACCCTTACTCGTACAATCCGTCAACTCTCGCATCCTGCCTATTATTCTCTATTGTTCCCCCTTAGTTTTTACCGGGCTACTGAAGAAGGACTATATCATATCATTACGCAGGATGTTAAAGGTTGTCAGCAGGGTAAGCAACGTGCCACTTAACCAGCTTGTTAATATTCTGGTTGACAGGCACATCGTCTCATGTGAAAAATGGGCCAGATCCATTCTGTCTAACTCACACCACCCTCTTCATTCACAACTCTCCCCTTGCATCTCATCAGGTAAAACCAGAAGCCTATATAGAAAACAATATGCTCGCACTAAAAAGTACGAAACTCAACCATACCCTACTTAGCTCGTGTTCTGTGTGATGAAGAAAGCATTAGGCGTGACACCTATAATTCATCAAATAGTCAGAAGTACAACTGGACCTCGTCTTACCAACTCACATCATTTATAGGCACAACATTCTCTTTCTTTCTTTTCCTATTCTCTCTCTTTTTTCAGTTATGTGCTGCTTTGTTTCTTTCTCTCACTTACTCCAGTAAATATGACTGCTCCCACTTTTCTAACACCTTCAAACACTGTTTCAGCTTTACCTTTGCTACTGAACATGCCAATGTGTTGTTGTAATAATGACCTGAGATTTCCTTAATCTATGTAGAATTCTACTATTTATTGATAATGTACTAACTGGATGCACTACTGTAGTAAAAATGCTGAAAATTCCATTCTGTATCACATGTACTGTTTTGAAATAAAGCAAATTATTATTATTATTGAGCGAAGACAGCTGATGATGAAGGTCTGTAATTTGTTTGGAGTGTCCTTCATGGCGCAGCGCGGCGCTAAGCCTCTGATCCATAAAGAAGCACTAATTTCACATTGGAGTTGAAAGTCCGGATCTTATTTTTCATGCTGAGTGCTGTTGATCTCCATACAAACTTGAGAGAAATGAAATTTTGCCTTGCTTTCCCGATAATCCTCGCTTTGATATCCTCATCAGATCCGTCCGCCTGTAGTTGAAACGATGATTCCCAGGTAGGTAGGTAGGTAAAGGAGGTTGCTCCTTCCACATTTCTCTCATTTATTCTGATTGTTGTCTGTTTTTATTGCTGCTGTTGCTGTTGGCCAGGAATCTTCATCAACTACCTCTGTTTTCTCTATGTTCACCTGAAGGAAATCATATCTTTGATGCTTCTTGCTTTATTCAAATTCATAAAGGAGAACATATATAGGAATGTTTTAAAGGACGATTTGTAAAACAAAGCAGAATCAGTTAAAACTGTGGTGTGCATACTAGGCGTGACAGCCATAATATATTCAGTAATACATATACGGTGCTTCAAATTCTTCCATAATGATTCTTTCAATTCATACAAATTATAAAACGATTAATTATAATTGATGATAAGGGGTTGTTTTCGAGGCTGGCCATAAAACAGTCGGCTAGGAGTGGTCCGAGTGGAGAGCCCATTGCTACGCCATCTGTTTGCCTGTAGATTTCATTGTTGAATCTGAAATCTACAGGTAAACAGATGGCGTAGCAATGGGCTCTCCACTCGGACCACTCCTAGCCGACTGTTTTATGGCCAGCCTCGAAAACAACCCCTTATCATCAACTATCGACGACCTTTATCTCTACAAGAGATACATTGATGATACTTTCATCATTTGTGATGAGAAGCTGGACCTTGAAAACTTACTTCAAATCTTCAGCAACGCCCACCCAAACATCGATTAATTATAAATGTTTTACTCTGTTTCTTTGTGTGTGTTTAATACATAAGAACTGAACATCACATCTAGTAATATCCTAAATTTATCCCGGAAATACAAAATGTTATTGATAAAGTGTTGAAAGCAGTTTCAAGTAGGTTAATTTTCATCCAGCCTACGCTGAATAGCAAAACAGCTTCTTATGTTAATTACTCCATTAGATAACAAGTATTTTGCGCTGTACCGTTCGTTATCTGAAATAAACAAAGCAGGACATATTAGATGTTTCTAGTTTCTTCACCCATGGATAAAAGGCGGCATGTAGGTGATGTCATCATTTTCGTGGTTAGAAATGAGGATAGTGGACTGAATCATAAGAAAAAGAAAGCGCTCATCAATAATCTTTTGATAAGTTCACATTTAATTAGCCTAAATAATTCCTATCAAATTATTATTCAATATCCCGCCAGTTGGCATGGTAACAAACAAACAAACTAAGCCGATAAAAATTTATTTAAAGGTTAAGAAATTTCTATCTAAGCCTTCATAAATAAACAAAAAAGAAAACAGTTTTCAGGCGGTTTAGTAAGATTATTTCATCAATACATTCATTCACTTATATATTTACATAATTCTTAAACTCATTAAGAACATAGTTTTTAATTAGTGTAGGGTGCCTCTATATACTAAACGAAACTTAATCCGTTCATTAAGCCACAGAATACATAGAATTTGCAGCCTTAGAAGATGAAATGAACACTCTCAAGAAAATCCTCCTTGAAAATGTCTATCCAGGAAGATTTATCACAAAATCAATGAAACCCAGACCAGAGAAGCCGCCCACACCCAGTGCTCCAAAAAGACTTCTGTATATGAACCTACAGTTCAATGGAGACCAGTCTACAGAAATACTGAGAAATTGGCTCTCGCGCTCATTGAAGAAAATCTTCTTTGCAGCTGAATTACGACTGACGTTCTCCATGAGACCAATGATTCGCATGAACGTGAAGGATAAGCTACCGCTGTTGGCCTCATCTATGTGCATCTACCGATTCACCTGCTCGTGTGAAGCCAGGTATATTGGCCGTACTCAGCGTTCGCTATCCAAACGCTTCAAAGAACATTTACCTTCCTGGTTTTTATGAAGGAGAAAACCGATGCCCCCGCAGCTCGATCCTTGAACATTTGATCGACTCTGGACACCAAGTCAAACCAGAAATAAACTTCAAAGTTATCTACAGAATACAAGGCAATCTTGCTAAAAGTTTATGGATCAAACTTCTCTACATCGCAGAAGCAATGGCGATTCATCTGTTAAATCCTGAACTCTGCATACAAAAGAAATTCGTTCATTCATTAAATCTACAATGGACGTAATCTTTCTTAATTTTAGTCTTACTAATTGTATTATTTTGTGTTTTGCATTTTATTATTTCACGTCTTCATTTGTATTATTCTCTATTCAACGCTTCTGTAATCTCTACCCTCATTAACAACGTTGCTAACTCGACCCACGTCCAATTTCTAGTCAACTATATTACGTCATCCGATTAACTTACTTAATTTTTCAACTGTATTATTCTCTACCTCCACTCTTATTTAATTTTCACCACCACTCATTAACACTGTTGCCAACCTGACCTACTCTGAATTCTACTCAATTGTATTACGTCATCCAATTCACTTAATCAATTTTATTTTTTTATTTTCTATCTAATTAACGTTTGTTTCCAAGCCAAATAATACTTATATTACGTAATTATCTAAACTTTATAAATCTAATGTACACACACACACAAACAAAATTGCATATAAATGAGATTGTACAGCTCAGTGAATGAATTCGCCGAAAAGGATCTCTTCGCTGAACGCCTTCTTTTCTTTTATAAGTGTACTTTATGTCAGAATTAACAGGAACATCAGTTTCTCACGGAATATTACATCAGAATATCAGTGCATACAAAAATAAGGAGTGCATATTGGGGCCAAAAAAGTCAATAAAAAAAGAAAATCGAAGGCATTATTATTATTCCCTTAGGTTCCAGTTGGAACACTCTCTGCACTCTTATTTAGCTGGCTTCAGGTTTGCCTATCAGTTCTCCTCCATTTCATGGCCTCCATTTGAGGCCATGGCTTATAATGTGACTGAACAGCCTCTTCAGTGTGTTTTCAACATATATGTCCATTTTCTTTATTATAAATTCTGGTCTATGAGTTCATAGTTAGTTCGCTAACTCTCAGAGTTCCTTGTAGCTAATCATTTCTGTCCAGCCATCTATTCTTCAGGATGGAGTTGGGTGGTTCTGTTGACAAAAGTCTGCACCCCGTTGGAAATACTTTTCAGGATGCGCTTGCCAAGTTTCTGAATCGTAATAAAGCGTTGACTTGACATCAGTGTTGAAAACTGCCTAATTCACGGGCCATTTCTAAGCCCGAGAAAGTGGCAAGGCTGAATGTGAGGGAAATCAACCCGAAAGCCAAGGAAACTGCAACGCACAAACAAACAAAATAAAAAAGGTCATATTCACACTTTGTGTGATTATCTTTCAAAACCGAAATGATTATCAAGTTCTCTAAATCCTCACTAATGGTGGATTTATTTGAAGGAGTTTAAAAATACTCTGCGTAACTACATAGGTAGAGATTGGCGTTGGAGTGCTTGCCTTATCATCAAAGTTATTCATACTTGAATAGAATTCAATTGTGATGAGAGTCAGCTGCAAGCCAAAATTGTAGACAACAATTTACGTCAATGTTTAAGTCCTGAATCGGGGTCATGAGAAAAAACCCCAATAACAAAGCTTAACCTTGAGGAACTCACCAACCAATCACAGCAGACTTGACGTGTGCAAATGGCTTAATTTTCTGAGAAACTATCACAAACAGTACAGAATAACCTTCAGCAAGAAAACAACCAATCAGAGGAGGTTGCTTCTCCGCCAACAATAATATACATAAAAATCTATAAATACCTCTTGATTTTCTCAATGAACGATCTGTTGCCTTGCCCTTGTCCTCTGTCGTTACACAATTATCATCTATCACTGAGGTGTATCACATTCTTCCCGGTTCAGCTTTTTCGTACACTATAATACGATACTATCTGTTCAGAAGCGGTCAATAATCGCTCGTCATGCTCCTCCTTTTATAAGCTGCCATAGGCATTAGGAACTTGCATATCCTAACATCCCATATATATATATATATATATATATATGTATATATATATACAGGTGACTCTAAACTATAGCAACCCAAACCGAAACTACCTAGCGAACGGATAAATGACCTTGACAACGACAACTTTGACCAATCAGAAGCCTCTATAAAAATGGCGCATAATTTTAATAAATCGTTTATATAAAAGTAATGCAATGTTAAAAAAATAGTTACAAAGGATAATGTTCTCGTATATGTTCCAAAAGAACCTCCCAGTCTCTTACAAGCGTCTTGATACTTATGTTTAACCAAGTTCTGTAGATAAACTCATCGAGATAACTGTGTATCATTACATTTCATGATCCATGCACAGATCTGATCCGTTTTTTGAGGTGACTCAAAAAACTTTCGATGGAATTAGAGTGAGTTTCATCGAAAGGATTGATGAAATCATTTGTACGGTTGACAACGTGATGAATATAGCCCAGGGTTGACAGCTGACTGTAACTACTGCATTCATCTGTAGGAATAGTTGTCACAGGTAGCACTAAGCGCTGGATAATAGGCAATAAGGCGTCTGCACTGCGATTAGGGATCGCCTCAATGTATACTTTGTGGAGGGTGGTGTCATATATCCCCAACATCCACTGCTGATTCACACCCAATCTCCCCCGATTATATTCTTTTTAGCAACACCATCTCATCTACGTGAACAATGAAGCCAACTCCACCAAGTACTTGAGTCAACCTGTTCATTTTCCATGATGTTATGCCTCTGCAGTACTTGTACCATTGCACTGCAGACACTTCTGAATTTTCTGACTAATACGCTTTTGCTGTTATTGGTCTTTTAAGCATCCGACTATGACACATCATTAAAATTTTCGTTAGAGGTAATTTAGACTTGTCGTAAAAGGTACCTACGAAATCTGTAAAGTAAAAATGAACGACATACCTTCTCGAACTGATTTTCTGGTTCGGCACTCATTGCACCTGTAAACAGACCCATCAATGCACCTAGTGTATCTTCGTATATGCATGACAACTCCACATTCACAATTTTTCAACCTCCTATCAGTCTATTCTCCGAAGAGTAATCAAAAACAAGATCTGGAGCGAATTTGCAGAGCAAAAGGTGAACAGCAGCCATAAGTACGTCTGGATAATACGGAGTCACCTGATTGGTTGCTCAAGGTCATTTGTCCGTTCGCTTGTAGTCTGAAGGACCTGGATTCATGTTGTAGTGTGATCGGGAGTGAATTTCGCCTAACATCCCGAATGACAAGGTGAAACATTAGCCCAATGCTGAATGGTTTTCAGTTTTTCTTTATCTAATTTTAGTTTTATGAAGAAATTTGTCTCGAAACAGGTTATTCATGTGATGATTACGACGTTAGTAATTATAGAACTTCTTTTTTGAATAAAATGCGTAAAAGACTCTCAGGAAATGGGAGTCATTGTCAAGCTGAAGAAATTCATCAGCAGCTGCTTCCAGTCGACAATAAAGACCGGACAATTAGAGACTATAAGCAGTAAATAACTCTGGCTGTTCAGTGAGTTAGTCAATTCCTGAGAAGATCTTGAAACGGAACGTGAATGGGGAGTTACTGTTAAGAAATTCAAGAGCGGCCTGGAGAAGATTCAGTAGGGAGCAAATGAAAGTTTGTCGGCAGTCATAAAGTGGGTTAATTTTGACAGCAGATAATCAATTGCAATGGATATATGCCAGTCAGAATGTAAGGAACACATAATATATTAGTAATTTAGGTTAATCGATTGTTATGGTGTGCATTCAGGTGGGCGCGAAGGTATTCGTAGGGGTAGAAAGAAGGACATATATACTTCCCTTCACATTATTACCTGTAACCATAATTTACTGATGTATACACTGATGCTCTATTCCCAAATCTCGCCTTGAATCTCATCAAGTAGAACCAGAAATCAGTATAAAATAATCTATGCTCGTACAACCAAGTAGAGAAACTCAACGATACCATATTTGGCCCTTGTTGTAAGTGACAGAGACAATGTTAAGCGTGAAACCTATGACTTGTTTGTTAATAACAATATAATTTTAGGCTCTTTTATTTCTCTCTTATTTGTATTCTATTGTGAACACCTTCTTAAGCATACTTAGCTACCTAAATTATTAACATTGGCTTACTTTTTTGTACTTTATTCTATTCCTTCTTTTGTGTATCTACTGGTTCCGACTCTATTAGCACTATGAGTTATACAAAATTGTCCTGTCATTAACCATCATGTAATTATTAGTTTTGTGGTTGTTTTTTCCTTATTTTTTATTTTTTTCGGCAATATTAACTGACAATCTTGGTTGTGAACGCCATTATCACCATCTTAAAATTTTGTATTATGCACGATTACTCACACTACCACTGCAAACACCACATTGACCTGACAATAAAAACCCTGAAATGTTATTTTATGATTGTTTAGAGTTGTTTCAACCAAATTAACTGATCAACTTGGCGATAAACATTATTAAATATCATTTCATAACTTCTTGTATGACTATAGCTTTACTGTCACCATGCATAATCGTACCATAGCTTCCATTACCCAATACTGAGATATTATTTATTATGTTGTTTATTTTCCTTTCTACTTCTTGGTATTTTTTCGCATTTTTTAAAATTATTTTTGTGTTTTTTGTGTTTTTTTGTGGTTGTTGTCTTTATATTTATTCTTTGAAATACTCCTTTTTAATGTTTGGTAAAATTAGATGCAAATATTGTAGATATGTGCTGAAAATTCCACACTGTACCACTAGTACTGTTTCTGGAATAAAGCAAGTTATTATTATTAAAGCAGCACACAGCACTTTTATAAGAATAGAACTTTTGCACTGTGGTAGAGAATAATTCCATTATGGGTAAAATTCATTTTGATAAAGTCTCACAGTTTTGTTATACAGTAATATTTACTGATGATGTTTCGAGCACAATTCATTGCTGCGCATAATCATATCAGGTTACTCACACGACTTTCTAACTTCGTTTATATAATTCCATTATTTTTCATTACCTGACTTGATTGGTAGTAGTATTTTCCACATTTCCGGTATGGGCGATGAGCACTTTTAATTGTACACACATTATCATTTCATAACCTACGGAATTTCACTAACCACGTCTTATGGATGACTTATAACTAAGTGGCATACGGGTATTTCCCTTTATATATTTTTTCCTTCACGTTCCCTAGTGGAACATAGAGCTTCAAGCTAGAGGCTTGAAGTTTCTGTAGCAGTGTTTATTTTACAGGATGGGGTTGCTATCCTCATGCCCAACCTTTTCTCTTTACCAGCACTATTTCTGGCTTAGTGAGGTAAGGGAGAGCGTCGCCTGGGGATCGAACCCCGGACCATGTGCATGGTCGGCGAGCGTCCTAACCGCTATGCCATCGACGCACATTTCCCTCTATATACTGGATTTTAAATCAACTTAGGGTATCTTCACTATAAACTGGTTGTGTGTTTTTTAAGCTTACAACTGAATATTCCAAAATTCCAGTCCGAAAAGCTCTAAAGTAAACATTAACATTAATCACAGTGGAGAAAAACCCCATCTATATTCAACTTCATTATACGGGTGAAAATATTACAGCGAGTGTCAGCAGATGATTGAAGACGTCACTAGTAAGGGGTATCCTGCAGTTAAGCTCGTTGTCGTCTATCGAACAACTTGCTCTTTGGTGCAATCAAAAGTTGATAGATATCCTTCTCATGTTAACTCCAACTATATATGCAAATTTACATGTGTCTGCGGGAGCAGTTACATTGGAAGGATAGAAAGAAGGATATGCCTACGATTTCCTGGACATGTCCCGAAAGGCCTACCTCTCAGGGGAACAAATGCTTTAAACACTGCCATCTCAAAGCATCTCCTTGACGCAGGTCATGAGGTGGACGTCACAAAATAGTTCAGAATTATCAGTAGGCAAGAGAGCTCAATTCTCCTCAAGTTTGCTAAAGCCATTTCCACCAAGCGCCTGAAACCTGATTTATGCGTTCAGAAAGAAGCGGTTATCAGTCTTTCTTTGCCCTGGTAACTGGATATTTTCATCTCTCTTTCACGTGAATGCGTAATGCTGAAAAGTTTCCATTGTGTATGATTATTATTGTTCAAAGTTTTAATATTATATGTATATATTATTACTGTATGCATATATTGATTTATTTTTGTTTAAAATGAACTCTGTGCAAGTATGTTAAAATTGTTTCTGTAGATATGTCTAATAATGTCGTTGGCCTGTAAGCAGCTGATGAGAGAAGCCAAAGAAATAAATGATGTTACCATTTTATTCAGCAAAAAACGCTGTTGTTCTTACCTTATTTAAAATTAACCTTAATAGTTAGTCATTAGAATTAAGGTAGGTTGTAATGCTACTGTGGCTACCGGAAACAATGTTATCACCTAATCGGTTAAATGCTACCCTGCGTTTACAGATTATAAGTCGAACAATTAAAAGACAAAAGAATTGTTTATAGCCATTTCAGGAAAAAACTACAATGAGGTTTGCAATTAGTTGTGTTCTCTGAGCTGGTTGGTTGTATTGCGAACCTTTCGTCATTCTTCTGGACAACATCTTCAATGCAATTCTTAGCATAAAATGAACTTATTTTAAATTCTCCATGAATGATATAATTGTGTCTTCTGGTAACCATCTTCGTGACTGGTAGTCGATTGACATATGTATTGATCATTTTTTATTGACTTGGATTTCGAACGTTCTCGTCACATGATTTACTTTTTTATTAGTTGGTAGATTTGGTCTATATGTTAACGTGTTTGTTAATCGCTGGCTGATTCGCTTGAGTACCAGACTTCTAGGAATTCCCTGAGTGCACTTTTGGTGTTTCCTAAGTTTAAGATTTTTACATTATCCCAATCAAATTGATGTCCATAATTATCTTCATGCATTGATATAAAACAGGAATATATATTATGTTTTTTTTACAGGTAATTTGTATTTTTGGATTCTCATTCGAAGGAGAAGCCAACTATGACCGATGTAATGTGTGTTACAGTTCATACAGTTTATTTCTTAAATGATATTAATTTTGTCTTCTTTTTCTGTTGGTTCTTTCAGTTTGCACAATATCAAATGAAGTGATTGTGCTGGCTGGCTTGTGTGCTATATCTATTTCAAATGGTTTCAGTATTCTAGCTGTTATTTCAGAGATGTTTTTTCTGCTATATGGTAGGATGAATTTTCTTGTGGTCTTTGATGATGATTTCTTGTTGATGTTGTGACTCGATTTTAAGCACTTTTTGATGAAATTGTGAGGATAACCATTCTTTTTGAAGACCGTTTGTTGGTATTTTTCTTCCCTTCTCTTCAACACCACAGTAGTGCTACAGTGTGTTTGAACTCTTTCAGACAATGTCTGCACGCAGTTTCTTTTGTGGTAGCTGGGTTATTGCTACTATAGTTGTGTATTTGATCTGTCTGCGTTGATTGTCTATATACTTGTGTTAGTTCTCTTTATTGAGACATCTAAATATGGGATTTTATTGTCAAATACTTCTTCTCTTGTGAATCTGATGTCTTCAAATATCTTGTTTATTAATTGATGCGTATATTCCAAATCATTAATTTTAATTATTACAAATGTATCATCAACGTAACATACTGAGATTTTTGGTTTAATTATGGGTAGGTAGAGCAATTAATTCTTATCTTTACATGACGGCTTCATGTATTAACCCTGATAAGGAGCGATCTCATTGGTGTTCCTTTTACCTAACTGGTGGATGGTCACTATCAGTGGAATCCAGGATGAGCATTTCGTCCTGTTTGGGACTCGTCAGCTGGATGTGCCTGCATTTAGCAGTGAGTGATGATGTTCCCACAAAGGCTCGAAACCAGTGCCCATAGTTCCAAACACCAAAGCGTTATCCAGTAGACCACTTGGACCGCGAGCGTCAACTCTTCTGCAGCGGGTAATATTATTAATTATTTAATTGAATTTTAGATTTTCCCGTCGATTGATTGGACCGAATTGCTCGATCTCAGGTTGACACATCGGCTTCTTGTGCAGATGCTTCGACCATGTCTGGGCATGGTATTTGAAGTTGACTGGTGGATAGTGACTAGCAGTGGAGTCCAGGATGCGCATTTCGTCCTGTTTGGGACTCGTCAGATGGATGTGCCTAAAATTCAATTAAATAATTAATATGACCCGTCGCACAAGTGGTGGCTGTCGTAGCCCAAGTGGTCTAGTGGATAAGGCTTTGGCATTTGAAACTATGTGCACTGGGTTTTAGGCTCGGTGGTAACATCATTACTCACTCACTGGGGAATGCAGGAAGATCTAGCTGATGAGTCCCAAATAGGACGAAATGCGCATCCTGGATTCCATTGCTGGTCGCCATCCACTGATTAAATTCTAATGCCCAGACATCTTCGAAGCATCTGCACAAGAAGCCGACATGTCAACCTGAGACCGAGCACTTCGGTTCAATTAATCGACTGGAAAAGCTAAAATTTATTTACTTTTCTTTTATCTTCAAGTGTTGGTCACGACTTCTCACTAGAACCCCAGGTAACTACCTACCTGAATAGGGCAGGTGCAGGGTGCAGCAGGTCAGGTGTGAGCACAAATACTCGCCGAAGATATTGGCTAGCGGTTACGCTATCTCATGAATTGGCAGAAGTTAGAATTCACGGGCCACTGGATCGGGTCCCAGTGGCTTAATGGTATACGAGCTCGCCTTGTAACCAGGACGTCCTGGGTTCTAGCCTTGGTGGTGGGTGCGTACTGATGAAGAGCCCCAAACTAGGACGAAACAGCTGTCCAGTACTCCCAGGTTTTCCAATGGTTCTCTAACTAATGTCAGCTCATGATGAAAATCCTGTTTCGTTTTATCTATTCGTATATTTGACTATTGAGGTATTTTTGCCCCAGATATTTCTCCAATAGACATTCTAATTTCTACAGTACACTAGATAAATCTGAAAAAATTTCCAGGTACGACAAATTCATCTCATCATTAATCCGTACTACAGGAATGTTTGCGTGAGCCATAAAAGTCAATCAGATAAAATATCAGGCCATGGAAATCTCAGACTAGAAAATCTCTTTTATTTCCAGAGACTAAGTGATTATTATTAGCGATCAGTAACTGTCATTTTCTCTATGCCTCTATTCTAATTAAATGTTAGAAGAACAAAAAAAACACACACCCTGTTTTGCTGTCAAATCTAATGTCTAATCGGAGTGATATGATTAGTGAAAAATCTGATGACTACAGTTCAGTTATGGACGGGTGGGTGGGTGGTGTAGAATAGAGTGAACGAGTTCTACTTTCATGAATTCTACTTTACTGCAGATCTTGTCAAAGTCATTAATAGAAGAAGACGAAGAAAAAGAAAGCCAACAAAGCAGTCTCATATATTTCATTTATGACATTCATTTATGCATGCCTATTTCGCTGGAATAAATGATTTATATCTGAACATTATTCATGCATATATTATCATGTTGATATTAATAACTTATATAAAGATTTATGTAGATTTCTTGTGAGATTAGAAAGTTACTATTGGGTCTTCATCTAATTTTCAGACATTCCAATAATGTGAGTGTGAAAGCCTGCTGGAAACTGGAAATGAGACTGTTAAGTAACACAGTAAAAGAGTTGCATTCCAGTCACTGGATTGATATCCAGAAATTGCGATTAATTCGTGATGTAGCTCTACCATCATACAGTTGAATCGACTGCAAAGATAACAGTTGTCAGAGTAACACTTCAAGAAATCTGTGTTGAGGATAATGATTGACACTGAACTTGATTCTATGACAAAATGGTATAAAGTTAGGTGTGTGGAGGGATAATTGCCGGTGTAATTGGATGGTGGTGTCACTGTGTTGTGAACCCGTAGGCATTGGATTTTAACTCACTGGTAACAAGCTTGTTTCTAAGCCTACCGGTACCGGGATAGATCCAGGGTGAGGTCTTTGGCATCAGCTATGAAGAAACTTCAAGACTAATAGACTGCAGGCACTTAGCGAAATGCCCGTTCCATCTTTATCTTCCTCTCTGAGAGGATTTCATAATAAAAAAATCAAAGTCTCATAAACCCAGAAACTTATATACTTATTAAATCAAAAGTTATAAAATATTTTTCGCCTATGATTACCGATTGAATTTTAGTAGGTCCTAGGAGTTATCTCTTATGCAGACTAAGTGTTTAGCAGCATACAGGTTAACTCAAGTACTTCTTAGGGTTTCGAAAAATTTTCTTCTGCAGTAAAAGTATAGTCTGCTACTAAACACCGGTTCTATAAAACATTATTTATATACAGCGCTAGACTGTTCGCAGCTATTCTCTTTTTTCAGGGGAAACTTTAAAACGGCTCCATTGCGCTAGCTGTACTCTCGATTCATCCCATTTATTATTCATTTTTTGGGTTCCAAGTGGAACACCGGGATTCAGAAGCACATCTCCATAGTAGTCTTGTTTAACTAGCTATACAAACTCTCAAGAGCATTTAGCTTCTATTCAGAAAATCTCCTTCAATTGAATCCCTCAGTCATGCTCAACTCGTCGCACTTCATGTGGATTCCATTTGACGATGTGGCTAGCGTGAGGCATCACCTGAGTGTTTCCTCAGCTCTTGTCCAATCTATTTCAATTTACTTCTATGTGTATATCAGGTAGTGGGTTCTTGGCGGGTTCGTCGCACAACCAGATTGTCATGTTGCTTATCGTCTTCGGCTATTTGACCTTCATTATAATGCAAAGGCAGATGTTGGAAGTTTGTAACATGTTGTTGCAAGTGTTTTTAGTGAGGTCCGCACCAAATCTCTGGAGAACATAGAGGCACTCATCTGAAAAACGCATTATAAATTCTGATGTTTTTCTTTGCGTAGAGCATCGTAAATACCCATACTAATTTCATTGTAATTAACAGCCGTCTTTCCCTCATTGTTCTGCCTTTTACATACTCTTCTTTATCACCTATATTTGAAACGATTTTGCAAGATATGTGAAAGATGATTTACTTTGTTGGTTGGATATCTTCAGCACTTCTGTCTCCTTGATGTCCACTTGGATTCCAACCTCTACTGTCTCTTTTGTCAACCTGTTAGTCTTTACTTGTAAATATTCAGATTTCTGCGACGTTATGCATAAAACCTTTGTGAAATTCAAATCTTCTAGAGTCTTCTTTACGGCTCGATGCATGCCTGTCTTCTTGGTTCCCAACCACATCACATACAGAAATGTCATTAGTGTTAGTAGACAACCTTATCTTACTTCTGCTTTACTGAGCTTTCCCCCTCCATTCATTCGGCATGTGGCATCATCATATAGCAGTTGGACGAGGTTGCTAATAGTTTGTAGTACTGCACCCTGAAGTACTTCAGCCGGTGAACTTTATCCAAGCTGAGGTAGAGATTTGACTGTCGTTCTGCGCTGTGTTTGATGATGATGCATCACGTTGAGATTCGACCCACACATAATTTGCTTTTACTGGATCAATTCTGTTCACTGCCGAATTTTGCATCCAGAGAATGTTTTAACCTCGCTAGAATGGTGCACCTTAATATTTAGATTGAAGCTTAGTTTGACAGCTTAGGCTTTCTTTCAATATGGAGGTAATTTTTATTCCTTCAGAACGTTCAACCGTAGTGGCGGGAACATATCTGCTTAAGGTTTTAGGTCCGTTTTCACTGTGTGTGCAGTTTGTTTGTTATTTCGTTAAGTTCTGAGTGGAACAAGTGGAACAAGCTAGAGCTCTGAAGTATAAGTAGCAGTGGTTTTAAATTTTTACTGGTAAGGATTGCTAGCCTCATACTCCTTCTCTTTATCGGCATTACTGCTGACATAGACAATTTTAAGAGTGCGTTGCCCGAGGATCAAACCCCAGACCTCTGGAGTGGTTAACCAGACTGGACAAAAATTCCATTTAAAACAAGCAGTAAGGGTAAATAAAGCAGGATTTAATGAATTCATCAAATTTTGGTAGAACTCGTTAGCTGCTGAATACTTTACATACACGGATATATATACTTTTGAAATTACATTGGGATATATAAGACTGATAAGTAAATAAACTACATTGAATTAGTCACGCAGAAAGACAGGTGCGAATGTTTTCCAGGTCATGTTCAAATATATAAGGAAAGAGGGGGTATGAGAGATCAAAATTAAGATAAATTGCATTACGCTTCAATTACATCGCTTAGATAAACAATTAGTCATTAGAGAATATAACAAGAATTGTAAACAGAGTATTACCAATAGTAATAGCTGAAATAAGAATAGTGTTGAAGTGAGTTAAGATAATCCTACTGATAAAGGATAGTTTTAAATGAATCAATAATAATAATAATAATAGGTAGAATAATAATTAAAGCATATTACAATGGCAGATTGAGATTGACGACCATCTCCTTTTGTACACAGAGACCTGGTTTATAAACTCGAATTGCACAAGCCTCTGCAATTGCAAGCATCTACTTGTTTGTTTGTCTGCTGACAATAACAGTGAATGACTTGACAGCGTCGATATCATATCCGTAGTCCACAAGACGTTTTGTTATTGAGGATTTTGGCACTTTGCACTCAGCTGTTTTCAACCATTTTGGCAAATGCTCCATCATGCGTGTAGACAATCGCCTTTCTGTATGACCTACGTATTTGCTTCCACAAACACACTCAAATTGAAGTGTTGAGGATTGGCGACTGATATTTCTCAGATTGTTGAAGCACTCGCATGGTGGTGTTAAGGAAAAAAAGCTTTGCATTGGTTCCACTGATGCCATACAAGGAGGTGAGTCCAAAGAGTCTTTTACAAAGTAGTAGGTAAAGCCGAGAATTCCAGACTGTATCGTAAGTACTGTTTTAGAATAAAGCTAATTATTATTACCATTATTTTGACTACTGTAATAGATTATTTAACTGGCTTCATTCTTCATTAGTTGGATAATTTACTCTAATTTTAAACATCTCTTTAATGCCAACCCATATGTTTTTCATGCCTTCGAGAAGTGGGTGAAACCACTATTATCATAATCAGAATTAAAATAGAACACAATTAGAGCATAACTAAAAACGTGTTTACACACATTAGGCCTGTAAATGAGCACATAGCTGAAATGTTTCTAGGAAGAGGGTGCAAGGTGTATATTTTTATACTCAAGGCCATCGTAATTCTACTCACATATTGTGAGTTGTTTACTAAGACAGAACCAAAACTAATGGTTTAGGATGAGTTCTAAGCCTTAGGAATTCTTAATTGTATGAAAACAGTTCGTCGCGGAAGCCCAGAATTTCATGAAAACAAGAATTAGAAAGACATTGGTGGATGGTGACTAGCAGTGGAATCCAGGATGAGCATTTTTTTTCTATTTAAGATGTCTGGTGACTGGAACTATGGGCACTGGGTTCGAGCCTCGGTGGGAGCGCTACCGCTCAGTGGGGAATGCAGGTACATCCAGATGATGGCGAGTCCCAAATAGGACGAAATGCGCATTATTTATTTATTTTTTTATTTTGATTTACAGCATCCTGGATTCCACTGCTAGTCACTATCCACCAATTAACTTCAAGTTTCATGCCCAGATATCGTCGAAGCATCTGCACACGAAGCCGACATGTCCACCTGAGACCAAGCACTTCGGTCCAATCAATCGACAGGAAATTCTTAAATTGAATTAAACAGTTAGAATTGTTTTATGAGGTAGGAATACTAAATTTAACTAGCTTTAACTTTCTTCTTCACAGTGCTTACTACCAACTAAGTGAGGTTTATGAGTGCGTTAGCCTCAGCGCTAACTCGAAGCATGTGCGTCGTCGGTCAGTATTACCCTTTTGAAATACTGGCGTCTTTCAAGAGTTTAAATGCATAAATATCTACAAAAAATGTACAGAAATCCCTTCCAGTTCAACAACTAGCAAGCTGACGTTCCACCCCAACTGAAATATCTGAGATATCACCTGTAGACGTCTAATTGAGCTTTAAATTGATATACTTTATAAAAATTAAAATATCCGTCTGAAGCATAATTTTCAAAACAAGCTGTAGTAAAATTAAAACAGAAATTCCATATTTTCTACAAAAATGAAATAGGGCAATAAAAGTCTTTATTGCATAATTAACTATCATGTTACCAGCTCTCTGAAAATAATGAAGATATGTTCCGTTAGTTCCTAGAGGAATATGGGGCTTGAGCCAAACGTGTGTTCATTGCGTTAGGTTTTCCGCCAACGTTTTCACCTAGCTCCACGTCTGCCCACATGCCTTCATCTCCCCTAAACATGACCTCCTCCATGTCATCCTGGCACTGACAACCAACTCGCCGTTCGGGTTTCTCTCAAGGGCCTGTCTTGTGATGTTACTTGAAGATGGGCTAGGAATAAAATTAGAAGAAAATGATTACAGCTAATGAAAACGAATAAAATGGATTGACCTTTAATAATAATAATTTGCTTTATTCCAGAAACAGTACTAGTGGTACAGTGTGGAATTTTCAGCAATATTTGCATCTAATTTATCAAACATTTAAAAGGAGTATGTCAAAAAAATAAATATAAAGACATCAACAGCAAAAAAACACAAAAAAGACAAAAGAAAATTTTTTTTTAAATGCGAAAAAATACCAAGAAGTAGAAAGGAAAAATAAAGAGCATATACGGATATCTCAGTGTTCGGTAGTGGAAGCTATTATATGATTATGCATGGTGACAGTAAAGCTATAGTCTTAACAAGAAGTTGTGAAATGATGTTTAAGAATGTTTATTGCCAAGATGGTCAGTTAAATTTGGTTAAACGACAATAAACAATGATAAAATAACATTTCAGGGTTGTTGTTTTGTTTCTGTTTTTTTTTATTGTCAGGTCTAATGCAGTGTTTGTAGTGGTAGTGTGAGTAATCCTGAATAATACAAAATTTTTTAAGGTGGTGACTATGGCGTTCACAACCAATGATTGTCAGTTTAATATTGCCGAAAAGTATAGAAAATAAGAAAAAAAACCACAAAACTAATAATTACATGATGGTTAATGACAGGACAATTTTGTAATACTCATAGTGCTAATAGAGTCGGAACCAGCGGATACACAAATGAAGGAATAGAATAAAGTACAAAAAAGTAAGCCAATATTAATAAATTAGGTAGCTAAGCATGTTTAAGAAGGAGTTCACAATAGAATACAAATAAGAGAGGAATAAAAGAGTCTTAAATTATGTTATTAACAACAAATCAAGTCATAGGTTTCACGCTTAACATTGTCTCTGTCGCTTAGAACACGGGCCAAGTATGGTATCGTTGAGTTCCTGTACTTGGTTGTATGAGCATAGATTATTTTATACTGATTTCTGGTTCTACCTGATTAGATACAAGGCGAGAGTTGGGAATAGAGGGGGTTTTGAGGGTCGGAGAGTATGGTCGTAGACCATTTTTCGCATGCATTCAGATGCCTTTCTCCTAATGCAGTGACAAGCTGACTGAGTTTTACACCACTAGTCCTACTAACTACCTTCAACATCCTTCTCAGGATGGTATAGTCCTTTTTCAGTAGACCAGGAAAGACTAATGGTGAGCAGTAAAGTAGAATAGGTAAGATACAAGAGTTGACAATTTATGAAAGTAGAGGTTGGGAGATTCCAGATAGTCCAAGTTTTTTAATGTAGTAGGTTAGACGGAACACTTTCTTAGAAATCGTTAGGATATGAGATGACCGAGTAAGGTCGGTAGATAGAACTAGACCGAGGTATTTTGCATTAGAATTAGTTTCAATTTTTGTCCCCTCAACGCAACAGGCTTCATGAGTACTTACTAGTGTTTGTAGATCTCATTTATGCCTGAAGGAGAAGTCAATAGTCTGGCACTTCGAGGGATTTAGCAAGAGGCCATTAAGTTTAGACCACTGACTGATTGATGTCCGACAGGAAGCTATTTAATTTGAAAACAGTCTGACGGAGACTTAATGGGAAACGATGCAGACAGGTCATCTGCATATTTGACGAAGTCGATTTCTTCTGAAAGAGGTAAGTCATGTAAGAAGAAGGAAAAGAGAAACGGACTTATTTTTTTCTTCTGATATCACTGCCAGCTGCTTAAGACCTGAGTAATAAAATTTATTAGTTTTCTAGCAATTATAACCTGCTTCAGCCCACAAGAGAAACAAATGTGTCGAATAATAAATAATTCAGAATAATTGTAGATAGACATAGATGAATGAAAATGTTAAATTAGTGCAGTCTAATGAATTGCTACAAGTATGCATGTAATGCAATAGAAGTTTTTCGAGAAATGTAGTCAAGGTTAGAAACATAATATTGAGAGGCATAAATTACAAGATTACATATAACTATTATTATTATTCCCTTGGGTTCTCAATGGAACATAGGGCTTCAACAACACATCGCCACTTTCTTCTTTTGGATGCTGTCCTCTTAAGGTGGCTAGCCGCACGATTCCCCAATAATCTCTCATCACCTCCCGCTCCCACGAATACGATCTCCCACATGTCACCCTTGCACTGACGACCTACTCTATGCTTCCCATTGGGATTTCATTCCAGTGATGATTTGCATTGAGCTCGATGTAGTTCGATAGTTTCCTCGACGTTTGCTTGATCCATACCCATTTTCTCCTATTTATTTATTGAACGATAGGTTCTTGGTTAGGTTAGTTACAAGAGTTTGTTGTTGCTAATTCTTTCTAGTCAGCAGGACATTTGATCTTCAGCATGGAGCCAGCCAGCGAAGGTGGCATCTGTTGATAAAAGTCTGCAGTGCACATACACCAAGTTTCTGACCCGTACAGATGCACTGACTGGCTGAATTCACATTTGTGTTGAACGGAGTCCAAGTCTTTTTCTTTATGCTAACCATGTACAGAAGATTTCCAAAGTGGTTTCAGGTTGATGAAGGTGCATATCTTGCCTTTCTGATCCTGACTGGATTTGACACCTTTATCCGCTCCGACTGCTCATGGTTGAAACAATGCTTCCTAGTTGGATAAGTGGAGGAAGTTATCTGCCTGGTCATCTTAATTTCAACATCGAGCAGGTGAAAGTAGCTGTTGATGAAAGTTTGCCACCGAACATATCCTACACATATTTCTACCTATCACATTACATGCAAACGATATTTTTCTGTGGTATAAAAGTGGAATATAAAGGTGCCTTCATTGCATTATATTTGAAAAGTGCCTTTTTGAAGAAGATGACACGGCATTTATCTGACAATATCCACAGCGACATTTTATGATTTTGCTTAACTAACCATTTATATTCATCATAAAACTTCCTATACAGCATTGCTCGCGAATATTTCTAAAGCTGATAACTCAGTATATGTTATAATACTTCTATTATTATCTTAACTGGTGTCTCATCCTGGGGTCTTGCTAATGATTACACTAGTAATCTGTCTCTATTGTTGTTATCCGTACAGCCTTACTATACGGATCACAGACTTGGCGCGTCACGAAGGCCACTTCGAAAAAACTACAGGACCTTCATCAACAACTGGCTGTCTGCGCTCAGTACGTCACTCAAGATCACATGGCCGGCCAGAAGAAACCTGTAACAGGGAGGGATGTATGGCAATGAGCGAACCAACCAACCCAACAGGAACCAACTGTACAAAAAATATGCAGTAAGAAATGGAGGTGAATTGGCCATAATCTGAGAAAACAAACCATCAATTGAGTGAAATCACACGCCACGCCATCGCTCTCGAATGGAACCCGAATGGGGAGCGGCGAGTTGGTCGTCGGATGAAGGGTGACATGGAGGAGGTGATGTGAAGAGGAGATGAAAGCACGTACGAAAAGACTCTCAAGAAGTACAGTTATAGGGACTGAAACAAAATTACCAGTGATGATAAGATCAATACCATTAGAATTCTGATTTCACTTCTTTTAGTCCATATACTCAATTAAGGAAACAAAATATTGATCTGTTGTGAATTCCATTATAGATAATCGAAGTTTTGGGTAACTGTACCTTTCTGTATTTTTTATACAGCGAACAGCATCAGGATTTTTTATTCCCAGCCACGTTTACAATGAATATACGGAAGATATCTGCTGACTGATTATGACAGTGTCGGTATGGTAGACCCGTCTCTTTACAAAGTAATACATTTTGTCTCAGTATTCAGCTGTTAAAATATGAGAAACAAAAATAGTAAAATATGAGTATAAGGAGAACATTAAAATTCTTGTAACTTGAAGAGATAATAATCATACCTTTATTCTAAACAGTACTTATGGTACAAATATGGAATTTTCAGCTTGTAATACAATATTTCATTTAATTTTCTCATTACAGGGACGACAATTAAAATAGGGCATTTACATTAGTAATAATTTACATCAATACCACTGTTCAATAAGAAGTGAATATAAAATTAAATCAAGTGGAAATATTATTGACAATGTAATAATGACGACAAAAAAGAAAATGCCGTTTACTCAGAGTTCCTCAGTTGGTGATTTCCTGTATTACACTTTTTTCATCATATAAAATGTTTGCTAAATAAGGTATAGTAAAGTTTTTACACTTAGTCGTCCAAGCATACAGTCTTCCGTAGTTGCTTCTAGTTCTACCTAATGGATGAGATGCAAGGAGAGAGTTGTGAATGGAAAGGATACTCAGAGTCTGATGGGGTAATACTTGCTGATTTCATGCAGGGACCCATTTGTCTATCTACGACAGCATGAACAAGTAGATTTAGTGGTACCTCACGCATTATAATAAGCTGTTTATCAAGTTGTCCGGGAAAGATTAAGGGGGAACAGTAAAGAAGAATAGGTAGAATACAAGATATAAAAAACTTAGAAAGTAGAAACTGAGCGATACTAGATTGTCTTCCTTACGTGGCACGTTTAACGAAATATCCAAGGTATTTAAACATCGATGTGGTATCAACTTCAGCACCATATATGATAGTGGAACCGTACGAACTAATCATTGACGTAGGTTGCCTTCGCATCTGAAAGTCAAATTAACCACCAGACATTTGGATGAATTTAGCTTAAAACCATTTGACGAGGACCACCCACTAACTTCTGATAAAATGTTTCTCATTTTGGAACACTCTGACTGATAAGTAACAAGGGGCATGGAAGCAGTCAGATAATCAGCATACTTAACGAAATTGTCTTCGTCAGAATGGGGCAAGTCGTGCAAGAAGAAGGAAAACAGAAAAGGAGAAAGAACAGCTCCCTAAGGAACACCAACTAGAGTTAGTGAAGCAGTGGGAGAGACTTCCCATTGTAGACAGTGTACTGATTTCTATCAGAAAAATAGGAATGCAATCACTTATTAGTTCAGCACCCTGCTTTTGTCGTAGCAAGCTTGTTTAACAAAAGAGGTCTAGATACAGAGTCGAAGGCAGATGTGCAATATAGGAAGCCACACCGAACATATTTGGCACCTCTGTCTAAATAAGACACAATATTATGACATAAGACGATAGTGGCACCTAAAGTACACCTACTATGTTTATCAGCAAATTGATATCCATATCCACAGCCAGTCGGTGGTTGACATACCTTTTGTTTTTTAGTTTGAAGTACAAGTTTATGTAACTTCAATTGTAGAGTAAACAGTAAGTATTTTATTCGAATATGTCTTACACCACAATTGATCTCCACTGGATGTTCGCTCTGCCTGTGGGAATCAAACTTCTGTAGCAGTTACCTTAAATATATTACGGGGACATTTTCACAGCATTTTTTTATTATGGCTTGATTCCACACCGTATTTTGTGGTACAGGTATGGAATTTTCAGCATTTGATATCGGTAGCCCAAATTTTGCAGGCCAACCATAGATATCAGGCGTGCGTGGGCAGGGGATCGAACCCCAGACCATGTGCATGATCGACGAGAGTCTTAACCGCTGTGCCACTGACGCACACAACAATAATGTATCAAGGAGTTAGAATTCATTGGCCATTCGACTTAGTTCCTCTGGATAAATAGTGGATGGACTCACCTGAAAGTCCTAGGGCCGACCTTTGGTAGGGAAGTGACTGCGTACTGTTGAATGGCCCTTAACTGGTAGGGGACAGCTGTCCAGTTCTCCATGGTTCTCAGTGGTTCGTTGACTTGCGTCAATTGGTGATCTAATTTTAAACCAATTAAATCCTTGTAAACCAACACTTGTTAAGTAGTTATCAATACACCATCTCTTTTTCCTTTTTCTTTAACTGATTCATGAAATAAGAAACAGATCGTTAGTTACCACGAAAGTGGAATTTCCACACCGTTTAAAAAAATTATTATTATTCCCTTGGGTTCTGAGTGGAACTTATGACTGCTCTATGTCACCCTCCGATGGCCCATTCGCCATTTTTTTGATTCGTTTTCCGTTTCAAGAGTGAATTTCATTGCTGAATGGCAACAGTTAAATGTATTAAGCAGTACACAGGGGTCATTACTGTTGTCAAAAATAATTCACATGTTATCTACGTATCCTTCTGACAACCTCATGAATGCTTCCGCCTGTAATTGAAACCATGCTGCCCAGATAAGTGAAGAAATTGGTCTTTTTGAAAAATAATTAAATAACAACAAAGTCTGCTTGATATAACATGCAAAGATACAGAATGAAAATAAACTTGATGAGCAAATAGAGCTTCAAAACGATTTATCGTTTATCTCAAGGCACTTGAGATCCTTTCTAATTCTCTTCACGCTGTCCCACCTTTAGTTATTCGTTTCAATAAGGTTTTCATGCGGTAGATAGATTTGGGTTGCCTTATTTCTATTCACATGATGCACAGAAGATTTGATCAAATCTTCTCTGTAATTGAATTCAAGTTCATGCAAAGGTGTAAGTCATTTTTCTTGTATTACCTATCTTTTTTATTACTGTCATTATTATTATTAGTTCTGCAGTTAATTCAGTTTATGTTATTTTTAAACCGATTGGTTGACTTTTAACTGCTCTACTTACTGTTTTTCATATCTTTTCATAAATTCTCGTTACATCTCATAATTTCGAATAGTATAATTACATTATTTATTCATTCGGATTCCATGTGGAACATAGGACTTCAAGATCTGAGCTTTCAACTGTCAGTAGCAGTAGCCTGTTTAAGGGATGGGGTTGCCAGCTTCACTCCCAGTCTTCAGCCTTTATAGCGTTTACCCTGGCTAAGTGAGGTTAAAAAGAACATCTGCTGAGGATGGAATCTCCAGCTACCTGAGTGGTTGGGCGAAATTATACCGCCGAACTACTGACATATGATTCCCTGTCGCAAGGTGACTAAATCTGGATTGGATGAGATCCTTCAAGTAACTTCACTCAAGACCTTCGAGTAAATGCTTAATAGGGAGTGACAGTTTACATGTGGGTTCAAGGGTGTGTGAAGAGGAAATTCAGGATTTTTGGCTGTTGTAGAACTTGATGAAGGTGATGGCAGACTACCGAGTTTAGTCGGGGTGCGCCTTTGAAGCTTAATGTTTCAGTCGGATCGCATAGAATGAGTATTATTAATAATGTTATTAAATCATATTCCTTGTATTCAGTTGTTATCTGTTGGTTGAGTAAAACCTTACTGCATTACCGAACAGTTTTGAAAGACTATCAGAATCGTTAAATGTAGTATGATGACTAACTGGTGAAATTTAGAAATATAAGATGAGTAGCTTTACCCCCCTATTTATGCTTGCTACATTTTGGCATTTCAGAATGAACATTTGTGCATCGGTGACACAGCCGTTAGGACTCTCAGCGACCATGCACATGGTCTGGGGCTCAATCTCCTGCCGACGCACACCCGATATCTATGGTCGGCCTGCGAAATTTGGGCTACCGATATCACATGCTGAAAATTCCATACCTGTACCAAATATACTGGGTGGAATCAAGCTATAATAAAAAAAAATCAAATTGAATTTATTAATTGCTCTTCGCATTCCAGTAGAAAACATTTAGAAGTGAACTGATCAAAGAGCTGAATAACTACTAATAGAACTAATTGATGAATTAAAAGGCTCCACAATAAGTTTTACAAGCAGGGGTTAATCTGTGGAGGGTTTCAACGTAGAACTTCTAGCCGCCGCACTCCATGTAGCACACAAAGCAAGAGAAGAGACTAAAGAAAGATTCAAAAGAGAAATAATAAACAGAAATATAAGGCAAAAGGAATGGTGATTTGGAAGAAAAGTAGAATTTTATTCGAAACCGTAAATCGCAAAGAGTGAATGCATCTGCACCATTGAAAATAATTATGAGCCATATTACAAATTGTCTCCAGCCTTCATTGATGTTTACTATCCCGAGGGCCCCAACCAAGAAGTTTGCACCTCCCGACGTGTTTCAAACTAACATTTGTAGATTTCATTGACTGATGAAGCCATGTTTTGGTTTGACCACCACTAGCCAACTCTTTTCCAACCTGATCCATCCTATGTCGGCTAATTTCACCCGTCGAGGAAGGCGATGGCTAGGCACATGTAACACGTTTCCTAATCTTCTTAATCGGTGTAATTTTACAACCTCGTCAATTGTTTTCCCCTCCTTACCCAACACTTGACTAAGACCTAACCTCAATATTACTCACCTTATTATTCCACTTCACATGGGAGATAGGACGCATGCACCTATGATCAAAGACAGACAGCTGGCCTGGCGTTTCATATCTCCCACTTTCATTGGCTATGTCGAAGCGAAATGCCGAGCACTAGACACACACCCTGGTCGACAGATGGCCAGATATCAAGTCTACTAAGCTAGAGATGGCGTAAGTTGGCATGTGAAAAACAAGCCTTCTATGTCCATGCTGAGATTTCGTCAGCAATCAACCCATTGGGGCTAATTTTTGCACACAACATCATATTTTAACCATCTCTATATTATTTTAATTAGACTGAATTAACACCCAATTATCTTCAGCACCTCATCAACATCATGTTCTTCTTCTTAAAGCTTATTTTTTCAGTTTAAACGCAGGAAGAAGTATCTTACTGGGATAAGAATAGCTTTAGCTACGTAACACTACGCCTAAGGGTAAATTTAACATACATAAAATCGGATTTCTTTAAAGTAACAAATTTATTATTTCTGGGTGGGACAGGTGGAATAAATCAAATAAAATTATCTGAAAGATTTTCAATTTTTATTTATTTTTTTTGATCGAATTAAAAACACACAAAAAAGGATTTTGATTAGGCAAAAAGAAGTCCACCTGTGAGATAAATAAAACCCTTAAATGCATTAAAGTATATACTACTGATTGGTTGAAATAAGTAACTGTATTCCTTTCACTTGAAAACAGTAGAGCTTGCTAGCCAGATTGAAGTGAAGCAAACACCGGAGTGGAGGTCATCAGAGGTGTACTCCATTCGGCTCAGCTTAGAGAGCCGAATCAGTACAAACTAACCTGCTTTATGGCTGGCTATTTGAGTGAACTGGAAAATTCCCTAGTAAGTACCACTGCCTAATTTGAATAGTATAAAGTTTTGCAATTAATAGTGTTCTCTAAGCTGGTTGGTTTAGTTGCGGAGCTTTCGTCGTCCCCCTGCTGGACAACATCTTCAGCGCAATATTTAGCATAAAGTGAAATGATTTAAATTTCTTCATGAGTGATATAATTGCGTCTCCTGGTAACCATCTTTACATGCGTATTGACCATTTTCTATTGACTTGGATTTTAAACTTTCTGGTCACCTGATTTATTCGGCCAAGTTAAACTTTAAGCACCACAAACTACCAATAGAGTGTGACCGCACCAGTGAACTTGAAACGCTCACTGAGCAAGTGTGAGTGAAACCTGGCAAATAATGTTGCCATCATCAATAAAATATGCTCACCGATGTGTTATGTTATTAAATGTGATATCTGGGAAGTTTCAGCTTACATTTGGGAAAGATTAAGTTACTCTTTAAACCAAGGACAAGTTACGGTTAGGTCAACCTAACAAAGGCGAAATTAGGTTTGGTTCGAGTTAGATTACAGTTAGTTTAGGGATATTTTCACGTAAAGGTTAGGTTCAGGAAAGATTAGGGTTATTGTTAGGGTTAGAAGACCTAAATAATTATATGCATAGAATGTGGTTAAATTACTCTGTTGATATAAGAAAGAATAGAACTTATGCACTGCGGTGGTCGAGTACAATTCCATTGTAAGTAAAGTTTATTTTGACAAAGTCTCACAGTGTTTTAAAGTAATATTTAATGATGACCTTTCGAACACAGTTTATGGCCGAGGAAATATTGCTATATTACACTATGAGACATTGTCAAAATAAATTTTACCCGCAATGGAATTATACTCTTTTGATACTCCAACTTAAAGCTGAGATTCAAGTTCTAGTTTGTAGGGATTTGGCTGATTGGTTACAGGATTCCAACATGAGCTGACATTGGTTAGAGAACCATTGGAAAACCTGGGAGTACGGGACAGCTATTTCGTCATAGTTTGGGACTCTTGAGCAGCACGCACCAACCGGGGTTCGAACCCAGGACCTCCTAGTTACAAGGCGAGCTCATAGAACATAAAGCAACTGGGACCTGATTCAATGGCCCATGAATTCTAACTTTTGCCACCGCTAGCCAATGTCTTTGGCGAGTATTTGTCCTCACACCCGACCTGCTGCACCACACTGGGAAGTCGTGACCACATGTGAGAAGAAGGTATCCTCCGTAACACTTTTATGCAATTGTTTCATAAATATATATGTATTCCATACAACAAAATGCCTCCTTCACATGACTGCTGCGGTCGAGGTCATTCGCTGATTGGTAGCTGGTGGTGCTTAAAGTTTAACTTTGCCTTTTACTCATTTTTGCTTGCTTTCCTGGTTACCATTCACAGCATCAAGCAGATTGCATATTTGATCTGGCCCGTTTTAGTATCCACCTTCCTGAAATGTGTAAATCGCGAATTTGAAATAGAACCGTTGATGAACATAAAATTAATAGGGAAACCGATGTCAAAATACAGCTATTTTCAAGTATGAAGTCATTGCCACACTACCAGTTTGTAGCTTCAACCTTAGATACGTGAATTAGGGATAAATTTTCGCCATAGATTCTTCACCTAAATTCCCCTTGTTATACGTCACTAGGTTGAAATAATCACCATATATTTTGTTTAATTTATTGTTAAGGAAAACAACACAGTTTTTGTTCAGCGAGGAAATATCTCTTTTAAACTACTTCATTTGCAAGCTGTACATTCGTATTTATATTACAGGGAAAGGCATTAACTGGTACTAGAAGCTGCTAGAAGAAAGACAGATTAAACAATGGGCGGAACACTTCAAAGGACTCTTGAATCGACCACCACCTACAACCCGTCCAGAAATACCAACAACAGCACGTACACAACTGCAAGTTGACACCAATCCTCCAACGAAAGCTGAAGTCTTGAATGCAATCAAGCTTCTGAAAGTTGGAAAAGCAGCTGGACCAGATGGAATACCCCCGGAAGCACTGAAGGCGGACCCAGAGACGACAGCCTTATACTGACTTCATTATTGCAAAAGGTCTGGAAAGAGGGAAAGGTGCCTACTGACTGGAGGAAAGGATACCTCGTGAAACTATCAAAGAAAGGCGACCTGAGACTCTGCAAGAACTGGCGAGGAATCATGCTCCTGTCGACGCCAAGTAAAATCCTGAGTAGCATCATCCTGGAGAGAATACAGGATGCACTGGATACAGAACTCCGACTAGAACAAGCTGGATTCAGGAAAGGCAAATCATGTTCTGACCAAATTGCAACTCCACGCATCATCATCGAACAAAGGATGGAACGGCAATCAAATCTCTACCTCAACTTTATAGACTTTGAGAAGGCCTTCGACAGCGTTGACCGCGAAGTAATTTGGAAACTACTCGAGTACTACGGCGTACCCCAAATATTCATCAACCTTATTCAACAGCTGTACGACAACGGCACATGTCAAGTGATCCACAATGGAAAACTCAGCGAAGCGTTTGGAATAAACACAGGAGTCAGACAAGGGTGCTTATTATCAGCAATGATATTCCTAATTGTGGTGGACTGGATTATGCGTCAGACAGTGGGAAACGAGAAGACAGGGATATCCTGAACCGATGTGAAGAATCTAGAAGACCTGGATTTCGCGCGTGGATGATTTATGTTTGATGTCACACAAAATCGAAGACTTACAAGCGAAAACCGACAAACTGGTCGAAGAAGCAGCTGGTGAAGACAGGACTCCAGGTGAACATAGAGAAGACGGAGGTCATGAAAGTGACCAACCAACAACAGCAACATCCAGTGCCAATCACCATCAACGGGAGGGATTTGAAAGAGGTTACTTCATTCACTTATCTAGGGAACATTGTGTCAACTACAAGAGGAACGAACGAGGATGTCAAATCGAGAATCGGGAAGGCGAGAAACACATTCATCAACCTGAAACAAATCTGGAAATCTTCGTCACTCAACTCAGCATCAACAACAAAATTCGGTTTTTCAATACAAACGTCAAGTCAGTCATTTCTTCTATACGGACAAGAAACTTGGCGGGTCACAAAGAATATTTCCAACAGCCTGTTGCCCATCTTTATCAACAACTGTCTTCGCCCTATACTCAAGATCAGATGTCCGGAAAGAATCGCAAACAAGAAGCTATGTGAACAAATAAAACAAGAACCAATCACCTAACAAATATGCAGGAGAAAGTGGAGATGGATTGGACACTCGCAGAGCTGTGGAGGCCGCTGGGTGACATCGCGTGTCAGGCCATAGCTCGAGTGGAACCCGAAAGGGAAGTGGCGAGTGGGACATCCAAGGGTGACATGGAGGAGATCGTGTGATGGGGAGCTGAAACAGTATGGACTAAGATGGATGTAGGTGAAAAGTACAGCAGAAGACAGAAGCAAGTGGAGGCGTGCAGTTGAAGCCCTATGTTCCACTAGGAACCCAAGGGAACAATAATAATAATAATAATAGAAGTTGCTCACTCAATTTATATAAGTTGAGAATAAAGATTATTAAAATGATGTATTAAGGGTGAAGAGTTGAAGTGGATGAATTTATGAAACTTTTTATGATTATTTAATAAGTGAACTGGTACTAAGATTCTAAAAGTAGGTCAAGTTTCATCTGCAAAAAAATTAAGAGTACGATGATGATAACAGTGAAGAAGGTAAAGATTAAGTGAAGGGGAATGAATTCAAGAGGTAAAGTAGGATAAAATAAAAGAACATCACTAGGAGACCAAGGTAAAGAAAGCGGTTTAACAAAACGCTTTCGAATATAGGATTTACGTTTCTGTCCACGTATAGCTAGAGCCTTGATCATGCATAATTGGTGAAAAGGTCAGCTTTCGGAGTGTTTGGATTTGGTCCTGTAAATAAATTGAATATTCCCATAATTTATTCAGAACAAAATATTTAGAGCGAACAATTGCGGTTTCAATAAATTCTTCTTCAGGCTCTACAATTATAAATCCATTAATTTAAGCATACAATAGTCAGTCAGTAAAGGCAAATTAGAATCATTCCAGAAATATGTATTGTGGAACAAGTATAAGATGGGATGGAACAATAGTCAGATAGTTTTTTTGTTTAATATGCATGGTCAATGAGAACATGGGACAAAATGAGATGAAGTAATTACATCTAATGATGTGTGTATCTATATAAATATAGTCAACAGAAAATACAGGTTTCGAGGGTGTGTGCAATCAGGGTGTGTGAGACAATATGAAAATAAACCAACGAATGAAGCGAACTAGATATAAGATCAAGGTTGAAAATAACGACAGTAAGAATGACTGTAAAATAATAACGATGATATGGTGTAAAATTACAAGCGCTATTGGTGAATGATTGTCAAATAATAATAATGATAATGAATATAATGAAGTGGAATGAACAGGATTTTGTAAATACGATAGCAAGTTAGAAAAGCACTATTCAAACCTAAGGTAATAAAATCATAAGAAACGTCATGAAATCAAAATAGTCGAAAATGAACGTTTGTCAATGAAACAGAGGAATAGAAGAAGAAGGAAAGAAAAGAAAATTGTGAAAGGAATTTATAGTGTTAATGGAGGATTGGTTGGCTTTATTGTAGGCCAAGGTAAACATAGAGGTTGAACATACTTCTTCTGTATGCAAAGAGATGGTCTTCTGGTATTGATTGCAACCGCTTCAGCTACTGATAGAAGACGTAGTCGAGCTACTCTAGATAAATTACTAGGAACGCGGTAAATAACTGGGAACATCTGGTCAAGTTTTATCGGGTGTCTAGTATCTACCAAGTGAGCTAAGACTGCACTATTTACGCATTTGGTTGCTCCTTTACTCAACCATACAGGTACATGTTCACGTGCGCGCATGGATAAAGCCCTCTGAGTACGACCAATGTAACTAGCTCCACATGAACAGTTCAATTCATAGATGCACCTTGGTGAGGCCATCTTTGGTAATTTATCCTTGACTTGCTGTGTGAGTACTGGTTTAGTTGAGAAGTTGAGTACCAGTTTAGCTGCAGGAAATGTTCTATCTACTGTTTTATTAAGTCGACATGATTACACACATTACCCTGATTACACCCACTCTCGAAACCTATATTTTCTGTTGACTATATTTATATAGATACACACATCATTAGATGTAATTACTTCATCTCATTTTGTCCCATGTTCTCATTGACCATGCATATTAAACAAAAAAACTATCTGACTATTGTTCCATCCCATCTTATACTTGTTTCACAATACATATTTCTGAAATGATTCTAATTTGCCTTTACTGACTGACTATTGTATGCTTAAATTAATGGATTTATAATTGTAGAGCCTGAAGAAGAATTTATTGAAAACAGTTGTTCGTTCTAAATATCGTGTAAATAACTTTAAAGGATGAATCACGTGTTGGGGCTGAATGACCTGACTCCAAACTTCGTTGTTCTATGCTCGCTTTTTGTAAACCATACCGGTTAGTGTTCCCCTATGCTTTTACGGAGAACATGCTTGCAACGTCCCATGTAATCAGGTCCACACGAACATGTGAATGAGTATATATGCACATAGAGATTGATTGGTTTTGATTCATTTAGTCACCACTGCCTTGTGTATCTGTAGATTATGAAGTCTCGAATCATTAAAATTTACTAACAAATCTAGAAGAAAGAAAAGTAGCTAGTAGATTTGAATCATACAAAATAGGAAAAGCCTCATTATTCACAAGAAATATGCCTTCAACATTACTGCCACTACTTGGCAAATGACAGGCTTACAACTTTAGTCACCTGTATTTATTTTGTATAGTTCCATTATTATTGCTAACTATTCCTTCCTCGGGTTCCAGTAGGGCACAAGCGATCGACCTCATGTGTCACTGAAGTCATTCCTCTTCCATCCACTTCAGCTAGCTCCACGTCTGCTAACAAGCTTTCGATTTTCTCTTCATTTGATCTTCCTCACGTCACCGTTGGGCTCATATCTAACTTATCGCCTCTCATTCGAATTCAAACTCAACAGTATGGTGTATGATAATAATAATTCGCTTTATTCCAGAAACAGTATTAGTGGTGCAGTGTGGAATTTTCAGCACATATCTACAATATCTGCATCTAATTTTATCAAACATTTAAAAGGAGTATTTCAAAAAGTAAATATAAAGACAACAACAAAAAAAGCACAAAAAACACAAAAATAACTTTTAAAAATGCGAAAAAAATACCAAGAAGTAGAAAGGAAAATAAACAACATAATAAATAATATCTCAGTATTGGGCAGTGGAAGCTATTATATGATTATGCATGGTGACAGTAAAGCTATAGTCTTAACAAGAAGTTGTGAAATGATGTTTAAGAATGTTTATTGCCAAGATGATCAGTTAATTTGGTTGAAACAACTCTAAACAATCATAAAATAACATTTCAAGGTATTTTATTGTCAGGTCTAATGTGGTGTTTGTGGTGGTAGTGTGAGTAATCCTGCATAATACAAAATTTTAAGATAGTGATATTGGCGTTCACAACCAAGATTTTCAGTTAATATTGCCGAACAAAAAACAATCACAAAACTAATATTACATGATGGTTAATGACAGGATAATTTTGTAATACTCATAGTGCTAATATAGTCGGAACCAGCAGATACACAAAAGAAGGAATAGAGTAAAGTACAAAAAAGTAAGCCAATGTTAATGATTTAGGTAGCTAAGTATGTTTAAGAAGGAGTTCACTATAGAATACAAAAAAGAGAGAAGTAAAAGAGACTAAAATTATGTTATTAACCTCTAAGCAAGTCATAGGTTTCGAGCTTAACATTGTCTCTGTCACTCAGAACACGGGCCAAGTATGGTATCGTTGAGTTCCTGTACTTGGTTGTACGAGCATAGATTATTTTATACTGATTTCTGGTTCTACCTGATGAGATACAAGGTGAGGGTTGGGAATAGAAGAGGTGTTGGGGGTCGGAGAGTATGGTTTTAGACCATTTTTCGTATGTATTCAGATTCCTATCAACTAATGTAGTGACGAGCTGACTGAGTTTTACACCAATAGTCCTACTGACTACCTTCAACATCTTTCTCAGGATGGTATAGTCCTTTTTCAGTAGCCCAGGAAAGACTAACGGGGAGCAGTAAAGTAGAATAGGTAAGATACAAGAGTTGACACATTGTGAAAGTAGAGGTTGGGTGATTCCAGATAGTCTAAGTTTCTTAATGTAGTAGGCTAGACGGAACTTTTTCTTAGAAATATATATATATATATATCATACACCTTTCAAATTAGTAATGAAAAGTAAGATTGAAAAGAATTTTTTTAAAATTCGGTTAAGATTCTATTTTCAGCCTTTTCAGGAGTCGTGTGACGTACAATATTATACTGAAAAACCGTTATTTCTGCTTAGTAGTAGTAGACATAATTGTATTTTCCCCAGGCAATCATTTTTTACTATCAAATCATGAAAAATACAAAAAAAAGGATCACATTTAATAGCATTTCATGTATATTACAAATGAATTCTTTGTCTATTTATGGCTTACTTTTTAATATGAAAGACTTTTTTTACTCCATTTTTGGATATTTATAGTAACTTGTTCTATTTCGATTGGAATATGCACACAGAGAGAGAGAGTGAAATAAACGGACTTGATGAAAATCCTATGAGATTTCAAGAAACACGTAAAATTGAACTTAGAAACGAATCAAAGCTCTTCAAAGTTATTGATATAAGGGGTATGAAGTAGCCTACCCCTAAGTTTTTGCTTTGGCAACTACTTCGCTACTACATGGTGCCACTGACAATTATACATCTCATCCAACAGCTATACGACAATGCTGCATGCCAAGTAATCCACAACGGGAAACTTCCGGGATCCTTCGAAGTGAAGACAGGAGGAAGACAAGGCTGTCTACTATCGCCAATGATTTTCCTGATTGCAGTCGATTGGATGATGCGACAAACAACAAGCAATGAAGAAACAGACATAAGATGGCCTCACACAAAAAACTTGGAGGATCTGGACTTCGCCGATGATGTATGTCTGATTTCCCGCAAACTGGAAGATCTGAAAATGAAAAGCAACAAGTTGGCAGAAGAAGCATCAAATATAGGAGGGACTTCAGGTGAACATAGAGAAAACAGATGTAGGTAATGAAGATTCCTGAGCAGCACCACCAACAGCAACAACATCAACAACAGACAACAATCAGCATAAATGGAAGGAACCTGAAAGAAACAACCTCCGTCACCCACCTACCTGGGAAGCATCGTTTCAACTACAGGTGGAACTGACGAGGATATCAAAGCAAGAATCGGAAAAGCAAGACAAGCTTTCATTACTCTGAAGTCTGTGTGGAGGTCAACAGCACTCAGCATCAAAAATAAGATCCGGATTTTCAACTCCATTGTGAAGTCAGTGATACTCACTATACGGATCAGAGACTGGGCCAGCGCGTCATAAAGAGCATCTCAAACAAACTACAGACCTTCATTAACAGTTGCCGTCGCTCAATACTTCGCTCATGATCAGATGGCTGGCCAGAAAAGATCAGAAATAGGAAGGGATCTGTGGTAGCAAACCAACCAGGAACCGATTGTGAAACAAATATGCAGGAAGAAATGGAGATGGATTGGCCATACTCTGAGGAAACAAATCATCAAGTGACATCACTAGACAAGCCATTGCTCGAGTGGAACCCGAAAGGGAAGCAGCGAGTTGGTCGTCAGTGCAAGGGTGAGGGTGACTTGGAAGAGGTCATGTGAAGAGGAGATGAAGGAGTGTGGGCAGACATGGAGCCAGGTGAAGACTCTAGCAGAGAACCGACCACAATTGAGAGGCAAGGCTGAAGCCCTATAATCCTCTGGGAATTAAAGGAAACAATAATAATAAGTCTTTGCTGAGCCAATGAAAAAGGACCATGTCATTTTGAGAAGTGTGCTGAAGATTGTCAGTAGGGCAAGTGATGTGCAGCTTAGTCAGTTTGTCGCTATTTCAGTGTTAATAGACATCTGAACAACTTGTGCGAGAAATGGTCTAAATCTATATTGTCTGACCCTTAACGCCGCCTCTATTCTCAACTCTCCCCGCCTTGTTGTATCTCATCTGGTGGAACTAGAAGTCAGTACAAAAGATTATATGCTCATACTACAAAGTAAAGAAACTCAACGTTACCATATTTGGCCCATGTTCTATGCGACAGAGACAATGTTGAGCGGGAAACTTATGAATTACTATGTTGTTAACAAAATAAATGACCCTTTTATTATCTCCCATTTGTAATCTATGGTGACACTATCTCACTTAACTGAAAATATTAACTACTAACATCACTTACTTATAATTTCTATTTGTATGTTTATGATTTAACTGTTAATAACAAATGAGGACTGTGATTTAAAATCCTGTAATATTATTCCTAAATTGTTTTTAATGTTATTTGTTAAAATTAGATACAGCATTGTACCAAATGCTGGAAACATTAGTACTGTTTTTGGAATAAAGCAAATTATTTTATTACTAGACAAGTTTGAGGAAATTATTCTATCCGTCTTTGAGTGTTTTACGATTGCGTGAATGGTCGGAACAGTAAATGTTATACAAGTATTAGTTTGTAGGGATTTGATTGATTGGTTACAAGATTTCAGCATGAACTGACAGCTGTTAGAGAATTATTGGAAAACCTGCAGGGAGTACTGGACAGCTGTTTCGTCACAGAGCTTGGGACTCTTCATCAGTGTGCACCCACCACAGGGGTACAAACTCAGGACCTTCCGGTTACAAGGCGAGCTCGTAGACCATTCAGCCCATGAGACCCTATCCAATGGCCAACTGACGAATTCTAATTTCTGACAATTCATAACACAGCGCTACCGCTAGCCAGTATCTCCGGCGAGTATTTGTCCTCACAGCCGACCTACTGCACCCTACTGGTCATGACTTCCGGCTATAACCCAGGTAACTACCTACCTGAATAGGGCCGTCAGCAGTGAGCATCTCATTGATACTCAAGTATGGGTTTGTAGGGATTAAATTAATTGGTTACAGGATTTCAACATGAGCTGACGTCAGTTAGAGAGTTATTAGAAAACCTTCTGGGAGTACTGGATAGCTGTTTCGTCCTAATTTTGTACTCTTATCTTATGCACATAGAAGTATTGTGAAAAGGTAGCACATCAACAAATAAAGAAAGTAAGTCTGGTTTCTGGCTTTACAACTGTATGATTCAGCGATGCTATCGGGGATCGAACTGGGGACCTACAGGTTATGCAAAGCTTGTTGACCATTCAGCTACCTGGATCAGAATTTAATGACCTTTGAATTCTACCTTCTGATAAACGGAAGTTGTCCGGTTTGATTCGTGATAGAATCAGTCATGGGTACGTACTGCTGAGAAGTCCAAAACTATGAGGAAACAGTCATCTGGTACTCCTTGGTTTCCTTAGATTATCTAACTGAAACGAATAAAGTCCTCACCGATTAATTCTTGAAAACCTGAAAAATGAGCAACAAATAACCCATCACAGGTTATAGGGAAATAAAAGAAACTGATACGGAATGTCCAAAAATATTCAACAAGATATAATGAGTAAAGTTCAGTTTTTCAAGCGATGATACACAAACAGTAAGTGAATCAAGTAGGACACTTGACACAACAGTCAGAAGAAGTATATACGTGCAACATATTTTGAACATTCCGATAACAGAATAAGGCTCAGTAAATGCATCTTTTCGGCGACTTCATTTTCAAAAGCAGCTGTACAAACCCATTTATATACGTAAGTTTACACTATCACAATTATTATTTAACTCAACATAGAAACGAGGGAAGATTTTAAAAAAATCTTTTTTTATTCCTTCACGTCACCGGTGGAACATAGGGCTTCAAGCTACGGCACTGAAGTTTCTGTAGCAGTGGTCATTATTTTTACAGGATGTGGTTGCTAGCCTCATACTCAACCTTTTCTCTTTACCAGCTTTTATTTCTGGCTTAGCGAGGTTTAGGAGTGCGTCGGTCGGAGATCGATACCCGCACCACCCGCGTGGTTAGCAAGCATTCTGCTGCTGTGACACTGACGCGCGAGGGAAGATTTAAGGTGATTATAATTTTCAAATTATAATGGAAGTTTGAAGGTATCAATATAGACCTCAAACGGATTAGAAAACAGTTGCGTTAAATATAAAGAGGAGGCACTGGTTCAATCAGGAGCGGCATAACTGAACACCTCGTCAACACATGTCACAGCATCTCAACTAACTCTTCCATCATTCAGAGTCATTTGCAAAGTATGGCAAACGTATTCATTCAGATATCTATAAAACACAAAATAATTGAACAAAGAATATCCTTCTCGATAAATTCCTCTTCTGGCTCTACAATTATATGCATGTTTATATACATAGAATATTCTAGATTAGTAGTCAATAACAATATTAGTGTTGCTTGAGTAATATCGATTTCTTAAGTAAGATCACAATGCAATTACAGTTCATTAAAGTTGCATAAATTATAATCATAACAAAAATATAATATCAAATAAAATTAGGGAAATTCCACAAAAATTCAGGATCATTCAAACCTTGGTGGCCAAGGTAAGGATAATGTTTGGACTAACTTCTTTCGGATACACGAACTAGGTTTGTTAATGTGGTTCCCAACGGCCACAGCACTGTTTAGTAGTCAAACTCCTAAAGCAAAATTGAGATTCGTTGGTATGCGGTAAATGATCCTGAAAGCATGGTTAATGTCTTGAGTTCTGTATCCACAAGATGAGATAGAATAGCGCTGCGAATAGATTTTTTCCGTCCTTTGCTTAACCACTTTGCAGGGTGATGTTTGGAAATTTGGCGAGACACAAGCCTAATTGTACGGCATATGTAACTAACTGGCTCCACAGTAGCGGTTAAATTGGCAGATACACGTGGAAGAGGCGAAATTAGGCAGTTTATCTTTTACTCCCAAAAGCAAAAGAGGAGTAGTTTCGAAGACACAGCGTAATTCGGTAGCAAGGAATGCTCTTTTAACCGCAATTCTAAGGTTCTGTGTTAGTATCTCACTGATGTTGTCCCCGAGGAACTGCATTTGTAAGAGTAAGGCCTTTTTTAGAACTGCTGGTAACTTAGGTTGCTTTGGTTTTAGATTCATATTCTTATCAATAAACTTTTCTGGATAACCATTTTCACTTAGCAACCGTTTCATATTATTAAGTCCGTCATCAAGACATTCCTCTGAGCAAACTGCTCTCGCTCTGTGAACCAAGCAATCTATCAGATTGCGTTTGTATTTCAAGAGCACGAAGTTGAGAAAATGAGTATACTGACCTGTTGATGTAGGTTTTCTATATACACTTCTTCTTATTGTGCCATCCTATTTTCTGGTCATCAGAACGTCTAAAGATGAAATACTGGAGTCTTTTTCTTTCTCAATAGTAAAATTATTAGCAGGATGGACCTCCTCAAATTTAACCAGGATTTTCTTGGCTTCCTTCTCATTTTTCATAGTCAAAAATTTACCATCCATGTACCGACAATAGAATTCGAGTTCATTATAACATCTTTCAAAGGCCCATTTACTAGTTTCGCAAGGAAAATGTCGGCTAGAATGCGTCCTAGTGGTGACCCCATCGCCACACCATCGATTTGTCTACATAATTGCTTATTCAATAAAAAGTGGACATTCATTGTGCATTTCAAGAGAAGCTCTTTCATAAAAGATATAGGAATGCCAACATCGATGTTTCGTCTTATGAGTTCTTCACATAGAAATTCCACTGTTTCCATAAGTGGTACATTGGTGAATAAGGAAGATATGTCAAATGATATCATGAATTTTTAATCAGCATTTAAACCTTTTATTCTTTCAACAAATCCAAAAGTATCCTTTGCACTGTGTTTCACCAGCTCGGTAGGTAGGGGCTGTAAGAGTTCGACTAACCGTTTGGCTACGGGATGGTATGGTGAATTTAACATATCTAAGACTGGTCGAAGCAGTACACTATTTTTGTGCAGTTTAGGCGAGCCATGTAGTCTTGGTGTGAACGTTACAGTGGGTTTAAGTGATGTATACTGACTCTGTGAGATGAAGCCTTGTTGTTTCAGTCTTGTCAATGTTTCTGCTAACTGTTTCTCTATCTTTTCAGTTGGATACAAAGAAGAAGAGATTTTTTGGAATTTTAGATCATCTTTAAGAATAGTATTCATCTTCTCAAATAATGCACCTTGTTCATGATAACTACTTCTGAGCCCTCATCTGGTCTTGTTATTATTATGTTATCATTTTGATGGAGAACATTCAGAGCTTCTCCATGTCTTTTGGTCAAAATAATATCCGAAGCGCGTTCACTATTCATGTAATAATAGCAACAATCGACCAGCGTTGATTTAAGTCTTTCAACAAAAATCTACAAAAGCCAGTGTGTTTTTGACGTCTCTGTACTGCAGAAGCCTTCGCCATATGTGTGGAAAAACCAGAGCTGTGAGTTGAAAAGAAATTAGTACAACCCCTACATCTACCATGAATCTAGTTCGGTTTGTCTCTTTAGGTCCGGTTTTTCCATCCCCTTCATTCTTACCTTTTTCAGGTTTAAAATATTATTCTTTCGATATTTGTTCCCATGCTCATTCCATTCACACCATTAGTCGTTAAGAAAAACTATATTCTTATCCTGTAAAATTTTGTTATCAAGTCCCTTGTAATCGTTTTTCACACCCTTGAACTTTCATATCAAGTTCAAATTAAAATTATTTCTCCAGTGTTCAAAATATTAATCTTACATTCTTTGTAAATGTTTTCTAATCCTATGTTATCTTGTCTCTAAGCCCCTTATAATCTTTATTCACACCTTCAAACTTTCATTTTTCAGGGTTGAAAATCATTATGACTCTTATTCATCTTCATTACTACCTAGAATTAAATAAATAATCATTCAAGTATTGGTTTGAAAGGATTTGATTGACTGATTACAGGATTTCAACATGAAGTGACAGCTGTAAGAGAATTATTGGAAAATCTTTTGGGATTGCTGGCTAGCTGTTTTTTCCTAGTGCTTAGGACTCTTCACCAGTATGCACTCAACGTCACGATTCGAACCTATGACCTCCTGGTTACAAGGCGAGCTAGCTCAAGGACCAGTAAGCCACTGGGACTCGATCCAATGGCCAGGGGATAAATTACACCTTTGTCATTTCACGAATTGGCGCGGCCACTAGCTAATGTCATGCCTGGCGAGTATTTATCCCCACACTCAACCTGCTGCACCCTACTGAACATGAATTCCAACTAGAACCTAGGTACCCACCTACCTGAATAGATCCAGTCGCATATGTATGTATGTAAGAATATGTATATAAATGCGATTGTACAGCTGCTTTTAAGAATGAAATCACTGAACTTCTTGTATTCTCCACGACTTAAAGTAGTTTTTCACTAAGACAGGTGTGAACAGCACATGTGTTGAAACAAATTGAAATAATATTTATTTTTTATATCTGAAAATCAAAAACTGATGCGAATTTAGGAACAAACAAACGAAAACTAAAGAATGAAAACCTGGGAGTACTGAACAGCTGTTTTGTCCCAGTTTGGGACTCTTCATCAGTACGCACCCACCGGGATTCGAACCCAGGACCTTCTGCTTACAAGGCGAGCCAGATCGTAGACCAGTAGGCCACTGGGACCTGATCCAAAGGCCCATGAATTCTAACTTCTGCCAATTCATGACATTGCGCGACCCCTAGCATGTAGGGTGCAGTAGGTCGGGTGTGAGGACAAATACTCGCCGAAGACACTGGCTAGAAGTCGCGCTATGTCGTGAATTGACGGAAAATAAAATTCATGGGCCATTGGATCGGGTCCCAGTGGCTAATGAATGGTCTACGAACTGGCTCGCCTTGTAACCAGAAGGTCCTGGGTTCGAATCCCCGTGGGTGCGTACTGCTGAAGAGTTCCAAACTAGGATGAAACAGCTGTGTAGCACTCCCAGGTTTTCCAATGGTTCTCTAACTAATGCCAGCTCATTCTAAAATCCTATAACCGATCAATCAAATCCCTACAAACCAACACTTCAATAAAGAGTCAAAACTTAACTATATCCATAGTCAACACACATCACAGGATTCTGGATACATATGCTGATGTATTCTCCAGCAGAAAAAAGTTGGAAACACACAGTACCTTTGGTAGATTTTCGCTTACTTTTTATAAATGGCTCTGAATAATGAGTCATTGACGCGCTTCTCGATTACTACGCTACATTCACGTAGCTACATAAAACTATTATTTCTGTGGAATTTCTTGCCAAGAAGTTGCAAAAATTATTGTAATTATTTGCCTTTCAAACACTCAATCTGTGGATATAACCTTGTTGACTGATAATATATATAACTATCTTCTTGGCACTTTGTGTCTGTCTAACACTAAATAATATCTTGCCTGGAATGGCAGTCACCTCTCTATCTAAACTTCATCGACTTTGAAAAGACCTTCGATAGCGTCGATCGAGAGGTGGTTTGGCAACTACTTCGTTACTACGGGGTGCCACCAACAGTTATACATCTCATCCAACAGCTGTACGACAATGCTGCATGCCAAGTAATCCACAACGGGAAACTTACGGAATGCTTGGAAGTGAGAACAGGAGTAAGACAAGCTGCTTGCCTACTATCGCCAATGATTTTCCTGATTGCAGTAGATTGGATAATGTGACAAACAGTGAGCGATGAGGAAACGGGCATAAAATGAACTCACACAAAAAACTTGGAGGATCTGGACTTCGCCGATGATATATGTCTGATTTCCCACAAACTGGAAGATCTGAAAATGAAAAGCAACAAGTTGATAGAAGAAGCATCCAGAGAAGATAGGACTTCAGGTGAACATTGAGAACACAGAGGTGATGATGATTCCTGGACAACACCACCAACAGCAACAACATCAACAACAGACAACAATCAGCATAAATGGAAGGAACCTGAAAGAAACAACCTCCGTCACCCACCTACCTGGGAAGCATCGTTTCAACTACAGGTGGAACTGACGAGGATATCAAAGCAAGAATCGGAAAAGCAAGACAAGCTTTCATTACTCTGAAGTCTGTGTGGAGGTCAACAGCACTCAGCATCAAAAATAAGATCTGGATTTTCAACTCCAATATGAAGTCAGTGCTACTATACGGATGGATCAGAGACTTGGCCAGCGCGTCATAAAGAGCATCTCAAACAAACTACAGACTTTCATCAACAGCTGTATTCGCTCAATACTCAAGATCAGATGGCCACAAAAGATCAGCAAGAGAGATCTCTGGGAGCGAACCAACCAAGAATCGATTGTGCAACAAATAGGCAGGAAGAAATGGAGATGGATTGGCTGGCCAAACTCTGAGGAAACCATCAAGTGACATCACTAGACAAGCCATCGCTCGAGTGGTACCCGAAAGGGACGAGGTGAGTTGGTCGTCACTGTGTGGGTGACTTGGAGAAGGTCATCTGAAGAGGAGATGAAGGAGTGTGGGCAGACATGGAGCCAGGTGAAGACTCTAGCAGAGAACTGACCGCAATGGAGACGCGTGGCTGAAGCCCTATGTTCCTCTAGGAATTAAAGGAAACAGTAATAATAATAAGTCTTTGCTGAGCCACTGAAAAATCCCGTTCATTCCACTTCATTATATTCATTATTATTATTTGACAATCATTCCAATTGTCATTATTTTCAACCTTGAACTTATGTCTAGACCGCCCCATTCGTTGGTTTATTTTCTGTAATATTCATATTGTCTCACACACCCTGATTACACACACTCTCGAAACCTGTATTTTCTGTTGACTATATTTATATATACACACACATCATTAAATTAAATTACTTCATCTGATTTTGTCCCATGTTCTCATTGACCATGCATATTAAAAAAACTATCTGACTATTGTTCCATCCCATCTTATACTTGTTCCACAATACACTTTCTGATATGATTCTAATTTGCCTTTACTGGCTGGCGGCTATTGTATGCTTAAATTAATGGATTTATAATTGTAGAACCTTCAAGAAGAATTCATTGAAACCGCAATTGTTCGCTCTAACTACTTTGTACTGTGTGATTTCTCAAAAAATAAAATCTTATTCATAATGCAGTTACACTCTACCGCAGTACCCAAGTTTTATCCTGATATCTAGGATTCCGGATGCATATGCTGAAGGATTCTCCAGCAGAAAGAAGTTGGAAACACACACTACTATGGTAAATTTTTGCAAATGACTCTAAATAATGATATGAATATAGGAACAAAAAGTTCAGCGAACGGACTATTTTCTGCGAATTTATTCACTTAGCTGTACAATCAGAATTACATGCGTGTGCACATTAGATTCTTCAGACAACAATAAAAATTAGTTAGTGTTATTATTTACGTCATCGAAATATTTCAAAATATGTGATGAATAATCAGATTGTAACTAGGGTGTGTGTTGTGATGAGTTGTTGTTAATGTTAGTCAATACATAAAATGATTTGAATAAGTTTATTGTAGTTATGAAATAAAAAGAATAATTTATTAAGTGAGTTTTGATTAAGATGTACATAGAAACGAAGGAAACAATTAGGGAATTATGTAAGAGTTCTAAGGAAATACTAAAGAGTTATCATAAGTGAGAAAAGCAGGCGCACAAACATCAAGTCAGTCGGAATCAACACGATTGTTGCCATAATAGTAGATAGAAATGGCTGAATGATTTTCTTTTGTATACATAACTCTGGTTTCGCTCAAATGAATGATTGACACTGGACTGCCTGACTAGTTAAGAGAAGGGAAAACGGACATTTTTGTATATCTATATTCAGGAAGAAAACCCACTCGAACAACAAATATTTAGACTTCAAATCATCACACCCTATCAGTGCAAAGGTGTCAATTGTTTCAAGTCTTCTTAGACGAGAACACTCTCTGATAACGGTTGAGAAATAAAACGAGGAAGAAATATCAAACATTAATGAAACTCTCAAGCAAAACAACTATCCAAGGAACTTCATCAACAAAATCAACACAGAAATTAAGTATGGCCGAAAACGGATTCCGAAAACATGAACCTCAATAGTCGTCATTTCATATACAGAAGAGACGTCAGACGATATCAGAAGAGTACTCAATCAGCTCTACATTAGAGTTTTCTTTAAAACATCAGACACACTACGAAACAACCTTGTCCATATAAAAAACCAAATCCCTAAAGATTCTCTATCTAATTGTGTCTATAAAATAAAATGATTGGAATGTGATGCGATATATATCAGACAAACATCTCGAGAAACAAAAATCAGAAGAAATGAACACCGTAGAGCATCCGTGTACAACCGCCAAGAAATCCAGCTGAAATAGAAAAGCTTGAAAATCATCAGCCATAGGTCGTCTACACGCTATAGAATCAGGCCACAAAATTGACTTTGACAATATTGAAATAATCCAGAAAAACTTCAGAAATCACAAAGAACGTCTAATATCATCAGAAGCAGTTCATATCAAGTGGAATCCAAATTGTCTGAATAGCAATGATGGACTAAAACAGAATCTGACCTGGTTGCAACACCTCCCTCCCCCATGAAGTGACAAAATGAACACGAATGTGAAATGCAAGTTCACTAAGTAAACACACACTGCTTTTATAATTTTACACACTGATCAAATCCACCAATCTACACTTGGTTTTGTTATCTTTACCAATTGGCTAACTCGACAACGAAAAATGACCCCAGACTAATGAACGATGATCAAGTTAGTAAACTTTGCTTTGGTACCATAACAGATGTACTATTACCTTTGTCATTTGGTTTAGTGATCTTCATTGTTATTTTGACTTTCAATATGTCCCTTTAACTTGACCTATGTCTATTTTCTCACCCTTGATTCTTTGTTATACATATGCTGAGATTTTGTAAATTCCGGTTTCTTCACTGAACTACTTTTTTCTGATGAATGGCTTTGAAATAAGGCGAACCGGGTACACCATTCATGAGCTCAGATGCAAAAGAACCAAATAACCGTCCGGTGTATATATACTACTTCGACCTAATAGGAAACACTTCTAGGTGACGTCACACGTATGCAACTACTCTACTCACTCAATCAGCATTGTTATCTATTTATAGTCTATTCACAACGACAACGATCAATAAATTCTTCATCAAGCTCTACAATTATGAATCAATTAAATTTTGGTATTAAATGGCCATAACCGGACTCATTAATAGTCAGGTCTTAGCTTACGGCGTACTTAATATGATTCCGATTATAATACTACTATATCACATCCAAGTCTTCATGACTCATGACTGGACAAAGTTTTTAAAAACAAAGGAGATGTTCGTTCCTTTTATATATAAACCTCTTTATCTTAATTTCGATTAATTTCCTTGAAGTTCGGACCAGATTGCCGAACGCAGGAAACGTTGGAATAACTCATTTCAATCTCGCTGAGATTTTACAAATACAAATGTCTACTTCTCACTCGGCGCCTTAATATTTTAGAACTATTCTGCCAAGTCTTGACGATAGTTCATTTGAATGTGCTAACTCTGTGTGCGACCATATATCAAACAACGTTGTATCAAAAGACACAAGCAAGAAACTTGGATAGATGTATTGTTAACGAAATTAAAAATTCCGAAGAGCGGAAGGCAAACGTCTTTAACCGCGCAATATATATAACAAGCTAAAAACAATGTTCAATAATACAACGGCAAATATTCAACGAGCATATGTGAAATCAGTTACTGTAAACTTTTTTTCGACTAAAGCTTGACTTCTCACCGTATTTTTTGGTACAGGTATGTAATTTTCAGCATGTGATATCGGTAGCCCAAATTTTGCAGGCCGACCATAGATATCAGATGTGCATCGGTAGGGGATCGAACATCGGACCATGTGCATGGTCGGCGAGAGTCCTAACCACTGCGCCACCGACGCATAATATGGGTACATGAATTAATTTCATAACCTTACAGTTAAAGTTGGTATAGGAGCTCTAAAGGCCCTACTAGTAGATCAGGAGTAGTGAGATTATCAAAAAATAAGAATTTAGCTAAGGTTAGAATGATTGACCCTACCCGAGAAGATAAGTAATTTAGAAAAAAAACTCAGCAATCTCACTGCATCCATGCATTAACGCACAACCACACAATAGGTTGGGTGGGACAGAGTCAAAATTCTGAAAATTAATATAGATAGGTGGAGATAAAGAGAGATTAATTACTAAGTCCTGTTTCGTCGAGTGAATCTACACCCAATACATGCAATAGAAGCGACTCAACGCAAAACCCACCAGTCAAATCAGAGGATAATAAATAATGTTAAAATGTATTCAATTCACATTATAAAATTATAACAAGTTACTTATTTATTTTGCTATAAAAACATCTTATTTCCCATCTGATTGTATTTGATTGATAACACTAATATTACTTCCGATTGTACTTTATCTTACGATGATTTTATTCAAATGTCTAATCATCCATTTTTACTCGTATATAAACGAAGCAAGAAAATTGTGTGAGTAGTGCCTTGATATGATTATGAGTGGCAACAATTTGTGCTGGAAACGTGGTCATCAGTAAATATTACTGTATAACAACACTGTGTGATTTATCAAAATAAAATCTTATCCATAATGGGGCGCTAAAGGCCCACCATTTTGGGTAGCAGACATCAAATAGGATCCCAGCAGACATTGCCAATGATCAGTTGTGTCCTCGGCGACCTATTCAGAGAAGCCCAACTATATCTGTTATCAGAAGTCGAAGCAATAGCGAACAATACCATTTGATCCGGTCTCTCTATATCCACAAGAAGTGCGTCCAGCAGTTTCGTTTACCTTAGCCTACATGAGAGTCAATCAATCCTCCTTAAACACTGATAATGAACGTTTTAGAAAACAGAAGGATTGAGGGTCTTACTATTTGGGCGAACTCTGCTACATCGTAAAGACTTCCAATAGGACTTGGGATAGTGGTTTCTCTCAATGCATTCAAGAATGAAGTCCAAAGAAATTCTCGCTTCACTGAGCCTTGCCTTGTACTTCAGATACTCATTGAGTACCTTTAACGCAAACTTTTGCTCGGAAGATTTCAATATAGAAAAAATCCCTATTTAGACATTTAGAAAAAACAGAAAGATTGAGCGAAGAAATATTTCATGCAACCGGTTCCCTTTATTAGTTTGAAGAGAGAAAGAACGAACATGTGTGCAGGATAATATGAGCTCGTTTTATTTCGTGGATACTCATCAACTGCATACATCCTAAACAAAATCAAGTTATAAGTTTCAAAAACGTTTTGGGACATACTTTTCCATAATTACTTTGAGTTATAGATAGAAGGTATAAGGAACATAATTCCAGAATTTGATGTAGGTAGACAGATTATTCAGTGTCAAAAAAAAACTAATTATATGTTGTGGAATTAGATAAGAGGGGTTAGAGTTCAGATTTCTATTGGAAAACACAGATTGGTTAGAGGCATATTACACGGTCAGGGTCAGAGAACAGAGTGAATTTACACATCTTGTGGTTGAGAGTTTAAGAGGGTGGTGGTGTATAGTGAAGTAACATTTATAACTTAAACAGACAAACAATTAAGTAGATTTAGAAACTTGAAAGTCAAAATTGAATAAAATGTTTCGTAACAAGACAAACACACAGGCATACTGACAAAAAGGCAAAACAAAAATAAAATAAAATAGAGTTAGAGTTACCAAGGTAGTGAAAGATTAATCACACTATCTTTCTGTATACAGAGGTCTGTCGAAGTCTCTTGATAGCAATGGCTTCTGCGAAGCAAAGTAGCCATGGGTTTCTTTGCGTATTGATTATTTTGAAGGCTTGGCTAATTTCTACTGTGTTTCCTGTGTCAATTAAATATCTGGCGATTGCACTCGATAACACATTTCTTCCTTTTGTACGGAGACTCTTAGGAATGTGCTCAAAAAATCTAGTAGATGCTGTCCTCTCAGTCCTTCATGTGTACTTGCTTCCTCAAGTGCAAGTTAATTGGTGAATGCAGTTGGAGTTGACATAAGTAGGATATTCATCTACTTTTGACTGTGTTAACGAGCACACAGTGTTGTGAAATAGAATCAGTCTGGTGGCTGGAGACGTTCTCTTTAATGTACCTGTGATTCTTTTTTCTGTTCTTGTGGATACATCTTCCCCTTTGTACGCTAGGCAGATGAAAACTGGTTTCATTTTTTCAACGGTGTCACGCTTCAGTTTGTGTGCTTCTTCATTTCTCAACTTCAGTATGAACTTTTGGGGGATATCCATTCTCGATAAGGTTCTTTTCGACGACCGCGAGTTCTTCTTCAATCTTGTCTTCCGAACACATTTCTTTGGCTCTGATGAAGAGAGCTTTTACTAGATCTCGTTTGTAACTGGTTGGGCAAAAGCTGTGATAATTTAAGTGTTGGCCAGTCCAAGTTTCTTTCCTGTAGAGAGATTTTTGAATCGTCCCATCGTTTCTTCTTTTTATGGTGACATCTAGGAAATGGAACTGGTTGTTTCTTTTGTAGTCAATTGTGAATGCAATGTTGGGATGAGCCGCATTGAGTTTCGCATACATTGTGAACGCGTGTTCTATATCATTGTAGACCACAAACGTGTCGTTGACATATCTGCAGTAAAAGGTGGTTCTTTCTATTTCTTTTTTCATTCGAGTCTGTTCAAGATGAGCCATGAATTTGTTAGAAAGAACAGGATCCAGAGGTGAACCCATAGCCACCCCGTCAATCTGCCGGTACAGCTGATTTTTGAATCGGAATTGAATATTCTTTGCACATAGAAGTAGCAATTTGTGTAGCTCATTTTCTGGAATAGGAAGCAGTTCGGACTGCTGGCATATGATTTTACCGTTTCTTCGAAGAAATATTTACTTTTCAGTTAGATCCTCATCTGGAAATGGGGATTTTTTCTATAATGAACGTTTTATATCCTTATCCAAGCTTTCTTTTTCGTTTCTCTTCTAGTTTCATCAACTTTCTTATTATTTACATATCCAAGTAGCCTAGATTTACGTCATAATTTTCAGATCTGTTATCGTTGTTTTTGCACATTCCTTTTCACTTCATTTAATTAAGTCTTTTGCTATCAGCGCTATATGTTTACATCACACCATAGTTATTATTTTACCAGTATAGTCATGATTTGTCACCCCTAGGACTTACGTCTAGTATATCCTATTTATTTGATTTATTTTTCTGCAATATATATTCATATTGTCTCCTACATTATTGTTTATACTCACCCCTAGAAACGGATGCTTTTGTTGAGTATTCATTTATATACTCAAAACATATCATTGAATTACTTACTTCATTTCATTTTATCCCTATGCATTAATGTGATTACACATTTTACATAGAGATTTAGATGGTAATCAGAACTGACTGTTACTCCATCTTGTTTGTACTTGTACCATGATATGCTTTTTGATATGTTAAAGTTGATACATTCATTACTGTAGGACAATGTGGTAGGATTTATTGAAAACAGTTATATTAACTCTGAATATTCTTCCACATCTAATGTCAAGTACCTTGGACTGAGTATTTCCTCCTATCTTTCCTGGTCCTCTCACATCTTGCCAATTTCTAGAAAGATGTTTCGCTTAACGTTCTACGTTAGGAAGTTAAGGCAGTCTGGTATAAAGCAGTCTTTGCTCTCTCAGTTTGTCAACTTTTGTATCCTAACCATCCCTCTTTACTGCTCCCCATTAATCTTTCCTGGACTACTTAAGGAAGAATTTGCTTTGCTGCGTAGGGCACTAAAAGCTGTTAGTAGGGGAAGTGGGATTTCGTTAAACCAACTGGTTAACACCATTGTGGATAGACATATAATGTCATGTAAGAAACTAGCGAATACTGTATTGTCAGACCCCGAGCATCCTCTCTATACACAGCTCTCTCCTTGCATTTCATCTGGTAGAACTAGAAGCAACTAAAGGAGGCTATATGCCAGGACTACCAAGTATAAAAACCCCACAATACCTTATCTGGCACAGCTGTTGTGTGATGAGAAAACTGTTAGGCATGACACGATCACCTTACTGCGGCACTCTAAATAATAGTTCCCATTAGCTTTTGTTCTCCTTTCTTTGTTAATATTATATTGTTGCTAACATATTCTATTACACACTAATTTTATATTTCATATCCTGTGGTGCATTGTTTAAATATGTGAATACAATGCTGTTCTTTTTCCTATTTCTTTTATTTCTCTTTTTTCTTTTTGTTGTTGTTGCTTTTAATTTTTAAAATCATATAAAATTTATGAGGTAATTAGATGCAATATTGTAATGCAAGGTGAAAATTCCATACCTGTACCACAAATAGTGTTTGGAATAAAGCTATTATTATTATATTAGTTTGTTTATTAGATAAGGAATTACTTACTACCAGAGTGTTGAAGTTTTACACATATATCTAAATATTCTTGTCCTGTATAAACTATTAGGGATTTTCAGATTAACTTTGTAACCTGATAATTTTATTTAAATGTATATACATGACAAATATATGTGTTTTTACGAGTTGATCACGGATTGATATCATTTAGAGAACCATTGAAAACCTGTGAGTACTGGACAGCTGCTGTTTCATCCTAGTTTGTGAATCATCGGCAGTGCGCACCCACTGGGATTCGAACCCAGGACGAATTGAATCGGGTCCCAGTGGTTGGATGGTATACGAGCTTGAATTGTAACCGGAAGGTCCTGGGTTCGAACTCCACTGTGTGGTTGCTTACTGCCGATGATTCTCAAACTAGGATGAAACAGTAGCTGTCCAGTACTCCAGTACTGTTTTTCAATGGTTCTCTCACTGATATCAATCCGTGATCAACTCGTTAAAACACAACAAACCCTAACAAACCAAACTATAGAAAATAGATGTGTGTTATCAGAATCTTGGAAAGTATCCATCAGGGTATTGGAGTGGAAAGAACAAGAAGCTTAGCAACGATGTCTTTTATGCTTTCTATGAGAGTCCTTTTTTATAACGTGTTAGACAGTGAGACTGAAAAGGTATGGCAAAATTGTGTTGTAATTGAACACATCAAACTTCCTAAAAAGGAGAATATCTAATTCCATGAAAAGAACTTTCTCTGTTGCTACATTATGGTTGGTATACCCTTGTCTGTCGCTTATTGTTCTTCAACAACTCTGAAGATAAACTGTAACACTTGACTACTTCTATGAGTAGCTACCAATTCACTTGCTCTTGTGGAGTCAGATATATTGGTATTTTGATGCGCGTTTTATCTAAAGGAGTCAAAGAACATTATTTCACTTGGCTGCTGAAAGGTCACAATGGGTCATTAAAAAGTTGCATCGCCGAACATATGTTCAACACTGGCCACTCATTATACTAGGAGAAACCTCACTCAATGTTATCTACAAAGTCAGAGTGGGCCCGCCAAAAACAGTAAGCCTCTGTATACTTTGCATTGTCGAGGCCTAAGCGATTCGAATGGAAAACCATGATATACGTGCAGAGAAGAAACGTCTCTATCTCCTCCTTTTATTATTATTGTTCCCTTGGGTTCCTAGTGGAACATAGGCCTTCAACAACACGTCTCCAATTGCTTCTGTCTTCCGCTGTACTTTTCACTTGCATCCATGTTAGTCCATACTGTTTCAGCTCCTCTTCACACGATCTCCTCCATGTCACCCTAGCACTGACGTCACACTCGCCTCTTCCCTTTCGGGTTCCACTCGAGCTATGTCCTGACGCGCGATGTCACCCAGCGGCCTCCTCAGCTCAGCGAGTGTCCAATCCATCTTCACTTTCTCCTGCATATCTGTTGGGTGATTGGTTCTTGTTTTGTTTGTTCCCATAGTTTCTTGTTGGTGATTCTTTCCGGCCATCTGATCTTCAGTATAGAGCAGAGACAGTTAGTTGTTGATAAAGGTCTGCAACAGGCTGTTGGAAATATCCTTTGTGACACACTGGCCACGTTTCTGATCCGTATGGAAGAACTGACTGACTTGACGTCGTTTGTATTGAAAATCCGAATTTTGTTGTTGATGGTGAGTTGAGTGACGAAGATTTCCAGATTGGTTTTAGGTGGGTGAATAAGTTTCTCGCCTTCCCGATGATTCTCGATTTGACATCCTCGCCCCTTCCTTCGGTAGTTGAGACAATGCTCCCTAGATAAGTGAATGAAGTAACCTCTTTCAAATCCCTCCCGTTGATGGTGTTCTTGTAGAAATTTGAATGATTTTATTGTAGATTCCGTTTAAAAAAAGCCAAGTCAATTAGCGAATCATTGAAAACCACGGAATATTAGACAGCTACTGCCTTTTCTCAGCACTGCACACCAATGATCACCATTGCGCCACTAAGTCAGAGACACGTACTGACCCCACACATTAGATCTCGAGTTGATTAGACTAGCGGGAAAAGTTAAACTTTAAGCACCACTAACTACCAATCAGCGAACGACCTTCAACCGACCAATCACATGAAAGAGGGATTTTTGATAAAGGAAAACTTATATTTGTGGAAAAAAGCATAAAAACTGCATAAAACTGTTATATAGGGTATTTTTCTCTAAAATATGACAGAAACATCTCCCAGTTTAGCATAGGAGTGTCAATAGAAAATTTACACCACATTTTTGTACATATATTCATCCAAATGACGATGAATGACATCGTTTTGAGATGCATTTATAGCCCTTATTCTATTTTTCAATCTTCCCCAAAATCCTTCTACAGAATTTGTGTGTGTGTCACCGTAATGGAATCAGCAAAATCACTGGAATGGTTCACTCTCTGATGAATATATCCAAGAGATGACAGCGAGTTATAACCTTTCCATTCATCAGTATGTACACTGGATCCCTGTTTCACAAGTGTAGCAATAATAGGTATTAAAGTGGTTGACTTTCTGTCTGGTATTCTCTCCAAGAATCATTTCCGTAGAGAGAAGTGTCGTATGAACCAATTATCCAAAACATTGTTGGCTCGCTCACGACCACAGTTGTATTTTTTCTTCAGTAACACAGTTTCGTCCACGTGCACGACGATGCTTACTTCACCCAACAAGGAAGTAATTCTCTCCATTGTCCACGATGCGATGTCTCTGCAGTGCTGCTACCACTGAATTGTTGACACGAGGCTATTTTCGGTTTCAACAGCTGCAGATCTCACAGGCTGTTTTAAAACCCAGTGGTTACAAATATACAAAATCTGGGTTAGGGAGAGATGAGACCTAGCAAAAAATGTTCCTACGAAATATTAAAATTATCAGCTTACCTTCCCTAATACTAACTCGTCTCAAGCGAATTGCACAACAATGGACATATCTATAATCAATCGACCTGCTAAAGCTTTTTAAACTCATCACACTACCGCATGAACAAATCCTCTATTTCCTAAGCAATTAATGCTCGTGGTTGTCTGTATGTAGTGATATGAGGGAGTGGATGTCATGTCTTTTGACGGCTAGCTATCAACCGATAAGAAAGAAACCTCACACACACACAAAGGGTCAAAGTTCAAGTCAAAGAAACAATGAGTTACAATACAAGTAGCCAAAGAGGTGTGAAAACACAAAAAAACAACCAATCACGTCCAAGGTCACCCACCGGGAGAGATGAATAACAAACTCGTGGAGAAATCTGAAAGCTCACTTCAATTCAAATTGAAGTATGCGCTGAAGATGTCACCTAGTAGGGTGATGAAAGCTTCGCAAATTAACTATCCAGCTGGCTCAGAGAACACAACCACATCAAAAAACTACGTATTATTCATTACAATTTTGTTTTTTTATTCAACCAAAGATCATCTTGATTATTTTCACTTGCATGTTTTTTTACAAAAGATGACATTTTCTAAACAATCACTGTGAAAATCCCAAGGAATTCACAGTTTTTGCTTCCATTTTCTTTTACAAATTTTTTTTTACAAATCATAAAGTATACTCCATTAATCACTTGAATGTCAAACCATTTAATCGTAAATCTTACAACAAAGAAGCTTAGAGTGTACACTTGTCAAAGTCTCATTTTCCGAGAGGGTGTGTTTTTTTTTAAAATGTGATCCATTTATTTGACATATTTTTCAGATTAATTAAAGGAGAAATTTTTCTTGTGAATATTTACACCTTTTATTATTTATGAGGCTAAGACAATTAATTTCTGACACAGATGTAAATCGAAGTGAACAGGAAAAATTATCTTAAACTGAAAACAACATGAATGTCTTAAGTTTGTTGCTTGAAAATCAGCAAAAAAAACGAACTATCGGCTTATGCGTAAGTCATGTCACGTGATATTAACATTATAACCTAAATGAAGGTTTGCTTCGCTTGTCTGTGGAAAATTGAAATGTCCTCAGTCAAACAATCACAATATTTTGTTATAGTTGTGTCTCTGAGCTGGATAGTTTATTTTTGAAGCTTTCTTTGCCACCTACTAGGCTACATCTTCGGCTTATACGTCAGTTCGATGAAGTGAGCTTTCAGATTTCTCCACGAGTTTAGTAGTCATCTCTCCTAGTGGGTTACCTTGAACGTCGTGACTGGTTGTTTTGTGTGTTTCCACACCCTCCAGGCTACTTGCATTGGTACTGATTGTTTCCTTGACTTCAACTTTGACCTTCTGTCTGTGAGATTCCCTTCTAAACGATTGGTAAATTTTGTCTATCTTAATGTATCTGCTGATTGATGATTTATTGGAATACCAGGCAGCCTTCTGAAAATTCTCAAGCATTCTTGGTGTTTCCTCTGTCTAATATCTGAACGCTGGTTGTCCCAGTTGAATTGATGTCCATGGTTGTCTGTATACAGTAGGGAGATATGAGTAAGAGATTGGATGTCATGTCTTTTTACAGCTAGTTTATGATCATGGATACGAAGACGAAGAGGATGTAGTCTACTTTGACCAATGTAGTGTTTTTCTCAGTCGTTGCAACTTATTTTGTAGACGATATTGGTTTTATCTTCTTTCTTTGTTGAGTCTTTTGTTTGACATAGAGTCAGCTGAGTGAAGTGATTTTGTTGGTTTGTATGCGACGTCAATTCCTAAAGGTTTGACGAGTCTTGTAGTGATTTCCGAGCTGTCTTTTATATATGGTAGGACGATTTTCTTTGTGTTTTCCTTGAGGGCTTTTGGTTTGGTGGATTGGCTCGGGGTATATGTCTTTTGGTAAAGTTCCGTGGATATCCATTCTTTCGGAAGACGTTCATGACATATCTTTCTTCAATTTCATTTAAGGTGGGAGTGCTGCAATGAGTCCTGGCCCTCTTTAGTAGTGTTTGTATACAATTCCTTTTGTGTGTTATTGGATTGTTACTATTGTAATTGAATATTTTGTCTGTGTGAGTTGATTTCCTACAAAGTTGAGTATTTTATAGAAAATTAACTCACAAGGGGTCAAACATCAGGTCGAGGGAACAGCCAACACCAATACAAATACAAGTAGCCTCGTGGAGAAATCTGAAAGCTCACTTCATCGAACTGACGTAAATGCTGAAGATGTAACCTAGTAGGTGGCAATGAAATTTTCGAAAATAAACTATCCGGCTCAGAGAAAACAACTACATCAAAATCATCCAGCTGATCTACAAATCTCCATTTTATCTAAATCATAGGATTCAAACAATATGAGATTTTTAGTTCAAGTCAATGAGTCGGTGTTTTGACGTCGGATGACTGAATATTGCCTGATTTGTTTGCGATTTTCACTGATCACAGAGACATGCCATAAAGTTTATAAGACAAGAGGTTGATTGTTATAATTTGTTTCTTAAAGTTCCGGAGTTTATTGCAAATCACGTTAGAGATAACTTTTACAAGTGATGATGCAACCTGTTCCGTACAAAAGGCATGTTGACGATGTCTTGTTTTATTTATCATAATGAATGTGACCTAAGGAGTGTCCTTCAAGTTTCCAGCAGTTGTCAGCCAGTTGTAAAATTTACAGTTGAAACAGGAACCTAATGGTCTCCTTTCCGGATGTTAGACTGGTGAAGGAGCTTGATGGAACCCTGAGCAGGTCAACGCATAGGAAACCTTCGGGGTACGGCCAGTTGAAAAACCTCAACAGCTGTGTGCCCACAAATTGCAGGCGGAACCTGATAGTATCTCCTCCGATGAGTATCCAAAGGGTCTACAGTCGTGCATCAATAGGTGAAGAGAACGTGTTTTCGAAAAAGAAAAGAATTGAAAACGGCTACCGCCTATGCTTCATAGACAAACACGCTAACCCAAAACCACCAAAGAAGATCCCATTTCTGTGACGAAAAGGATGATAAACATGCATGTAGCTTTCAAAGTGACCTTCTGGCTGATACCCTAAAGAAGAGAATATCAAACGCTTTGGAAAGAAGATTCTTCGCTTCTACACTACGACTGACTTTCTCTTACCGCTTATTGTTCTCTAATAACTCTGAAGACAAACTGTCTCATTTAACCAGTTCTAAGGGAATCTACGAATTTATTTGATTTTATGGAGCAAGATATATGGGTCGTTCGATGCATGTCTTATCTAAAAGAGTCAAAGAAAATTACTCCACTTGGCTGCAGAAAGGTTACAATGGGTCAATAAGGAGTTCCATCGTTGAACATATGTTTAACACTGAACACTCATTATGCCAAGAGAGATTTCACTCGATGTTATCTACAAAGTCAGAAGTGGTCCCCTGAAAACAACGAGGCCTTAGCGATTCGAATGGAAAGCACTTCTCCATCCCCTCCTTCTATCTTGGATATAATTCCGAGTTCAAGTGTTGTCATTATTTTGCTACTCATACCATTCTGTGCACTTTTCGTCTGACATTTATTGTCATCATTTTCTTTACTAACCTTCTGTTTACCCTTTTCATTTGCTATATAATTTATTTTGACATTTATTGCCATTTGATTGAGCACTAGTCAGTAACTAGTCTAATGTGTCCACTCCTTTGTTTGGTACGCACTGAATTCTATCAGTCAGGTTTGTAAAGTGGCCACCATTCAGAAGGGACATGAATTCCTTCGACGTTGCAGATACTCCTTGTTAACTATTGTAAACAAGCAGGAAACGATTATTAGACAAGGCTTCCTGCCGATTGCCTCCAATCACCTAATTTGTCTCCATTCTTTTCGATTAAGCATTAAATTTTTCCTGGACATTTTTTTCTATTACATAGACTTAGTTCGAACTTGACAATATTCACCTCAGCCTAGTTACAATCTTGACTATTCCTGCTGTTTTGAATTATTTTGATGACGTAACCACTACTTCTGACTAAATTTGATTCTTGAAATATGTTTCCACACATACAATAATAATTATTTATATGGTGGATTTCATCATGAGCTGACATCAGTTAGAGAAACACTGGAAAACCTGGGAGTAGTTGACAGCTATTTCGTCCTATTTTGGGAGTCTTCAGCAGTACGCACCCACCGGGATTAGAACCCAGGACCTTCTGGTTACAAGGCAAGCTCGTAGAGCATTGAAAACCAGGTTGAAGATGAGGTGTTAGCTCATCGAGCAAAACATTCCGAAATGGTCGCGCTATGTTGTGAATTGGCAGGAATTAGAATTCAAGTACCATTGGATCGGGTCCCAGTGGCTAAATGGTCTACGAGCTAGCTCGCCTTGTAACCAGAAGGTCCTGGGTTCTAATTCCGGTGGGTGCGTACTGCTGAAGGGTCCCAAACTAGGATGAAACAGCTGTTCAGTACCCCCAGGTTTTCTAGTGGTTCTCTAACTGATGTCAGCTGATGATGAAATCCACCACGCAACCAAACAAAAATCCCAATATATATATATATATATAAATGATTGTACAGCTAAGTGAATGGATTTGTTTTGATAAATCAAAGTGTTTTACAGTTATTTTAACTGCTGGCGTTTCGAGCACAAACTATGGCTCATAATCATATCAATATCATATCAATAAAATCACACGACTTTGTCAAACAGAAGCAGGATTCACAAACCGTCGGATTCTTAACAGTCGATGTTTAAAAAATCATATAATTCCAAAATATTTACGTCTACGTATTCCAATTACTTCAAGAAAAATAACATCAGCAGCTGAGCATGTCAGTAGATTATGTCTGAGAGAAGAACTACAGTGCATTACTGTGAAACTAAATAATATACGAAATGAAATCGTAAAACTCAAACACAAACTCAAATGTATGTTCAATGACAAAGATTATTTAGTTGTTGTTGAAACATCAGAAAAAGAGAGAGAATCTGCATTAAGAAAATCAAAAGACATACAAATCAAAAAATTCAACAAACTTATTGAAGAAAAGAACACAGCAAATGAAATTGATGTCAACGCTTCATCCTCTATCGACAAAACAAAGTGGGGGATCAACTTCTCATCAAGGGAACTAAGCTCTTGTGAGATAAAAGTATTAGAGAAAAGACTAAATTTCAATGTAACAGTTAGTAAATTAAAGCCAGAGGATGTCAGTCCTAACATAGAAGAAGCACTAGGTTCAATAGATAAGACAACAGCAGAAGAGTTTTGAGCACAATGTGTATTAACCCTGAAAAATCAAAAGAAAGCAAAATCAAACTTTAATAGAGAGAAGACAAGTAGTTCAGCAAAGAGTCTCTTTTCGGCGAATTCATTTTCATAGCTGTACAATCACAAATATATGGTTGTTTTGTATGTGTGTGTACATTAAATTTGTCAAACAAAAATACAATTAGTAAGTTCAGGTGAATTCGATGTTGATATAAGAGGGTAAGAAAGAAAGTGATGAGTTGTCACAAACGATCGTTAAATAAGAGTTACGTGATGGCGTAAATAGTTTGATGAAAGAGTTGTACTCAGGGTGTACATGGAAACAAAATATACGGAATTATGCAAGGGTTTTAAGTAGTTAGAAAAATAAGCATAACAACAAAAGTTAAGTTAAAGCTAATGTTCGAATGGGAATTTTTCATGAATTAAAAAATCAAACTTAACAAAATTGGAAAGAGAAGCTCTAATTAGTCTAAAACAGGAAAACAACATTGTCATCGCAAAAGCTGACAAAGGAAACTCTACCGTAGTTTTGGATAAATCTGACTATATCATAATAGTGACTGAACATATTCAGACGGGTCCATATGAGGAAATAAAGAAGCCTGTAGATGCACTAATGAATAAGGTTAAGAAATCTACAGCAGAATGAATACGCAGAATGAGTCTAAATGGTTTAATTTAATGCCTAAAACTAATAATGCTAGTATAATGTATGGTACTATTAAAATACATGAGCCAGGTTACCCCATACAACAACTTGATATGATTATGAGTGGCAATAGTTTGTGCTCGAAACGTGGTCATCAGTTAATATTACTGTGTAACACTGTGTGATTTATCAAAATAAAATCTTATCCATAATGGAGTTATACTCTACCACAGTGCCCAAGTTTTCTACTTATATGAATGAATTTTCGCTGAAAAGAGACTCTCTTCCATGAACTGTTTCTTCTTATTTTCATGTTTGGATGGGTATTTTTTTCTTGACGCTTTTAATCGACAACTGGTTGCATATGTAACAATCAGCCAATTCAAGAAAAGTGAGCAACTGTTTCATGCTAGCTGAAGACGTTTCGGTATTATACATATACAAGATTCTATGTTGAGTTGAAATTTTCACGTTTAGATTACGTGTCAGGCATGTTTACATTTGGAAAACCGATGAAACATAACTGACTCCCATCGTCCTTTAGTTAGGATTCTAGTCGATTTAATCCAGTTTGTCAGAGTAGCTGAGTTGTCAAACCAAATGACGACATTTCATTGGTATCTGGGCTTTTCCCTTATCTTTTGAATGCCTTACAATCGAATACACCCGGATCACCAGTTCTCCTTGAGATTGACTTTATGTATTTCATTCAACATAAAAGCTACATGCATTTTATGTCAGTATTTGCTTCATCATGACACTTAATATTCGATTTTATTGTGATGTGCGAGAAAATCATATTAGCTGTTCCTGAAGTATCATTTTATTTGTAAGAATCAACTCTGACGTATAGCCCAAAAGTTATTCGTCACACTGTCCATTAGCTTAAGGAAATTATACACATACTGTGTCACGATGAAACCATCTACTATAGCCTGAATCATATTTACATACTGAATGACTACAAACAATCCATCTTTTGCAAGGAAGAGTTCTTGTTTCTTCATGAATAATCTTGGTTGTTTTGACTACCAAATTCAGTGTATTGGAATGAGGAGTACTCCCATTTCTTGTACTTTACGTTCTGCCATCCCAGTTAACAGCACTTATTCATTAAATGCACAGGCATCAACAGTGATATTTTCTGGCGCCTTAGGGTTTATGAAATTTTATTAAGAAGTGTCAGATAGAAAGCAGTTTACTGTAGCTGTCTATCTAGCAACTCACTCTTTATCAAAGAATTTGTATCACCTGAAGTTGCAAGAATTTTAAATTAATCATGCAGGTGAAGAACTTGGCCGCAATAGTAGAATGAAATTCACTTCGAATATCACACAGTGATGATGCAGTATTAACAACTGGATGATGTTTCGACCATAAATTATTGCTCACCATCATACTGTTTTAATCACATGGCTTTACAGTTTGTCTTATATATATATATTTTCGAATGCTGGTTTGTAGGGATTTGATTGGTTACAGGATTTATAACGACCTGACATCAATTAGAGAACTATTGGAAAACCTAGGAGTACCAGACAGGTGTTTCATCCTAGTTTGGGACTCTTCATCAGTATCTACCCAGCGGAGCTCGAACTTATGACCAGCTCGTGACCAATCGTATAGCCATTCAAATATGTGAGAATCAACACTTGATAATTATTCGAATGCACACTAGCAACTGACTCTATTTAGGAAGTTACCAAGGATTCAAGTGAGAAGTCGTAAGCAGATAGAGATCCACCAAGTCAGGCAAGAGGAAATTTACTCACCTATGAAACTAGCTGGTGGTTATGCTATATATATTGATTTCTCTCTCCCTCTTCCTCTTGTCGTTTGTTGTCACTTTCCATATCTTCGGTATAGATGTTGCGTTATTTCAACTCCACATGTTCGGTGTTGAATCGATAAACAAAGATTCAGTGGTTAACCTCTCACTTTCCACCAAACTATATTACTTTTAAGTAATTTAATTCCACACCACCCTAATTTGAAATTACAGGCAAGCGAATGCGCTGCAATTTCCTAGCGCTTTTCTAGGTTATTTATTTGAGTGGGGTTACACATTCTAGGTCTAGTTAAATTTTCGTGTTCCAGTAGTCTAATCCACCCCGATCTATCAAAATATACATATATATATATATATATATATATATATATATATGAGACAACCTGTGAAGCCATGTGGCCAGACTGATAAAACTGTAAGCAATAATCTATGCTCGAAACACCATCCAGTTGTTAATACTACGTCATCACTGTGTGATATTTGTATTAAATCTACCTAATATGGAATTTTAAATTATATTTATATTACAAGAGAATGGACACAGTGTTGTTAGTATTCTCTAATATACACCTTCACAAACTTAATGAAGTTTCCACTTTCATTCTATGTACTATTTTAAGATTCATGGCGGCTGGCTTGAGTTAGTGAGCTATTGAAATTTTCTATCCATCAAAACACATCGCCTTTCAATCACGTTCATATTGTTTTAGTGGTCTAATTAACACTATGAATCACAAGTCACACTCACGCAATATTTGAAATACGTTTCTGCATAACATGAGGTTTATTTAGAAAAAAATGGAGGAAGAACATAGTAAAATAGTACTGGAGTAAGCTGTGGATGGAGCAGTACTACTTCAGACGATATTTTATCTATTATTATATTATCTGAAGATTCTTCACAAGAACAAAATACCTCGCAGTGGAAATCATTGTAAATTCTAAATTAAATATTAACGCGCCTTTCAGAATGTAGTTATCATTAGTATTTAATGAGACTATGTAAAGTTTGCGAAATAACACCAGTTTGTTCATCTAAGAACATCGTGCAGTTTTATGGAAATTATTATTCCCTTGGGTTCCAAGTGGGACGTAGAGCTTCAAAAACACACCTCCACTTCCCTCTGTTCTCTGCTCTCCTTTTCAACTGGTTAGCCACACGACTGTCCATAATCTCTCATATCCTCATCCAACAAACACGGTCTTCTCCATGTCACCCTCAGTCTGACGACCCGCTCTTCACTCCCAGTTCACCTGCCACTCAAGCAATGGCCTGAATTGAGTGCGATGTCATTCAACGGTTTCATCAACACATGACCGCCCCCAATCCATCTCCATTTTCTCCTACATATTTGTTGAACAATCCACTCTCACCTGTTAGTTTTTTCCCAGCTAAACACAGTTTCTTCTTGTAAATTCTTTCTAACCTGTCGGCCGGCCGGCTGGCTGGCCATTTAATTCTTCAGAATGCAGCCAGCCAGAGAAGGTGGCAGCTGTTGATAGAAGACTGCAGTGACCTGTTGAAAATCCTTTTCGTGACAAGTTCGCCAGGTTTCTGACCCGTATAGAGGAACTCACTGACTGACTTCACACCTGTGTTGAACAGAATCCGAATCTTGTTGTTTATGCTGGCTGACTGGCTGGGTGCAGTGCAGTGCAGAATATTTCCAAACTTGTTTCAGATTGATGAAGGCGTGTGGTGAGAGCTGTCTACTAGCCAAATTGGTAGACAGCAATTTACGTCAATATTTACGTTCCCAAGATTTGTCGTGAGAAAATGTGAACAAAGATTGATTCAAAACCGACCACAGCAGACTTTGCGTAGGCGGATGCAGTTAACATATAGAGGATTTGACATTCAAGAAACAGTCACAAATAGATGAAAGATTAACTTTACGTGAGAAACAACCAATCGGAAGACTGTGTTTGTTCGCTTAACTGTCCATAGTAATGTACATGAAAATATATAAATATGCGTTGATTTCCTTAAATAAATGATCTGTTGCCTGACTCTTGCCTTCTGTCGTTACAGGCGTATCTGGCCTTTCTAATTTTGTTTGGCGGGCTGTGACATCTTCACCCGCTCTCGCCGCCTGTGGTTGAGACGGTGCTTTCTAGATAAGTGAATGAAGCTGTTTAACTCATCTGGACATCGTAGATAAGAACATGCGTCCTTACGCTACTCAAGACATCTGTAAGATTGGTCTGTCGGCAATAAAATCCGCTTTGATGGTTGACATATTGTGTTCAACTTTTGTAGAAATATTAAGGCTTAAGTATTGTGAGAAATTGTTAGAAAGTCAGGTAAATAATATGGATTACAACAGTTGCCTGAGAAAACAAGATGCGAATTAGTGTAAAATTAAATTTCGCAAAAGAAAAAATGATTAAAAAGTTATCATGTTAGGAAAAGGTTGACTACTGTATTTTTTGGGTATTTCTATAATGCTTACCTTTGATAGTTTAGTGGAAAAGACTTTCATGGTACTTAGCGAAATTGAATTCGCCTACCCATCAATTATTCTATATGATTTCAACAAAAATTAATTCTAAAATGATAAATGATTGAATTGCCGAAAACTGTTGCACCATTTTGAGTCGGTTCTCAATGAAAATAAGCATGATTACAAAGGACAAGTCATTGCTTATACTTTGTTCAACACAAGCAGCGTAGCATATACATACGAATTAATTTAAGAAATGAAAGTTAAGATGGAAAATGGACGATAAATTCTTATATTGATATATATGGTTTTCAAGTATTGGTTGAAGAATTTCCTCATGAGCCGACATCTACCAATTCACAACATAGCGCGACCACTTAGTAGTGTCTTCTTCGATGAGTTACTGTCCTCACTTTTAACCTGCTTTACTCTACTGGTCATGGCTTACTACTAGAACCTCAGGTAACTGCCTGAATAGGGCCAGTCGCTAGTGAGTATCAGATCAGTTTTCAAGCATTGATTTGTAGGCATTTTGTTTCATTGATCGGTTGGAGGATTTCATCATGAGATGGCATCGGGCCACTGGATCGAGTCCCGGTGGCTAAATGATCTACGAGTTCGCTTTGTAACCAGAAGGCTCCCCGCGGTGGGTGTGCATTGAAGAAAAGTCCAAGACTAGGATGAAACATCTGTCCAGTACTCCCAGGTTTTCCAGTGTTTCTCTTACCGATGTCAGCTCAGGATTAAATCCTCCAACCAATGTAGGTGTTGATGATTGAATGTGGAATGAAAATCTGGATTCGAACTAGTGACCTCCGAATAAGTAGTCCATCGCTTTGTTAGTTGAGAGCTAAATATCACCGGTTCACCTTCATCACCATGGATAACGCTCAGCTCAAACGAGGAACTAATGCACCGATTCTTTTGTACGAGCTAAGGAGCTCATAAATCTCTTTTGGTATTTTATTCATTTTTACGAGTTGATCACGGATTGATATCAGTTAGAGATCCTTTGAAAACCAGGGATTACTGGACATCTGTTTCATCCTAGTTTCTTGGGAATCGTCGGCAGTACGCACCCACTGGAATTCAAACCCAGGACGAATTGAATCGAGTCCCGGTGGCTGAATGGTATACAAACTTGCCTTGTAACCGTAAGGTCTTGGGTTGGAACCCCACTGTGTGGGTGCGTACTTCCGATGATTCTCAAACTAGGATGAAACAGCAGCTGTCCAGTACTCCCTGGTTGGTTTTCTATGGTTCTCTAACTGATATCAATCGTGATCATCTCGTTTAAACAAATCTAATCCTTACAAACCAAACTATAGAAAATTTTATTCACTGCACTATTGTGGAGCAAATTAACCAATATCAGTTATTTTCAGGTATTATATGCCACTATATTCAGTTTCAGTTGCTAAATGGATGGTTAACGGACTCTCCTGGTGACTTGAATCTCTTGGGTTCGATTATTGAAGGGGTAATGAGTGAGTACTGCCGAAGGCTCCCAAACTACGTCAAAGCTGCTGTTCAACGCTACCTAATTATAAGTGGTTCTCTAAATAATATCAGTCTGTGATTTAGCGTTAGAGTAATATTGGTTAGTTGATTTGAAAATAGATGATATAATATTTGTGCATTCATCTACTGGAGTTATTTGTGGTTATATGCAGTTCAGAAAGACCAACTATCTGATATAAGCCGTATTATTTGTTATAAATGCTTTGTTTTACTTCTTCTGGTCAGTTTTACCAGGTGAAATAGTCCATAAAACTGTATACAAATGACTGAATGAGATCAGTAGTCGTCTACCAATCGTATGAAATTGTGGTGCTCGCCAGCCACATCTGATAACCGTCCTACTCGTTTGGATTCAAGTTCATCAGTCATGTACCCTGCATGACTGAAATCAGAGAGACTTGAATCAGTTCAAACCATCTGATGTATGACTGGCTACTTGGGCAAACTGATGACAACATAAATCACAGTCAAAATTTGCACTGAACACAGCTCAATGGGACAAACAGCCATCATACTTTCGTTTGCAAAAATATCTCTTCAGACCAGAGTATGCGAACTGCTTTATATCATAAACTGCGATCAAGAAATCACTCGATGTAATTCCGCATCCTTCTCTAGTGATTTCCCCTCTATACCTAGCACTCGACGCCTGACCTCAAAATTGCTCACCTTATTATACCATTTCACACGGGAGATAGAACGCAGGCACCTATGATCAAAGACAGCTAGCTGGCTTTTTCATGTCTTCCACTCTCAATGGCCAGGTCTCACAGCCATAAAGGAGGACGGAGCGGACTGCTGAGCAGTACACACGCCCTTTGGTCGATAGTTGGATATCACGTCTACTAAGCCAGAGACGGCGTAAACTGGCATATACGAAACTAGCCCTCTGTATTCGTGCTGAGATTTCGTCAGAGATCGACCCGTTGGCACTGGCTGATAGTACTTCCCAAGTAATTGAAGCGGTCAACGTGCTCTACCACTTCACTTCCTATTTCTAATCTAGGAGTCGGTGCAGTCCAATCCTGTAACATCATCTTGCATTTCCCTTGCATCCTATATTAGTTAGATTTAATTCAAATATCACACAGTGATGACGTAGTATTAACAAGTGAATGGTGTTTCGAGCATAGATCATTGCTCACATTTGTATCAGTCTAGTCACGGAGCTTCACACTTTGTCTTATCTATATATTCTCTGAAACCAGTAGATATGCGTCAATTAGAATTATTTGGGTTCTCAAAGAGAAATTCACCTTGCAGTGCGTACCCTGCAAATGAATTTCCAAAATGCAAATCTGACTTAAGGCGACAAAGTAGCATGGAATTCTCACGATCAAGTATTTATCGATATCATCTATTAAAACAACTAGTCCCTTTGATAAATTTGAATAAGGCACTAAGAAGACAAATTTCGCGAGATGATATCGTCATTTCGTAGTTTCTTTACAACCGCTTTACAACTAACATGGTTAACAATAATAAAATAAAGATCATGACAATTACTCAGTTAAATAAAATACACAAAAGTACATACTAATGACCAATCATATTTAGATAGGTCAAGTAGCCCATGGTAGGCGAAGATTGAAGTCTATTGATTTTTGTACACACAGTTTAGGCTGTATGTGAATGATCCTCTTAAGTGCTTCCATCACCTCCAATAACCTTGAATTAGAGTTATGTGAAATAATTGTGAAACAGACATTAATATCGATTTTGTGACCTGACATTAATAAGTGTTTTGCAATGGATGATGCTGGATTTCTATTCAGATTAATCGCGTTGGGATTTTCTATATGATTTAGTAGCCATTTTGGAACATGTTCTTTTCGACACCATTGGAACATTCTGTTGGTTCTACCTATATAGGTGTCACCACAGCTGCAGGTGAACTTGTAGATACAGTTTGAAATGGAGTCCACAGAATTTCGTCCTTTAATCGTAGGTACAGCGATCGAAAATGTTCGGAATGTGAGAAAAATAGATGCGGCGTAGAATGTGCGTTTGATGGCTGACCGAAGTCTTTGAGCTGTCAACTGCATAATCTGATCACCATTGAATGGTAGGTTAATAAAGATAGCTTTCTTTGGTACCGAAGCTGTCTTTTCGAGATGTGGTTTTTCTTTACTGTGACAAGTGATAAAGTTCTCCGGATGACCATTAGCTAATAAAACTGAATGTATATGTCGAAACTTATCCATCCCTGTGTCCCTCGTGCATATTTTTCTGGCCCTTGAGAACAAACATTTCACTAGGGGACGTTTATACTGGATAGGAACAAAACTGGTGAAATGAAGATATTGTTCACTCCATGTCTGTTTACGAAAAATAGATCATTGAATCGTTCCATCATCTCCCCTAGTCACAGTATTATCCAGGAAACCGAGTTTGTTATTCGATTCCAGTTCCGAAGTCACTCGGATATTTGGATGAATATGATTAAATAGGGTAATAGAGTTTTCAATAGATTTACTATTATTACCAATAATGAGAGTATCATCTACATAACGTTTATACAGCATAAATTCTCCAAGCATATCTTGCATTTGTTTCTCTAATTTCGACATGTATATATCTGCTAACAGGGGCCCAAGAGGGCTACCTATCGCAACACCATCGATTTGTTTGTATGCCTTTTCTTGGAAGGTGAATCTAATATTTTCTGTACACATTAAGATGATGTCTCTGATGTAAGTTATAGGAATAGGTAAGTTTATCTCATTCCTTGTGATGTAATCGCAAATGAAATCAACAGTTTCATTTATTTATTTTTTTTTAATTTTTGGTTACAGCTTGATGCCACACCGTATTTTTAGTACAGGTATGGAATTTTCAGCTTGGATATCGGTAGCCCAAATTTTGCAGGCCGACCATAGATATCAGGTGTGCGTCGGCAGGGGATCGAACCTCGGACCATGTGCATGGTCGGCGAGAGTCCTAACCACTGTGCCACCGACGCATTAAGGGGAACATTGGTGAATAAAGGTTCTATGTCAATCGAACACATAACCTTTTCCTTAATGTTCAAGCTGTCTAGCATATCTGTCAGATCAAATGAACTTTTTACAGAACGATTTGACAATGAGTCTCTTACAGGCGTAAGGACCTCTGTAATCCATTTTGCGATTTTATGGTATGGAGAACTCGACATGTCTAGGATGGGTCTCAGTGGGTTCCCAGTTTTGTGGATCTTCAGAAGGCCATAAAGCCGGGGAATATGTGACCGAATTGCTTTAAGTTATTCATAAAGTTTTTCATTTATAAAACCATGCATCAGTGAAATCTGAAGCTGACGGCTGATCTGCTTTTCCACAAGCAGCACATTATCAATCAGTAGCATTGTCCAACAGAAAAATTTGGACTGATCTTTGAGGATATATCATTCATTTTATTTTGCTGTTTTATCGCTCTTCACTTTTTCCCTGGTGAATCATTTCTCGCTCTTGTTAATTTAATAGTCTCACTTGTAAGCTGATACACACACTATCAGACGGTAAAATGACAACAACTCATAATGTCATATATGTCCAAACCAAGTTCACTTTTAACGGTTTGAAAAAATTTGGGCATTCCGTATATGATATTCATTATAATAAAGGTTAAGATATGTAGATGATACTTTTGTAGTACTAAAACGAGATCTACACAATTCATTCCTGAAGAAAATAAACTCTGTATCTCCCAGAATCCAATTCACTTCGGAAGCAGAATCAGACGTCGGTGAACTACCATTTCTAGACTGCCTAGTTAAAAGAAGGGAAAACGGACATTTTAGTATATCCATATTCAGGAAGAAAACCCACTCAAATAAATATTTAGACTTCAAGTCATCACACCCCATCAGCGCAAAGATTTCAGTTGTTTCAAGTCTTCTTAGACGAGCACACTCTCTGATAACCGACGAGAAAGAAAAAGAAGAAGAAATATCAAACATTACTGAGAGTCTCAAGCAAAACAACTACACAAGGAACTTCATCAACAAAATCAGCGCAGACATTAAGTATGGCCAAAAATGCATTCTGAAAACATGGACCTCGACAGTCGTCATTCCATACAGAGCAGAGACGTAAGACGATATCAGAAGAGTACTCAGTCAGCTGGAAATTAGAGTTATCTTCAAAATATCAGACACACTATGAAACAACCTTGTTCATATTAAAGACCAAATCCCTAAAGATTCTCTATCTAATTGTGTCTATAAAATAAAATGATTGGAATGTGATGCGATATACATCAGACAAACATCTCGAGAAACAAAAATCAGAAGAAATGAACACCGTGGAGCATCTGTTCGACCACCGAGAAATCCTGTTGAACTACAAAATCTTGAAAAATCATCAGCCATAGGTCTGCATGCTATAGAATCAGGCCACAAAATTGATTTTGACAATGTTGAAATAATCCAGAAAAACTTCAGAAATCACAAAGAACGTCTAATATCAGAAGCACTTCATATCAAGTGGAATCCAAATTGCCTGAATAGGAATGACGGACTAAAACAGAATATGACCTGGTTACAACACCTCCCTCCCCCATGAAGTGACAAAATAAACACGAATGTGATATGCACTTTAATTATGTAAACACACGCTGCTTTTATAATCTTATACACTTATCAAATCCAACAATCTACACATGATGGTTTTGTTATCTTTACCAATTCAGCAACTTGACAACTAAAAAATGCCCCCAGACAGAAGAACGATGATCAAGTTAGTAAACTTTATTTTGATATCCTAACAGATGTACTATTACCTTTGTTATTTGGTTTAGTTATCTTCATCGCTATTTTTACTTTCAATATGTCCCTTTAACTTGACCTATGTCTATTTTCTCACCCCCTAACTGTTTGTTATATATATGCTGAGATTTTGTAAATTCCGGTTTAATAATACTGCTTTGATATAGCTATTAGCAGCATTAAATAGCGAAACGTCAGTAAAAACAGTAATATCGTTTTGTTTTTCATTCATTCAATGGGAAATACAAGAAACCTTTATTATAACTCATAATGTCGTCTAGAAATGTTAATTAAACACACTGAAATTTGCCTAGAATCATACATTTCATCATCATGTTCATCATCATCATTGGGGAAAAAAATCAGACAGGGAGACATCCATCAGGCATTCTTCACATTGATATGCCGAAGAAGAGAGGGGAAGAAGAAGATAAACAATCATCAACAATGCTAGGCACACTGGGAATACAAAAAATATGAGATGAATATATGTGTATATAACTGTAATTATTAATGTCAGTCAAATATTGTGTATTTACAGACAATGAAATGATACCCACAGAGTAGGCAATACACAACACACCAACCCACATTACATATATATTTACATATACGTATATAAGAGTATACACAGATATAACATAACATAGTTCAGCATTTTCCTAACTGTGACAGACAGTTGGTTTATTGAAGATGATAGGCAGTAAAGAGAGATATTTACAAATTCCAGTTAAAATGACTACAGAATTTTTTCTCTCCAAAGGATTGTCTATAATTAAACTTCCTCATTTAACACGCCACCAATTAGTGACAGAAAACATATTGTGAAGTTATGATACACTTCACCGATTTCCGTAGAGTTTTTTTTTAATTAACGATTTCTGTTGCCCACGTGGAATTCATCCAGAACATCATTCAGAGTGCAGATGTAGTCCCATCAGTGGTTATAATGATTAACGTAATAACAACAAAGTAGTTCAGCGAAGAGTCTCTTTTCGGCGAATTCATTCACTTAGCTGTACAGTCGCAAATATATATACAATTGTTTTGTGTGTGTGTGTGTACATTAGGTTTGACAAAATCAAAATAACAGTTAGTGTGGGTTGTTGATTATATCATCAAGATAATGAAGAAGTTAAAATGTGTGATTAATACTCAAAGTTGTAACTAAGTGGGGTGAAGATTGGTAAGATGTGAGTAGGGTTACGTAATATGGACATGTTTAGAAAGATTAGATGCTAGTGAAGGAGTTTGGAGACAATTATGAAAATAAACTAGATAATAGGTGAAAAGATTGAATGGGTTAGTTACTAAAAATTGTTATACGAAAATTACGAAAAAAATTTCATAACAAAATGTTGATGACAAATAAACTTGGAATTAAACCCACGGTAGTAGGAGGGGGTGGAGAAGTTTCTTCTGTGTGCATAACTCAGGCTTTTCCATCCAAATCGCTAAGGCTTCAGCAATACAAAGTATACGGAAGCTTGCCGATTTTGGAAGGCTTCTTTTGACTTTATAGATGACTTTGAACGACTTCTCCTTGCAAATCGAATGACCAGTGTTGAGTATATGCTCAATAATGGCGCTCCTTATTGCTCCGTTGTTACCTTTCCGTAGTCAGGCGGGGTAGTGTTCTTGAACTCTTTTAGATAAAGCACGCATCGAACGACCTATATACCTCGCTCCACAAGAGCAGGTGAATTGGTAGATACACATACATGGAAGTGGTCAAATGCGATAGTTTATCTTTAGAGTAGTTGAAGAACAATGGCCGGGAGGAAAATGTCAGTCGTAGTGTGGCAGCAAAGAATGTCCTTCTGAGAGCAGTAGATATCCTCTTCTTCAAGGTGTCAGCCAGAAGGTCACCTTTGAAGGGTACATTCATGTAGACCATCTTCTTCTGCACTGTAATGGGTTGTTCTTTGTACGTCCTAGGCTTAATGTGCTTGTCTATAAAACGGGGTGGGTAGCCATTCTCGAGCAGTGTCTTTCTTAAGAGGGCGATCTCTTCCTCTATTGATTCTGGACTACAGATTTTTCGGATTCTAGTCGCCAGAGATATTATCAAATTTCGCTTGCGACTTATTGGTACCCAACTGTAGAAGTTTGTCAACTGACCGTTCCATGTAGGTTTTCTGTGTACTGATCTGTTCAAGGTACCATCGGTCTTCTTACTTAGACGAACGTCCAGAAAGGAGATTGTCTCATTGGTTTCTACTTCGATTGTAAATTTAATGGCAGGGTGGCAACTATTGAAAACTTGGAGAACAATATTTTGATCAAAGGTGACCTTCTGGCTGACACCTTGAAGAAGAGGATATCTACTGCTCTCAGAAGGACATTCTTTGCTGCCACACTACGACTGACATTTTCCTCCCGGCCATTGTTCTTCAACTACTCTAAAGATAAACTATCGCATTTGACCACTTCCATGTATGTGTATCTACCAATTCACCTGCTCTTGTGGAGCGAGGTATATAGGTCGTTCGATGCGAGTTTTATCTAAAAGAGTTCAAGAACACTATCCCGCCTGACTACGGAAAGGTAACAACAGAGCAATAAGGAGCGCTATTATTGAGCATATACTCAACACTGGTCATTCAATTTGCAAGGAGAAGTCGTTCAAAGTCATCTATAAAGTCAAAAGAAGCCTTCCAAAATCGGCAAGCTTCCGTATACTTTGTATTGCCGAAGCCTTAGCGATTTGGATAAAGAAGGCTGATTGATGCACACAGAAGAAACTTCTCCACCCCCTCCTACTACCGTGGGTTTAATTTTAAGTTTATCTGTCATCAATATTTTGTTATCAAATTTTTTTTGTAATTTTCGTATAATAATTTTTAGTAACTAACTCATTCAATCTTTTCACCTATTATCTAGTTTATTTTCATAATTGTCTCCATACTCCTGTAGACTCCTGTAGACAAAGATGCTACAGAAACTTCAGCGTGAACAATCTCCTTGCGTCAAAAGAAAAAGTCTGTGTGGGGACATGGAATGTCCGCACCATGTACGAGACTGGCAAAGCTGCCCAGATCGCAAGCGAAATGAGGAGATACGGAATACAAGTATTGGGGATCTGCGAAAGCAGATGGAACGGAAACGGACTCACCAAATTGTCAACAGGTGAGTCAGTGATTTACTCCGGTCACCCAGAAGACAACCACACACACACACACCGAGGGCGTGGCTATCATGATGTCACCAAAGGCAACCAAGGCTCTGATACAATGGGAGGCGATCTCACCCAGAATAATGACCGTCAGATTCAACTCCAAAGGAAGAAAAGTGTCAATTATACAGTGCTATGCACCGACAAACAACGCAGACCTCGAAAAGAAAGAAGAATTCTACAGACAACTACAGGCAGCAATAGACAATACTCCAGCTGGTGACATTAAAATACTAATGGGAGACATGAACGCCAAACTTGGACCAGACAACACAGGAAGGGAACTCATCATGGGTAAAGAAGCTCTGGGAGAGATGAATGAAAATGGAGAACTCTTCGCCGACTTCTGCGCCTTCAATGAACTAGTGATTGGTAGCAGCGTATACAAACACAAGGATATTCACAAGGCTAAATGGGTGTCACCAGATGGGCGAACCAAAAACCAAATTGACTTCATCACAATCTCGAGGAAGTGGCGGCGCAGCCTACTGGACACAAAAGCAAGAAGAGGAGCAGACATGGGCTCAGACCACTACCTCGTACAAGGAACAATCCAACTCAAATTAAAAGCTTTCAGAGAAACAGGAGCTGCAGATAGACCACAAGCCAAATTCAACAATCAAAAACTAAAGGACCAGGATACAAAGGATATCTTTACTGCAAGCATAAAGGACAAAGCTGAGACACAAATCAACATTAGCGAAGAGGTCAGCGTCGAAAAACACTGGGACAACCTGAAAGCGGTATGGAGCGAAACCTGCATGGAAGTTCTGGGCAGAAAGAAGAGACAGGACAAACCGTGGCTCACTACGGACACTTGGAGGCTAATAGAAGAGAGAAGGATGGTGAAACAAAAGATTATCCAGTGCACCGACGAGCAACAGAAACAGGAGTTGAATGCAAGCTACAATACACTGAACAAAGGAGTAAAGAAGAGTGCCAGAGAAGACAAAAGAAAGTATTATGAAGCCATGGCCAATGAAGCAGCACAAGCAGCAGGCAAAGGAGACCTCGCAACACTCTACCAAACAACTAGGTATCTCTCAGGCAAAAATTCGTCACAAATCAAGCCGGTGAAGGATGACAATGGAAATTCACTCAACAAAGAAGCGGAGCAAAGGAAACACTGGACTGAACACTTCAAAAGACTCCTAAATCGACTACCACCTACAACGCGCCCGGCAATACCAACAACGGAGACAGAGCTACCAGTGAACACCAACCCCCCGACGAAATCAGAAGTCCTGAAGGCAATCAAGATGCTAAAATCTAGAAAAGCAGTAGGACCAGATGGAATCCCAGCAGAAGCATTGGAAACGGACCCAGATACAACAGCGGACTTGATGACGCCACTACTGGAGAAGGTGTGGAAAGAAGGCTAAGTACCCGAGGATTGGAAGAAAGGATACTTATTCAAACTACCAAAGAAAGGAGACCTAAGTCAATGCAAGAACTGGCACGGAATTATGCTCCTGTCCATCCCAAGCAAAATACTAAGCCGCATCATCCTGGAAAGGATCAAACAAGCCCTGGATGAAAAACTTCGACCAGAACAAGCTGGATTCAGGAGAAACAAGTCATGTATTGATCAAATCGCCACACTACGGATCATCATTGAACAAAGTTTGGAATGGCAGTCACCTCTCTATCTCAACTTCATCGACTTTGAAAAGGCCTTCGACAGCGTCGATCGAGAGGTGATTTGGCAACTACTTCGCTACTACGGGGTGCCGCCGACAATTATACATCTCATCCAACAGTTGTATGACAACGCTGCATGCCAAGTAATCCACAACGGGAAGCTCACGGAATCCTTCGAAGTGAAGTCTGTCTGTCTGTCTGTTTTCGACATAGAACTTTGCAAATATCTGCGGCAGTTCAAGTCGCCACACTCCCTCCATGTAGCACACAAAGCAAGAGAAGAAAGTAGGAGAAATGCATAATATAGACAGTAAACAGAGGTGTGAGACAAAGGAGTAGCAATAACGAAGAACAAACAGTTTCATTGGAAATCATAAGTCACAAGGAGTGGATGCATCTGCGCCACTGAGAACGATTTTGAGGCATGTCACCAATTGTTTCCAACCATTGGTTTTTACCGTCCCGAGGACCCCAACCAGGAAGTCTACATCTCCCTACGTGGCTTAGACTAACTGTTGTGGATTTCATTGACTGGTGTCATGTTTTGGTTTGACCGCCGCTAGTTCTTTTCCATCCTGACCCTTTATCAGCTAACATTGCCCGTCGAGGAAGGCGATGACTAGGCATACGTAACACATGTCCCAACCATCTCAGTCGATGTTATTTCACAGTCTCATCGATTGATTTCCCAGCCTTACCTAGCACTCGACGGACGCCTAACCTCAATATTGCTTACCTTATTATACCACTTCACGCGGGAGATGGAACGCAGACACCTATGATCGAAGACAGATAATCTTTTCGTGTCTTCTGCTCTCAATGGCCAGGTCTCACAGCCATAAAGGAGGACGGAGCGGACTGTTGAGCAGTACACACGCCCTTTGGTCGATAGTCGGATATCGCGTCTACGCCAGAGACGGCGTAAACTGGCGTATGCGAACCTATGCGAACCTTCGAAGTGAAGACAGGAGTAAGACAGGGTTGCCTACTATCGCCAATGATTTTCCTGATTGCAGTAGATTGTATAATGCGACAGACAGCGGGCAATGAGGAAACAGGCATAAAATGGACTCACACAAAGAACTTGGAGGATCTTGACTTCGCCGATGATATATGTCTGATTTCCCACAAACTGGAAGATATGCAAGCGAAAAGTAACAAGTTGGCAGAAGAAGCATCAAAGTTAGGACTCCAGGTGAACATAGAGATAACGGAGGTGATGAAGATTCCTGGACAACACCACCAACAGCCACAGCAACAACAACAGACAGCAATCAGCATAAATGGAAAGAACCTGAAAGAAACAACCTCCTTTACCTACTTGGGAAGCATTGTTTCAACTACAGGCGGAACTGATGAGGATATCAAAGCAAGGATCGGAAAAGCAAAACAAGCTTTCACTACTCTCAAGTCTGTGTGGAGGTCAACAACATTCAGCATCAAAAATAAGATCCGGATTTTCAACTCCAATGTGAAGTCAGTGCTACTATACGGATCAGAGACTTGCACTGCGCGTCATAAAGAGCATCTCAAACAAGCTACAGACCTTCATTAACAACTGTCTTCGCTCAATACTCAAGATCAGATGGCCGGAAAGGATCAGCAACAGGGATCTCTGGGAGCGAACCAACCAGGTACTGATTGTGAAACAAATAGGCAGGAAGAAATGGAGATGGATTGGCCACACTCTGAGGAAACCAGCAAGTGACATCACTAGACAAGCCATTGCTTGAGTGGAACCCGAAAGGGAAGCGGCGAGTTGGTCTCAGTGCATGGGTGACTTGGAGGAGGTCATGTGAAGAGGAGATAAAAACGTGTGGGCAGACTTGGAGCCAGGTGAAAACTCTAGCAGAGAACCGAACGCAATGGAGACGCATGGCTGCAGCCCTATGTTCCTCTAGGAACTAAAGGAAATAATAATAATAATGTACACACACACACACAAAATTAATTGTACATATTTGCGACTGTACAGCTAAGTGAATGAATTCGCCGAAAAGAGACTCTTCGCTGAACTAATTTGTTCTTATTTCAATATCTTAACGTAATAACGTAGGACAGAAAGTCTTTCAGAAAATAAAACTAAAAAGGGAACATGAGTGAGAGTAGCAAACAGCTAATAACAAGTGACACTGGTTAGAGAACCATTAAAAAGAAGGAAGTATTACACAAGTATTTCGGCCCAGTCTAGGATTCTTTAGCGATACGCACCCATTTGCACTGTGGTAAGTGGATGCATTAAAATCAGGTTACAAGGAAAGATGGTTGGCTGTTTAGGTATTGAAAGCTAATCGAGATGCCCGTGAATTCTATCTTTTATTAATTTGTAACATAGCGAAACTAGTGAATAGCTCCATTTTAGTAGAATATTCATAGATGTTGAATAAAAAGTATATATTTATAATACAGGCCTTTCAACCTGTCTTGTTGTTGCAAGTTGGCCTACATTGCAGGCAGTACCACGTTCCCATTCACTCAGTAATTTTGAGTTATGAATGATTGTTATAACAAATTGAAGTTTTAAATATAGAAAATTGATGAGATGATGAGATTACTACGCGAAACTTAGACATCGGGATTTCTGTTTCCACCTTGAAGGAACTTATTTTAAGATGTAAAAGGAATGTTCATTTCTTATTCCATAAGGAATATTATAGACAAACTGATGATATAGCTATGGGTTCCCCATTAGTTCAAATTCTGGATGTTTTTTCTCGGCTAGGCTAGAGAACGGATCACTGGAAGGAGTTATTAGGGACTTGGATTTCTACTGTCGATATATGGATGATAAATTTCTGGTAATAAAAAACGAGAATGCTGCAATGAACATCCTTGACAAATTTAATGAGGCCCATTCAACAATAAACTTTGCCATAGAGAAAGAAAGTAATCACAGTATCTTATACCTAGATGTCTTTACGGCAAAGAAGGAAGATTTATTTATTTATTTTATTTTGATTATAGTTTAACTCCACACAGTATTTTTTGATATAAGTATGGAATTTTCAGCATGTGATATCGGTAGCCTAAATTTAGCAGGCCGACCAGTGAAGTTGTGAAATAGTGCTTAAAGGGAACCTACAGCAACAGGTCAGTACACTAATTTTTTGAGTTCTGTATCTTTGAAATGTAAACGTAACCTGGTAGTGTTTGGTTCATACAGCTAAATTGATCTGTTCAGATGACTGCCTCAAGGAGGAGCTTACGATTATTAGGGAATTACTTAGAAAAAAATGGTTATCCACATTGGTTCATTGAGAAAAATATGTAGTCTTTTTTGAGTAGTATGCAAAAGAACAACGGGGGAACCAGAAAGAAGAATGAGCAGAATACACGAATTAACAAACTGTAAGAGGAGAGGCTGATTTATACTAGCAGAAAGTCTCAACTTCTTTATGCAATAAGTTGTGAATTGGCAGAAGTTAGAAATCATGAGCTGGCCACTGGATCGGGTCCCAGTGGCTCAGTGGTCTACGAGCTGGCGCACCTTGTAACCAGAGGGTCCTGGGTTCGAACCTTGGCGGTGAGTGCGTACTACTGAAGAGTTCCGAACTAGGACGAAACAGCTGTCCAGTAGTTCCAGGTTTTCCAGTGGTTCTCTAACTGATGTCGGTCTGCTCATGATGAAATCCTCCATCCAATCAAATGAAAAAATTTCTTAGAAATCAACAGGATATGAGACGACCAACAGAGATTCGAAGAGAAACTAATGCCGAGATTTGAGATATTCTCAATTTACTCAATGCCACAGTGCCATCAATATTACAGAAATCATGGAACTGAATCAATCCACTCAGATCTTGTTCGCATCTGAAATTAAAACCGACAATATAACATTTAGATGACTTTAATTTAAGTACGTTTAAGATAGACCATTTGTTAACTTCAGACAAAAATGTATTCATATAAGAACAGTCCAAAGCAGAAATTGCAGACAGAGAAATATCTAGGTCATCGGCATATTTAATGAGTTTAACATTGGAACAATATGGAGGGTCACGAAAAAAGATAGGGAAAAAGAATTTAAAGGGTACAGGCAGCGCCTTGAGATACACCAGTCTCCGTTGGCAACGAAGTGGAGCACTTTCCGTTCAATAATAATGATTTATTTGCACTATAGTGTTCTAGAGTATGTTTTATATTCTTCAAAGAACGTTTGTAGTGTGTGCTACTGACAGGATGTATCAGTAGTATATATATATAAATAGATGTTCACCGGCACAAAATTATCAAACAGTGGAAAGACAGATTTGACGTCAAAGAGAGCAAATGAACCAGTATTGAGGCAAAACATGGAAGACATGAGGAGAAACACAACACGGGAGATCTCGGCATATGACGACCTTCATGTAAGTTGCAGATAGTTTCCCTATATGTGAGTATATATTAAAATCATAATAAACCTTCCGTTAGCAAGTCTCTTATCTTCTACCGTTATATTTTTACGATTTGTATTGATTTCATACATTTATTCCCTTAATGAATTTGAAAAAAGGAAGAACTACAGTTTCAGCAGAATAAAAAATGGTACCATCTTTTATTTCGTTGCCTTCTCGTCAGCTGTTTACAGGGCAATGATATTTTAACATACTTGCACAGAGTTCATTTTAAACAAAAATCAATCGATCAATATACACATACACTAATAATATATATATGCAATATTGAACACAATTCCGAGCAATAATAATCATACACAATGAAAACTTTTCAGCATTTCGCATTCAGATGAAAAATATCCAGTTACCAGGGCAAAGAAAGACTGATAACCGCTTCTTTCTCAAACCACAAATCAGGTTTCAGGCACTTGATGGAAATGGCTTCAGAAAACTTAAGGAGAATTGAGCTATTTCGCTTACTGATAATTTTGAACAACATTTCAATGTCCATCTCATGACCCGTATCAAGAAGATGCCTGCCGATGGCACTGTTTAAAGCATTTGTTCCTTTTAGACGTACGCTTTTTGGTACATGTTCAGAAAATCGTAGATATGCCCTTTTTTCTGTTCTTCCAATGTAACTGCTCCCGCAGATTTCGTTTGTTTTTTGCCAAGAAGATGGGTACGTAAAAATTATCTATTTTCGTTTCCTGAAAATTAAATATATGGTCAACTAAACTACTTTTCATCTGGGAATTGTAATTTTTCTTCACTTCTTATTCAATTAATTTAATTGTTACTTTCTTAAAATTAGCAGATCCTTTTCTGAAACAAATTGTGTGTGTGTGTTTCAACTAACTATTTATTTGATATTTGAAATAACCAGTAATCTTAATTGCAGAAATCAATTTTATTATTACCGGGTGATTAATGGTATGAAATAAACTAAAAAATTTACTGGGACAAATTGAAAGGCTGATTTATGTAGATTTATGAGATGAGCTTGAAGAGTGATTAAATTATAACGCAAATATCTTTGAGAATACAGTCAAAACCACTTGAAGAGTCTGGAATTGGGACGAAACAGCTGTCCGGTACTCCAAGTAATTCGATTGGTTCACTAACTGCTGTCAGCTCGGGATCAAGCCTGTAGGCAATCAAATCCCTACAAACCAACACTTGATGAGAAATGTGAACTGTTTGTATCTATTGTAACGGTTAAATTTTGTTCGGTTATGGCCTGAACTCAAGAAACTGATCTCTGCGTTCTATTTTATAACCGATGGAACTTCGTTGAGACACGTGATATCACGAAACGTTCCAAAAGTAGGGAAAAGGCGATTGTTCTTTAATATTTTAGTGATTCTATCAAGAAACTATAATAACAGCACAACTCAAATTTAACCTGAGGCAGCTGTACAAGCAATGTAGGTTTCTAAATACAAAATCACTAATCTTTTGGAGCTGAGTACATCGGCCGTACCATGCTCAAACTTCAAAAACTCGCTCGCGAACACTACTCATCCTGGCTAGTAAAAGGAGACCAAAAACGTGTATACAGTTCAGTGACAGAACATCTGGTCAACTCAGGACATTCAGCCCCTTTCGAAAAATCCTTCAAAGCAAGATTCAAACAAACCTATCAAAGGGAGTGAAATCAAGACATCTGGGCATAGCTGAGGCGTTAGCTATCCAAAATCTCAAACCCACTCTTTGTATCCAAAGGAGTTACGTCCATCTCCTGTCCCTGCCATGACCATCATAAACAGGTAAATTTTTTTAGTATTGAACATCCCATCACCTTTCTTATCTAAACTTCCTGTTTATTCATGTTATTTTAAGTTTTTCTTAATCCCTGTCTACACTACCATATTTTCATATCCACACTTCCTGTTTATTTTGTCATTTTACTATTTCTACAAATTTAATCCCTGATTGCATAAACAATTATTCATCACATTAGTTTTTTATCCAAACATCCTGTATATTTTTGTTATTTCTACATTTCTAACCCCCAGTTGCACAATGTCAATCTTCTTAGTTATTATGCTACTTTTTTTGAGTTTTATCCGCCCCCACCCTGTTTATTATGGCATTCTAATTCCTAATTGCAATTTTTATTAATTTGACCCCTAACCGGAAATTATTCTGCGACTTTCCCATCCATTTGAATTAAATACACCAATGTACAGCCTAGATGATGACTTCGTCGAAAAGAAAATTTTCTTCGCTGCTACTGCCTTTTTATTCCCTATGATCAAATGTGTATATTCCGTGATTTGAAAAGCCACTTCTGTGAAACGAAATTAGTTAACCAAAGTTCGACTATAAAACGTATCTGAGAATTGAGGAAAATATTCCCTACAAGGTGGGATGAAAAGCTCTGCCCACACAAGAACCACTCACTAAGGCTTCTCGGGGTAGAATGACTTTCAAAACAAACTCGTATATCGCTTAACAACACACTGTCAGTGTACAAATGACCACAGAGAGAAGTTTTACAATGAAAGACTAAAAGGGACTTAGGCAAACAATAAGGGTCAAAAATCAATATGTGATGTAATAATGTCACGTTGATTATTATTATTGTTTCCTTTAATTCCTTGAAGAACATAAGGCTTCAGCTATACGTCTCCATTGCGTCCCGTTCTCTGCAAACATTTTCACCTAGCTCCACGTCTGCTCGCATGCTTTCATTTCCTATTCATATGACCTCCTCCATCTCATCCCCTAACTGACGACTAACTCGCCGCTTCCTGTTCGGCTTCCACTAGAGAACGATGGCTTGGCGTGTGATGTCACTCACTTGATGGTTTATTTTCTCAGAGTATGGTCAGTCCACCTCCATTTCTTCCTGAATAATAGTTGTCAAGTCGATGATGCACAGTGGAAAGGAAAAATGTATAGTAGTTGCAAGGTTAGTTGAAATGTCTAAATAAGGATAAACATCATAAATATATTGTCCACTAGGGATTTTCAAACAATTTGTCCGTTACATTTATGTCATGATGAGCTGTGGCAATTCTACTAGAAATTAGGGAAAGTAAAGTTATTCGGTTCCTCCATTCAGTCTGATTGTTATTGGAAGTTCACAAGTTGATATTAACGCGGCATTATTTCTTAGTTACTGGAAGACAGTGTATACACCAATAAGAGTAAAACAGTAGTGCTTTCTGACCGCCAGCCTTCTATCCAGTATCAGCAGTTCCAAGTTCTCTGAGATGGTGAACTACCTAACTTGGTAACCACCTTGCAAACCTGACAAATATAATTCAGGACTGATCGCAAAATGAAAGTAATTAGAAAACCATTGGAAAACCCTGAAGTACTGGATAGCTGCATCGTCCTAGTTTGGGAATCATCAACGTAACACACTCACCAAGGGTTTGATCTGGTGTCTTTCCACTTACGTGGTGAATTCATGCACCGTTCAGATACTGGAACCGTATCCAATGGTCCAGGAATTCCGAATTCAGCCAATTCGTGATACATATCTAGCTCAACTACCAGTCAGTGTCACAGGCAATTAACCATCCTCTCGCCAAAATTAACACATAGGACTAAAATCTCGAAATTGGATACTCTTTACTAACCAGTGAATGATACAGATGTAACCGGTTTTAAAAGAAAACTTTAGTCAACTTCCAACAAAACAGCATAGTTAAACAATGAAGAATTTAATCAGGTTTCACAGATATTACTCGAATGAAGTCACATATAAGTAGTATGTTATTCGAAGTGAATGATATTTGTTGAGGTAGCATGTATGTTGCATTGCGCTAAGCCATTCTTCGCAAAAATAATAAAAAATGTTAAAAGCTGTTTATTTAAAGGACTTTGAATCATATGACTGAATATAAGCGGAGTGGCCAGATTATAATAACTAAACCCGACCGATTCGTAGTCTGAAATCTGGAAACCGATATTTGCCTTCTAATGCATAGTTGACCAAAACGCTCCTGAATTAATCACAGTCACAAAATGTCCCAGTGACAGGCGAACTGACGATTATTTGCAGTAAAATCTGTGGTAAGTATAAAAGAAGTACCGTAGAACAAAATTGCTTAGCCTTAATTCAACTGTAAGATGTATCTTAGAATCAAATTAAGTGTTGCCAACAAGGTGGCATTAAAAACTCTGTTAGCAAGAATCACTGATAAAACACTTCCCCCAGACAGTTCAAGGTCGAATTCCCCACGCTAAACCTTGACTTCTTTCAAACAAAATCTCATTCGTACAATAATTCATTGTCAACATTATCAAACGACAACAAAGAGAAGCAATAAAATTAGAGATTGAACAGGAATAAAGACAAATAATAAGGATCAGTTCAACAGATGACATGCAAATGTCAGAAGAAGGATATACAGTCTAGAAGAATAACAGATAACAGTTACAAAGTTAATTGAGTACGAATACTGCAACTAGATCGTTCAGAAGGGGTTTTCCAAACAATTAATCCGTAACACAGTCTGGTAGTATTGTGATGCAATTTAGACATACTGGTGTCTGTAATTACAAAAACAACTCAGGACCACAACTTGTATCTCCAAGTGGAGTGAAAAATAATTCAGAGTGTCTTCCTAGTGGGTTGTACCGATGAAGGGTACTGAAATGCGACAAAGCAGCTGTCTAGCACTTCTTGGTTTTCGATGGTTCTCTATATGATATCAGTTCGTGAATGAACTTGAAATTAATCATATCACAACAGATAGGCATTTGAAAATCTTTTCTTTATTTTATCGGACTTAGTCAGAGATGGAATCCTCGACAGGCGTCTTATTCCATCCTGGAGTCATTAACCAAATGTACTTACCTCTGTTCAGTGGTATTTCAATTAGGACTATAACCCATTACCTGTTGCCTCAAACACTCAAACATTATCCACCAAGCCACTAATCGAACAGAGACTAGTCATTTTGTCTCAGTGGTAATGAACGCAGGAAAATTCATAATTTCACTAAATAATAACTCCAGTAGCTGGGCAGGATTTAGGTGGTTTAAACTGATTCCGCCCACTGACATGAGCGGGTACGCGGCGAACAAGCATGGCCCCAAATCAGCGAAAAGTCCAAATTTTCAACCTGTTTAGAAAATACTGCTTAATGATTTGAATACTTATTGAATAATATATGCATCAGTGATTGATAAATTTCACAGCCTTACAAATGGTCTTATAGTGATACTCAATAAACTCAATTTTATGGAGACAACTAAACATCATCATACTTCTGCATCAATTAGGTAATCCTCAGAGACTAGAATTGATTGAGATGCTTTATGAGAACTGATGTATTCGGATCCTCATTAGATGCCATCCTACCCCAGGGAAGCATCAAAAACGGTGGTAACAGTGGATCATGGCAGCTGTATTTGCAAAGGATGGTATCGAATCTGGTTAAACCGGTTGGCAAAGCCAATGTGTTAGTACATAAGTACTGAGCTGGAGCCAAAAGGGTGTATGACTTATAAATTCTCTCAGACTGTTTAACGCCATCTTTATCGACTTTTCATGAAGACCTCATCTTCATTCACTTTGAGGTCGTTTCACATTTATGACCTTGTAACCAACAGATCCTAGGTTCGAAACCAGGTAAGTAGGTACTAATGATGAGTCCCGAATTGGGATGAAACAGCTGTCCAATACCCCGTGATTTTCAATGGTTTTCCAAATGATCTGTGGTCAAATCAAATCCATGCAAACTAATTCTTGAAAATTTAATCTGGTGCTCGCTAGTGAGTGACTGGCTACAGGATGAAGGTTCCTGGATTTCTAGTGAGAAGTCGTGACCCGTGGGGTCCTTACGATCGGGAGTGAGGTAAAATGTTTGACAATGACATTGGCTGATGGTCACGTTGAAATCACAAATTGGTCGAAGTTGGAGTAAATGGGCCACTGGATCGAGTTTCAGTGCTTGAATGGTCTACGAACTCGCCTTATGACCGGAAGATCCTGCGTTAAAACCCCCACTGGGTGTATACTGATGACGAGAGGCAGACTATGGTGAAACAGCTCCACAGTGGTCCTTGGTTTTCAATGGTTCTCTAACTGATATGAATCCGTGATCAAACTTGAAAAAAATGAACTCTTGAAGAACTAATTATAGTTTTCAAATCGTGCCATAATTCATTTATGAAGGAAATATTTTTCCGAAAAAATGGAATCAGACTGGGGAATAACGTCGAATACTTGATAGCATAATGCCTAAATATGCAAACTATTAAAATATATTATGCTGTGTAAAGTTAACATAAAGAAAATGAGTCTTAACACACTGTAACAAAATACAACTTCATTCGTTACTGAAAGCGTTTCAAAGCAAACTTCGGGTACTTTTGCTCGAAAACACTCATCTTATTTAGATACTCAGATAACATTACTCCGTCAAAAAGACTTTAAATGCTCTGTTCTTTCCGCAACTCCATAACAATCGTTTTTAGTCATGAGAAATGAGGTCTGCAAAGTCGGATGTGATGACAATTATTCATCAGAGACATCAGTTAGCAACAGTACTCTATATCTTAAATTGAAAGAAGTAAGAATTCCCGGACCACTGGATTCCATCTCACTGACTGAACAGTTGATGAGCTCACCTCATAACCAGTCGTTATTCGATCCATGGTGTGTCCGTGATTGCGCAACTCTTAAAAATCCTCAATGAGGACAAAAGGACTGCCCAGCACACATTAATTTTCAGAGGCTCTCTAGTTAATACTACTTGCGATCAGACAAATACCCACTAACTAATACTTGGAAACACCGCCTTCCGTTTTAATAATTTTTCACTTTTCAAAAAATTATAGACTGAAATAAACACTATTTTCTGAGTAATCATCGCATAATTCATCTTCATTTGATCAAGTCTTTTTATTTTCAGATTTTCTAACAATAAATAGCACAATAATATCACTATCCTATGAGTAGTGTAATGCTTTAGATATGATGGAGAAGATTTGTAGCTCAGGTGGGTGATTTTGACGTAGTTGTGTTCTCTGCGAAGATTTCATTGCCCTACTAGGCTACATCTTCAGCGCACACTTCAATTTGTTGAAGTGAGCTTTCAGGTTTCTCCACAAGTTTATTAATCATCTCTCCTGGTGGGTGAAATTGAACGTCATGATTGGATGTTTTCGAGTTTCTTCACACCATAAATGCTACTTGTATTTGTGTTGTTGTTGATTGTTTCCTTGACTTGACGTTTTACCTATTGTGTGTAAGATTTCCTTCTTATCTTTTGGTATATTTTGTCTGTGTAAATGTGTCTATTGATTGACGATTTACTAGATACCAGGCAGCATTCTGAAATTTCTCCAGCATTCTTAGTGTTTCCCCTGTTTAATATTTGAACTTTGTCCCGATCGAACTAATGTCCGTGGTTGTCTGTGTGCAGTCGGGTGACATGAGTGAGGGAGTGGATGTCATGTCTTTTGAGAGCTAGTTGATGTTCATAGATATGAAGATGAAGGGGATATCCATTTTGGCGAATTTAGTTAGTGTTTTTCGCTGCTGTTACAATTTATTTTGTAGATGACGTTGATTTTATCTTCTTTCTTTGAAGTGATTTTGTTGGTTTGTGTGCGACGTCAATTCCTAAAGGTTTGAATAGTCTTGGAGTGATTTCTGAGATGTCATTTATATATGGTAGGACGATTTTCTTTGTGCTTTCCTTAGGGACCTTTGTTTTGGTAGGTCGGCTTGGGAGTATATGTCTTTTTGTGAGGTTCCATGGATATCCATTCTCTTGGAAGATGTCCATGAAATATCTTTCTTCAATTTCCCTTAGCGTGGAAGTGCTGCAATGATTCCTGGCTCTCTTGAATAGTGTTTGTAAATAGCTCCTTTAGGAGGTGTTACTGGATTTTCGCCGTTGTAATTGAGTATTTGGTTTATGTGAGTTGATTTTCTATAAACTTGAGTTTCTAATTCTCCTTTGATTCATCGCTTGACTAATACGTCGCTCAGCTCCATGTATGCCAAAAGGCTCAACAGCGAAAGAACATTTTTAGACGTCTTAATCAAGCGAACAACCACAGGGGAATTAGAAACTCAAACTTATAGAAAATCGACTTACAAAGGACCGAACTTAAGCTCAAGGAAACAATCAACATCAATACAAATAAAAGTAACCTAGAGAGTGTAAAAAGAAACAAAAACAACCAGCAGGAGATATGACTACTAAACTCGTGGAGAAATCTTAAAGCTCACTTCAACCAATTGAAGTATGCCCTGAAGATTTAGCCTAGTAGGGCTATGAAATCTTCACAAACAAACTATCCAGTTCAGAGAAAACAACCGCATCAAAGAAAATAGTGTATTGCGTTTACCAGAAAATTTTGTAGAACACATTAAAATTTAGTAATTCCATTTATAATCTTCAATTATATCTTTTTTTTAATTCCTTCACGTTCCCAGTGGAACATAGGGCTTCAAGCTGGAGGCTTGAAATTTCTGCGGCAGTGTTTTATTTACAGGATGGGTTTGCTAGCTTCATGCCCAACCTTTCCTCTTTGCCAGTTCCATTACTGGCCTAGCGATGTAAATGAGTGCGTCGGCGGCCGGGGATCGAACCCCGGACCATGTGCATGGTCGGCGAGAGTCTAAACCGCTGTGCCACCTACGCACTATTAATTTTATCTTAAAAGCAGTTAAATTTATCACTCACATATACATTAAAACACTGCCCAAATCTCCTTCCAAACGTGAAACTAATACTTGTCTATTATTCCGTGTTAATTCACACCTGAAATATTTTAAGCAAACGCTTTAATGTACATTTGATCAAAACAAAAATGTATCATGAATATGCGTAGATCTATCTGTGTGTGTTGCATGTGTTTAAGTGTGCGTGCGTAAATGCCGCTAAATTTGCATTTGTACGCGTATACATCAACCCTATTAGGTTAAAAAAGAAATGCAATCCATGTTGTACATGAATTTAGGCTTGTTACTTGTCTATACTGATGATGATACTGTATCAAAGTTGTTATTATTATTATTAGTAGTAGTATCATTATTTTTAACCTGAATTATGGACATTACTTGCCATTGTAAATTATTCAAGGTGTATCAATGTATTTCCCTTAAGACATTGTGTGTCTACAGGAGGCATAACATTGAAGTGAGTTTTATTCAAGGTAGGCAAAAGATTATGCGAAAGAAGATAAAAACATTGTAAGGTTTGAAAAATGCCTGTGTTTTGTGAAAAATGTAGTCAGATCCCAGTCACTAAGGTTATTACGAGATGATCACTGATTGATATCAGTTAGAGAACCATTGAAAACCAAACAGGGAGTACTGGACAGGATGGAGTTTTAGTGAGAAGTCGTGACCAGTGAGGTTGATCCAGATGTCACGTGTGAGGATGGATGTCCCACCAATGACATTGGTTGGTAGTCGCGCTAAATCATCAGTTGGTAGAAGTAAGAATTCACGGGCTGGTCACTGAATTGGGTCCCAGTGGCTGAATGGTATACGAGCTAGCTCGCCTTATAACCGGAAGGTCCTGGGTCCGAACCCTGGTTGTGGGTGCGTACTGCCAGTGATTCCCAAACTAGGATGAAACAGCTATCCAGTAGTACTCCAGCACTGGTTTCCAATGGTTCTTTTACTGATATCAGTCCGTGATCACCTCGTAAAAACAAAACTGATCCTCACAAACCAACTATAGAGAACTAAGATTATTATTGTTGTTGTTGGTGGTGGTCGTGTTTGAAGTGATTTAATCGTCCTAATTCTTAGCATTCTCATGACTGTTTGCACATGAAATCTTCTTTTTACTGGAATTTGATTTGCCCTGCTGAAATATTTAACCATTTGTGTTTGTCTTCTACGTTTCGATAATACCAAAGAAACTGTGTAGTAGGTTCATCAGTATGATGCATTTTCATGATAATGAATTTTTAACATTGTAATATATTGATTACTATTGTTTTTTCTTTGGGTTCCGAGTGTCTTATTCTGTGCTGTTCTCTCTAGCTGGCCCCATGAATACAAATGGTTCTGCATATCCTATTTAGACGATCTCCTCCATGTCACCACCAGCTACATGCCCAAGTTGTCGTTTATCATTCGTGTTTTACTCGAGCGATTGACTGGAACGCGATATTGTTCGACGATCTTCTCAGCGTGTTACTGATCCTTATCCATTTTCTTTTGGTGACTTTTGGTGACGCTCCAAGTCTCTGAACACCGGCTACTTGATTGGCTCTGTCTATGCCCGTAAAAAGAAGGAAGGTCTCTACGAAGACTTCAGGCCACAGAAAAATATGTTGAAAATAAACCTATTCTTGGCTGGAATCGGCGAGACAAAAAGATGCAGCTTGGTGAAAGCCTTCTTCCTTCTCTGTGGAATTCAGTGCATATAGCTAAATGTTAAAACTGCAGCTCTAATCGTTAGGTTTCCATGTATGCACAAAGAGACAGACACCTTTACTGTCAACTTAATTACTTTCATAGAAAGTTTAGTAACAATCATCTGATTTCTTGTAATCAAACGATTAAAGTCAACGGGTTTCTTTTACTACATGTTTCATGCATAACCAGTTTAAAATCCATAAAGCTATTCAAATGACTTCATTTATGTAGCTTTTATGGAACGAAATTCAGCATCTTATGCGTGATAGCGATTGTAAACAGAAGTCTGTGATTTGAAATCAGTTTATTGGTCAAGTGGTAGGCAGCTCACTAATTGACTTATATGACTGAATCCTTAATGATGCCTTATCGCTTACAGTACGTGAGAAGTTTAACTGCATTTGTTTAGTGGTTCACAATAGAAGCATTGTACATAAGTAAACATTATCATTTTTAATATGTTATGTATGTTAGTGACATAAAAGTACTACTGAATAAGACTTATTCGTCTGGGATTTCTACTTACCAAGGAAAGTGTCATGAATCGTTTAACATTTTGTAAGAAAATGAACAAGCTGGATTCAAGAAAGGCAAATCATGTGCTGATCAAATTGCTACTCTAAGCATCGTCATCACAGAACAAAGCATAAAATGGCAGTCATACCTGTGCCTTATCTTGATCATTTTCGAAAAGGCCTTCCAAAGAGAGAGTCGATCGAGAAGTAATATGGAAATTACCTCAACACTACGGTGTCCAGTACCTCGGTTCGTTATCAACCTCATTCAACAGCTGGCTAGCTGTATGCCACGTGATCCACAACGGAGAACTGCCCGGGGTGTTCAGAGTGCATACAGGAGTAAAACAGGGCTGCCTATTATCATCAATGATATCCTTAATTGTGGTGTATTGAATTATGGGTCAGACTGTGCATGGGAGTGCGGAGACAGGAATACGCTGGACGACCGATAAGAAGACCTTAGAAGATCTGGATTTTGCGCATGGATGATTTGTGTCTAGTGTCACACATTCTCTAAGACTTGCAGTTGGAAGCCTACAAATTGTTAGAAGAGGCTGACAGCATAGACAGGACTTCAAGTGAACATAGGGAAGACAATGGTAGTGAAGATAACCAACCAACAGCAACAGTAACAACAACGAGCATCGATCTTCCTCAGTGGGAGAGATTTGACAGAGGATATATCCTTCACTCATCTGGCCAGGAAGCATCTTTTCAACCACAGGCGGCGAAAACGGATGAAAATGTCGAATCAGGCCATAGTCGGAAAGGCAAAGCGAGATCCACCTTCATCAATCTATAACCAGTCTGACAATCTGCACTGCATTCAGCCAGCCAGCCAGCATATACAACAAGATTTGGATTGTGTTCAACACAAATTTGAAGCCAGTTACTTCTTCTATACGGGTCATAAAATTACACTGCGCGTTACGAATAGGATTTTCAACAGATTACAATTTTTGTCAACAGCTGCCTTCATAGACTGCATACTAAAATCAAATGGCTGGCAGGCCAGAATGAATTCACAACAAAAAACTGTGGCTGGGAACAAACCAACAGGTGAGAGTCGATTGCTCATGAAATATACGGGAGAAAATGGGAACGGATTGACTGGGTGTATGTTGAGGAGACCTTCAAACGACACCACGTGCCAATCAGTGGGAAGCGATGGACGAGTCGTTGGTGCGATGGTGACATGGAGGAGATCGTTTGAGGAGGGGGAGATGAGAGATTATGCGCGATAGTTTGGCTAGCCAGCTGAAGTAGAGAGCAGAGAATAGAAGAAAGTTGAGATGTGTTGTTGAAGCCCTATGTTCTACATGGAACCCAAGGGAATAATAATAATAAGAAAATGATTTCTCATTGATAGGTTACTGGGAAATAAGAAATTTTATGCTGTACGGTACATAGTACAACACCCGAATAACTCAACTATAATATCATTGTCTACATTATTGAGTGACGCAGTGGAAAACATTAGTTTCTGTAGTGACCAAACCAGCATATTGTGGTCTAAACCCTGGAAAGGCAATCGTTGCGTTCTACTGCATAGCTAAGCAAAACTTCCTTTAGCTACTCTTAGTCCAAAAATGCCCCGGTGACATCGAAAATACAGTCATTCTCTATAAAATCTGAGATACTGCTTAACAATAAATACATATCAAAGTGCTAAACGGCCTTAGCCATGCCAGTAGGTGGCTTAACAGATTCAATGGTTACTCAGATACAAAAATAAGTCCTGATAATGATGAAGAATATTACTGACAACGTTGGATCGAAACTTCTTCAGCAGGATTCACGCACCAATATCAAATTTGCCACGGCAAACCTTAACTTCATTCAGACAAGATCGCAACCGTGAAGCAACATATCGTCAACACTATCACACAGCCACAAAAAGAAGCAATAAAAAAGGAGATTGCATGAGAAAAAAGACAAATAATAATAAGGGTTAAGTCCATAAGTGCTACACAAAACGTCAGAACATTGATATTATGCAGTTCAGAAGAAAAGAGGTAATAATTACACAGTTAGTTGGAATTTCCCAATAAGTATTGACGCTTTAAGTAGATCATTAAGAAGGGATTTTCCAGGTAACTATCCTCTTACACTTTCTTTGGTGTTTTTAATATATATATATATTGGTGTATGACATTAGATGAGAATGAAACCAGGATTGCGGAATTCCTTAACATTACATCTTCGCCTGATTCTCTGACATCTTTTGATATTTTTAGCGTGTATCATTTTGTTTACTTAAGAAGGTAGAATTTTTCCTAGAAACTCTGTTATTAAGAGACGAGTAGTTAAATTGTATAGGCAGAAGGCAAAACACGGAAGCCAAGGTATGTTTTCCATTGATCAAACCGCTGTTTATATATATATATATACAGCGGTATAGCAAAGAAAGAGATGAGAAAGAGAAGTATCCAACAGGTTAAAAGAAGAAAATGTTCATTTGCCTCCCATACAAAGGAGAAGCAGTGTCACAAAAGATTGACAAAAGGATGAAAGGAGCAATAAACAGAAGCCTTCTTGAAGCCAAGCTAGTGACGATATACAGCACTACATGCTCTATAAGCCAATCGAAACCCTGCTGATGTTACCTCCAACTGTATTTATAAATTTACGTGCATCTGCGGCAGCAAGTACATTGCAAGAATAGAAAGAGGGGTTTCTATACAGTTTTCAAATCATATTCCAAGAGACTTATGCTTGAAAGGAAGCACATATTTACAGAGTGCAATTACCAGACACCCACCATGTGGATACGGGTCATTTTGTCAAGATTTCCAAATCCTTCAAAATATTAAACATACAAAGGACAGCGAATCTGCTACGATTTGCTGAAGCAATTGCAATCAAACGTTTCAGACCAGACTTATGCACACAGAAAGAGAGTGTAGTCAATCTCTCACTACCTTGGTAACCGTATTACTTTCATTAAACTGAGCAAGTTTTCAATTTGATGAACTTTAACTTTCGCGAGTTGCCATTTTGACGTACAAGCTAACACTGTTTATTCGATTTTTCTGTTTTCCGTCTTCTCTCATCCCCACCCCTTTTTTTCATAGTTCGATAGTATATAAATTGATGTTCACTTAAACTAAAAATTGTAATACTTATATTCCGGATGCATTCATCTTATAATGTTTTCTCTATAACCATTCAAACATTGAAGTGTGAAATGTTATTATTTATAACCAGTGTAATTTCAGATAGTTTGCAACTGATGAGAAGCTGTGAAATAGAATGATATCTATCATTTTTTGCTGCAAATTCGGTCTTTCTTTCTCTATCACAATTTATCAAGGGAACCAAATGTATGAAATATACACTTTATATTCGTTAACCAATCACTGAGCTTGTGATTTTGGTTTACATTAAATAACATGAAATAGAATGTTCAAATTGATATATCGTACTCTGCTGCTAATGCTGTACTGAACTGTGGGAATATGTGAGAATAATATTCCGTTGGGATACATTGATCATTATCACACCACCTCAAAATATTCAGAATGATAATGTTTTGCTGTCTTCAAAAAGCCTAATAGAAACCACTGTCATATGCACTGACTATGAACCGTCAGTACAGTCTGTTATGAATTAACAGCCTTCGTAAAAGGCGGCTAAACTCCTTTTTTATACGCGGACAAAACAAATACAAACATATATGTATGCAAAACAGCATGATTAAACAAACAGCTGTTCAGGTGAAAGTAGTCGATGAAGGCTATTAAAAACAAATGAACCGATTAAGTAATGTTAGATTGTAAGAGAAGTAAATGAAACACGTTTATAATGAAGATAAGATTAAGGGATGATAAGAAAGGGGTTGAAAATATAAACAAAGGGTGGTGTAGAAGTCATTAGTTGGTTATGTATTAATAGGCCAACAAGGGAGGGATAATGGCTGTACGAACTTTTCTTGAATACATAGTTTAGGTTTAATAGTTCGAATGCCTATCGTCTCAGCTGTGTGCAATAAACGAATACGAAGTCTATTGGAAAGATTCGGTGGGATACGATGAATTACTTTGTAGGCTCTCGTTTTCTCAATTACATGACCACTATCAATTAAGTGTGACAAAAAAAAGGAGCTACGAATTGTTTTTGTCTGTCCTTTACCATACCACGATGGGAGGTGTTCACCAACACGTTGGCTAAGCTGTCTACTAGTACGCCCAATATAACTGCCACCGCAGGTGCAGTTGAATTGATAAATGCACACAGATGTGGCAGAACTATCAAGCTTATCTTTCTTTTGCGTCCCAATCATTCGTCGGCTAGAGAATGACAAACACAGGTGTGCTGCATAAAATGTTCTTCATATACTTCTTGAAAGTCTTTGGAATAGAATCTCACTTGATGAGTCACCATTAAATTGTAACTTAATAAATAGAGATTTCTTCCGTGCAGTCAGAGTCCCCGGTTTTTTCTCCGATGTTTTCATATGTTTCTTTATGAAACTACTCGAATAGCCCATCTCCATCAAGGAATCATGAATATATTCAAATTCCTTTTGTAAAAGGTCATCCGTACATATCTTTCTTGCTCTACTCGCAAGACATTTTACAACATTTCTTTTATATTTAATGGGCACGTAACTAAGGAAGTGTGTGTATTGCCCTGTGAAAGTGCTTTTTCTATACACGCTTCTCCCAAGTGACCCATCTTTTCTCCTACTTAGCAAGACATCCAGGAAACGTATTATATTCTCCTTCTCCTCTTCACAAGTAAAGGTTAGCGAGAGAGGAATTCAGTTCACACAAATTAATATACATATAAAATGCAGATAATTACTTAGTGTGTTATAACCGTCCCAAATTACGCAAGTAAAGACGTACAGAATTGTAGTGATGAAGTAGTCCTTTTTTGGGTATACAGTTGCTCACTCCACTTAAGAGTATGCCAACAGCCCTCCCGAGGGTACTTGCGGTGAGAAAAGGGAGATTGAAGCAAAGGATCTGAATGTGAATGTACGGATCAGGTACGAGCCAGAGATGATTGGCAGTAGTGGAAAGCAAGAAGCTGGAGAGGGAAGCTGTGCCGCCTGTACTGCGCGGTGAACAACACATAATGTGCAGTGAATTCATTATTTTTACTATTTTACAATGAACGTATAATCTGATATTTTTTTCGGCCTCCACACCTTTAAAGCCTTAGCGTCAGACCCTTGATCTACTTATCCGAATCATACTCGTAATAAGTTTAACCTAGCTAAAAACTCGATGTTGTTGTCCCCCGACAGATGGAATCCCCGCAGAAGCATTGAAAATGGACCCAGAGACAACAGCGGACTTGATGACACCACTACTGGAGAAGGTGTGGAAAGAAGGCAAAGTACCCGAGGATTGGAAGAAAGGATACTTATTCAAACTGCCAAAGAAAGGAGACCTAAGTCAATGCAAGAACTGGCGCGGAATTATGCTCCTGTCCATCCCAAGCAAAAAACTAAGCTTCATCATCCTGGAGAGAATCAAACAAGCCCTAGATGAAAAACTGCGACAGGAACAGGCTGGATTCAGGAGAAACAAGTCATGCATTGATCAGTTCGCCACATTACGGATCATCATTGATCAAAGTCTGGAATGGCAGTCACCTCTCTATCTCAACTTCATCGACTTTGAAAAGGCCTTCGATAGCGTCGATCGAGAGGTGATTTGGCAACTACTTCGCTACTACGGTGTATCACTGACAATTATACATCTCATCCAACAGTTGTACAACAATGCTGTATGCCAAGTAATCCACAACGGGAAACTTACGGAACCATTCGAAGTGAGGACAGGAGTAAGACAAGCTGGCTGCCTACTATCGCCAATGATTTTCTTGATTGCAGTAGACTGAATAATGTGACAGACATTGGTGGGCAATGAGGAAACAGGCAGTAAATGGACTCACACAAAATCCAACTTGGAGGATCTGGACTTCACCGACGATATATGTATGATTTCCCACAAACTGGAAAATATGCAAGGGAAAGGCAACAAGTTGGCAGAAGAAACATCAAAGATAGGACTTCAGGTGAACATAGAGAAAACAGAGATAATGAAGATTCCTAGACAAGAACAACAACATACAACGATCAGCATAAATGGGAGGAACCTGAAAGAAACAACCTCCTTTACCTACCCACCCGGGAAGCATCGTTTCAACTACAGGCGGATGGAACTGACGAGGATGTCAAAGCAAGAATCGGAAAAGCAAGACAAGCTTTCACTACTCTCAAGTCTGTGTGGAGGTCAACAGCATTCAGCATCAAAAATAACATCCGGATTTTCAACTCCAGTGGGAAGTCACTGCTACTATACGGATCAGAGACTTGGCGCTGTGTCACGAAGGGCACTTCGAACAAACTACAGACCTTCATTAACAGTTGTCTTCGCCCAATACTCAATATCAGATGTCCGGTAAGAAAAGATCAGCAACAGGGATCTCTGGGAGCGAACCAACCCAGCAGGAACCGATTGTGAAACAAATATGCAGGAAGAAATGGAGATGGATTGGCTGGCCATACTCTGAGGAAACAAACCATCAAGTGACATCACTAGACAAGCCCTCAAGTGGGAAGCGGCGAGTTGATCGTCAGTACAAGGGTGACTTGGAGGAGGTCATGTGAAGAGGAGATGAAAGAATGTGGGCAGACATGGAGCCAGGTGAAGACTCTAGCAGAGAACCGAACGCAATGGAGACGCACGGCTGAAGCCCTCTGTTCCTCTAGGAATTAAAGGAAACAATAATAATAATAAAAACTCGATGAAATCAATAAATCTCTTTCGCAATAAATTCGGTTTTAGGTTAGCAAGTTACTTACGCTAAATGTATAACCTTTCTTTTGAATACTTCCTTTTGTTTTATCATTCTAGTAGAAATAGTTTTGACCTAGAATTCTGAAAAAATTAAGAATTTAAACTGCAGTTTAAAAGTATTATATACTGAACAATTATTAAGTCCCTGCAATCATTTTTAGTCAAAGGACTGTTTAAAAGTGTGTCATATAAACAACGTGATGATGAGATGTTTGAAAATTTAGGATGAAAAGATCGATTGAGAGAGGGTTTTTTTCTCTAATTCTATAAAGCGAATAAAGAGAAAATCACGAATATCGATGGGAAAAAAATGTTACTAGGCAAATTTAAAAGTCAATCAATCATGGAAATGAGAGACCACAATGATCACAAATGTCCTACGCACTCATCAGTTGAAGTAGTAGGCGAAAAGCGTTATGTTAATACTGAAAACACCATTTTAATTCAGAATGTTCCCTTAGATGGTATACAGCTGTTTCAGATCGTCGGTGTACACTGGTGAAGAGTCCCAAACCAAATCTGCCTGATTCTCAATGCTTCCCTGACTGATATTGGTTCGTGAATATTAATCAATATTAGAATTACTCAAGTGTTGGTTTGCAGGGATTTCATCATGAACTGACATCGGTTAGAGAACGATTGAAAAACCTGGGACTCTTCATCAGTACTCACCCACCATCAGGATTTGAACCCAGGACATTCTGGCTCCAAGGCGAGCCAGCTCGTAGACCATTAAGCCACTGGGACCCTATCAAATGGCCAACTCATGAATTTTTACTTCTGCCAGTTGATGATATGGTGAGACCACCAGTGAATGTCATCTCTGGCGAGTATTTGTCTTCACACCAGACCTGCTGTACGTCACTGGTCATGACTTCCCACTGGAACCGAGTTAACTACCTACCTGAATAGGGCCAGTCACTAGTGAGCATCTCATTGATATTCAAGTGTTGATTTGGAGATATTTGATTTGATTGGTTACAGGATTTCATTCCATTAAAACTGCGAGTTGGTCGCGTGAATTTACATGTGATTAAGCATACAAATATTGGATATAATATGCGATCTGCTCAATAATTAGTGGTTTCCGACTTCGATTATTGAAGGTTGTGAAGCTATTTTACCTTTCAATAAAATGGAATATTTTCGGTGTACAATTTCAACTTGATGCATACAACAGAACAAAGCTAAGCAGAGGTATTTCATGTAGGTACTTAGTGAACCCTCCGCTGAGGGATCATTCGATTACAGCCTGCCTCATGTAAACCAATAATTAGAGTTCAAGTTGGATAGCGTTATAAGGAGATGACGTTTATTTGAAAAATTTGACCTATACGTGCCATGCATTTCAAACATTCTTATCAGATATCAAAATGATATGTTCGTAAATAATTTATTATTACATTTAATCATCCTTGATAATCCCTTCCATGATCAATGCCCATTGTCTCCAATTATTCTCAACTGTCGTTCTGCAGAGATATCATTACTCTTAGGTAAGATAGCGAATTGACATCAGTTAGAGAAATATTCAAAACCAGGAAATACTAGACAGTTGCTTAGTTCTAGTTTGAAACTCTTCGGCAGCACTTACCCATGAATCTTTGGGGGATCCAGTCAAACACAGTGAAGTTACCACATGAGGCGCTTAATCAGTCAGACACTAGGATGGAATCTCATTACTCTGTTTATTTTAATCAATCCAATTTTTTCATTTTCAGACAAAGTGACAAGGAAATTTGGGATCATAATTTCCGGGAAATAATATTCGAATACGTCATAAACACTCTTCTCTAATGTCGCTGTCAGTTCCCTGTAGTGCAGATTTTGTCTTTCGTTTCAAAAGACAGTTAGCAGATCTCTGCAAACATCAAATCGTGGTCAAGATTATCAGTGGGAGGTGGCTGGTGACCACGCAGAGAATCCTAGAAACTCACTTCACAATGAAATAAGCCTTGCAGATATATTGTAGACAGATAATTAAAGCTTCTCAATCAAATCATTCATCTTAGAGAAAACAATTGCATCAGAGTCATCTCAGCATTATTCATCGAGTGATAAAAGCTATCAACAGTGATCAGCTGGCTATACATTGATAAAAGAAATAATTTTCAATTGTTGGTTTATAAGGATTAGATTTGTTTTGGCGAGTTTGATTACGGATTGATATCAGTTAGAGAACCATTGAAAACCAGCACTGGAATAGTGGACAGCTGTTTCATCCTAGTTTTTTGGGGAATCATCAGCAGTACGCACCCATCGCCAGGGTTCGAACAGAGGACCTTCCAGTTACAAGGCAAGCTAGCTCGTATAGCATTCAGCCACTGGGGCCTGATTCAATGACCAGCCCATGAATTCTAACTTCTACCAGTTCGTGATATAGCGCGTCTACCAACTAATGTCGTCGGTGGGACATCCATCCTCACACTTGACTGAATGAATCTCACTGGTCACGACTTCTCACTAGAACTCCAGGCAACTCCGTCCTGTCCAGCAATCCATGGTTTTCAATGGTTTTGTAACTGATACAAATTCGTGATAAACTTGTAAAAACAAATCTAATCCTTTCAAACCAACTACTGAACATTAAAATCAGTCAAAATCCCTATAAAAGTCATTATCTAAATATAAATCTCCAGCTCAGCGGTGGCTACAGGATGGATGTTCTGAAGCCTTAATGACGAGTTGTAGCCAGTAAGGTTAACGATAAAAAGGTGAAGTAGATGCTCATCCATGTTGCTGATTGAAGACAGAGCTGTGTCACGAATTGACAAATGCAAGAACCCACAAGTTAATGGATAGTTAACTAGCTGACCACGTCCCCATAGAGTCGTGGGTGGGATCGTGAATGCTCAGTGCCTAAAAGATTCCGGATCTACAACGAGAGAGCTGTCCAGTGCTTATTAGTTTTTACTGATTCCCCAACTGATTTCGCATCATGCTGTTACCTACACTGAAACTAATTCACATCCGTAAAAGACACAAAATCGAAGTAATTATAAGTGTATTTCCCACTTGATGAACATTTTTAACCGGTGTTAATTGACAGTAGTGTATATTATACCTCCTGATATCCATGCCATAATGGAATAACCTTTTTGAATTTTGGATTCACTAGTTGGTTCATAACAGTCCGCCGAGGGAGAGGGCTCTCCAGTGGTTGCGCCCAAGAATGATACTGCATGCCGGTCTTGGTTTTCCTGAAAACCAGTACTAAGTCAATGGGTGTACCATTATGTGAACTGTGCGTCGGTGGAACAGTGGTTGGGACGCTCGCCGACCGTGCAAATGGTCCGATTCCTGACCAACAGATACCCGATATCAATGGTCGGCCTTCTAAATTTGGGCTACCAATATCACATGCTGAGAAATCCATACTTGTACCAAAATACTGAGTGGAATCAAGTTATAATAAAAAAAATCTTCTAGCATGCAAAGCTCTGGGTTCAGATGCTTGGATCATACCTACGGTGAAAACTAAGTCTATATTCTCAGCTGCATAAAGCAAGGACAGCATTTATTTCTTTGGTTTCTCATCAGATGCTGACATCTTTCTCAAGTTAACTCTGTCTAAACAAATTTGCTTGTATCTGTGGGAGCAGTTACACCAGAAAAAAACAGAAAGAAGGGTAAACCCCCAATTTTCTGAACATTTGCCAAAAAGCCGTCGTCTCAAAGAAAAATTAACGCTTTCAGTAGTGCTGCTAACACGCATCTCTCTGATACGGGTCATGAGGTGAACACCGCAAAATCCTTAAAAACTGTCAACAGAAAAACTAGCTGAATTCTCCTCAAGTTTGTCAAAGCACTTTCTACTAAACGCTTGGAATCCACTTTATTTGTTCAGAAAGAAGCACTGTATAGCTACTCAATTTATCAGTTACTCATCATCTTACGGACATTTTGTCTTTATTACGTAACTACTTTACCATTTTGTGCACACATCGAATTCTTGGTCAACTGCCATCATCCGAAAATTGCAAGTATGTTAAAATTGTTTCTGTACAAACACTTAATAATATCTTTAATCTGTAAGCAGCTGATGAGAAACCAATGAAATAAATGACGGTACCATCTTATTCTGTACGAACTTTTGTGCTCGCTTTATTCAAATTCTTAAAGGGGAATAAATGCATGAAAATTTGCCTTCCTGCAGAATCTTTCGAACTGTTAGTTGATTTAGCACTGAAAGTAAAAGCAAAGTCTTTTAAATTTCATTACTTTACTTTCCGAGTGGATTATAGTGTCATTCAAACGTGAGCTTGGAAATTTCAACAACAGCAGTTTTACTCTCAAGCCCAACCTTCTCTCTTTACCATGGATTACTTACTACCAGGTTAGAGAAGCTTAGGGATACGTTGGTCGTAGATCAGATATCACCGACGCCCTAAAGGAAAACTATTAAGCATTGTAAACTTCAGATTTCAAGCATTCCGTTTATTTACTATTGACGATTATTCTTTATTGCGTCTCCTGCTTTTTAAATGAACAATATCCTAGTAGGATAAATCTGATTGGTCGACAACATCAACCAATAGAAATTAAGCAATTAAATGATGTCATATTTTTTTAAACAACTAACTCTAAAAGATGTTTATTATTCATTTTGTTTGTTGTTTTCTTTTTTTCCACTTAACAACAACACTTTGGATTTATTTCATGTTTTGAACTAGCAAAAAACATGCACACCTATTTCATGTTCATGCATTATCAATGTTTAATATTGATCTCCATTATTTATTGAAAGTGGAAATGTTCTTAAAGATATGTCACACATTCGAAGCAAATCATTTGATGAGAGTAATTCACAGGAATCCACTAAACCCTATCGGTTATTCTCGTATTCATCACTGCCTAAGATAAATGATGAAAGGTATACAAAGTGTAGAAGTGATTGTTCGAATAATAATAAAAGCACATATTTTACACATGTCAGTGATTCCACAGGCAGTGGTTGTCGTCTAAGCTATGCAATCATGAAAGGAGGAGTTACGGAAAGTGATGAATTCTGCAAGATTCGACCAAAATCATTGAATGAAACATCACCAAGAAAATGGAAATGGTTATTTATTAAGAGTAATTCAAAATTCTCCTTATCCTCATCAGTATCCATATCGACTGGTTGTAATAGTATCAGTAGTAATACTAGTAGTAGTACACGAAATATCTCCACATCATCAGCCTCATCATTTCGACATCGAAAATTTGGACTGAGTGGATATCTACCGAGTATTTCATCGTTTAAGTTTAAATCTTCAAAGTATGGTGGAAATAATAATAATCAGACAGTGAATAAAAATGGTGGTGTGAACAGGAGTAAATATTTTCAAAAGTTCAATAAACCATCGCCTTTGGTAAGTTTTTGTTTAGATGAATTTAAAACAATTAGTTCCCTTTATGAATTTAAATAAAGCAATAAGAAGACCTAATTTGTCTGAATCGTGTAATGTGCATATTTGCGCAACACATTTCGAACAATCTGATCACACACGGTCTTGTCATAGGAATATATATGAAATTAATAAAGAGTTAAGAGGTGAGAAGACAGGCTTAGGTCAAGTTAAAGGACATATTCAAGGTTAGAATAACAATGAAGACCACTAAAGCAAAAAGCAGAGGTAACAGTAAAACTGCTATGGTATCAAAACAAAATTTTACCAAAGAAGGTTTAATGTGATGACGAATTGTTTCTGAACGCATAAAGGTGGCTTAAACTTTCTAATTGGCAGCTAGGGCTTCCACAAACTTAAGGATACGCCCCAAACACGTTTTATAGATAGGTTTAAAAGATCTGTTAACGTCAATTTTATGTCCTGTCTCTATAATATGTTTCGCAATAGAAGAGCTAGGTCTCGTGTTCTCACCATTAATAGATTCTGAAGATTCCATTTGTTTCTGGAGCCATTTAGGAATATGCTCTGAAGGTAGCCATTACTTGCAGAGATCGATGAGTCTTTCCTATGTATGTGTTTCCACACGTCCATTCAAACTGGTAAATACAGTGGGATGTGACGTCATTTTTCGCATTTTCGAAGGGCTTAGATAGATATATTGGCTTTATATTCTCAATTATAATGATATTAGCTGCATAAAAAGTCTTTGTGACAGCAGCGTTCAGTCTTTGTCTAGTTGTCAAGCTGCTTTGATGCCCCACATACGGTAGCTTGATGTACACGTCTTTCTGAGGGGCGATTTGGAGAGTGGGTCTTGCTGATCTGACTACCTTATATCTCCTGATGAAGTTGTCTGGATAATTGTTATCAACCAGAGTTTGTGTCAGCTTTCTTTCTTCTTCATCAAGTGTGTCTTCAGTGCATATTCGTTGGATTCTACAGAAGAGGCACCTTACTAAGGCTCTTTTGTACCGAACAGGGCAGAAACTGTGGTAATTATGATACTGTCCTGTCCAGGTAGGTTTTCTATAAATAGATCTTTTTATTGACCCATCAAGCCGTCGACTAAGCAATATGTCTAGGAAAGATAAACAATTATCTTCCTCTTCTACAGATGTAAGTGATATGGTATTCTGAACTTCATTCATTCAATTTAAAATTGAGGTGGCAGAACAAGACTTGTCACTGATGATTACAATATCTTCTGCATACCTTCTATAGAAGGTACATAAACTTTTCATGGTTTTACAGTGTCATGATTGTTATCCAACCCTCATGTTCTAAATAGAATGAAGGTTACCTGAAATCGCCATTAACCGGTTCTACAAGAATTTGCCTAGATAAGCACAGTAGAAGCACTTTAGATGCAGCTACCATCTTACATCGTACATAACATTGCTTCCAGTCTAAACAAGGGGGCTAAATTTGTTCGTTGTGCCTTCCTAGACTATACATCTGCTTTTGACTCGGTCCCTAGGGACATCTTATTAAATAAACTTGCTGCAAGTCAAACAGAATGTTGGGCTGTTAACTGGTTACATTCCTATTTCTCAGAAAGAAAGCAGTACACCGTGTATAAAGGGAAGTCTTCCACTTCATTGCCTACTGAAGCTGGTGTCCCTCATGGTGCTGTCCCTTCTCCTTTTCTTCTTTCTTTCTTCTTACATGACTTGCCTCACTCTGACGAAATAAACTTTGTGATGATTTAACAGTTTCAATGGCTGTTAACTCCCAGCTAGATTGTACCAAAATAAATAGCTTTCTGTCGGGAGTCAGTAAATGATCTGAGTCTAACGGTCTTAAACTGAATCCTTCTAAATGTCAAACTGTTCATTTCAGCTTAAGATGTAAAAGACAGTTAAAAGAAGCCGTCGATTCTAATGACAGTTTTAAGATTGACGACAATGATATAGGAATTAAATCAGAAATTAAGTATCTTGGACTTATTCTCTCTTCTGATCTCTCCCGGTCTTCCTATGTCTTAGTGATCTCCAGTAAAATATTCCGCCTGACATTTTACATTAAGAAATTAAGGCACTCGGGTATAACTCAACCCCTCCTCTTACAGTTTGTAAACTCTTGCATCCTACCTATTCTTCTTTATTGTTCACCCTTATCCTTTCCTGGTTTGCTGAAAAACGACTATGTCACAATTCGTGTAATGCTGAAGACTGTCAGTAGGGTGAGTGATGTCCCAGTGGACTACATAGTTAACGTCGTTGTCGATAGGCATTTGACTTCGTGCAGTATATTTGCCAAAGGGATTTTGTCTGACTTGGAGCATACACTTCACCCTCAGCTTTCACCTTGCATCTCCTCAGGTAAAACAAGAAGTAACTTCAGAAAACTGTATGCTCGCACGTCTAAGTATAAAAATTCTATGATACCATACTTGCCACGTATTTTATGTGATGAAAATAGCGTCAGGCAAGAATTAACTAACCTTTATTTCATCTATTTAATGAACAATTTCCTCCATCCATCCTTATTTACCTTCAAGTTTTACTTTCATTATTTCCATTATATTTATGGTCCTGTTGCTTCTTTGTTTTACTTTCATAATTGCAAACACCAACTTATCTCTATGACTGCTATAATCTTTGATTTTCCCCTCACCATATCATGTAAAGAGAACATCATATTCAATATTTTTAATCATGCAAGGATTTGTATACCGCATCAACAATACTGTGTGAAACAAGCCCACAGAAATTTTCACTTGTATTATTATTATTACCTTAGCTGCTATCATTATTATTATTATTTCCATTTTATATGCTGCGTGTTTTTGACATTACCCCTATTTTAAATGTGGAAATTTTTCTGCGTGATTAATTTTACTTATAATTTGAGGAAATTAGATGCAAGATATTGTGATTAGTGCTGAAAATTCCATTCTGTATCACAAGTACTGTTTCTTGGAATAAAGTGAATCATTATTATTATTATATAGGGTCTATACCCTCCTATTTAAGTTCCACTCTTGGGACTACATAGTGTGTGTGTGATCCTACCTGAATGTCCTTTCAGCGTTTATCGAATCCTTCGGTTCATCTCCTTCCATGTATCTTCTGGGAAATTACGTTTTAACTGGTTGGCTGCTTTCCACAGTCAAGCTGTATCAAGCTGTCAGGAATCCTTTTAGGGTAGCGTGCCCTAAGTCTGTGAACTATGTAGGAGCACTGATGTGACAGTATTGTTTAAAAAACTTCGGACGCCGTAGTTATATGACGCATTCATTGAACAGTGATGGATTATTCATGAGTCATAGTGACACTTTACAAAAGTCTTTGAGAAGGAATGAGTTTAGTGACGTAAATTCATTTTTACGCTGAACTGGTATAATGAATGGTTCCTTGACTGCAGTATTTTAATTTGTTATGTTTAATTTTTGTTTGTGTGCGTCGGTGGCATAGCGGCTAGGACGCTCGCGGACCATGCACATGGTCCAGGGTTCGATCCCCGGCCGGCGCACTCCTTTACCTCACTAAGCCAGAAATAATGCTAGTGAAGAGGAAAGGTTGGGCATGAGGCTAGTAACCCCATCCTATAAAAATAAACACTGCTACAGAAACTTCAAGTCTCTCGCTTGAAGCCCTATGTTCCACTGGGAACTTGAAGGAATAAAAAAATTTCTGATTACAGCTTGATTCCACACCGTATTTTTCGTACAGGTATGGCATTTTAGGCATGTGATACCGTTAGCCCAAATTTAGCAGGTGGACCACAGATATCAGGTGTGCATCGGCAGGGGATCGAACTTCAGACCGTGTGCATGGTCGATGAGAGTCATAACCGCTGTACCACCGATAACCAATAGTCGGTCTCTTCAGACTCTGAAAAAAAACTCACCAGAATGAAACACAAGCCACACATCTCATGAATTTTAATATTTTTAATTAACTAAAATTTACCCTGATCTCAATAATTGCTTTCCAAAATCTTTGTTTACTCCTATGTAACGTATAATTATACGAAGCGATTATAAGTATTATCCTTTTTTACCTACCGTTTGTGTCACAACATCAAACAATGATAAAATAGCGGGAAAAATATCCCTGTTCTCAGATATATAGTCAGATATCAAGGCTATGCAGACGGCGAGTATGAAGTCCAGTAAATCGAGGGTAGTGAAATTATCGGGTAATAATTAATTCAGCCATGCGTCCGTGGCATAATGGTTAGGACTCTCACCTACCATACACATGGTCGGGGGTTCGATCCCCTGCCGACGCACACCTGGTATGGTATGGTCGGCCTGCAAATTTGTGCTACCGATATCATTTGCTGAAAATTACATACCTGTACCAAAAAATACAGTGTGGAATCAAGCTGTAATAAAAAAAAATAAGTCTGCAATGATTGACACCAGAGAGATCAATAATTTACAGAAAAACTCAGCGATTGCAATTCACGCTTTAACATAAAGCCACACATTAGAGTGAGGTAAAGCTAGAATTCTAAAAAGTTGTATAATTGGGTTAAAGGAGAGGTTGAACATTGAATATTAATTTGTCGAGTCTACACCGGACACCTGCAATAGGAGTGATGCAATAAAGATACTAGAGATAGATAATATATTATCACCAATGAGTCGAGGAGAGAGTAATAACGGAATTATATAAATGAAGTTTGAAAGTAATGTGAGTACCTTGATATACTTATGAGCAATAAATTGTGTTAGTAGTATCATCGGTAAGTAATCCTTTATCACTGTGTGTTTTTGACAGATTGATTCATACTCTACCGCAATCATCAGGTTTCATTCTTATACCTAGAAAACTGGTAGAGGAACTCTTCTCTCGACATTGAAATGGAAGAATATCTTTTTTCGAATAATATTTAGTGTTAAAATAAAATTAGCCCTTTTGTGAAATGTGACAACTCACTGGCGGAAACCATTGGGTACTGAGTACAACTCCCTCTCGCCCGATTTACTTAAGCCTAGGCAAATTAGCAAATGTTATTAGCCCTTACTCAAATCAAATCCCGACAAACTAACCCTTGTAAACTAATGTGGTGCTCGCTAGTAAGTAGGTACAGGACCAAGCTGACTGGAACACTTTCTAGTAAGAAGTTGGGACCAGTGTGGTCCATCACTTCAGCAGTAAGGACCAATACTTGCCACCGATGACACTGGCTAATAGTCGTGCTGAAATAAACGAATCCATAGAAGGTAAAATTCTTGGGCCGGCCAGTGAGCCGGGTCCCAGCAGCTGAACGGTCTACGAGCTTTCCTTGTGGCCGAAAGGTCCTGGGTGCGAACCCAACTGCTGATGAGTTCCAGCCTCGGACGAAGTAGATGTCTAATACTCCACCCTGGCTTTCATTGGTTATCTACATAATATCAATCCTTTGTCAAACTTGAAAATAACGCATACCGGAGTCATATGCTACTTCCCACCTAATCTCTATTTGTCTCCCTTGACCAATACATTTAGTGACTTATATACATCAACGGTTCAGTATACTCATTTTCTCAGCTTCGTGCCTTTGAAATACAAACGCAATCTGATAAAGTGCTTGGTTCATAGAGCAAGAGCAATTTGCTCGGACGAATGTCTTGATGAAGAACATAATAATATTAAATGGTTGTTAAGTGAAAATGGTTATCCAGAAAAGTTTGTTGATAAGAATATGAATCTAAAATCAAAGCAGCCCAACAGTTCCCAAAAAGGCCTTATTCTTACAAATGCACTTCCTTGGGGACAACACTAGTGAGATACTAACACAAAGCCTTAAAAATGCGGCAAAAAGGGCATTCCATGCTGCCGAATTACGCTGTATCTTCAAAACCACTCCTCTTCTACGTTCGGGAGTAAAAACCAAACTGCCTAGTTTCGTCTCTTCCATGTGTGTCTACCAATTTAACTGCTCCTGTGGAGTGAGCCAGTTACATAGGCCGTACAATTAGGCGTGTTTCTCGTCAAATTTCCGAACATTACCCTGCATAGTGATTAAGCAAAGGACAAACAAAATCTATTCGTAGCGCTATTCTATCTCACCTTATGGATACAGAACACAATATTGACGTTAACCATGCTTTCAGAGTAATTTACTGCACATCTACGAATCTCAATTTCACCTTAAGAGTTCGACTACTAAACATTGCTGAGGCTGTGGGGATCCATATTAATAAGCCTAATTTGTGCATCCAGAAGAAGTTAGTTCAGACATTATCATTTACTTGCCCATCTAGGTTTGAATGATCCTGAAGTTTTGTGGAATTTTCCTAATATTATTTGTTATTCTATTTGCTATTATATTTTTGTTATTATTATAATTTAAGCATCTTTAATGAACTGTGGTAATTCCATTGTGATCTTACTTTACAAATCGATATTATTTAAAAACACTAATATTGCTATTGACTCTTAATTTAGAATATTCTATGTATTTAAACATATATATAATTGTAGAGCCGGAAGAGGAATTTATCGAAAAGAATATTCTTTGCTCGATTATTTTGTGTTTTATAGTTGTATAGAACACAATTTAAGCAAATACGTATTTTCATAGTGAAATATTAGTCAAAGGTAATTGAATTAATGTGGTTAATAAAAAATATAGGATCATTTATGGGTTATCTAAAATTCATAAACTCAACGTGCCCATGGGAGCGGTGTTGGTTATATTTAACTCACCATTTCACGAAATAGCAAGATGGGTGGCAGACATACTTAAACTACTGCAGCTAAAATTGGCTTAGTATAGTTTGAAGGACACGTCTGAATTTGTAGACAAAGTAAGAGATAGGAAGATCAGTGATAAAACAGTGATCTCTATGGATATCACCTCCCTGTTCACTGATGTCCCTTTATTAGAGATTATCGAATTCATCTGTGAATCTCTTATAGAAAATGATATGCACCTAGGTGTGCCACCTGAAAAATCACGGGGACTGCTACCCTGTTGTACGATGAATGTGCGGTTTCAGTTTAACAATGAATTTTACCGTCAAGTGGAAGGAGTAGCAATCGGCTCCCCATCTAGATCCTCCCTTAGCCGATATGTTTATGACAAAAAATTAATAAAAACAAAACACGGAGATCAGCAAAAAGTCCCTTTTCAGCAGCGAATTCATTTTCTTAGCTGTACAATCGCAAATATGTATGTGTTATTTTGTATGTATGTGTACATTAAGTTTGTCAAACAAAATACAAATGGTTATATTTATTTTAACTAAACAGGTGAAGATTGGTAATTGGAGTTACTTAATACAAAATCGGTCAAGAAAATTGGGTGTTAATGAAATTAGGTTGTAACAAAGGTGATAAGTTGTCACAAACAGTTGTCATAAAGAAGTTATGTAATAATATGAATAGTTTGATGAGTGAGTTTTACTCAGGATGCACATAGGAACAAAGTAGATAATACGAAATTACGTAAGAGTTCTAAATGAATACAAGAATTATAAGCAATTAAAGAACAGGCAAATAAACAAAACTAAGTCATCAAAATCAAAAAAATCAAATCAAAAAAGTTGTTACCAAGACAGTAGAAGTGGTTGAGTAATCCTCTTTTGTATGCACAGCTCCGGTTTTTCTGTGCGAATGGCCAAAGCTTCAGTGATACAAAGAAGGCGAAACCGTATTGCCTTTGATAAGTAGTTCTTGACTCTGTAGATTACTTTGAAGGAGGCGTTTGTTGAGATGGGATGATCAGTGTTAACCAGGTGTTCAATTATCGCACTCCTTATTGCACCAGTATTGCCTTTTCGCAACCATGCTCGATAGCGTTCTTGAATCCTCTTGGACAGGGTGCGCGTCGGACGACCGATTTACCTGGCTCCACAGCAGCAGGTGAACTGATATACGCACATAGAAGTGGTCAGATGCGGGATCTTGTCCTTGAGGCTTCTGCAAATCAGTGGGCGACTGGAGAACACTATTTTTAGCGTTGCTACAAAGAATGTTCTTCCTAGAGATGATGTGATCCTTCTCTTGAGAATATCGCTTGCTAAATCTCCCTTGAAATCCAAGTTCATGTAGAGTTTCTTTTTTCGCGAGATTAATGTTTCGTTTCACCGAATTCTCGGTTTGATATTTTTATCGATGAATCTTATTGGATGTCCATTTTGGATGAAAATTTCTCTTCGAATATCTAATTCTGTTTCCAGAAGGTCGAGACTGCAGATGCGTCGGATGCGGGTGGCAAGTGACTAAATTAAATTCCGCTTTTGTTGGATGGGTACCCACCTGTAGAAGCTTGTTAGTTGACCGTTCTAAGTAGGTTTTCTATGGATCGATCTTCGCAGGCTTCCATTAGTTCTTCTTGTTAGTTCCACATCAACAAACGGAATTTTTGACTCGTTTTCAATTTCAAGAGTGAATTTTATTGCTGGATGGCAAGAGTTAAATGTCTTCAGCAGTAGATTGGAGTCATTATTGTTGTCACAAATAATGAATATGTCGTCTACGTATCTTTTATACAGTTGCAAATTGTCAGTGCTTGGCTTTAGTGGACCTTTCTCGAGGCTTGCGACGAGGCAGTATGATAGTAGTGGACCCAACGGAGATCCCACTACAATACCATCTTTCTGTCTGTTGATGGTGTCGTTGGATGTGAACTGGATCTCAATAGTAATTCCTTCAAATATGTTGCTGGTATTCCAATATTGAGATGGTTGTCATCTATATATTTGAATATGAAGCAGACCGTTTCCGTGAGTGGGACATTGGTGAAAAATGACTCAGTATCGAAGGTCATACATACAAAATAACACATATATATTTGCGATTGTACAGCTAAGAAAATGAATTCGCTGCCGAAAAGGGACTCTTCGCTGATCTACGTGTTTTGTTTTCATTAATGCCTGGATGGGGATTATACATGAATATGAAAAAATTAGCAAATCGTGCGCTCAGAAAAACTACCAATCAACTCTAGTTCTACTGTGGATATATAGATGATACTTTTATCTTGCATAATAATAAAATCGATGCAAAGGTCCTTCTGCAAAAGTTCAGTTCACATATGATAAGGAGAAAGGCGACACCATATCATTTCTTCATGTCCTGATGACAAGAAGGCAAGATGGCAGTATTAAGAGGGGATATCTTGCGGATAAAGTCATGCATTGGACAATACACTCATGTTAAGTCGTTTATTCCTCTTGCATACAAACGAAATCTTAACAGTAGTTTCATGTGTCGTGCTGGAAAAATGTGCACAACCGACACTCTACACGATGAAATAAGGAAGACAGAAAACGTTTTTTTACGAGAACAGATACCCCGAAAAATTTGTTTAAGTCTCGATGAGGAGAACAGATAGAAAGGAATACCTGCAAACTGTGCAGAAGAAGCTCATAAACATGACTAAACCCTTTAAAGGAGATGCAGCAACTCAATTGCTGGCATCGAAACTTCGAGAAATCAATGCTACAACATTCTCTGCAGAAAAAATGTGTCTCAAATTCACCACTCCATTGCAGGATAAGGATAAGCTACCGAGTCTGGCCACTTCAATGTGCCACTAATCTTTCCTGGACTACTTAAGAAAGATTTTGCTTTGCTGCGTAGGGCACTAAAAGCTGTTAGTAAGGCAAGTGGGATCTCGTTAAACCAACTGGTTAACACCATTGTGGATAGACATATAATGTCATGTAAGAAACTAGCGAATACTATATTGTCAGACCACGAGCATCCTCTCTATACAAAGCTCTCTCCTTGCATTTCATCTGATAGAACTAGAAGCAACTATAGGAGGCTATATGCTAGGACTACCAAGTACAAAACTCCACAATACCTTATCTGGCACAGCTGTTATGTGATGAGAAATCCGTTAGGTACGACACGATCAACTTACTGCGGCACTCTAACAAATAGTTCCCATTAGCTTTTGTTCTCCTTTCTTTGTTACTATTATATTGTTGCTCACATATTCTATTACACACTAATTTTATATTTCATATCCTGTGGTGCATTGTTTAAAATGTGAATGCAATGCTGTTCTTTTTTATTTCTCTTACTTTTCTTTTTTTCTTTTTGTTGTTGTTGCTTTTTGTTTTTAAAATCTTATAAAATTTATGAGTTAATTAGATGGAATATTGTAATGCACGCTGAAAATTCCATACCTGTACCACAAATACTGTTTGGAATAAAGCTATTATTATTATTATTTACAAATTTAACTGTTCATGTCGAGTATTGTTCAACGTGGTTAGGTAGAGGAGTCATAAAGTCAATCAGAAGTTCCATACTGGCACACCTAGTGAATACAGAGCACAAGATTGACAAAAATTCTGCTTTTTTACAATTCCATACAGGGTGCCACCTCAAATCCCTAGGTTGATACGTCTTAGGTAGCTAAGCCTAGCTGAGGCAATTGTCATAATCACTTTTTTCAACCCAATCTCTGTTTTCAGAAAACGTTTGTTCAATCCCTCTCCCTTCCTTGACCTTCGCCCCCAACCTGAAATAGTTATCTCTCTTAAGTGACACCAGATAACTGTAAATATCATCTTATTATATTTTTATTTTATTTGTAATGCTAACTGTATTATCAATATCATGCTGTGCTGTAGTTGTACATTTTATTGTCGGTTTAACAATTTATCATTATCATTATATTATCTAATCGTTATGTGATAATAGTAATTTTCAAGTATTCTCATTAGCGACTGGCCCTATTCAAGCAGTTAACCTGGGGTTCTAGCAGGAAACCATGACTAGTAGGGTACAGCAGGTTGAAGGTGAGGACAATTATTCATCGAAGAAATAGATATTGCGAAGTGGTTGCGTTATGTCATGAATTGGCAGAAGTTAGAATTCATGGGCTGGCCATTGGATAGGGTCCCAGTGGCTTAATGGTCTACGACCTGGCCCGCCTTATAACCAGAAGGTCGTGGGTTCGAATCCCTGTGGGTGTGTGCGTACTATTGATGAGTCCCAAACTAGGACGAAACAGATGGCTAACCAGTACTCCCAGCTGGTTTTCCAATGATTCTCTAACTCATGTCAGCCCATGATTTAATCCTCCAACCAATAGTTATTTGTCTCCTCTACCCCTACTAGTATGCACATTCTACCTATACACTCACGGTTGCCTAGATTATATGAACACTTGAATCGATTTGTCTTTGTTACTACTACTATTATTATGATCACCTCGACTGCTATCCATTAATTTGCATCCCTGAAATCTGATCCCTTATTCAAATGCCTATGACCAATATACTTCATTATGTAAATGTAAAGCCTGATGAGAATTTTACAGTTTTCTCACATTTATTTTGTAACACTTTTGTAGATTTTATATACCCTGGATTATGTATGCAATCCAGTTTATTATCAGTACTTTCTCTTATATTCTTTTTTTGTCTTCATTGTCACACGCAAACACAGAGATTAAATTTGTTAGATAAGTTTTACAACGCAGTAGGTTGTCTAAGCTGAAGCATTTACGTAAATCAATGGAACTATTTTCTCCCTCGGAGATTAAGATATTTATTCAAATTATGCTGTTCTGTGGCAGAAGCTTAGACAGACAAATGTTTCACATATATATAAAGCCGACGAATGATTGGGACGCAAACGAAGGATAAGCTTGATAGTTTTGCCACATCTATGTGCATTTATCAATTCAACTGCACCTGTGGTGACAGTTATGTTGGGCGTACTACTAGACAGCTTAGCCAGTGTGTTGGTGAACATCTCCCATCGTGGTTTGGCAATGGACAGACAAAAACAATTCGTAGCTCAATTTTGTCACACTTAATTGATAGTGGTCATGTAATCGAGAGAACGAGAGCTTTCAAAGTAATTCATCATATCCCACCGAATCTTTCCAATAGACTTCGTATTCGTTTACTGCACACAGCTGAGGTGATAGGCATTCGAACTATTAAACCTAAACCATGCATTAAAAAGAAGTTCGTGTAGCCATTATCCCTCCCTTGGCCTATTAAGACATAACCAACTAATGACTTCTACACTTAGCCCTTACTTAATTATATTTTCAACCCCACTCTCTTATCATCCCTTAATCTATTCACATGTTCATTATAAACGTGTTTCATTTACTTCCCTTACAATCTAACATTACTCAATCGATTCATTTGTTTTTACTAGCCTTTATCGACTACTTCCTCCTGAACAGTTGTTTGTTTAATCATGCTGTTTTTCATTATTAAATGAAAAAGTTTGACTACTTTTGTAATTTTTAACACTAGAGACAGTGTTGTCATGCTGTGAATGAATTAAGTAACGTGTGAACTGCGTTATTTGTTGTTTGCGTTGAAACTGAATTGCAAGTTAATTGATTTAGGCTGGGATGGAATCCTTGGTCTCTGTTGACATGTCGGCCACTGAAGTTGACGCTCCGATGATTTCTGCTGATGTTAACATGATGTCCTTTTCCATATTAGTTTGTTTATTAGATATATCACACAGTAAAACGGTATTATTATTTACTGGATGACACAGTTTCGAACAAAATTTATTACTTTTCATAATCATATAAGCTATAATCACAGGACTTTGAAACTTGAGTTTTATAGTTTTCTTTGTTCTCTCCTATTTGTCGCAGGGGTAGTAGAATTTTCCAGTAGTAAGTAGTATTACCAAGTACTAACTAGTACCAAAGGAAATCTAAAATAGGAACTGATACACATAAAAGAAGCCTTGAAACTTAATAATTACCCGGATAAATTAATCAGGAAATATGTAAGAAAATGTAAAAATAAAATAAATAATGATAGTAGCGATAGTGATAATAATAATAATAATAGTGATAACAATAATATTAATGACGAAACCAGTAATAAGGAATCTAAATCATCAGTAGTAATTCCAAACAAGGAAGGAACCTCGGAAGCCTCACGGAGAATTCTCAACAAGGCAGGAATATAAGTGGCTGGCTTTTAAACCCCTCACAAACTCAATTAGAAACAAGTCTTGTCGGTTAAAGGATGAATCCTGTGGAGACAATTAAACAAAACAATTTAGTTTATCCAATACCCTACTACAATGATTGTCAGGTCAAATACATATGTCAAAGTAGTAGAACAGGAGCAGTTAGTCAGACTAGCCGAAAATAAAACCTAGTAAAATCTAGAATGGTTGACCTGAATAAGGTAAGAAATCTAGAGAATAGTTCAACAATAGCACTCACTATATGCAATGACACACAACCATACAGTGTGATAGGATAGGATGACAGTTTCAAAATCTAATATAACAGTAGGGTGGAGGGAGAGATTGATAACAACAAAAGCTTTGTTTATCAAATCAAGTGCAAATACATGTAATAGGAATGATTCATCACCCCTACGACAAATAGGAGAGGACAAAGAAAACTATAAAACCCAAGTTTCGAAGTCGTGTGATTATAATTGATGAAATGATTATGAACAATAAATTTTGTTCGAAACTGTGTCATCCAGTAAATAACTATACTGTTTCACTGTGTGATATTTCTAATAAACAAATTAATATGCAATTATTTACTACCACAGCGCCCAAGTTTTACATATATATTAATATGATGTCCTTTTCTTGATGGCAGTTAGTAGTGAAATCTAGGGACTGCATTTTCATCCAGTTTAAGACTCGTCAAATGGATGCACAAGCATTTTGAGTAAGTTTTTAAATATTCCCATGATGAACATCAGCAACAGCGATGATTATAATGATAACAAAATAACGATAATTAGGTGTCCACAACTGGCGATAGGCATATTGAAGGTAGTAATATGCGTGTATTGTAGGCTGTTCAATAAATAAATAAGGTGAACTCTTAAAAGTTACGTAATACTGAAGGAGAAGTGGACAGATAATCAGAGTTTCAATAATAAATATCATAAAAGTACAAAGGAAATGGAAAATAAGAAAGGGTGGGAAAAGTTTTGATTAGAATTCACTTAGGCCAAGGGATAGACATGTGATAGAACAAACTTCTTTTGTTCGCGAAGACTAGGATAGTTCTGTCGAATTCCCATATCTTCGGCTATGTGTTTAACAGGCGGCTTCGAATTCCGTTCGAAAGGTTTGATGGGATGCGACAGATAATAGGCAGGGCACTTCTCCTGTCCATTAGCTGATCACTATCAATCAAATGAGACAAAACAGAACTTATTGTGGATTTTATTTGGGCTTTTCTGAACCATGAAGAAGAATGCACATTAATACGATCTGCGTCCTATACTGTTTCATCCACAGGAGATGATAAAATTATATAATGAATTCTTCAAATTACGGTAGAACTCTTCTTCTGAACACTTTAAATTATATTATCATTGTTCCCGTGGGTTCCTAGTGGAACATAGGGCTTCAGTTGCACGACTCCACTCGCTTCTGTCTTCTGCTTTACTTTTCACCTACATCCATGTTAGTCCATACTGTTTCAACTCCTCTTCACACGATCTCCTCCATGTCACCCTTGGACGTCCCACTCACCGCTTCCCTTTCGGGTTCCACTCGAGCTATGGCCTCACGCGCGATGTCACCCAACGGCCTCCTCAGCTCAGCGAGTGTCCAATCCATCTCCACTTTCTCCTGCATATTTGTTGGGCGATTGGTTCTTGTTTTGTTTGTTCCCATAGTTTCTTGTTGGTGATTCTTTCCGGCCATCTGATCTTCAGTATAGAGCCAGTGAAGACAGTTGTTGATAAAGGTGTGCAACAGGCTGTTGGAAATATTCTTTGTGACACACAGGCCAAGTTTCTGATCCGTATAGAAGAAGTGACTTGACGTCGTTTGTATTGAAAATCCGAATTTTGTTGTTGATGGTGAGTTGAGTGACGGAGATTTCCAGATTGGTTTCAGGTTGATGAATGTGTTTCTCGCCTTCCCGATTCTCTATTTGACATTCTCGTCCGTCCCTACATACGGAGATATATATATATATACTGTTGAAGATATATTGGGATATATATGACTGATAAGTAAATAAACTACATTGAATTAGTCTTGCAGAAAGACAGATGCGAATGTTTTCCAGGTAATGTTCAAATAGATTAGGGGAGAGGGAGTACGAGAGATTAAAATTAAGATAAAATGCATTACGCTTCAATTACATCACTTAGACAAACAATTAGTCATTAGAGTATATATATCAAGAATTGCAAACTGAGTAATGTTAATAGTATTTACCAATTTGAATGTAAGTGTGGACACACATATATAGGGAGGATTCATCGATCTCTGCAAGTAGGGGCTTCAAAGCATATTCCTAAATGGTTCCAAAAACAAATGGAATCTTCATAACCTATTAATGGTGAGGATAGGAGACCTAGCTCCCCAATTGCGAAACATATTATAGAGACAGGACATAAAATTGACGTTAACGGATCTTTTAAACCTATCTATAAAACGTGTTTGGGGCGTATCCTTAAGTTTGTGGAAGCCCTAGCTGGCAATTAGAAAGTTTAAACCACCTTTATGAGTTCAAAAACAATTCGTCATCACATTAAACCTTCTTTGGTAAACTGTTTTGATAGCAGTCAGGGTAGATGTACTATTACCTCTACTATTTGGTTTAGTGGTCTTCATTGGTATTTTGACCTTGAATCTGTCCTTTTAACTTGACCTAAGTAGTCTATTTTCTCACCTCCTACCTCTTTATTAATTTCATATATATTCCTTTGACAAGTCAGTGTGTGATCAGATTGTTTGAAATGTGCTGAGCAATTACAGTACACGATTCAGGCAAATTACGTCTTCTTATTGCTTTATCTTAATAGTAATAGTTACAATTGTAATAATAATAGTGCTGAAGTGAGTTAAGATAATGCTATTAATAAAGGATAAAATTGGAATACGTAATTATTAAGCAAAAAAGATTGAGGAATATTATTACTTAAAACAACCCTTAGTTTCAAAACAGATTATCAAGGGAGGTTGATTCGTGACGACAGATAACATTTGAACACATTAAACGGATTTACGCCTTTTCAACGCTAGGATTTCAACAGACCTAAGCATCTGACTGAAAAATACTTTTGGATTTCAAAAGCGGTGTGAAAATTAGCTCTCTGACACATGACTCCATGATTTGCTTTGTGATAGATCACGTTGGGCATATTAGTTTGTTTATTAGATCGTATATCACACAGTCAGTGAAACAGTATTATTATTTACTGGATGACACAGTTTCGAACAAAATTTATTACTGTTCATAATCATATCAATTGTAATCACATGACTTTGAAACTTGAGTTTTATAGTTTTCTTTGTTCTCTCCTATTTGTCGTAGGGGTGATGAATCATTCCTATTACATGTATTTACAGTTGATTCGATAAACAAAGCTTCTGTTTTTATAAGTCTCTCCCTCCACCCAGCTGTCACACTAGATTTTAAAACTGTCATCCTATCCCATCCTATTGTATGGTTGTGTATAAGTGCAAGTAGTGCTATAGCTGAACTATTCTCTAAAATCCTTATCTTATTCGCGTCAACTAATCTAGATTTTGCCAGGTTTTTATGCTCCGCCAGTCTGACTGCCCTTGTTTACTACTTTGATCTATTTATTTGGCCTGATAATCATTGGAGACAGAGTATTAGATAAACTAAATTGTTTTCTTGTAAAGGCTCCACAGGATTGACCTTTTAACCTACAAAGCTTGTTTCTAATTGAGTTTGTGGGTTTGAATGCCACTCTTATTCCAACCTTGTTGAGAATTCTGCATAAGGTCTCTGAGGTTCGTTCCTTGTATGGAATTACTACTGATAATTTAGATTCCTTATTTTTGGTGTTGTTTTGCGCTGTTAATAATTATAATAATACTGTTTCACTGTGTGATATATCTAATAAAAAACTAATCTGTAATTACTTACTACCACAGTGCCCAAGATGTACACATATATTAGCACGTTGGGCATATTTTTCGAGGGATTCTAGTGACTGGTTCTTTCACTAGCTCTTGTACCCACTCAGGAGTGTGTCCTGTAAACCTGAATCTTTGTAAGTCATATATATATGCGTAAATGTGATCAAAATTTTCAGAAATTTGCTACGTTAATACGTTGCACATGTCAGATGATTTAGGTCAGTTTTATTGTTTTATCAGAATTATTCAAGGCACTTAAATGAGCTTCCAAGCAACGTAAAAAGGATTTTCGTCTACATATTTTACACAACTGATTATAAATTAACTATCAGTGCTCAAGTACTGGTTTGTAGGGATTTGATTGATTGGTTACAGGATTTCATCATGGGCTGACATTGGTTAGAGAACCATTGGAAAACCTGTAGGAAGTACTGGACAGCCGTTTCGTCCTAATTTAGGACACTTCATAAGTAGGTAACCGAAGGTCCTGGGTTTGAACCTCAATGTGTACGTACTGATGAAGAGTCCCAAACTAGGACGAAACAGCTGTCCAGTACTCCCAGCTGGTTTTCCAATGGTTCTTTAACCAATGTCAACTCGTGATGAAACCCTCTTACTGACTATAAATGGATTCAATAACGTTTAGAATAATAGTTAACTCCAGTCTAAGTCTTCCAGCTTTCTTCCACAGGAACATGATATTTGATTCTGTAAGTTGAGGAGTTGAGTGAGGCTGGCGCGGCGATATTTTGACTAATTATATGATGTATAATGATTAGCGTTAAATCACTCTTTCTCATCTAAAGGAATAGGTTAAACATTGTGTGATAAACCTGGAGTTAAGAAGAATTGAAGTTGGAATAATTTCGTTTGTGTGCTCGGTATTATCTATTATTATTGTTCCCTTTGGTTCCGAGTGGAACATAGTACTTCAACTGCACGTCTACATTTGCTTCTGTCTTTTGCTCCACTTTTCACCTGCATCCATGTTAGTCCATATTGTTTCAACTCCTCTTCACACGATCTCCTCCATGTCACCGTTGGACATCCCACTCGCCGCTTCCCTTTCACATTCCACTCGAGCTATGGCCTGACGTGCGATGTCACCCAGCGGCCTCCTCAGCTCAGCGAGTGTCCAATCCATCTCCACTTTCTCCTGCATATTTGTTGGGCGATTGGTTCTTGTTTTGTTTGTTCCCATAGTTTCTTGTTGGTGATTCTTTCCGGCCATCTGATCTTCAGTATAGAGCCAGTGAAGACAGTTGTTGATAAAGGTGTGCAACAGGCTGTTGGAAATATTCTTTGTGACCCACTGGCCAAGTTTCTGATCCGTATAGAAGAAGTGACTTGACTTTTGTATTGAAAATCGGAATTTTGTTGTTGATGGTGAGTTGAGTGACGAAGATTTCCAGATTGGTTTCAGGTTGATGAATGTGTTTCTCGCCTTCCCGATTCTCGATTTGTCATACTCGTCCGTTCCTCCTGTAGTTGAGACAATGCTCCCTAGATAATTGAATGAAGTAACATCTTTCAAATCCCTCCCATTGATGGTCATTGGCCCTGGATGTTGTTGTTGCTGGTGTTGTTGGTTGCTTTTAAAAAAAATATACTATATTGCTTAGCTAGGAATACTCCTCTTCATAATTCTTGTATTTTTTGGCGTATGTACGGTTTGAAAAATGATATCTCCTGAACGTGGTCACATTTTACGTCATTAGAGCTAAGTGTAGACATAATAGGAGGAAGAGTTTGTATCTTGACAGTAATCTAAGGCCCTAGAATTTTGCTAGTGTACCCCAGGCGTCCAGTGTCGATTATGTTTTTTGAAAGATATCTAGTTGTTTTTTCAGCGAAATTTCTTTAGTGGTTTTGAAAGAGAGATAACCTGGTTTCGTTTCATCTCCTCGGCACTTGTTTTTTCAACTTCTGCCGGTCTAAGTGATCAAAGTGAATAGTTTTGTTACAGTTTTTGCATGCAAATTTTCGATAATTTATTTTTCCTGCTAACTGAATTTTGTGTGTGTGTGTGAAATGTAACGAAGTTATCTACATTGATTCCCCTAGACTGTTTACCTGATGCCTACGATATAAAATGGTTCTGTTTATATAATAAAAATGAGGCGTTTCAATCAGTAAAGCTGAATACTTCAAAACAATTGGATTCTGAAGAGCATGTCTGTCGAGAGAAAGGGTTTTTAGAATATTTTCTATAGTTGGTTTGTAAGGACTAGATTTGTTTTTACGAGTTGATAACGGATTGATATCAGTTAGAGAACCATTTGAAAACCAGCACTGGAGTAGCACTGAACAGCTGCTTGATCCTAGTTTGGGAATCATTGGCAGTACGCACCCACCTCCAGGGTTCAAACAGAGGACATTCCGGTTACAAGGCAAGCAAGCTCGTATACCATTCAGCCTTGTGGGGCCCGATTCAATGGCTCATGAATACAATGCATGGCTAGTTTTAGTCAAGCTGACTTGTTCTGTAATAACAGAGTTTATCAACTGAAAATTCTGATGTGAAGTCGGTCCTTCTATACGGGTCAGAAACGTGCACTGCGTGTCACGAAAAGGATTTCCAACAGGCCACTGCAGACTTTCATCAACAGCTGCCCAATTCGCTAGCTTCATCCATGCTGAAGATCAGATGGCCTGCCAGCCAGAAAGAATTAGCAACGAGAAACTGTGGCTGACTGGCTGGCAAAACACCAACACGTGAGAGCCGGTTACTCAACAAATCTGTAGGAGCAAATAGAGATGGATCGGCCCAGGTAAACATTGAGGAAACCACCGAATGTTATAGCGCGCCAGGCCATTGCTCGAGTGGAATCCGAATGGGAAGCGACGAGTAGGTCGTTGGTGCGAGGGTGACATGGAGGAGATCGTGTGGTGAAGAGAAGATGAGAGATTTTGGGCAATCGTGGTCCAAGCTGAAGAGGACAGTAGAAGATAGGACAAAATGGAGATGTGTTGTTGAAGCCCTCTATTCCACTCGGAACTCAAGGGAATAATAATAATAATATAATAATCCGGTGAAAATTCTGATCTGATTTATCCATTTCGAATGTGGTGTATGGAACCATAATACTTTCCAAGCCTAATCTATAAAATGAGATATTGTCAGTCGTGGTTTATCGTTCCACTTTATTCCATGATTGTTTCTGGATCCATTTCAATGGGTTTTGTTGCAGATAAATGAAATTTTAGAAAATATTTATTTGGAATCCAGTATAGTGTTTAGCTTTCTTGGATTAGAATCATCCTTACAATATGTGCCAGTTGTTTCTGAAAATGTATCCACAAAACCGATCATAGTTTTCACATTCGGACTTTCAAACATGCTTGTTTTTTGTTGGGTAAATCGAGTGGAAATACTTGGTGTGTGTTTGCACGCTGACAATTAGTACAGACATTTCGATGATGTCTGGAGGCTAACGCAATAACCCAGTGGGTTGTTTCATGACACTCCGCAGTATGAAAAAGGATGGTACTGGGTTTGAGAGCCATCGGAAACTTCATTATTCTGTCTGCAGGTACATCTACCTGATGGATACCATATGGAATCGAACTCACATTCTAGAGGCCACTGCTAGCCACTTTCACCTAAATAACACGATATTCTAAGATGTTATAGATAACTGATTTGAAGGAGCTTGTTTTGTTTCGAATTCCACCACAGATTGTTATCAGTCAGAGGACTATTGTAAACCAGGGAGTACTAGGCGGTTGTTTAGTTCTAGTCCGGGAGTCATTGACAGTAAGCAAACAACGGGTTTCTAATCCATGACCTTCTGGTCTCAAAGTGAGCCGTTAAAACATCTAACATACGTTACCTATAGTTCTAGTGCGAAAGCGTGACCAGCGATGGTGCGAGTCACTCTGAAATCACACACTGGTAGCAGTTAGAAATCATGAGTCGTTGAGCTGAGTCCCATTAACTGAATATTCTAAAAGTGAACCTTGTAAATGGAATTTCCTGGGTTCGAAACCTTTGGGGTACATACTGCTGAGAAGTCTGAAAATAGAACGAAAGAGCTGTTAACCACTGCCTGGTTTACAATGGTTCTCTCAGACTTGAAATAATCGATTTCAGTCTGCTGCTTTAGTAACAATACAGTAATCTGTAGTTAATCATAAATTGTGGACTATTAAGAAATCTCACCGAGAAAAATTTAGACGGTTATATGCTTTAAGGTTTGGACACTAGTCAGTAACTAGTGCGATGTGTCTAGGTCTATCTTTGGTGCAGACTGAATTCTCTCAGTCAAGTTTCCGACTTGGGCACCATGCTTGCTGGCTCATCATCAAAGTGCACTGTGAATTGTTGGTATTAAATGGTTGGAGGCAGTCGGCTACAGGAAGCCTTGCTTGACCTAGGTTTCATGCTAGTTGGCACTCACCAGTCAGCAAGGCGTATCTGCAACCTCCTTGAAGGAACTCATGTCCCTTCTGAGATTCGAACCCACGTCACCCAGAGCTATTCGTCCTCGCGACTGACCTCTTGTAGGACTGTATTGTTGATGAGTGCCAGCTATCAGGAAACCTAGGTAAAGCAAGTCTTCTTGTACCCGATTGCCTGCAACCATCTGATACGGTTATATGCACCTGATAAAGTGTGTATAAAACTTCTGAAATACAATGCATACAAACTTTATTAGTTCCTTTGAAGAGATTTCTTTCAGTCGCACCTCCTTTTAGCTATTTTAAATATATTTCAAATATATTTTATGGGTTGATTATTGCATATACACTTTAAATAAATATATCTAATGTAGGATATCTATTATTTTAACACTTTATTAAGGAAATTGCTTTCAGAAAAATTTCTTACTTTAAGTCATTATGCTTTTACATTAAGAACTATGGGGAATCATTGAAAAGCAATATCAAAGTAATACTGAAAGCAAAGTGTACTGCATTACTTGAATGTAAACTGTTTAAATTGCTGATTTAATGTTATATACTGATTGTTTGTGGAATGCTCATTCAGATATATATCTGTATGCGTTGGCAGCCACAGTTATTGAACATTTTGTCTTTGTAGATTTAACAACCATATTAGGTATTTAGAAGTTAATTGGTGGAATCCAGGATGCGCATTTCGTCCAATTTGGGACTGGTCAGTTAGATGTACTTGCACACCTCAATGAGGTGATGATGTTCCCATCGAGGCTCAGACCCAGTCCCAAGTTGTTTAGCGGATAACACCCTGGCGTTTGAAATTATGGGCAGTGGGTTCAAGGCTCGGTTGTGGGAACGTCATCACTCAATGCAGGATGCAGGTACATCCAGCTGATGGCGAATATCAAATAGGACGAATTGCGCATCCTGGTGGATCTGACTGCTAGTCACCATCCACCAATTTCGTCATAATTGTTGTTTTTATGGAATTCTGTGTTTCTGCGACGAATTGTTTTCATACAATTAAGAATTCCTTAGGCTTAGAACTCTTCATAAGTCATAAGCTTTGTTTCTGTCTTAGTAAACAACTCGCAATGTGTAAGTCGACATATCCACCTTACACCCTCCTCCCAGAAACATTTTAGTTTTGAGCTCATTTATAGGCCTAATATGTGTAAACACGTTTTTAGTTATACTGTAATCGTGTTCTATTTCATTTCCGATTATGATAAAAGTGGTTTCATTCACTTTTCGAAGGTATGAAAAACATGTGGATTGACGTTAAATGGATGTTTAAAATTAGAGTAAATTATCCAATTAATGAAGAATGAAGCCCGTTAAATAATTTATTACAGTAATACAAATAATAGTGATAATAATTAGCTTTATTCCAAAGCATGACTTACGATACAGTCTGGAATTCTCAGCTTTACCTACTACTTTGTAAACGACTCTTTTGGAATCACCTTCTTATGTGGGGGTGTAGACGACCTATGCCTGATGATTTTTCAAGATTTATTTCTCAGTTCAACTGTATTTTTTTGGTGGTTGAACACATATCCTCTACGGTGTTCATTTCTTCTGACTTTGATTTCTCTCTGGCGAGGTTTGTCCGATGTATCTAGCATCACATTACACGCATTTTATTTTACATACACAAGTGGATAAAGAATCCTTGTAATTTATAAAACAGTTCACGTAATGTATAAGTTTCAAAAGGATGTATAACTTAACGAGAATAGTACCCAGCTGTAACACCATTCAACATCATTCATCTCTCTGTTTTTGACATAGAACTTTGCACATATGTGCGGCAGTTCAAGTCGCCACACTCCATGTAACACACAAAGCAAGAGAAGAAAGTAAAAGAAATGCATAATAGAGACAGTAGACAGAGGTGAGAGACAAAAGGAATAGTAATAACGAAGAACAAAACAGTTTCATCGGAAATCATAAGTCACAAGGAGTGGACCCATCTATGCCAGCCATTGAAAACGATTTTACGCCATGTCACCAATTGTTTCCAACCATTGGTTTTTACCGTCCCGAGGACCCCAACCAGCCAGGAAGTCTTTACCTCCCTACGTGGCTGGCTTAAACTAACTGTTGTAGATTTCATTGACTGGTGCCAATCAAATCCACAACTTTAGCATAGACTGATCAATATCATGACAGAAGGAGTAATTGCACAAGCTTCTTCTGTGTACAAAGAACTAGCTTTTTTTCTATTTCGATTACCAAAGCTTCAGCAATACAAACGCGTTAGACACGTAATGATTTGGACTAGTTATTTTTCGCCTTGTAGGTAACTTTATAGAAAGAGGCTGTAGAAATAATGTCACCAGTATGGATTAGATGTTTCCTCAATGTGTGTGGAGAGCCGGATAGTGTTCTTGTACTGTATATGCGATAAAACTCATATCGAAAGATAAATATACCTAACTCCATCTGAGCAGGTGAACTGATAAACGCACAAAGAGTTGATGTAACATCAAAGGACACCATTATTTCATTGTCTTCTCCTTGAATGTTTTTGATTTTCTCTAAAAATTGGATTGACGAATTGATAGAATGGTCGCATGATTCTGTTAGGTAATTTAATTTCCTGAAAAGTTCTTTAGATAGATCATTTGTTGGTGTTCCTGGCCAATGGTCAATACATATGTAAAGATAGTTACCAGGAGACGCAATTATATCACTCATAAAGAAATTTAAATAATTTCACTCTATGCTAAATATTGCGCTGAAGATGTTGTCCAGAAGGACGACGAAAGCTCCGCAACTAAACCAACCAGCTCATAGAACACTGTTAATTGCAAATCATCCACCTGATCTACAAATCTTGTCTATTATTTCGAAATCACCATGTATCCGGCTCATTTGTATTTTTGAAGCTTTAGTCATGGAGATAGAAAGTCCAGATGTTTGTACACAGAAAACGTTTGTTCAACCGCTCCTGCTTCCGTGACTTTGATCCATTTATTGCATTATTATTATAATTTCGGTTCCTGCTTTGGCCCTATTGATTTTTTTGTTTTGTTGATTCAATTTCGATATTCTCCCTGTATTATATGATGATTATTATTGATTTCATTTTGAACAATTTACAGGCACTTGTCTCCTTTATTTATTCAATTCAGTATACTTATTTTCAGTATTGTTTTGTCATAATTATCACCTAGCTGCGTAATTTTTTGATTGCTTAATAATATTGTTATTATTATTATTTCTACACCCGTCTGAGATCTATGCATTTGAAAAATCATAGTCATACTTGACTGGATGGACCTCTCTGATCAAGACTTCTCACTAGTAGACGCACTACTTCTCACTAGAACTCCAGGAAACTCCGTTCTGTAGCAAGGCACTAGCGAGCATCAGATTAATTTTCAAGATTTGGTTTATAAGGATTACATTTGTTTTTACAAAATGATGACGGATTGATATCAATTAGAGAACCATTGAAAACTACGGAGTACTGGTCGCGCTAAATCACCGATTGGTAGAAGTTAGACCATTGAATCGAGTCTCAGTGGCTGAATGGTCTACAAGCTTGACTTGTAACTGTAAGGTCCTGTGTTCGAAGTCCAGTGGGTGCATACTGCCGATGACACCAAAACTAGGATGAAACAGCTGTCCATTGCTACTCCAATGCTGGTTTTCAATGGTCCTCTAACTGATATCAATCCGTGATCATCTCGTTAAAACAAATCTAATCCTTACAGACCAACTGTCGAAAGATAATCTTGCTACCACTGGTTTCGTATTCAAAAGAAAAAAGTTGAGAGGAGTGCGGTTGGGTTTTCGAATCCACTGTCAAAATGTGTGATGCTTTTACAATTGTTTTAAGGAAAAATGCAGTTTGAAGTACCAGGCTTACCATTATTATTATTGTTTCCTTTAATTCCTAGAGGAACATAGGGCTTCAGCCGTGTGTCTCCATTGCGTTCGGTTCTCTGCTACAGTCTTCACCTGGCTCCAAGTCTGCCCACACTCCTTCATCTCCTCTTCACATGACCTCCTCCAAGTCACCCTTGAAATGACGACCAACTCGCCGCTTCCCTTTCGGGTTCCACTCGAGCAATGGCTAGTCTAGTGATGTCACTTGATGGTTTGTTTCTTCAGAGTATGGCCAATCAATCCACCTCCATTTCTTCCTACCTATTTGTTTCACAATCGGTTCCTGGTTGGTTCAGGCTTACCATGCACTATGTCAATAGAAATCTGACCTGATTTATATCATAGAAACAGTCCCAAGTGCTTCAAGTCTGGAGATTATTACCAGTTAGGATTCATACTTCCACACCCAACCTTCCATCTGGTTTGGAACTTAGCATGAGCCAGTAAACTCGCCAAGCTTTAAGAGTAACACAGGCTGAAATACGTCACACAGAAAGTAAATCTATGCAAGGCAAATGACAGGGATCACGCAAGTTGTGTCTGAAGTGTCATATGTTTCCCAGGCAAGCAATTTTATTTCCTAGTCAGTTTATTATTAGCAATTTTAATCTTAAAAAGAAAAAACAACCAAAGAAGTTTAACATGCCCAAAAAATTAATTTCTAATTTTCTGAAATGTTTTTTTACCCATTGAAATGAAAGTCAGTGGTTGTTGGGTAGCAAATTAGGCGAAAAGACTTTATTGCAGCTGAAACTTATGAAATATGTGTCTGAATAAAGTTAGGACTTTCGCCGACCATGCACATGGTCCGGCGGTTCGATCACCCGCTGACGCACACCTGATATTAATGGTCAGCCTGCGAAATTTGGGCTACCGATATCACATGCCGAAAATTCCATACTTGTACCAAAAGTACTGTGTGGAATCAAGCTATAATCAAAATCAAAAATTAACAAATTAAATTAATATGTGATTGTGAAATCCATAGTGAACTAACATGTCTGCATATCCATCAGTATTAAGTGCATTTCCAATCCATCCCTCTGATTAGTTCCACCTTCAAGTGTTTAGTTGCAAACATCCACTGAAAGCCCCTTACCCCTTGATATGCCGTTTGTCCCAGTTTTGGAATTTTTATCGGTATGAACCCATTACCCAATTTAAATCGAGTTCAAGACCTTCAGGTTTACAAGCAACCACTTTGGATCAGAATCTAATCTCTTTCAAGAATTTTAACTTGCATCGACTCACAATAAAGCCTGACCAAGATTAATTGGCTATCCAACGCTCTGTGGTTTTCAGCTGTCCACTCACTAATTTCAGATTTTATGCAGATACCTCCATCTTATTTTAAGTATTAACCTTTTGAAGTTCAAACAATCCATGGGAACATTGAATTCTTGGTGATCACCATCACTTTTTTGGGCTTTGAAGTTTCATTAGTAGTGGGGTTTATGTTTTTATGAGGTAGGTTGCTAGCTTCACTCCCAACACCCCCTTCTTTACTGGCCTTGCTACTGGCTAAGAGGAATTTAAGATTAGGTTGGGTGGGAATAAAATCCCGGACCACGTTCGTTGCCGATGAGTATTCGACTACTAGACGACAGAAGCACGCTTTTTGAATATACCATATTGACAAATAAGTCACTTGCGGTTATTATTTATTGACTTTAAGAGTGCAAGCAGTCTACCCATGATACAAGTACAATGATCAACATTTCAGTAAATTGTATTCAATGAATAGTATCCACATTTATTTTTAATTCAGTTTATATGTAAATTCAGTTTATATAAATCCAAAGATAAGTTAAGACTTGAAAAGATTAATGCTGAAATCAAATCTGAAATAAAAAAATCTTAATGCTATGTATAACGATACACTTTTATCATGCAAATCTCCTATCAGCATGTGAAAACGTTTTAATGAAATTACTGGCAATAGTAAGCGATGTAATGCTTTTCCGTCTCATGATGTTAATGCTCTTAATCAGTCTTTTATACGCTCTCCTTCTTCTATAACTACTTCTAATGTTACTAATCATGTGACTGATAACTTTCATGACTTTAATGCTCTCGATGTTCTAAAATGTCGTAAAACGCTTAGGCCCTCACGTTCTAAAACAATGTGTAGATGCTTTATGCTCTCCACTAACTAATCTCCTAAATGCTTCTTTCTCCAAAAACGTTGTACCTGTTGCATGGAGAGACATTAAAATAGTCCCTGTCCCTAAACCTGGCACTAGCAAGAACGTAAAGTTTAGACCCATTGCCATCACTTACCCAATTCTAAAGCTTATGGAAAAACTAGTACTTATTAAACTTGAGCCCTCCCTTAAAAGTTTTGAAGACCCCAAACAATTTGCCTATAGACAGGGTAGGAGCACGAAGTGTGCAACCTAGATGGCACTGAAATAGAAACCAAGTCGGAAATTAAATACCTAGGCATCATTCTATCTGCTGATCTCTCCTGGTCGTCTCATATCTTGACGATATCTAAGAAAATATTCCGTCTTTCCTTCTACATCAAGAAGTTAAGACATTCTGGTATAACCCAACCCTTGCTCCTAAGATTCGTTAACTCTTGCATTCTGCCTATTATTCTCTATTGTCCCTCCCCCTTAGTTTCTCCCGGGATACTGAAGAAAGACTATAACATATCACGCAGGATGTTAAAGGTTGTCAGTAGGGTAAGCAACATCCCACTTAACCAGCTTGTTAATATTCTGGTCGACAGGCACATGGACTCATGTGAAAAATGGGCCAAATCCATTTTATCTAACTCACACCACCCTCTTCACTCACAACTCTCCCCTTGCATCTCATCAGGTAAAACCAGAAGCCTATACAGGAAAGTATATCCTCGCATCAGCAAGTACAAAAACTCAACCATACCCTACTTAGCTCGTGTTCTGTGCGATAAAGAAAGCATTAGGCGTGACACCTATAATTCATTAAATAGTCAGTAGTACAACTGGACCTCGTCGTTCCAACTCATATCATTTATAGGTACAACATTTTTCTTTCTTTCTTTCTTTTCCTTTTCTCTCTCTTTTTTCTGTTATGTGCTGCTTTGTTTCTTTCTTCCGCTTACGCCAGTAAATATCCTGGCATCTACTTTTCTAACACCTTCAAACACTGTTCAGCTTTACCTTTGCTACCGACATGCCAATATGTTGTTGTCATAATGAACTGAGATTTCCTTAATCTATGTAGAATTCTATTTATTGATAATGTACTAACTGGATGCAATACTGTAGTAAAAATGCTGAGAATTCCATTCTGTATCACAAGTACTGTTTTGGAATAAAGCAAATTATTATTATTTGATATTCCCGTTGACTGATTGGACCGAGATGTTCTGCTACTGTTGACGAGTCAGCTCCTACCTTCAAGGATGTCTTAGGATTGACTTGAAGTATTGTGATGGATGCTGAATAGTAGTGGAATCCAGGATGTGCATTTTTTCCCCAGTTGGAACTCGTCAGCTAGATATACCTGCAGTTTCCATTGAATAATGCTATTTCCATTGTTTCAGACACCAAGGCATTATCCACTAGAGCCCTCGGGTCCTTGTGCAACTGAGTTCGCGTCTATATTTTGGGAAATGAGACAAAATGTGTACATTCAAGGATTCCTCTACTAATCACCATCCATCCATCCATTCATCAAACTACTTGATGAAATGTCACTCATCAGGATAAAGCAGAAACACGAAAACACACACACACACGCACACGCACGCCCATGTGTTTTGAACATATGTCATCTTCAGATAGTTAGTTCTGTTTATACAAAATGTCTAACATGTCTAACTAAGCAATATATAAATAGGTAATTAAAATAGGTAAAATAATAAGGAAACTCAATCTACAGATAAGTTCAAATTCTTCGCATTCCATATTTACATTGTGTGGATAGGTAAAAGACATTGATGAATGCTATCTATGGTTGTGTTTCTGACATAGTATAGAATTCTAGTTAATCCTACATAACAGAGATGTGGATTCCAAATAGCAAAAATATTTCACAAACAGATATTCATTCATCGAATTAAACAGTATTGACATTAATGAAATAAGATAAAAAAATTTAATATTTCTATGATTGTATGTATGTATATAGGTTTTTAATTATCAGTTTTCATGAGGGTTTTTACTTAAATCCTGATATCATAGGGTCTTTTTTTATCCTTTCAGAGGTCATTCTACAGAAGTGTTAACACTGTTGTGTTAATTGACATGTAGGTTATGAAAATATTCTCCCCTAATTATTGCTTAGTTGAGTAATTTTCAGTTACTGTTCTCAGAGGAATATTAATAATAATAATAACAACATTAGTTGCAATTTTCTCTGTAGTAATTCCATATTAATTTGTTTATTAGATGTAACACACACAGTGAAGAAACAGTATTATTTACTGCATGACGTTTCGAACAAAATTTATTGTTCATAATCATATCAATTATAATCACATGACTTCGAAACTTGACTTTTATAGTTTTCTTTTTCTCCTATTTGTCGTCGTTGGAGGAGTAGAATTTTCGAGGTATCTGGGACAGGTGTTGAATCATTCCTATTACACGTATTTGCCGTTGATTCGATAAACAAAGCCTCAGTCAGTTATCAGTCTCTCCCTATACCCTGTGACATTAGATTTTGAAACTGTCATCTTATCCCATACATCCTATTGTATGGTTGTGTGTAACTGCATGTAGTGAGTAGTGCAGTTGAACTATTCTCCAGATTTCTTATCTTATTCGGGTCAACCAATCTAGATTTTGCTAGGTTTTTATGTTCAGCTAGTCTGACTGCCCTTGTCCTACTACTCTGTCCTATGTATTTGACCTGACAATCATTGCAGCAGGGTATTAGATAAACTAAATTGTTTTGTTTTAAAGCCTCTACAGGATCCTTCAACCGACAAAGCTTGTTTATAATTGAGTTTGTTGGTTTAAATGCCAATGTTATTCCTGCCTTGTTAAGAATTCTGCGTATGGCTTCCGAGGTTCCTTCCCTGTAGGGAATTACTACTGATGATGAAGATTTCTTATTGTTGGTGTCATTAATATTATTATAATTATTACACTATTATTATTATCACTTTCGCTACAATCATTATTTATTTTATTTTTACATTTCCTTACATATTTCTTGACTAATTTATCCGGTTAATTATTGAGTTTCAAAGCTTCTTTTATGTGTATCAGTCCCTGTTTTAGATTTTCTTTGGTACTACTTAATTTTTGTGCTCTGTCATTTGAACATTTCACCAATCCTATTTTTACTGACATAGGATGGGATGATCGGAAATCGAAATATCTGTTTGAGTGTGTAGTAAACTCTCTGTAGTAAACCTGCTAACTGGTTATTTTAATGAAAACATCTGTCAGTGTTAGTGAACATTGAATGGTTTGTTGATTCGAACTGGTCTCCATTGGCGGCTGTCATTGCTAAATTGTGTACTGGTTGGCAGAAGATTGGAGAAATACGAGTAGTGAGTATTAAGCTTAATCTTCTGAAACTAGCAATAGGTCCAGGATCTCGGCGGTCTAGATATTTGACAACATCGTTTAAAGTAAAGTGGTCACTATTAGTTGGATCCAGGATATGCATTTCGTCTTGTTTGAGGTTCGTTGACTGGCTGTAGCTGCATCCTAAGTGAGTGATAACGCTATTACTGAGACTGAAACCCTGGGCTCATCCTTTCAAACGCCAAAGAGCTATCCACTTGAGTACTTGCTATTCCATAAAAGGTATAGTTCTGAGTTAAATAAATACTCTCTACCAAGTTGAATTTTGAGAAATTCATCATTTGTAGATTTCATCATATTATTCAATGTTCTCAGAAGGGTTAAATCGTCTATATTCTATGATATAAATATTTTCTTTTGCACTGTTGATCCTGTCACGAACCAGCAATAATTAGAGAATCGTTAAAGACCAAGGGATACTGGATAGCTATTTCATCCTGGTTTGAACTCTTTTACAGAGGGCACGCAATAACCTATCAGGGATCGAGTCCTGAATCTTTAGGTTATTTAGCCCTGATCTTGGACCCTTCAGGCACTGGGTTGAAATTTAATACATATACACAAGTGATAGATTCACAAATGACTGTATTTATTTACAATTACTGAGATGGAACACACTCAACTCACCCATCGTGCTAGTTACAGTTTACGCCCTACTGTGCTTGCGAAGGTGGGTTCAGCGGTTTAATCCACACCATCCACACAGGTAGTCTGGGGTTCCATCCCCGGCTGACTCACTCCTAATCCTCATCAAGCCGATAGTAAGCTTTAGAGCTCAAGGCTGCAACAGAATAAAATAAATGCTTGGAGAGTACATGTGTACTTTTGTTTTAAACATATATAAAGCTACGGTTAGAGGATAAAAGGTACATAACCTACTGAACCTTGGTCATGAAAGCTTATCAATATTATGCACCTGGTTATACCCACAAAAGTTTCCTAACGCTTTACAATTTCAGTTAAACTGTTCGGTGAAACATATCACTTAGCAGAAAAGTGAATACTAATCATTTCGCCTAATCTGCTGTTCGCTAAGCTTACATAAAACTTTACCTGATCTATCGAGATCTTCTGTTCTCATGTTTGATAGGTTTGAAGCTACTAGAATTCTGGATTTTTGATTTCCATCGTTTCCACCTACTTACTCATAGTCGTCAGTAGTATAGACCAGTAGGCTGCTTCACTGCCTTTGCTGAAAGCCATTTATGATGCAAAACGTGTGATCTATTGAGAAGAGTGGGAGATTTTCGGATACGTCTTGAAGGTCAGTGAAAGTGCTTCTATGTGTTACTGTCGGCCGTCTGATTGATATGGCAAAAATAGCGGAGGTCTTTCGACTTTGTTCGGTAATCAGTATGCAGAGAAAACATGGGTAACTTCAAATTACAGAAGTTACTTCTATCAAACGATAAAGAGCTAGCCATTGTGAATAAGAAAGTGGTATTTTCAAATTCTCACTAAACTGTTAACTGGAACCGTTTATGTTAAGTGTGCCAAGTACTTAACCTGTTTCCTTCTCAACTTATCCCACAAGTTTATATTGTATATATACATAAGCTCTGACAAATCATTCCAATACAACCTGACTTTTAGTCATGTCTACTGAACCACTGGTGTACTAAGTATCAGTAACTGTCTATTAAACTAAAATAGCGTTAAAGCATGCTGTATTATTACATTATTATTGTTTCCTTTAATTCCTAGAGGAACATAGGCCTTCAGCCACGCGTCTTCATTGCGTTCGGTTCTCTGCTATAGATTTCACCTGACCCCAGGTCTGCCCACACACTTTCATCTCCTCTTCACATCACCTCCTCCAAGTCACCCACCCTTGCACTGACGACCAACTCGTCGCTTCCCTTTCGGGTTCCACTCGAGCAATGGCTTGTCTAGTGATGTCACTTGATGGTTTCCTCAGAGTGTGGCCAGTCAATCCATCTCCATTTCTTGCGGCTTATTTGTTTCACAACCGGTTCCTGGTTGGCTCGCTCTTTGCCAGAGATCCCTATTGCTGATCCTTTCTGACCATCTGATCTTGAGTATTGAGCGAAGACAACTGTTAATGAAGGTCTGTAGTTTGTTTGAGATGCTCTTTATGACGCGCAGTGCGAGTCTCTGATCCGTATAGTACCACTGACTGACTTCACATTGGAGTTGAAAATCCGGATCTTATTTTTGATGCTGAGTGCTGTTGATCTCCGCACAGACTTTTCCTGCTTTCTCGATCCTTGCTTTGATATCCTCGTCAGTTCCGCCTGTAGTTAAAACGATGCTTTCCAGGTAGGTGGGTAGGTAAAGGAGGTTGTTTCTTTCAGGTTCCTTCCATTTATGCTGATTGTTTTCTGTTGTTGTTGGTGTTGCTGTTGACCAGGAATCTTCATTACCTGAATGCTTTTTGGGCTGTTAGGAGATAAAGAAAACACGGTAAATTTTCACTGATTGGTTTTTGTAGGGATTTCTTTCATTTTATTGGTTAGAGGGTTTCATCATGAGCTAACATCGGTTAGAAAACCATTGGAAAACCTGCTGGGAGTACTGAACAGCTGTTTAGTACTAGTTTGGGACTCTCCAGCAGTGCGCACCTATTGGGGTTTGAACTCAGGACCAAGGTGAGGCAGTAACTCATCGAAGAAGACATTGCGAAATTGTCGCACTATGTCATGAATTGTCAAAAGTTGGAGTTGATGCGCCACTGAACCGGGTCCCAGTGGCTTACTGCTCTACGAGCTGGCTTATTAACCGGGAGGTCCTGGGTTCAAACCTTGGCAGTGGATGCATACTGATGAAGACGGCGAAGTTAAGTGAGGTTTTCGCATCCTATGAATAAAATCATTCTTGTAATGTTCGAACTTCCGCATATACTTTCTCAACCTTTTAGCATTCTAACGGCCTGTTCATGACACATTAGGAAAAGGCTTTCGTTAACTGTGATATTTAGAATGTCGAAACACTTTACACATATCATTTGTAGATAATTTAACCGTGTTGGGCTCCCTATCACACATATCCGATAAACTTGTATAACAACTTGCAAGGTGTAACCGACTTCCTTCCCTTATCTAGTATTTGTTCTTAGACAAATTTGTGTTTTTGCTTGCTTCACTACAAATCGTTAAATGTCATGTGAAATTTCAGGTGACATAAGTAATATCAAACTGAAGAGATGATGCATAATTTAAGGCATGTCATATTTCTTACTAAATAATAATGATACCACTGTGCGTCGGTGGCACAGCGGTTAGGACGCTCGCCGACCATGCACATGGTTCGGGGTTCGATCCCCGGTCGACGCACTCCTTTACCACAATAAGCCAGAAATGAAAGCTGGTAAGGAGGAAAGGTTGGACATGAGCCTAGCAATCCCATCCTGTAAAAATAAACGCTGCTTCAGAAACTTCAACCCTTTAGCCTGAAGCCCAATGTTCCACTGGGAATCTGAAGGAATAAAAATAAAAAAGTGTTAAACTTGTGTTTAGCTCTAAGTGGATAGCAAAGTTGTCCGATAGGAAAGTTCTGAATGAAATGAGATTTCATGGTGCGAATTGATGTGACCTAACAGCCTGAATATAGGACAAGCATTCTGCTGATATTAAGGGGCCGTGTTGTGGGTTAGTTCACGTTGCAGTTTTGATATTATATATGAAAGTGGAGATACTGCGGGAAATTTAAATGTATATGATATTGTTAGATTACTTCTTAAAAATATGGATAGATATTGGATTACTTGTATGTAAATATGAATATAAAAGTGTCTAACATAGTTCTTTTAGCGGAGTTGCGTTCGAAAGTCTACAGAGAAAACTAGAATTTAACACTGCAATATAACTTTATTTGTTGCATGAAAAGACGTAGCATATACACTATTAGTTGCCAAACAGAGCCAGCTTATTGTTATGTCCTTCATACGTACATGATACGGGGCTTCGTCCCCGGCGGATAAACCAACAAACTGGCAGAAAAGGCAAGTAGCGAAGACAGGAATCCAGGTTAACATAGAGAAGACGGAGGTGATGAAGACAATCAACTACCACAAACAGCAAAAACAACCAGCACCAATCACTACCAACGAAAGAGATTTGAATCAGGTTACTTCCTTCACTTATCTGGCCAGGAAGCACGGTTTCAATCACAAGCAGCCGAAACGGATGAAGATGTCGAATCTAGTGAGGATCGGAAGGGCAAGGTACCACCTCATAAATCTGAAACCAGTCTGGAAGACTTCTGCATTTCACTGCACTGAGCCAGCCAGTCAGCCAGCATAAACAACAGGATTCGAATTCTGTTCAACACGAATGTGGAGTCAGTCAGTCAGTCAGTTCTCTTCTATGGATCAGAAAATTTGCAAGCGTGTAGCGAAAAGGAATTCCAGCAGGCCACTGCCGAGTTTTATCAACAGCAGCCCACTTCGTCGGTTCCATACTGAAGAACGAATGGCCAGCCGGCCGGCCGGTCAGAAAGAATTAGTACCAAGAAACTCTGACTGGAACAAACCAACAGTCGAGAGCCGATTGCTCAACAAAAATGTGGGAGAAGATGGAAATGGATTGGGCACATGTTAAGGAGGCCGTCGAATGACATCGTGTGCAATGCAGACCATTGCTGGAGTGGTAGTTGAATAGGAATGGGTCGTCACATTGAGGATAACGTGGAGGAGTTCGTTTGGAGAGGAGGAGACGACAGGTTATGGACAATCATGTGACTAGCCAGCGGAAGAGGACAGAAGAAAATAGAAGAAAGTGAAAATGTGTTGTTGAAGCTCTATCTTCCACTTAGAATGCAATAAATAAGTAATATAATTCTTGGTAGACGTACTCCTTCACCTCGCTTATTCAACAGTAAGCCCAATAAGGACGGAAGGCTGGTTTTGAAGCTAGCCACTTATGCTAGGAAAACTTCAAAGCTCACTCTGGAGGCTCTATTCTACACTTGCAACGCAAAAGAAAATAAAATAAAGATAAATAATATTTTTCAAAGCACAAATGTACGCTAACCCAGGCGAATGAGACATTTCTTCCGAACATCTATTTACTTTTTTGATTATTATTATTGTTTCCTTTAATTCCTAGAGGAATATAGGGATTCAGCCACACGTCTCCATTGCGTTTGGTTCGCTGCTAGAGTCTTCACCAGGCTCCAAGTCTGCCCACACGTTTTCATCTCCTCTTCACATGACCTCCTCCAAGTCACCCTTGCACTGACGACCAACTCACCGCTTCCCTTTCGGGTTCCACTCGAGTAATGGCTTGTCTAGTGATGTCACTTGATGGTCTCTTCAGGGTATGGTCAACCCGTCTCCATTTCTTCGTGCTTATTTGTCGCACATTTGGTTCCTGGTTGGTCCGCTCCTAGAGATCTCTGTTACTGATCTTTTCTGGCCTTTCCTCTGATCTTGAGTATATAGGGAAGACAACTGTTAATGAAGATTTGTAGTTTGTTTTGATATAAGATCAGATGTAATGAGAAGAAGATTACAATTGAAACAATAATAATAATGAATGTATTTCAATTTACACATTGATTAATGTGCACAGAATTATATGAAATTAAAATAATTCGACTGACCATTTGCCTGTTATCTCAGTGTTCAGCACCATTAGTTCTTTTCAAGTGAATCACTGTAACCCTCGATCTCTTCATATGATGGCTTCCATAATTTGGTAAAGATTTTTGCCTTCACAGATTTATTTTCCATTTCGAATTGTGTTCCTCTCTTCTTTTTTTGTCTCACTGAGAATTAGATCTTCCGCTTAGATTAGGTCTTAGTCAACTGACTGAAAGAAGAGGTCAGTGAAAACTTGTCTATTACGTGATATTGAAAGAAATTCACAGTCTTTCTTGGGATATCAGCTCCTAGTACGAATGCAATGACAATACCTGAGGGTTAACACTGTTATTTTTGTGTAATAGTGGCCAGCAGTGGAATCCAGGATTAGCATTTAGTCCTATTTTACACTTGATATAAGTATAAAACTTGGCCACTGTGGTGGTAGAGTATAACTCCATTATGGATCAGATTTTATTTTGATAAATCACACACAGTGTTGTTGTACAATAATATTAACTGATGACCAAGTTTCGAGCAGATATTATTGCTCATAATCATATCAAGACATTAATCACACAACTTTTTCCTTCATTTACATACATGTGTGGAGTTGACTAGATATTTAAATAAAAATCACTATGTGATAATGTACATTCAGAAATAATAATATGAGGATTATTGATCAAATACAATCAGATGGGAAATAAGGCGAGTGTTTTTATAGTCAAAATAATAAGTAACTTGTTAGAATGTTGTGATGTGCTTGAATTGAAATAGAATTTTAAGATTATTTATTATCCTCTTCTGATTTGACTGACTGGTGGTAATATCTTCCATATTTCTGGTATTTGCATTGAGTCATTTCTGTTGCATGTGTTGTGTTGGGTGTAGACTCAATGAACCAGCCAGGATTCAATAATCAATCTTTCTCTCTCAACCTACAGAGATTACTTCTTAGAATCTTAACCCTCTCCCACCCTATGGTGTGAATGCGTGTAAATGCATGTAGTGCAATTGCTGAGCTTTTTTTTCTAAATTACTTATCTTCTCGGAGTCAACCATTCTTACCTTATTTAAATTCTTATGTTCCGACAATCTGATTACACTAGATCTACTAGTCTGACCTATATAGTTGACCTCACAGTCATTACAAGATATTTTGTAAATTGTATTATTTTGTTTAATTAGGTCCACCGGGTCTTTTAGCCTACAGAGCTTGTCCCTGAGTGAGTTTGTAGGTTTGAATACCACCCTAATTCCTGCTTTATTAAGAATCCTACGTAGTGTCTCAGACGTCCCTCTTTATATGGTATAACAGTAGATGCCTTATATTCTTTCTTATTTATGTTATCATTACTAGTTTGACAAATATTTTTATTTTGTTTTTGGCCTTTACTGATCTTCCTAATGAATTTTATGTGATAGTTATTTAACACCAACGCATCTTCTCTCTGTTTTATTTCATCATTTAGGTCTTTTTTGTTCTACTTAGTGCTACTGCTCGGTTTTTTACACACCTAACTAAGCCTGCCTTAACAGTTAACGGATGAGATGAATTAAAGAGTTCTAAATATCTATTAGAATGCTTTGGCATTTTATTAACGCAAGTGTGCAGTTTACCTTCTTCTTTTCGTTTTATTTTACAATCTAACATAGCTAATTATCCTTGTTTATTTTCCGATTCTGTCTCGTCTGTAGTATCAACCTACGAATTTCGTGGTCTCATTAAGTAGATCTTGCGGTTATTTCCTCCTCCTCAGTAGGAATATTGTTGATGATTAGGATACTGGTATATCTGGCTGATAAATGCCTGTTTAACTTTAAATCGTGGAAAATACCCATAGGGACATTAGAGGGAAAAGAACAAGAAGTTCAGCAAAGATATCTTTCCGGTGATTTCATTCTCAAAAGCTGTACAGTCGTATTTATATACATTAGTCTACATAAATACAATTATTACGTATTTGATTCCACATAGTAACGAAGGAGATAATAATTTTCAACTTGATATGAAAGTTTGAAGGTACGAATATAGATTACAAGGGGCTTAGAGAGAAGACTGCATAGGATTAGAAAACAGTTACAACGTGTGCAAAATTAATATTTGATAACTGGAAAAATATTTTTTTTAAAGGCGAATAAAAAGTGATAATTATTTTCAACTTGATATGAATTACAAGAGGCTTAGAAACAAAAATTACGCAGGGATAGGACGAATTACAGGTGTGAACCGAATGAGCATGGAAACAAATTGAAATCAAAATTTTCAACTTGAAATGTAAGTTAGGAGGTATGAATATGAATTACAAGAGGCATAGAAACGAAAAATTACAGAGGATTAGAATATAATTGTAAAATAGAAATTTTAAACGGATTACAAGTGTGATCAGGAGGGGCATGGAAACAAACTTGAAGTAACGCATTTTATAACTGAAAAAAATGCGATGAATTGAATGAAGATAAAGAGAGAAAATTACACGCACACACCGAGAACAGAACAAAAAAGTGAAGGATAAGGGAACATACCGAACTAGGTTCATGGTACTTGTAGAGGCTGAACTAGTTTCTTTTGAACACATAGCTCCGGCTTTTGGATGCATATGGCGAAAGCTTCTGTAGTACAAGGAATTCGGAAACTTGTTTACTTTGTAAATGGCTCTGAATGCTGGAGGAGTCAGTTGAGATGCTGTGACAGATATTGACGATGTGTTCAGTTATGGCGCTGCTGACTGAACCAGTGCCTCTTGTTTTGCAGAAAGAAACTTACCAACCTATAAACAGCTTAATTTATCGGCGTGTTATAAATAATCTGACTTCCTTGAATTATTACATTTTTAAAAGAATGGACACGGAACAAATAATATTCTTTTCGATAACTTCATCATCAGGTTCTACAATTATATATACATTATAATGAATGAATGAATTAGTCTTATGAACGACATTAATGTTTAAATAACTTCAAATCAATAATATTGATAGATTACAGCTGAACAGCATCAACATCAAATAAACTGAATGTCAGAAGAATTATGAAAGATAATAGTACAGATTCATGAATTTATAGTCTCTACTGAAGGCTGGCCAGGGCAGTAATAGGGGCTGGACTTGTTTCTTTTGAACACAGAGCACTGGTTGTTTGAGGCGAATTGCAATGGCCTCTGCTGTTTGGGGTATACGGTGCTTCGAAGATTTTGGTAGTTTGTTAGGCACCCGGTATACTATAGAGAAGGACTCTTCCACGCTGGCTTTGTGACCGGTTTGCACCAGATGGTCTAATATCCAGTTGCTAATAGTTTTAATTACACCTTTACTTAGTCATAGTGGGATATGTTCTCGAGTGAGCATGAAAAATCAAGTTCCTAGAGCAATGGCCAATGTAACTCGCTCCATTATGAGCGCAGTTGAATTGGTAGATACAATTTGAAGTGGCTAATCTAGCCTAGGTACTTCATCTTTCAGTCGAGGTAGCACCATCGGTCGTGTAGAGAATGTGACGTGTAGTTCGCCAGCATTTAAAGTTCTCTGAACTGATTTTCTTAATTTCTTCGTAGTTTTTGTCATAGCTTTACTGACAAAATGTTCTTGGCGTTATCCCTTTCCCAGACTCTGAAATCGCTAAAACAATATTGTCTTATCCACATAATGAAGATAGACGTTGTCTTGAATTGATCTTGCTCAGCTTTTGTAAACTTTGAAAATCTTTAAAATTCTCAGCTTGATAGGATTAGGGTCAGGCTATGCAAATTTTACATTGAAAAGAAAGCAAAAAAATTAGTTGGAAAAATGATCTCTGTGCAGTAGTGGGAAACAGTTGTACGCCTCCTACTCTTTACAACATAAGAGAGATACACACAGAGAAAACTCAATTAATCAGTTTTGATTTATGTTGACAGGCTACAGATTGTTTTGTTTTTATTTTTGGTATTTTTTAAACTTTTGTGATTCTTTTCTCTCACATATAAATAAATAGGGTTTTTTGTTATAGGAGAGAAAAATAAGAAGCAGAGGCGAATAGTGAATAAAGTGAACAGTTTCTTCATACACCTTTGTGTTTAAGGTTTTAGAGAGAAGGCATTCTATCAACCGTACTAAAGCATTAATGCATGCATATCGAATTATATAAAGTTATTTTTGGTGGGAGGTGGGATTGTTGTATAACAGTATCTGTAGAAGGCAATGTATTACCATGTCATTTATTTTATTAGCTGACACGATTTAAATAATAATAATAATAATCAGAGTTGATACGAGTGCCTGCAGTGTGACGACTGTGACAGATCTGTGGCAACGATAATATCAGTAATCTGATATTAGTAAAGCTATCAAAATCCAGAAATCTATCTAGTTTACTTGCCTTTCATGGTAACACTAATAATCTTTGGTTACAGGATTGGAAAACCAATAATGGAGTACTGGACAGCCAACTGTTTGGTCTTAGTTGGGGACTCTTCGTCAGTACGCACGCATACCGCAGGGTTCAAATCCACAACCTTCTGGTTTCAAGGCGAGTTCGTAGACTATTAAGCCACTGGGACCTGATCCAAAGGCCAGTCCTTGAATTCGCGCTCCTATCAATTCACGACATGGCGCGACCCCTAGCCAATGTCTTCGGAGGGTATGTGTCCTCACTCCCGACCTACTGCACCCCACACCTCATGACTTCCCACCGGAACCCAGGTAACCACCTACCTGAATAGGGTCAGTCACTAGTGAGCATCTCTTTGAAATTCCAGTATTGGTTTGTTGAAACTTGATTGATTGGTTACAGGATCTCATCATGAGCAGTAGAGTGCAGCAGGTCGAGAGTGACGACAGATACCCTCCGAAGACATTGGCTAGGGATCGCGCCATGTCGTGAATTGGTAGGAGCACAAATTCAAGGACTGGCCATTGGATCGGGTCCAAGTGACTTAATGGTCTACGAACTCGCCTTGTAACCAGAAGGTCTTGAGTTCGAACCTCGGCGGCCAGTGCGTACTGCTGAAGAGTCCCAAACTACGACGAAACAGTTGGCTGTCCAATACTCCGGTATTGGTTTTCCAATGGTTCTCTAACCGATATCAGCTCATGATGAAATCCTGTAACCAATCAATCAAATCCCTACAAACCAACACTTGAAAAATTATAATCTTTCATTAGTTATTTGAGTTTTTCTTTTTAAATTACGCATTTGTGTATACCTACACGACGTAGTTAATAATTGATCGTGTGACTCAAGTGGTAGAGTGTCGTAATTAGCTCGCTGTAACATACATCAATTTAGAATCTGATTTTAACTTCAACTGTCACCTATTATTATTATTTTCTGGAGTACAGAGTCCAACATATTGCTATTGTAACCCCACTCTGTTCTCCACGGTCCTATTTAGCTGGCTTCACAATTGCAGATAAAGTTTAATCTCCTCCTCACACGATCTCCTGCAAATTATACTCAGACACCTACCTTGTTACTTCTCACTCGGTTTCCAGTCGAGGTCCTGGCTAATGATGTCACTCAACGATCTTCTCAGATAACGTTCGAACCACCTCCCCTTACTTTAATTTATTTGCTGGGAGATAGCTTCTTGTTGGTTCCTTTAATATATGTGTAAAACTTGTGTACTGTGGTGGTGTGTACTTCCATATTAATTTGTTTAGTAGATATACAGAAAATCAAAACAAGTGATTCAACGAAGAGATTCTTTTCAAGGAATTTATCATCATGCTGTGTAATCGTATGTGTATGAAGGAAGTGAATCGTAGGTGTAAATGCATAAAATAATAACATTATGAAATGCAATTAAATATTTGCGATTACAATCATAGTTCAGTGTGAAGTGGCAAGACAATTAATGTCGTATATAGAACAATTCATAGCATGTATAGAACTTGGGAGGGCTGTGAAATTATAGGATTAGTGGGCAAATAGAATAAAAATAAATCATTCTGTCATTATATTGGATATATAACTGTAGGACCTGATGATGAAGTTACTAAAAAGAATATTCGTTGTTCAATAATTAATGGTATACGAGCTTGGCTTGTAACCGGAAGGTCCTGGGTTCGAACCCCGGTGGTGGATGCGTACTGCCGATGATTTTCAAACTAGGATGAAACAGCTGTCCAGTACTCCCTGGTTTTCAGTGATTCCGTAAATGATATCAGTCCGTGATCAACTAGTCAAAAATCAATCTTTTGGAAAATAAAAACTTTACGTACCATTGTGTGAAATTTGGTAACAGCTGTCATCTCATCCCGTCCTATCTTATGGTTGTGTGTAATTGCTAGTAGTACTATAGCTGAACTATTCTCCAGGTTTTTTTATTTCATTCGGGTCAAATAATCTAGATTTTGTTATGCTTTGTGCTCCACTAGTCTGACTGACCCTGTTCTACCACTTTGACCTATATATTTGACATGATGGGCACTTCATGGTATTAGATTAACTAAATTTTGTTTAACTGACCCCTCAGGATCATTTAGTCGTCAAAGTTTATTTCTAATTAGGTTTGTAAGGGGTTTTAATGCCAGCCACTTTTATATCTGAATTGCTAGGATTTTTCCGTAAGGTTTTCCAGCATAAAATCCTAGGAAAATGTACATTTTATTTGACTTTAATAAGATAATAAATCTAAGGGATAGCTCAGCTACACCACTACATGCAGTTAAACACAATCATACAATAGGATGGGATAGGATGACAGATTTAGAATCTAATGTAATGCGGTGGAGGCAGAGATTGATAACGGAAGCTTTATTTATCGAATCAACTGCAAACATGGGTAGTGGGAATGATTCGCCACTTGTCCACCGAGACATCTGGAAAATTTACTGCTTCTACGATAAATGGCAGAGAAAAAAGAAAACTATACAACTCAAGTTTCAAAGAGGTGTGATTATAATTGATGAAATGATTATGAACAATAACAGATTGTATTCGAAACTGTGTCAGCCACTAAATAATACTGTTTCACAGTGTGATATATCTAATAGACAAGTTAAAGTGTTTGGTTCTTTAATCACTAGCGTCGACTATTGCCAATCCTTTCCGGCCAGCTATATGATGTTCCTTATTAATATTCGAAGGAGCTTGTTGTTGTCTGCTTTGTATCTTCATCATCTCTGCCTTCTTCATTTTCACTTGAAGTTCTACCTTCCCCGTCTGCTTGTACTACCAACTTTTTGGGTTTCATTTGTATATCTTCGATTCTATGTGACACTAGACGTGAATCGTCCCCGAAGTCCAACTACTTTCAAGTTTTATTTTCGGTTCAACATATGACCCACTCGACTGCAATCAGGAATATCATAAGTGATAGTCTGCAGGCATATTCTACCCGAAACTTTGTGTACTTTATACGTTTCTAAAAGGTGTTAATTATTTTTATGTTGAGGAAATAAAGAATACTCAGTTATCATAAAATGAAAACCAATTAAAACCTCATCATATAGGGAACAGTAATTTTAGGCTCACATATATTAAACAGTGGATTCACTTAAACTTGACTTTTATTATGGCCGAATAAAATGCCCCATCATTTAATGACGACGGAAAGACAACATAATTCACTGAATTTGGAACAACCACATTACGTAACGAATTCTTAACTTGCTGATTGTGCAGTTCAGGGTGATAATTTACTGCAGGTCCCCTTTCAAACCAAAATTATTCAGGTCACAAGAAATGATGTGCTTGGTATCATAAGTGAAGACCTAGAAAGAAAGCATAAACACACGGTAGTATGTACTGTTGTTAGATGTAGGTAGTTGAAATCCACTCACTTCAAAGAACATTATTTGTGAGCCAAATGAAAGCAGCGGTTGGAGTTACGCTTATTTGAGATCGATCACGTTAGAAACAATAAACCAAGTGGTTTAAACTGATTCAACTCCCTGAGTAAAGTTCATCCCGGCTAATACACACACATCAGAAAAACATTATCCTGCGTCATTAGAGTGAATAGTAATCTACTTATCTGTAGACACTAAATAACTAGATAATGTTACGAAAAATAAAAGTTGTTACTTTTATTCATCTGTTACTTTCCATGTGCAACACTGAGCTTCAGAGCTGTGCAACTGACTGACTGGTTTCAACGTACAACTTTGCACAGATATGCAGCAGTTCCATTTCCGACGCTCGCTCAAAGTACCACACAGAGCAACAAAAGAGAACAAAAGGATGTTCAAAAGAGAGATAATAAACAGAAATATGGTGCAAAAGAGTAGCTAAATGGTAGGACAGTGTAGTTTCATTGGATATTATAAATCACAAGGAGTAGATGCATCTGCTCCATCGACAACGATTTTGAGCCATATCACCGATCATCTCCATCTTTCAATGGTTGTTACCATCTCGAGGACCTCAGCCTGCTAGAAAGCCTACACCTCCTTACGTGGTTTAAACAAACTGTTGTGGATTTCATTGACTGATGCCAAGGTTTCGTTTAACCAACCTGAGCGGTCCAAAGTTAGCCAACATTGCCCATTGGTGAAGGAGATGGTTAGGCATGCGTAAAACATGTCCATGTAAAATTCATTTTCAGGGCTGTGGGTCTACTGCATTAGGGTACTCTATTATCGCTTACTTGTGGCTCAAGAGCTACCCACAAGCTTTCATCTCCTAATCACATTATCTTCTTCACGTCACTTCTCGACGCATGCCCAATTCATCATCTCATTCTGTTTCTACTCGAAGTATGATGTCACCTGAAGGTCTCATCAGTGTATTTTGGTATCGCCTTCATTTCCTTCTGCATTTTGTTTGTGTAATGTGTTCTTGGATGGGATTCTTAGTTTCTTAGGACAAAGGCACCTCTTAATGAAGTTTGCAGTAACCAGTTGAAAATGATTTCGGCTAAAAGGGTGTCGAGCCTCTCACCCAAGCATGAGCACTGACTTAACATTAGCGCTGAAAATTTGGTTTTGTTCCTCATGCCAAGTGTTCTAGCCCTCTTAGCCGATTTAATAGTAGCGTCTTGCTTTCCCGATCCTCTTTTCCGTCGACTTCCTTATCCACACCACCTTTTGATGACATAATGCTACTTAGGTGGGTGAAAGAGACGAATTACTCTATATTTCTCCCATTCATGATAGGTGTTGTTGCTCTTTATTGTTGTTTAAGTACATTATTCCTTTCACTGTTTCTAATTGTAAAAAATATAAATTTTTGAGAATATCACACTTGTGAATAGTGATATTATTATTGCTTCCTATAATTCCTAGGGGAACATGGGGCTTCAGCCACACGTCTCCATTGCGTTCGGTTCTCTGCCAACGTTTTCACCTGGCTCCAAGTCTGCCCACATGCTTTCATCTCCTCTTCACATGACCTCTTCCAAGTCAACCTCGCACTGACGACCAACTCGCCGCTTCCCTTTCGGGTTCCACTCGAGCAGTGGCTTGTCTGGTGATGTCACTTGATGGTTTCCTCCGAGTATGGCCAGCCAATCCATCTCCATTTCTTCCTGCCTATTTGTTTCACAATCGGTTCCTGCTGTGTTGGTTCGGTTCCAGAGATCTCTGTTGCTGATCCTTTCTGGTCAGCCATCTGATCTTATGTATTGAGCGAAGACAACTGTTAATGAAGATCTGTAGTTTGTTTCAAGTGCTCTTTATGACGCGCAGTGCAAGTCTCTGATCCGTATAGTGAGTAGCCTTGACTTACTTCACATTAGAGTTGGAAATCTGGATCTTAATTTTGATGCTGAGTGTTGTTGACCTCCACACAGACTTGAGAGTAGTGAAAGCTTGTCTTGCTTCTCCGATTCTTGCTTTGATATCCTCGTTGGTTCCGCCTTTAGTTGAAACGATGCTTCCCAGATAGGTAAAAGAGGTTGTTTCTTTCAGGTTCCTCCCATTTATGCTGGGTGATTGTTGTCTGTTGTTGTTGTTGCTGTTGGTGGTGTTGACCAGGAATCTTCATCACCTCTGTCTTCTCCATGTTCACCTGAATGAAGTCCTATCTTCACTGGATCCTTCTCCTACCAACTTGTTGCTTTTCAATTGCATATCTTCCAATTTGTGGGAATTCAGACTTATATCATACTGTTGATTGCTTAAAAATCAGCAGTTCTCATCTTTTTACCCATCCTAATGGTGGAAAAGTGAAGTTTTTTCTGACTCATTAGACAAAGAGTGCCTAGTTCCAAACCAGTACTGATCCATCACTTGACCCTTCGGTGGAATGTCATAACCAATCTAAGCCACTACTTGAAGCGTTTACGAATAACAGATAGTCATTCAAGTATTGGTTTGTAGGGATTTAGTTGATTGGTTACACGATTTCATCATGAGCTGAAATTGGTTAGAGAACCATTGAAAAACCGACAGGGAGTACTGGACAGCTGTTTCATCCCAGTGCTTGGGACTCTTCATTAGTGTGCACCCACCGCCAAGGTTCAAACTCAGGACCTTCTGGTTACAAGTCGAGCTCGCAGACCATTAGCCCACTGGGTCCCGATTCAATGACCCATGAATTCTAACTTCTGCCAATTCACGATATAGCGCAACTGCTAACCAATGTCTTCGGCGAGTATTTGTCCTCACACCCGACCTGCTGCACCCTACTGTTCACGACTTCCCACTGGAACCCCAGGTAACTACCTAATTGAATAGGGCCAGACGCCAGTGAGTATCTGATTGACACTCCAGTATTGGTTTGTAGGGATTTGGTTGATTGGTTAAAGGATTTCATCATGAGCAGCCGGTCGGGTATGAGGACAAATACTCGCCGAAGACATTGGCCAGCGGTTGCGCTATATCGTGAATTGGCAGAAGTTAGAATTCATGGGCTGGCCCTTGGATGGGGTCCCAGTGGCCTATTGGCCCAGACGGTCCTGGGTTCGAACCTTGGCGGCAGGTGCGTACTGATGAAGAGTCCCAAACTAGGACGAAACAGCCGTCCAGTACCCCCAGGTTTTCCAGTGGCTCTCTAACCAGTGTCAGCTTATGATGAAATCCTGTAACCAACAGATAGTCATTCCTAAACCAGCTAAGGGATTTTCTTCTTCTTCATAAAAAGGTATGAAATGTAGAGATGATGCTTTCACGACTATATATTCATTTGTCAATCAGTTAGTATCCGCTAGTATTATCTGCATAGTTGAAGTGTGTCTGTCATTCGTTGATAACAAAAAAAGATGAATACTCCCTATGGTTTATTAAACATTAAACACTGACTGACAAAACTTTTAATCACCTACGACATTTATCCTATCATCATCAAAACAGCATGAGATTTCAAAATAACTGGCTGGTAGTAGAAAATTAACCAACCAACAGCGACTACAACCAGCACGAATTACCATCAGTAGGAGAGATTTGGCAGGTAGCACAGTTTCAACCCAAAGCAGCCAGAATGGATGAGGTTATCAAATCCAGTCAGGATCGGAAGGGCAAGATACGCCTTCATCAATATGAAACCAGTCTGGAAATCTTCTGCGCTGCACTCAGCCAGCCAGTCAGCCAGCACTAACAACAAGATTCGGATTCTGTTCACCACGAATGTGAAGTCAGTCAGTCAGTCAGTCTGCTGTTCTCTATGGATCAGAAACTTGGCGAGCCTGTCACGTAAAGGATTTCGAACAGGCCACCGCTGACTTCCATCAACAGCTGCCACCTTCTCTGGCTGACTTCATACTGAAGATCGGACGGCCGGCCAGAAAGATTTAGTAACAAGAAACTCTGGCTGGCAAAAAACCAACTGGCAAGAGCCGATTGCTCAAGAAATATGTTGGAGAAAATGAAGATGAACTGATCGGGCATACGTTGAAGAGGCCGTTGAATTACATCGCGTTAAATGCAAGCCATCGCCTGAGTGGAAGGTGAATGGTAAGTGACGAGTGGCTCGTGGGTGATAGGGTGACATCGTGAGGATCGTTTGGGGAGGAGGAGATGAGAGATAATGGGCACTAGTGAGGCTAGCCAGCTGAAGTCTGTCTGTCTGTTTTCAACATAGAACTTTGCACATATGTGCGGCAGTTCAAGTCGTCGCACTTCTTCCATGTAGCACACAAAGCAAGAGAAGAAAGTAGGAGAAATGCATATGTGAGACAGTAAACAGAGGTGCGAGACAAAGGAATAGTAATAACGAAGAACAAAACAGTTTCATTGGAAATCATAAGTCACAAGGAGTGGATGCATCTCAGTCGATGTAATTTCACAGTGTCGTTGACTGATTTCCCCTCCTTACCCAACACTCGACGCCTAACCTCAATATTGCTCACCCTATTATACCACTTCACACGGGAGGTAGAACGCAAACACCTATGATCGAACACAGATAATCTTTTCATGTCTTCTGCTCTCAATGGCTAGGTGTCACAGCCATAAAGGAGGACGAAGCAGACTGCTGAGCAGTACACACGCCCTTTGGTCGATAGTCGGATGTCATGTCTACGCCAGAGACGGCGTAAACTGGCATATGCGAACCTAGCCCTCTGTATTCGTGCTGAGATTTCGTTCGAAATCAACCCGTTGGGGCTGATGGTGTTTCCCAAGTAAGTAAAGTGGTCAACGTGCTCTATCACTTCACTTCCTATTTCTAATCTGGGAGTCGGTTTAGTCCAATCTTGTAACATCATCTTGCATACCAAACATTCGTAAATTGCAGCTCAAGGTGTTCAGAAGGCTCTGCATTTTGTCAGCGTCCTCGCGTAGAAGGACTACATCGTCTGCATATTGTAAGTCATCGAGATTATTCCCTGGTAGCAAGTCAATCCCTGAGTCTCTGAAGTGAGTTAGGGTTAAGTCCATTAGTACATCTGTGATGAAGTTGAATATAAATGGGGATAATGGGCATCTTTGACGGACGCCACTAGTCATCACCACTTCAGATGATAACTAGCCGTAAGCCCTCACTTGGCTGCATGAGTACGAGTAGAATGCCTTAATCAGTGCAATGTATTTTCTCAGCATTCCCTTTACAGCCAAGCATCGCCAGAGAACCTCTCGGTCGACAGAATCGAATGCCACCTTTAGGTCGAGAAATATAATGATTGTTAGACGCCGGTAGGAATGCCAATGTTCTGGAATCTGTAGGAGGGTGAAGATATGATCAATACACCTTCTTCTTGGCCTAAAGCCTGCCTGGTTTTCTTGTGTTTGTGCCTCCCGAGCACCACATAGTCTACGCACGATTATTGAGCCTAGGACTTTAGATAATATATTAGCTCGCTGAAGAGGACCAGAGAAAGTAGAAGAAAGTGATGTGTTGTTGAAGCCGTATGTTCCACATGGAACTTAAGGAAATAATAATCACAGAAATCTAAAGGAATTCCTCGATTTGGCCTTTTCACCTTGATAATTCCAATTTCACAGATGTTCACCATATGTACAGATGAAGGCTTTAACTTATTAGTAATTTGTTTACACGTCCATAAAAGACATGCAACATAAGTTCTATAAATTAGTAATTGGCGCCAGAAAAATGTAAGCAAATGTAGTTAAAACTATTTGAATCAACCGCATAATTATAAGTTGCTTTGTATAGCTCACAGAGACAAAGAGTGTATGTGCGTGTAAATCGGCTCCACTTCTAAGATTGGTCATTATTTTGTTTTAGTCAACTAATATGCATTCCAATGAAAACAATATTTTACAGTTGTGCGAGAAAAAAGTCTCCTCGAGATTCAGAAGTCCATAGGAGGAAACACATCTGTATTTCTTTTAAAAAATCCGCCATTTTCTTTTTTCTGTACTGTGAGCTTTTAAACTGAATTTGTTCAATTTTGAAAGCGTTATTCAAATTGGCTTTTAATGAAAAGTGCAGTAAAATGAAGCTTTCGTTGTTAAAGACGCGAGCGCTTTGATAATGTCGATGATTTCGAACATGATGTTGCCTGAAAAGTGATGTGTAGCAGTCGAACGTAGGATGCAGGTGCTTTTTGTCGCTGTTTAAATGTATCGTGTGATGCTGGAACTTGAATCCTTCATCAGCACTATCAAGGTTGAAGGTGCATAAAGGAAATAAGCCTGCAACAAGATTCCACCGCTAGCTGCAGCAAAAAATTGAGTTTATTCTGAAGTAACGAATTACTAGTGATAACAAAAATAACAGTATATCATTGACTTTCAGTTTAGACAACTTTGGTATTTGCGCTCAGGGGTGGTCATAATATCAGGTACTCTAGAAAAACAACTCATCATCGATTTGTAGACTTCATTTTGTGCCTTGATTTCCACAGATGCATTGAAACAAATAGATGTGATTCATGAAAGATTTTGTTATTCTTAGAAGAAATAAAAGAATAGAACTTGAGCTCTGTGGTAGAGTAAAATTCCTGGAATTATTGAACAGCTGTTTCGTCCCGTTGTGGGACTCCTCATCAGTGCACGCCCATCAGCCCTCAAGCACAGGACCTTCCTGTTATAAGGTGAGCTCGTAGAACATTGAGCCACTGCAACCCTATCCACTAGCACATGAATCCCAACTTCTGCAAGTTGGTGACATGTATATAGCGTAACCGCCAGCCAGTATTGTAGGTGAGTAACAGTTCTCTAACCTGACTAGGTGAAAGCCTCTGATTACGACTTCTCACTAGAACTGGTCTATGAGCTCATTTTGTAACCGGAAAGTCCTGAGTTAAAACCTCAGGAGGCGCCTACTGATGAGAAGTTCCACACTAGGTCAAAACATCTGTCCTCTACTCTCAAGTTTTCCAGTAGTTCTCCAACTGATGTCAGCCAATGATCAAACCTATAACCAATCGAATTCCTGCAAACCGTTGGTTGGAGGCAATTTTCAGGAAGCCTTGCATCTAGGTTTCGTGCTAGTTGGCACTCACCAGTCAACAAGGCTTATCTGCAACCTCTTTGAAGGAACTCATGTCCCTTCTGAGATTCGAAACCACGTCACCCCGTGCTGCATTCAGAGACGTTACAACTTAGCTATTTGGGTTCGCGATTGACCTCCAATAGGACTGTAGTGGATACTTTGACTGGACACTGGTAACTAGTGTTATGCGTCGATTGCCGATTGCCTTCAACCATCTAATATCATCAAATAAATATTCAACGGGATGGCGAGCTTCCTAATGGCATGGTGGTCACATAGCAAACCTGACTGATAGAATTCAGTCTGCATCAAAGAAAGGACTAGACGCATAACACTAGTTACTAATGTCCAGTCAAAACAGAGTAAACTAGCTCGATAAAATCACACACAGTATTATTTTAACTGATGACGTTTCGGGAACAGTTAATTGCTCATATTGATGCTTTTCCTGGTATTGGTGTTGAGTTATACCTACTGCACGTGCTTGATTCACTGGTCAGCCTCTCCATCTATCTATATTACTTTTTAGAATTATGACTCTGTCCTACCGCACTGTGTGATTGTGTGTTAATATATGTATTGCAACTGCTGGTTTTTTCCTGAATATCTCATCTTAGTAGGGTGAAACTGTCTGTCTGTCTGGATTCAACATAGAACTTGGAACCCGAATGCAGCAGTTCGAGTTGCCACGTTCCAAATAGCACACAAAGGTAGACAAGAAAATGAGTGATGAAGAGAATCAATAGAGTTTTGACAAGTATAAGAGTGAAACAGAATGAGTAATGGTAGAAAGGAATATGAAAGATTACACAAGAGACTGAATACATCTGCGTAGGCCATTGACAACGATTTTGAGCCATGTCACCTATTGTCTCCAGCCATTGATTCTTAGAGTCCCGAGGGCGGCCACCAACCCGGGGGTCTGCATCTCCCTACCTGACTCAGTTTAACTGTCAAGGATTTCATGGATTGATTGATGCCATGTCTGTGTTTGGCCACCACTTACTCTTTTCCAACCTACACCTATATCAGCTAGTAATGCCCGTCCGTTGGGGGAGGCGATGGTTATGCATGAGCAGCACGTGACCTAGCCATCTCAATCTATGTAGCTTTATAGTCTCTTCGATTGATTTTCCCTCTTTGCCCAACACTCTCCGCCTAACCTAACGTCAACATTACCTACCTTATTATACCACCTAAAGTGGGAAAGAGGTCGTAGACATCTATGATCCAAAACAGACAACCTTTTCATGTCTTCAACTCGTATTGGCCATGTTTCATAGCCACAGAGAAGGACGGAGAGAACTGCTGAGCAGTAGGGTGAAAAGCTCCACACTTAGCTAAATTCTTATCTTTCAATGATGTGACTATCCCTGATCTACTGGTTTGACTTTTTTTGTTAACATCACTGTCACTGCAAGATATTTTTTATATTATATTATTTTGTCTAATCGGATCAGTGGTGTCATTTAGTTTATATAGCTTATTTCTGGCTGAGTTTGTAGGTTTAGAACCCAACTCAAATCCTCGTTTTCTAAGAATCCTTCACAGGGTTTCAGATGTCCCTTTCTTAGATCGCAAAACTGTACACACCATAAGTGTTTTTCCTATGTTTTTAGTCGTTACTACTTTTGTTATTTTTATTTTGCTTCTGACCTTTTCTGATTTCCCTAATGAATTTTATAGGAGAGTTTGTTATTTAACACCGACGCTTCTTCTGTTTGTTTCATTTCATTATTTCGATTTTTTGTTGTACTACTTAGTGCTACTGCTCGGTTTGTTAGACACACTTAACTAAGCATGCCTTCACAGACAGATAAAGGATGAGATGAATTAAAGGCTTAATATCTATTAGCAGAATGAGTTGGCTTTTTATACACGCTAGCGTGTATAGTTTACCTTCTTCTATTCATCGATATGATTATGAACGGGAACAAATTGTGCCCGAAACGTCATCAGTAAATAATACTGATAATATTACTGTGGGACTTTGTCAAATACATTAAGAACACAAAATAATTGAGCAAAGAATATCCTTTTCGATAATTTCCTCTTCTGGCTCTACAATTATATACACAGAATATTCTAGATTAGTAGTTAATAACAATATAAGTGTTTTTTAAATAATATCTATTTGTTAAGTAAATTGACAATGGAATTACAGTTTATTAAAGATGCTTGAATTATAATAATAACAAAGATATAGTAGCAAATAGAATATCAAATAAAATTAGGAGAATTCCACAAAAATTCAGGATCATTCAAACCTAGATGGGCAAGGTAAGGATAATGTCTGAACTAACTTCTTTTGGATGCACAAATTAGGCTTGTTAATATGAATCCCCACAGCCTCAGCAATATTTAGTAGTCGAACTCTTAAGGCGAAATTGAGATATGTAGGTATGTAGGGAATGCTCCTTTTACCGCATTTCTAAGGTGCTGTGTTAGTATCTCGCTAATGTTGTCCCGGAGGAACTGCATTTGTAAGAATAAAGCCCTTTTTTGAAACTGTTTGTAACTTGGGCTGTTTTGATTTTAGATTCATATTCTTATCAATAGACTTTTCAGGATAACCATTTTCACTTAGTAACCGTTTAATATTAATAATTCCCTCATCAAGACATTCATCCGAGCAGATTGCTCTTGCTCTGTGGACCAAGCACTTTATCAGACTGCGTTTGTATTTCAAGGTCACGAAGCTGAGAAAATGAGTATACTGACCTGTTGATGTAGGTTTTCTATATACACTTCTTCTTATTGTGCTATCCTCTTTTCTGGTCATCAGGACGTCTAGAAATGATATACCAGAGTCTTTTTCTTTATCACTAGTAAGGTTTATTGCAGGATGAACCTCGTTAAATTTATTCAGGATGTCCTTTGCTTTTTCCTTATTTTTCATAATCAAAAATGTATCATTCATGTACCGACAATAGAATTCGAGTTCGTTAATAACATCCTTCAAAGGCCGATTTTCTAGTTTCGTAAGGAAAATGTCGGCTAGAATGGGTCCTAGTGGTGACCCCATTGCCACACCGTTAAATAAATTTCGTCTATGATGGAAAGAAATAGAAATTAGTTGTGTATCGGTTTGACATCGTGATTTACTTAATTTATTGCCTTCTGAATGGAGCATAGCACATTGACAACACATAACCATTCCCTCCTTAGTCAGTTCTCTGAAACCATTTTCTGCTGGCTTGACGACTACCTGTCCACAAACACCCATAGAAAGGCAACCACACAGATGGAGAAAGTTTCCACTAAATTTGTTTTGATTACACTGACGAAAACTTTCATCCCTAGAATACAAGGCAAAAACAACAAGTGACACGTTTATCATTATTATTTTTTATTTATTTATCAAAGTTCCTGTTCAGAAACCCCCTTCCCTTTAACTACGATGACTAATAACACTGAATTTTCTTTGCCTTATTTACATACTTGTATAAAACATTCTTCAAAAATTCAATTTACCAGCTCCCAGTTCATTTGATTACCTTGTAAAGAAAAAGTGGCTAGCGTAATTAATAAAGGGCATTCTTATAATTCAATTTGTCATTGAATAAACACATTCGATTAACGCATTTATTGCCTGTAATTAGGTAATTACTAATATATATATAATAAATACATAAATATGTAATTATCTTATTGCTGTTGCAAGGCTTAGAAAAATATTTCCCTAATTTTACTAACGGCAGGTAGCGTCGCCATGATTAGAGACAAAAAGTTAGAGATTTGCGGTGTGTTAAACGCTTTAAAGTTATGTAAACTCTGTGCTGTGCTATCAGTATTCAAAAATGCAATGTCTGTTTAGATGGAAACTAGATTAAAGCATCTTTTTGATGTGGTATTTTGAAAAGGATAATTAAATATATACGTAAAACTTGTCGTTTTTTTTGACTGATTTTTTTAGACAAACTCAGTTTATTGAAGTTTGGCGGTCATTTAAAAAAAAGATAACCAGCATTATTTAAGGAAAACTGCAAGGAATACTTGCATATTTTTCTAAAGGAAGTAATTTCAAGTTCCGGTTACGTCATATATACATATTGATGAAGTTTCTGTTTAGATTAAAACCTACGCCGTCTGAAAGAAATTATGCAATTTAAAAGCAGTAATCACATAAGAAATCATCAAAATTAATATGAAATTGAGGAACAAAGTTGACTGACCTAATGTAGTTTAGAGAAATAGTAGCATATTTTCACTTGAACAGTGTAGAGACAGACCTAATGAAGTTTTGCCCAAGAGAAGAATAAAAACTTCTCAGTTAGCTTACATAGCTCAGAGAACACACACACTCACACCAAGTAAAATGTAAGATATGGCGCCGACAGATGTAACACGACAGTAAAAGTCGTTGCAGGATAAGCTGTTTTTGTTGTTATTAGATGGATGGGGACAGGCGGCAGGAAGTCTTGGACCTAGGTTTCGTGCCTGCTGGCACCGTGATGGTGAGCCAATTAGCATGGTGGTCACATTGTAAACTTGACTGATAGAATTCAGTCTAAAATAAACAAAGGACTAGACATATATGATGCTAGTTAGTATACAATCAAATGCAAACTCTTTTAATGGCTAGTTCCCCAGGAAATTCAATGACTATGTGGGTGTCTTTTGTCACCAGAGGTGAGTGTTCCTACCTTCCTATGTTTTATTTCTTTTACTACAACAGGGTGGAGGAATTCCCATGTATTAAGTAGTGAAGAAGATTTATAGTTTTGCTCCTCATAGGTGAAAACCAACAAAAGAAGAAGCAGAAGAAGCAGCAAAGACACGACTTCACCTAAACATAGAGAAGATGTGAGTTATGAATATAACCAACCCAGGAAGAATCTTCAAAAGAATGGATACTGAACAAAGAGTACTCTTTTCGATGAATTCATCATCAAGCTCTACAATTATATATACATTATAATGAATGAATGAATTTGTCTTATGAACAACATTAATGTCGTTGTCTAAATAACATCGAATCAATAATATTGATAGATTACAGCTCAAACGCATCAACATAAAATAAGCCGAATGTCAGAAGAATTAAGAAAGATAATAGTAAAAATTCATGAGTTTATAGTTTCTACTGAGGGCCAGGGCAGTAGTAAGGGCTGGACTTGTTTCTTTTGAACACAGAGCACTGGTTGTTTAGCGCGAATTGCAATAGCCTCTGCTGTTTGGATCATGCTGTGCTTCGACGATTTTGGTAATTTGTTAGGTACCCGGTATACTATAGAGAAGGATTCTTCAATGCTGGCTGGCTTTGTGACGGGTTTGCACCAGATAGTCCAATATCGAACTGTTAATGGTTTTAACTACCCCTTTAGTTATCCAAAGTGGGATATGTTCTCGAGTGAGCACGAAAAATCAAGTTCCTAGAGCAACGGCCGATTTAACCCCCTCCACCACAAGCGCAGTTGAATTGATAGATACAATTTGAAGTGGCTAGTCTAGGTATTTCATCTTTCAGTCGAGGTAGCACCATCTGTCGTGTGGAGAATAATACATGTAGTTCGCCAGCATTTAAAGTTCTTTGGACTGATTTTCTTAATTTCTTCGTAATTATCTCGCTTGGTATATCGCCCTTGAACTGTAGTCGTATATATGAAGGCTTCTTGTTTACAGGCAGTGAGTAGTCCTTTTCCGCTTTCTTTGTCATGTGTTTCTTGATAAATTTGTCAGCATAACCATTTTCGATCAAAGTATCATATACAATGCTTAATTCATCTTCAATTACTTCTTCTGAGCATATAGCTCTAACTCAGTGGCTGAAGGTCTTCACTAAATGTCTTTTGAAATTGATAGGAACGAAGCTGTGAAAGTGTGTATATTGTCCTGTCCAAATACTTCTTCTATGCAAATTTCTTTTTATGCTACCATCTGGTTTTCTTGTAAGTAGGACATCCAGGAAGGCAATTAATTCTGTCTTGGGATTCCTCTTCGCATGTGAATTTCATAGCCGAATGTACTTCATTGAATTCAGTAATTATTGTACTCCTATCAGAACCATTATCACAAAGAATAAAGGTATCATCCATATATTGGCAATAAAATGAGAGCTTAATGATAAGGTTGTTCAGAGGTCCATTTTCTAGCTTACTTAGAAAGAAATCAGCCAGAATGGGACCCAATGGGGAGACCATCGCCACTTGCCTGTAAAGCGTGCCGTCAAATTTGATGTTTACATTCATGGTACATCTTAATATCAATTCTTTTAGGATTTCAGTACGGATGCCAATATTTATCGACTGCTTGTCCACTTGTTCACATATATAATTAACTGTTTCTATTAGAGGTACATTTTTGAATAACGATGTTATGTCCAGAGATATCATGGTTTTGTCCTTTGTAATAATATCCTTTATTTTGTCTACGAATTCAAATGCATCTTTGGCGCTATATTACACTATCTTCTCATGCAGTGGTTTGAGAACATTTACTAACCATCTAGAGCTAACTAGGAGGAATCATTTCAACTATAGGCGATAGCACGGATGAAGGTGTCAGAGGCAGTGTCAGAATGGCAAGGGAGATCTTTATCACTCTAAAACCAGTGTTAAAATGTTTGCAGCACTCAAAACAACAAACTGAATTCGTATTTTCAACACAAATGTGAGTGAAGTCACTCAATCACTTTTTCTGAGTGGGTCAGAAATTCGTTGTGTCACGAAGAGGATTTCAAACAAGTTGGGGACTCTGACACCATACTGAAGTTCGTATGGCCGGTCGGAATGAATTAACACTGAAGAACTCCAGAAACGAGCCAATCAAGAGCCTACTGCTCTACAGAGATGCAGAAGAAAGTGTAGATGATTTGGACACACGCTAAGGAGACAGTCAAATGGCATCGTGCTGCAGGTCATTGCTCGAGTGGAACATGAGCGAAAAAGGACGATTTGAGCATGTATCCAAGGTTAACATGAGGGATATCGTGTGAGCAGGAGATGAGAGGCGATAGACAGTCATGGATTCAACTGAAGAGAGGACCTTAGAGTTAGGATATTGTAGCAAGGTGCTGTTGAATCCCTATCTTCCACTCGGAACCTATTGAAAAAAAAATAAATAATATGTCACACATTCCCGAAAGAATTTTGCAAAATCTTCGATCTTCTAAACTTCAACCAGATATTTTCAAATCTGATTCGCCTTACGAAATCTCACATTGACAATTGCAATGAAAAGTTATCTGGATTAATTGAACTCCATTTATTGTCATCAACTATATTGTCTGATGTCTACATAATTTGCCGAATCAAGTTCATTAATTTTTGTAGCTTTGCTGTTAATAAGACGAAAGAGATTACTAGGTTGAAATTGCTTGGATCATGTACCTCTGATTTCCAATTAGAAGGAAAAGTAACTTCTCACTTGGTAAAACTTCGTGGCATGGACGTTATCAATAAACAGGAGTTTAACTCCTTGAAACCCAAGGGATCTGACCTTCCATACCTCTATGGATTACCCAAGATTCATAAAGTTGATAATCCATCAAGTCCATTGAGGAGTAATCGCGCTTTGCACGTGAGAGTAGGAGAGCATATCCCAAAATGGTTAGAAAAACAGATGAATTGTGACAAGCGAATAGATGCAGGTGTCAGACTACCAACTTCGTCTATAGCTAAACATATAATCGAGATGAACCATAAGATTGATGTTAACTCAGATTTTAAAGTCATCTATACAAACGGTCAAGGGCGCTTATTGAAGTACGCTGAGGCTATAGCTATTCATAGACTTAACCCCCTACCACTGTGTATTCAAAAACAGTTTACTATTACTCTTAACCTAACTTGATAATCCTTATTTGATTGGATTACCAAACACTGTATTAATCATTCTTAAATCTTTTTTGTCGCTTTGTTTAATTTAATTACCCTTAATTTTTTCATATATATCGACTTGACAGGTAAATGTGTAATCACATTGTTCGAAATGCATAGCGCAAAAACACCACATTTTTTCAGATAATCTCCATCTTCTAATAATCCTATCCAAAGATAAATAATAAGTTCCCTGTGCTGAGTAATTTCAGTGCGAAACCTTCATTGTCCTTCTGAAAAATATCTTCAATGCTTACTTCATAATTAGGCTACTCACCTCAGAGTATACAAGGATTGAAATATATCTTGTTGATAACGCTGGAGTTGATTTACGCTCCCACCTACATCTTGGATCTAAGTTTTGTTTGCTTACCGTGATAAATGTAATTCAAAATCCTAAAAATATATGCTATCTGATATTTCATTATATATCAACTTAATTGCGCCGCTTTAAATGATAAATATATAAAAGTTACAGACTACTAATTCATTTAGGAGTAGTAAATACATTGAAATTCGTTACAGGATTTCATCATGAGCTGACATTGGTTAGAGAACCATTGGGAAACCTGGGAATACTGGACAGCTGTTTCGTCCTAGTTTGGAACTCTTCAGCAATACACACCAACCGCCAGGATTCGAACCCAGGACCTTCTGGTTACAAGGCGAGCTCGTATACCATTAAGCCACTGAGACCCGATCCAATGGTCAACCCATGAATTCTAACTTCTGCCAGTTCACGATATAGCGCAACCGTTAGACAATGTCTTCGGAGAGTATTTGTCCTCTCACCCGACCTGCTGCACCCTACTGGTCACGACTGCCAATGTCAGCTCATGATGAAATCCTGTAACCAATCAACCAAATCTCTACAAACCAATACTTGAATGTTGAAATCACTTAGCTGACAGAAAACAAACGAACTGTATGGGCGGCCACTTGCCGCGTTTTCTTCTCAATATATTTGTTTAAGTAGAGCAGAGGCGGTCAATTACAACTTGAATTTCCTCAGGCAGTTGAAATTCTGTTACGCGCCTAGCGAAATGCTGTAATCATCAAATCTTTGGCTGTTTTTTAAACGTGTTTTATCAATTTCTTTTCACGCAGTTAGATTATCTGTTGTGACGTTTGCTATGTATATATATGAGCTATGAGCGAAAACACCTTGCAATATCTTTTTCTCAACACTCGAATTGTTTATCAAGTCAGGAGTGTCAGTCTTTTTGTAAATTCAGTAATTCTGTGATTAAGTTGTTTTGTTAGTTTTGCCTACAAAACATTCTCTGGCTTCTTAACAAAGAGTAATAATAACAGTTTGATGGCTGTTTTAATCTTATAGGTGAAATGTGTGTTATGTTCATTCTAAGGTGTGGACAAATTACGCATTTTAAATTTTATTATTATTGTTGTTATTATTATTATTGTGAGGATCTTTTAGATGAATGAACCGTCTTGTAGCTGCTTTAAGATTTCCGAAAAACACATTTCTTAAGATTAGAATATATCTAGACTTAATTTTTAAATCAGTTCGTTTATAGTTTGTTTATTCATGGAGATTTCTTTTCTCAAGTGTTTTATGAGTTTTCAGAACTGTACTAACTCAAGTCGTTGAATTCTGGTTGTTTTGTTTTTTCTCCTGCTCTTAATCACTACTCATTAACAGTTGACTTACATAAAAACTTTAAAAAGAGTTTTACAAATATTTAATTGAATTTTAGATTTTCCCGTCGACTGATTGAACCTAATTGCTCGCTTGCAGGATGATATTTCGGCTACTTGTGCAGATGCTTGGACGATGTCTGGGCATTTAATTAGAATTTAATTGGTGGGTGGTGACTAGCAGTGGAATCCACCAGGATGCGCATTCCATCCTTTTTGGGACTCGTTTGCCAGCTGGATGCACCTGCATTCTCCAATGAGTTAGTGATGATTTCCAAACCGAGGCTCAAACCCAGTGCCAATAGTTTCAAACGCCAAAGCGTTATCCACTAGACCACTTGGGCCACGAGAGCCACCTCTTGTGCAACGGGTGATATTAATTATTTAATTGAATTTTAGATTTTCCCGTCGATTGGTTGGACTGAAGTGCTCGGTCTCAGGTTGAGATGTTCAGTGGATAATACTTTGGCGTTTGAAACTATGGGCACTGGGTTTGAGCCACGGTGGGAACATCATTACTCACTGGAGAATGCAGGTATATCCATTTGGCAGAAGGGTCCCAAATAGGACGAAATGCGCATCCTGGATTCCAATGCTAGTCACCATCCATCAATTAAATTTTACAAATATATGTAAACCGTTACTTATTAGGGTGGGAGATTTTATTACAGAGATTAGACAGAAGCATACAAAGAGAACATTTTGAATAACAAAACAATTTTTGTCATTCTCTAATCCATGAATTTATTAGAGATCAAATGAAGGATAAGCTGGATAGTTTTGTCACATCAGTATGTATTTATCAGTTCGGCTGCTCCTGTAGTGGCAGTTATTCTAGACAGCTTAGCCAGTATGTTACTACTGAACACCTCCAATCGTGGTTTGGCAAAGGACAGACAAAAGCAATCCATTTTGTCACGTTCCCCTGATAGTCTTCATTTTGTGGAGAAGAGGTGATCCCTCGGATCCCACCGAATCCTCCCAAAGGACTTTGTATTCGTCTACCACATATAAGTGGGGAGATAGGCATTCGAAATGTTAAGCCTAAACTATGCATTCAAAGGACGTTCTTACAGGCATTTTTTCCTCCCTTTTCGGTCTATTATGACCTAACCAACTGCTGAAATTTACCACAACCCATTACTTATACTTTTAACCACTCTCCTATCCTCCTTTAATCTCACATTTTCATTAAAAAGTCTATTTACTTCCCTTACAATTTGACACTGCTTAATCAGACTATTTGTTTTTCTTGGCCTTTATCAATTACGTCTACCTGAACATTTCTTTATTGAATCATGCTGTTTCTCATTATTCTTATTATCACAGATCCCTCCACTTTTTCATCTTTGTTACTCGTAGAATCAGTCAATTATGACTAAGGGCACAATTTATATGTACAATCCTATTAACACCTTGAAACGTCCATATTTAACACTTAAAGTTATCTTCAAGCAATGGTTTGTAAGGATTAGATTTGTATTTACGAGTTTGACCATTGAAAATAGTTCTGTAATTTATATCAAATCCTTGGTCAAACTTGTAAAAACAAATCTAATTCTTACAAACCAACTCTTGAATATTAATCTGATGCTCGCTAGTGACTTGATACAGGACGGAGTTTCCTAGCCTGCTTCCTGGTTTCCTAGTTTCCAGCCTGACTCTATATCAGCTAATGTTAGCTGATATAGGGTCAGGCTGGAAAAGAGCTAGCGGCGGTCAAACCAAAACATGGCACCAGTCAATAAAAATCTACAACAGTTAGCCCAAGCCACGTAGGAACGTGTAGACTTCCTGGCTGGTTGGGGTCCTCGGAACGGTAAAAACCAATAGCGGTGGTTGGAGACAATCGGTGACATGGCTCAAAATCGTTCTCAATGACTGGCGCAGATGCATCCACTCCTTGTGACTTATGATTTCCACTGAAACTGTTTTGTTCTTCGATATTACTATTCCTTTGTCTCACACCTCTGTTTACTGTCTCTATTATGCATTTCTCCTACTTCCTTCTCTTGCTTTGTGTGTTACATGGAGTGTGGCGACTTGAAGTGCCGCACATATTTGCAAAGTTCTATGTCGAAAATAGACAGATAGACAGGAGTTTCCTAGATTTCTAGTGAGAAGTCGTGACCACTGAGGTCCTTCCAGTCAAGTGTGAGGATGGATGTCCCACGAATGACATTGGTTGGTAGTCGCGCAAAATCACGAATTGGTAGTAGTTAGAATTCATGCGCTGGCCATTGGGTGGGGTCCCAATGTTTGAATGGTCTACGAGCGCGCACTGTAACCTGAAGGTTCTAGGTTCGAAGCTCAGTGAATGCGTACTGCTGATGATTCCCAAACTAGGATGAAACAGCTCTCCACTACTGCAGTGGTTCCATAACTGATATCAATCAGTGGTCAAACTCGCAAAAATTTAAAGTTATGTGTTATAGAGTGAATCCTGCTGAGATGTAGTTGAAAACAATATATTTAGCATATATGCGTGGTTATTAATAAATATATCAAATGAATAAACATAACAGTTTGGCTAAAAGTCTGCAGTGTATTCGATTAAAAACGCGGATATTAGGGTTAAAATATCATTGAGTATTATTCTAAATACGCATTAGTAGGAACATAGGTATATATTTTCAGTTTTCGTCTGGAAACAATAATTCAGTCTAATATTTAAAAGTTACATATGCTCAGAAGTGTTGTTTTCCTTCCTGGTTTTTTCTACCTGAAGAATATGACTTCAAGTTTTGAAGTCTCAATATCGATGGTATTTTTTCCTCTAATGGGTAGAATTGCTAGTCTCAAGCTCAACTTCTCCTCTTTTCCTGCCTTTTTATTAACTCGTTAACTAGTCGAGGTTGAGGAGTGTGTGGGCTGGGAATTCGTCCTACACCACCTGCATATATTCAACTACTAGTACTAGTACTGTGTTGAGTGCTACTTATAATCAGATGTAAGTAGCATATGAGCAAACGAATTCAGAAAAAAAAAATATTATTCAGACACTGGAAAAAGCAATCGAAGAACAGAATTGTGAGAAGAACGTTAGAAACATTGTTCAGAATCCAACAAGAAGCTATCGAATATGGTGATATTCAACCAATTTGCAACTGATGTGCAAATAAGGCATTGGAGAAAATTTATTAACCTACAATGAGTTTGCCCTAATAAACATTTACTTCGGGTCTCATCGGTCGTTTCTTCTCTGCACTACTGCCCCTAGTGCTACTACTGAGTCCATGACGCATTCGACAGTGGATTTTAGAGATTCAATAAAACAGGCGTGATTTGATTAATGAATTTATCGGAACACCTACTTACAGTAGAATTTCTTTACAAATATATTGCTGCTTGACAGATTCTGGTGGTAGTCAAAGGATAATTATTTATAAGCCAGTCTTTATTTGGTCTATCACTAATCCCACTTTGTGTAAAAATTTATTTGGCGTTCGAATGTATGATACATTTATGTCCATTCGTCTTTTCACTAGCTGCTGAGGTAGGTATTCTTCTGTTTTAGCAAATTAGACTTTGATGAATTGTGAAACTCTGTTAATAATAACTCAAAGGTTTCTGGTTCAAGTACTGCTACTACTAATATTTTGGTTATAGGTTTCATTTCGAGCTGGCAGCAGTCAGAGAATCATCGAGAAACCAGGGAATTATAGACAGCAGTTTCGTCCTAGCTTGGAACTCTTCATCAGTACACATCAATCGGAGTTCGAAACAAGGGTATTCTGGTTGTAAGGGGAACTCGTAGACAATTCAGACACTGGGATCCTATCCAATCTCCCATGAATTCTAAATTCTACTAATTCACGATGTGTATAGAGCAACCGCCAACCAATATCACCAGTGGGTACGTACCATTGAAGAGTCCCAAACCGGGACGAAACCACTATGCAGTAATTCCCGGTTTTTCAATGGTTTCTTAACTGATATGAGTCCATTATCAGAACTAAATCGAGAGAAATCCCTGCCAAACAACACTTGGAAAACTATATTTTGATCTCACCTTCCATCATCAGAGAATATACTTAAATATATACGCTCTTGTAAATACGTCAAAATTCTGCGATATGTAAAATTTGTGATTCATATATTTACTTTGAATCTCCTATTAATATAAGATTATTTCATCAAGGATTTTGAAGCATACTTTCTACAAACTACTTAGGATTTACCAAAAGTATCCGCAGAATACACGACTCGACCGTAAGCAGGTCTTTAATTTATTCAATAGACCAGACTGGAATTTATAAATATAACGTAGAATTAGTACCTAACAAGTGGTATGACTGATGTCTTTCTTGTTTTAACGTTTCACCACTATCGTCTTCCAATAAATTCACTGGAATTATTCGGGGAACAATAAACGGACTGTTAATAATTAGGCGAATAAGGTTCCATAGTTAAGCATCAAAATGCCACTTCCTGCTACCATTTATTTTACACTTCTTTATATTTATGGAATCGGATAATATCTTGATAATACTTTCATTGGACACTTGGTAGTAACTAATGTCAAGCGTCTAGTTTTTCTTTTTGTGCAGACTGAATTGTATCAATGAAGTCTACAGTGTGAGCAAAATGCTGTGTGCCTCGCCACCACAATGCACTCTCAATTGTTGCTATATGGCTGGAAGCGGATACGCCTTGCCGACGATTGGTAGCAAGCACGAAACTTAAGTCCTGCCGATTGCCTCCAACCATCTACAAACAATAATTCAGACTGTACCGTGATGGTGGACTGCATATTATGGTGGTTACATTGCAAACTTCATTGATAGAATTCACTCTGAGCCAAACCAAGGACTAGACGCCTGACACTGATTACTACTCAATGTCGAATGAAAGTATCCATCCCAGTTTTGCGAGTGATACAACCGTAATACACTGAGTAGTTTGCACTAACCAACTTTCTGGCAAGTCAAATCGCTTTTCTACTGTTCTAATCATAATTAATGACAACAATTGCCAAGAAACGATAGAACCGGACCAGTGACGCAAGAAGACATGAAGACGTACAGTTGATGTAGAGAGGTTTTACTGTCAGTGAAAAGGACTGACAGCAGTTATGTATGTATATACGCTTTATACGTGAAATGTGTGTTATGTTCATTCTGAGGTGTGGACAAATTAAGAATTTTAAATTTTATTATTATTATTATTGTGAGGATCTTTTAGATGAATGAACCGTCTTGTAGCTGCTTTAAGATTTCCGAAAAATACATATTTTAAGATAATATATCTAGACTTAATTTTTAAATCAGTTCGTTTACAATTTGTTTATTCATAGAGATTTCCTTTCTCAAGTGTTTTATGAGTTTTCAGAACTGTACTAACTCAAGTCGTTGAATTCTGGTTGTTGTTGTTTTTTATCGTGCTCTTAATCACTACTCATAAACAGTTAAATTACATAAAAACTTTAAAAAGAGTTTTACAAATATTTAATTGAATTTTAGATTTTCCCGTCGACTGATTGAACCTAATTGCTCGCTTGCAGGATGATATTTCGGCTACTTGTGCAAATGCTTCGACGATGTCTGGGCATTTAGTTCGAATTTAATTGGTGGATGGTGACTAGCAGTGGAATCCACCAGGATGCGCATTCCATCCTTTTTGGGACTCGTTTGCCAGCTGGATGCACCTGCATTCTCCAATGAGTTAGTGATGATTTCCAAACCGAGGCTCAAACCCAGTGCCAATAGTTTCAAACGCCAAAGCGTTATCCACTAGACCACTTGGGCCACGAGAGCCACCTCTTGTGCAACGGGTGATATTAATTATTTAATTGAATTTTAGATTTTCCCGTCGATTGGTTGGACTGAAGTGCTCGGTCTCAGGTTGAGATGTTCAGTGGATAATACTTTGGCGTTTGAAACTATGGGCACTGGGTTTGAGCCACGGTGGGAACATCATTACTCACTGGAGAATGCAGGTATATCCATTTGGCAGAAGGGTCCCAAATAGGACGAAATGCGCATCCTGGATTCCAATGCTAGTCACCATCCATCAATTAAATTTTACAAATATATGTAAACCGTTACTTATTAGGGTGGGAGATTTTATTACAGAGATTAGACAGAAGCATACAAAGAGAACATTTTGAATAACAAAACAATTTTTGTCATTCTCTAGTCCATGAATTTATTAGAGATCAAATGAAGGATAAGCTGGATAGTTTTGTCACATCAGTATGTATTTATCAGTTCGGCTGTTCCTGTAGTGACAGTTATTCTAGACAGCTTAGCCAGTATGTTACTACTGAACATCTGCAATCGAGGTTTGGGAAAGGACAGGCAAAAACAACCTATGTTGTCAAGTTGACTTGATAGTCTTCATTTTGTAGAGGGGAGGTGATCCATCCCATCTCACCGAATCCTCCCAGAAGACTTCGTATTCGTCTACTACATATAAGTGGAGAGATAGGCATTCGAAATGTTAAGCCTACACTATGCATTCAAAAGACGTTCTTACAGGCATTTCTTCGTCCCTTTTTTGCCTATTATGACTCAACCAACTGCCGGCGTTACCACATTACTTATATTTTTAACCACTCTTCTATCCTCCTTTAATCTCATCACATTTTCATTAAAAAGTCTATTTACTCCCCTTACAATCTAACACTGCTTAATCAGACTAGATGTTTTCCTAGGCCTTTATCACCTACGTCTACCTGAACATTTCTTTATTCAATCATGCTGTTTCTCATTATTCTTGTTATCACAGATCGCTACACTTTTTCATCTTTGTTACTCGTAGAATCAGTCAATTATGACTAAGGGCACAATTTATATGTACAATCCTATTAACGCCTTGAAACGTGCATATTTAACACTTAAAGTTATCTTCAAGCAATGGTTTGTAAGGATTAGATTTGTATTTACGAGTTTGACCATTGAAAATTGTTCTGTAACATATATCAATCCGTGGTGAAACTTGTAAAAACAAATCTAATTCTTACAAACCAAATCTTGAATATTAATTTGATGCTGGCTAGTGACTTGATACAGGACGGAGTTTCCTAGAGTTCACGTGAGAAGTCGTGACCAGTGAGGTTCATCCAGTCAAGTTTGAGGATGGATTTCAAGCCGATGACATTGGTTGGTAGTACTTAGAATTCATGGGTTGCCCACTGAATTGGGTCCCAGTATTTGAATGGTCTACGAGCTCGCACTGTAACCGGAAGGTTTTGGGTTCGAAACTCAGTGAGTGTGTACTGGCGATGATTCCCGAACTAGGATGAAACAGCTGTCCACTACTGAAGTTGTGGTTTTCAGTGGTTCTCTAACTGATATCAGTCCGTGGTCAAACTCGCAAAAACTTAAAGTTATGTATATTAGAGTGAATCCTGCTGAGATGTAGTTGAAAACAATATATTTAGCATACATGCATGGTTATTAATAAATATATCAAATGATTAAACATAACAGTTAGGCTAAAAGTCTGTAGTGTATTCGATTAAAAACGCGGATGTTAGGGTTAAAATATCATTTAGTATTATTCTAAATACGCATTAGTAGGTACATAAGTATGTATTTTCAGTTTTCGTCTGGAAACAATAATTCAGTCTAATATTTAAAAGTTACATATGCTCAGGGGTGTTGTTTTCCTTCCTGGTTTTTTCTACCTGGAGAATATGACTTCAAGTTTTGAAGTCTTAATGTTGGTGGCAGTTTTTCCTCTGCTGGGTAGAATTGCTAATCTCAAACTCAACTTCTCTTCTTTTCCTGCCTTTTTTATTAACTAGTTAACTAGTCGAGGTTGAGGAGTGTGTGGGCTGGGAATTCGTCCTACACCACCTGCATATATTCTACTAATAGTACTCCTACTGTGTTGAGTGCTACTTATAATCAGATTTAAGTAGTATATCAGTAAGCGAATTCAGAAAAGCGACAATATGTTTCGCACACTGGAAAAAGCAATCGAAGAAAAGAACTGTTGGAAAAACTCTAGAAACACTGTGCAGAATCCAATAAGCTATCGAATATGGTGATATTCGACCAATTTGCAAATGATGTGCAAATAATGCATTGGAGATTTGGTATGGTCAGTTTATTTACCTGAGTTGTCCCAATAAACATTTTACTTCGGGCCCCATCGGTCGTTTCTTCCCTACACTACTGCCACTACTACTACTGAGTCCATGACGCAATCGACAATGGATTTTAGAGATTCAATAAAACAGGTGTGATTGATTAATGAACTTATGGGATCACCTACCTACAGTAGAATTTCTTTACAAATACATTGCTGCTTGACAGATTCTGGTGGTAGTCAAAGGGGAATTATTTATACGCTAGTCTTTATCTAGTTTATCACTAATCCCACTTTGTGTAAAAATTTATTTGGGGTTCGATTGAATGATACATTTATGTCCATTCATTCTCGCACTAACTGCTCAGCTAGATATTCTCCTGTTGTCGTAAGTTAGACGTAGGTGAGTTGTGAAATTCTGTTATTGATAACTCATAGGTTGCTGGTTCAAGTACAGCTAATATCCAAATTTCAGTTATATATTTGATCACGAGCTTGCATCATTTAGAGACGCATTGAAAAAACAGGGAGTTATAGACAGCTGTTTCGTCCTAGCTTGGAACTCTTCATCAGTACACATCAATTGGAGTTCAAAGCAAGGGCCCTCTGGTTGTAAGGTGAACTCTGAGACAATTCAGACACTGGGATCTCAACGGATCTCCCATGAATTCTAATTTCTACTGATTTGCGATATGTATATAGTAACTGCCAACCAGTTTCACCAGAGGGTACGTACCAGTGAAGAGTTCCAAAACGGGACGAAACTGATGTGCAGTAATTCCTGGTTTTTCAATGGTTTCTTAACTGATATCAGTTCATGATCAGAACTACATCAAATGGAATCCTTGCCAAACAACACTTCGAAAACCATATTTTGATCTCACCTTCTGTCATCACAGAATATACGTAAATATATATAGATATATACTCGTGTAAATAAGTCAGAATTCTACGATATATAAAATTTGAGATTCGTGCACTTACTTTGAATCTCTTGATAATATTAGTTTACTTCATGAAAGATTCTGAAATATCCTTTCTACAAACTACTTAGGATTTGCCGAAAGTATCAGTAAAATGTAATAAACAGCTTTTCAGTTTATTAAATATGCCAAGTGACATAACCGATGTCTTTCCTGTTTTACCGTTTCACCACTATCGTCTCCAAATAAATCAACTAGAAACATTCAGGGAACAGTGAACAGACTGTTATTAATTACGCCGATAAACTTCCATGGTAAAGCATCAAAGTGCCACTCACTGCCACGATATATCTTACACATCTTTATACTTATGGAACCGGATAAAACCTTGAAAACACTTTCATTGAACACTCAGTAGAAACTGATGTCAAGTGTGCAGTGTTTCTTTTTTCGCAGACTGAATTCTATCAATGAAGTCTACTGTGTGCCTCGCCATCACGATGCACTCTGAATTGTTTTAGGTGGTTTGAGGAGGATACGCCTTTCTGACGAGTCACAGCAAGCACGAAACTTAGGTCCAATTCTTTCTACCGATTGCCTCCAACCATCTAACAAGAATAATTCAGAGCGTACCGTAATGGTGGACCATATATTTTGGTGGTCTTATTACAGATTTCATTCGTAAAATCCACTCTACGCCAAACGAAGGACTAGACTCCTACTCAATATCGAATGAAAGTATCAATTCCAGTTTTGCGATTGATACCACCGTGTGCGTCAGTGGCGGTTAAGACTCTCGCCAACTATGCACATGCTCCGGGGTTTGATCCACGGTCGACGCACACCTGATATCAATGGTCGGCCTGCAAAATTTGGGCTACTAATATCATATGCTAAAATTCCATACTTGTACGAAAAATACAGTGTGGTTTCAAGCTATAATAATAATAGTTTGTGCTAACCAACTTCCAACCTAGTCGAATTGCTTTCTTACTGTTCTAATCATAATTAATAACGACAAGTACAAAGAAACGATAGAATCGAACCGGTGACGCAAGAAGACATGAAGACGTACAGTTGATGTAGAGGGCTTTTACTGTCATTGAAAAAGACTGATAGCAATTGCGTATGTATATGTGATTTGAATAGCCTTGAGAGACATTAATTACACATCGATAAGGTAAAACAGTCGACAAACAATCGAGTTCCAAGGTTTCATTTGCGGGGAGATAAAAACACTATTGTACTGTAAAGATAAATATATAATTTTAAAATAATTAGCTCCAAATAATATCGGAAGGTCAGTCACGAGCCTGGATAGCTCTGTGGCGACATCTCTCATCTTAACAGTGAGCGAGGCACATGGTTTGAGTCTCAGAAGAGACTGAAACACCTTGTTGACGAGTGCCAAAATCCCCGAAACCCTAGATCGAATGCTTCATGCCGACTGCTTCAAACCATCCGACAACTACCTTGACAGTATTTTATTCTTTCTCTACCATCAAACATCAAAATGAAAACCTTATATGACCAAAGGAAGGAGAAACATTGGCGAAGAATAATCTGGATCCATTTTATTTCGTCGGTTCTCATCAGCTGCGTACAACCTGAATTCTTTGATAAAATAAAAACAAAAAGTGTACAATTTTATCCAAAACTTTTATCCATTAGCAAGCATATTGTCAGAGCTCTTCGCTCTAGAGAAAAGCGTTTTCACCAGCGTTCGTTTGTACGTCAGATTCTGCGAACATGTACCAAGGAGCCTCCGATTAAAAGAACCGAATTGTTTAAGCTTTTCAATCGCCAAACACCTGATTGACACAGGACACCGAGTAGATGTGCTGGAATCAGTCTGAATAATTAACAGACAAAGTACCTCAAGTCTTCTCAGGTTTCCTGAAGCTATAGCAATAAAACGATTGAAGCCTGACTTATGTGTGTAAAAAGAATCCGTTGTTGGACTTCAATTACCCTGGTGACTCACTTCTTGGTAACTCTTTGTTTTCTAATTTTGTTAACTTTTCCTTCCCCCCTCTTTATTTTTCGCTTGACTTCCTTAAGGGATAATTTTTCTTGATCTTCTGAGTTATGCTCACTGTATTACATCATTAACTTCTCATCTGACCTCATGTACACCGACATTTAAAAATTTTAACCTTCTTTTATCTAATTACGCAATTAGTACTAATTTTCTTTTGTTACCACCCCAGCAACACAACTGTTAATTAATTTTTTTCAAGAAACTTCTCTCTAACAAGATATATGTATATAGTAACACTTTAGACACCCTGTAAATCACAACGCCTTATTTTACTATCACGCCTTGACAATATGCTTGCTAATGGACAAAAGTTTGTTAAAATTGTACACTTTTTGTTTTTATTTTATCAAAGAATTCAGGTTGTACGCCTATGATGAGAACCGACGAAATGAAATGGATCCAGATTATTCTGCGTCAATGTTTCTTCTTTCGTTGTTCAAATTTATAAAAGGGAATCATTGTATGAAAACATAATATATAAACTGTTCCTATAAACGTTTCGGTCATTTAGGAAGTTCTTCTGTTTCCATCAGTTGTTTCAGTGTTTCAGCGCTATCATGATTGCCTAGACTGCGTGTGACCACTACTGGCAACAGGGATCATTAACCTGCCAAGTGAGAAAATAAATAAATAAACAACAAAGTAAACAAAAGTGATTTTAATTACCTCCAACAGGATATGAACTGAATTAATGTCAATGTTATTTTTCTTCACTAATACTGATGATCCTTAATTTCGTTGTTGTTGTTTTTGTTGTTGATACTTCATGATGTTTGGTTCACTTCACTTAACTGAACAAGATAAGGAGAATTTTAGAGAAGTAGTGGGTGACAGATACCATGCGTGCTTCATTCACTTCATTCATTACTGTCGATTCATGTTTGAGTGAATTCGTAGAAAAGATGGCGGAAAGACATATTATCTCATGGGTAGAATTTTGAAAATGCCATGTGACACTTTTATGACAAAATTCTGCTGTTTTTTTAATCTAATCATAATTGAAGGGAAGTAAATGTACATAGATGAAGCATTGATAATCTAATTGAACTTGATCACTTTTCAAAAGAGTTTAGTGGATATTTGTTTTGATTTGATCAGTAATATAATTCTGACATATCGGACCCACTGTTAAGTAATTAAAGTTTTGGTGACCATTTTGGATTTCTTGTTTTCTTGGTAGAATGCAGGGCTTCCGCGGTACATGGGCTGGCCATTGCATCGGGTCCTAGTGGCTTAATGGTATACGAGCTGGCTCGCCTGGTAAATATAAGCAAATGAAAGCTGATAGTGTGGTTAGATGACTCATTTTCAAGTATTGGTTTTTGTAGAGATTTTGTTTGATTAGTTGGGGAATTTCATTATGAGCTGGCATTAGTTGGAGAACCATTGGATAACCTGAGAGTACTGGACAGCTGATCCGTCTCTGCCTGGAACTCCTCGTCGGCACGTGGTATGTTGCGAAGTGGTCGCACTATGTCGTAAATTGGAAGAAGTTAGAAATCATGGGCCGTTGGAGCGGGTCCGAGTGGCTGGATGGTCTACGAGCTTGCCTTTTATCAGAAAGGTCCTGGGTTCAAACCCTAGCGGTGGGTGCGTACCACCGAAGAGTCCCAAGCTAGGACGAAGCAGCTGTCAAGTGCTCCTTGAAGGCTTTCCAATGGTTCTCAAACTGATGTCAGCTCAAGCTGAAATCCTCCAACTAATCAGACAACTAATTGCCAAGTGAATTTTAACAGTTTTTATGACTTCAGTTTAATTGATTTTAAGACAAAGTTATTAGTTACTTTCATTTGTGTCTACCACTTCAAATGCGCTTGTGGAGCGAGTTATATCGGCCGTTGCTCTAGGAACTTGATTTTTCGTTCTCGTTGAGAAACATCTCCCAGTAAGGCTAAGTAAAGGCGTAGTAAGTACCACCAACAGTTGGATATTAGACCACCTGGTCCAAGCCAGCCACATAGGCAGCTAGCATTGACGAATCCTTTTCTACCATCTACCAGGTGCCAAATAAATTGCCTAAAAACAATCGAAGGACCGCATGATTCAAACAGCAGAAGCTATCGCAATTAGTGTGAAAGAACCAGTGCTTTGTGTGCTAAAGAAGCAAGTTCAGATACTACTACTACCCTGGCCAACCTTCAGTAGAGACGAGAAATTCATTAAATTGTACTATTATCTTTCCTAATTTTTCTGACATTCAGTTTACTGTTATGTTGTAGCTATCGAATTGATGTAATCCGCTGATATTATTATTGATTCGACGTTATTTAGACAATATTAATGTTGTTCATAACACTAATTCATTCACTAATAATATGTATATATAACTGTAGAGCCTGACGATGAAGTTATCGAAAAGAGTATTCTTTGTTCAGTAACCATTCTTTCGAAAAATTCTAATGAGCATTTTTAATCAGTTAAAAGTTATTAATCACAACTGTCTAAGAATTCCCCAGCGTGGAATTTATATTCACTGAGTGTATCTTAGTAGACTCATTACTGCACTTACTCAATCCATCCAGTGTAGTAAGTGACTTTGGCAAAAGTGAGGAAAGTTTAACACACCAGTAAAGAGTGGAATAGACGCAAAGGAGAAATGAAAAATTATTGCAGATAGGAAAAAAATCTTTTCATTCCCCATGAATATAACTGAGTCAGGAAATTATAACCTTGATCCTTAATTCTTTTATTTGCATTAACGCATGATCATATGATCCATTAGCGATTCCAATCGGTTTCATGACTGAAATAATTAAGGTTGAATCACAAACAATAGAAGTGCATAAAAAACGAAGAAAGTTTCCTTTGCATCAAACAATTGTAAAAGAGCTACGCAGTTGAGTTGTATTCATATTAACCAAAGAATTAATAAGACCAACCAGACACTGGTTAATATGGTTTAAAAAATGTATTACTTTGTCTGAAGTATAGTTTAGGAAGAAGATGGTTAAGCGGAGATTAGCGAAAACGGAAGTCGGATTTAAACAATAAGTGTGAAAAAATGGCAGCCAATGGATCCTTACGTCACTCTATTAAATTTGCTGAAGTTAATGGGAAGATTTGTCCTCTAAGTGACTGTATAAGCAGTAATTAATATGTGAAGCAGAACTGGAAAACTCTGTATCGCAATCATTTATATTATTATTCCCTTGGGTTCCAAAGGGAACATGGGACTCAACAACACATCTCCACCTTCTTCTATTTTCAGCTGTCCTCTTCAGCTGGTTAGGAACACAGTTGCCCGTAATTTCTCATCTCCTCCGCCAACTCATTCGATCTCCTCCATGTCACCTTAGCACCCACGACTCACTCTTCGCTTCCCATTAGGAATCCACTCAAGAAATCACCTGCAATGCGCTTGATGTCATTCGACAGCCTCCTTATCGTTTACCAAATCATTCTCTATTTTCTCCTACATATTTCTTGAACAATCGGCTCTCGTCTGTTGGTTTTTTGCCAGCCAGTGTTTATTGTCGCCTGATTGGCCATTTGATCTCAGTATGGAACCAGTCAGCGAAGGTGGCAGCTGTTGATGGAAGTCTGCAATGACCTGTGACACGCTCGCCAAGTTCCTGACCCGTATAGAGGCACTCTCTGACTGACTCATTGACTGAACATTTGTGCTAAAAGAATCCAAACCTTTTTGTTTATGCTGGCTAGCTGGCTGAGTGCAGTGCAGTGCGGTTGATTTCCAAACTGATTTCAGCTTGATGGAGACGTATCTTTCCTTCCCGATCCCCATTGAACCTGAAAATTTTATTGGTTCCGCCTGCCTGTGGTTAAAACCGTGCTTCCTGACCGGATAAGTGAAGGAAGTAACCTCTGTTAAATCTCTCTGGTTGATAGTGATTGGTGGTGGTTGGTTATCTTCATCATCTCCGTCTTCTCTATGTTCACCTACAGTCCTGTTTTCGTTGTCAGCTTCTTTAGCCAGCTTGTTGTTTTTTGCCTGCAAGTCTTCTGTTTTGTGTGATATTAAACGGAAATCATCCATGCGTGAACTCCGGATCTTCTAGAGTCTTCTTATTGGTCTAGCGTATTTCTGTCTTCTCACTGCCCGCAGTCTGACTCGTAATCCAGTCAACCACAATTAAGAATATCACCGATGGTAATAAGCAGGTGGTGTTGCCTTACTCCTGTATGCACTCCGAACGCCTCTCTGAGTTTACCATTGTGGATCACCTGACACGTGTCACTGTTGAATGAGATTGATAAAAGCCTAGGCAGTGCATGCCATAGTGTTGAAGTAGTTTCCAAATTAATTCCCGGTTAACACTGTCTAAAACGTTTTCGAAGTCCATGAAATAGAGGTAGAGGTTTGACTGCCATTCTATGCTTCGTTCGATGATGGTAATGGTGCGTAGAGTAGCAATTTGATTAGCGCATGATTTGCCTTTGCTGAATCCAGCTTGTTCTGGTGGGACTGGCGGAGTTCTGTATCCAGTGCATCCTTTATTCTCTCCAGGACGATGCAAGATACTCTTTTACTTGGCGTGGAAAAGAGCAGTTCTTACAGAATGAGGCATAAGCTGGCCTTTCTTGGCAACTTGACAAAGTAGCCAGCCTTACTTCCAATCAGCAGATACCTTCCCTACCTTTCACACCTTTTACGATAATGTCGTAAGTACGTCTGCGGCAGTCTCTGGATCCGTTTTCAGTGCTTCGGGATGAATTCCATCAGTCAAAATCTCTTAAAAAATATTGATTCGCTTCTTTTACCAGCCACATAGCTAAATATAAATATAGCACAACTATCCTATGCGATAGATGAGTTGACATGTGATGTACACAAAGCATTCACTGACTGTGCCGTTGTGTTTACTGAGAAGCGTGAAAACACTTCAACTACTCAAACCACATTTGGTTTGACTTATAAACAGACATTATAAACCACACCTTCAGTATTCACATGGATCATCCGGCAGTGTTATTTGTAGCTAGACGAGAAAAAGAACCCGATCATCTCCGTTTCCTACTATATACTGCAGGTCAGTAGGTTCTCGGTAGATTTGTTGCCTGCCAGAGTTCCTTAGTGCTTAATCTTTCTGGTCAGCCATCTGATCTTAAAGCCTACAGCGAAGGAAGAAATCTGTTGATGGCGTCCTGCAGTCCACTGGAAATACTTTTAGCCATTTCTTTGAACCAATATAGAAGTACTGACTTGAGGTCGATTTTGAAGATACAGATCTCGTTTCCTATCCTGAGAGCAGCAGATGTCTAAGCGGATTTCGTAGTAATGACATCCTCATCCTTGCCGTCAGTATTTGAAAAGACTGTTGATGAAATTTGAGCCAGCCTATCCCGTAGCAGGGATTTCACTTATTATTGATATACAAAGGTGACAACTATTTTCACATCATATAATGCAAACAAAAATAAACAGTGTTATCCTGCCTACAGTAACAAGTAAACATTGTCCGTCTTGGCGTACACAAACCACCACATTGTTGTGTGTCTACCGTGAACAAAGGCAATTGTTTATTTACTTGAAAATTTATTTTTGAAAAGTTGTTTTTCAAGATTCAAAAAGTTTAAACAGGTCATATAGAAAAAATACAAATCCAGACACTTTTAGGGATTAATCTGTTAGTTAAACTACTCAAAATTACCACTAAAATAAAGCTAAAATTGAAAACATTTCCACACTCAAATGTTCTAATATAGCAACGTTAGGTTCCCTAAGCTGGTTGGATGTTTCAGTTGAGTGCGTTTCATAGTTTTCCCAGATGAAATCCTCATCGCTCATCTGAGTGTGAAATAAGCTTTTGAAATTTTTCATGCTTGAAATATCTCGCTTTTCTGAGGCCCTCAACTGTAATTGGTTGCTAATATATATTTTTTGAGGAATATATATCCACTTACCTTGATAGTGAATTTTTTGTTGACAAGATATTTGAATGTTGTACTTTCGATATCGATCAGCCTACATCACCTCTGGCGTAGACGTGATATCCAACTGGCGGTCGATTAAAGGATGTGTGTACTGCTCTCTAGTTCACCGTGTCCTCCTGCTTCATGGCTGTGAGACATGGCTATTCAAAGTGGTAGAAATGGAAAGCCTAGTTGTATTTGATTATCGGTGTCTGCGTTGAATCTTTCATGCTGGGTGGCATAAAAGTGTGAGTAATATTGAGCTTTGGCGACGACTTTCAAGTAAGGCGGAAAAATTGGTCGATGAGGTTATGTAGCTTCATCGACTTAGATGGCTAGGACACGTTCTCCTAATCATCGTCTTCCTCGATGAACAGGGTTAGCTATCACAGGATCTGGTTGGAAAGGAGCTAGTGGTTGGCAAACGCAAATATGGTATCAGTTCATGAGATCTACCACTGCTGGTTTGAGTCACCTAAGAAGGTGTAGCCTGTCTGACTGGTTGGGGTCCTCAGGATTCTAAGAACCAATGGCTTGGTAGAAAATGGCTCAAAGTCGTTTTCAGTGGTACAGACGCACTCATCTTATGTGGTCTGCCATATTCAATAAAGCCTTACTGTTTTTCGCATATTAGCATTATTTTTCACTCACATTTCTGCTAATTATCTTCCTTTGGAATCTCCTTATTTGGTACATGGAGTGTGGTGACTTGAAATGCCACACTTCTGTGTAAAGTTCAGTGTTGGAACAAATCAGTCAGTTAAGCATGAATCTAATTAGACCGTTGGGTGACACCACTCTCTAGGCCTTTATCTGGAACCCAAATGGAGAATGAAGAGCTGCGAGTTTGTGGGTGACATGCAGGAAATCGTGTGACGGGTAGGTGAGGGCTTATGGCCAATCAGGATGCCAGCTGTAAAGAGGAATGCAGAAAACAGGACAAAATGAAGATATGCTGTTGAAATCCCATTTTTCACTTGGAACCCAAGGGATTTAATTTTATTTGCCTCTATTTCTTGCTTAAAGTATGTTATGCTACAGTTAATTAATCAGGAAAAGGCTGAAAATGCAATTTAAATAACGCAGTAATGCTTTTTGATTACCAAATGGACAAAAGATAATAGACTCTATGTTGGCTGAAAATTTGATTTTTCCTAAACTTCACTTTAACCCTTTTAGACAGACACTTATTTCGTTATGCTTATTTCTTATTTCTTAGCTGGTGTTCCTCAAGGTGCTGTTCTTTCTCCTTTTCTGTTTTCTTTTTTCTTACATGACTTGCCCCATTCTGATGTAGCAAATTTTGTCAAGTATGCTGATGACCTCTCTGTCTCCATGCCTGTCAACTCTCAGTCAGACTGTTCCATATTAAATAACTTTCTCTCGGAAATTAGTCAGTGGTCCTCTTCAAATGGTCTTAAGCTGAATCCGTCTAAATGTCAGGTAGTAAATTTTACTTTCAGACGAAAAAGTGACCTTCAACAACTAGCTAGCTCACATGGTCCCACTATCATTGACGGCATAGAGGTTGAAACTACATCAGATGTCAAGTACCTTGGACTGAGTATTTCCTCCGATCTTTCCTGGTCCTCTCACATCTTGTTAGTGACTAGAAAGATGTTTCGCTTAACGTTCTACGTTAGGAAGTTTAGGCAGTCTGGTATAAAGCAGTCTTTGCTTTCTCAGTTTGTCAATTCCTGTATTCTACCCATCCCTCTTTACTGCTCCCCATTAATCTTTCCTGGACTACTTAAGAAAGACTTTGCTTCGCTGCATAGGGCACTAAAAGCTGTTAGTAGGGGAAGTGGGATTTCGTTAAACCAGCTGGTTAACACAATTGTGGATAGACATATAATGTCATGTAAGGAACTAGCGAATTCTATATTGTCAGACCCCGAGCATCCTCTCTATACACAGCTCTCTCCTTGCATTTCATCTGGTAGAACTAGAAGCAACTATAGGAAGCTATATGCAAGGACTACCAAGTACAAAACTCCACAATACCTTATCTGGCACAGCTGTTATGTGATGAGAAAACTGTTAGGCATGACACGATCAACTTACTGCGGCACTCTAACAAATAGTTCCCATTAACTTTGTTCTCCTTTCTTTGTTACTATTATATTGTTGCTCATATATTCTATTACACACTGATTTTATATATCATATCCTGTGGTGCATTGTTTAAATATGTGAATGCAATGCTGTTCTTTTTTATTTCTCTTTTTCTTTTTGTTGTTGTTGCTTTATATTTTTAAATCCTTATAAAATTTATGAGGTAATTAGATGCAATATTGTAATGAACGCTGAAAATTCCATACCTGTACCACAAATACTGTTTGGAATAAAGCCATTATTATTATTAAAGTGTTTTAAAAAGTCTTTTGTAAATTTTGCTTTACTAAATTATTTCGTATAGCGTGAAGAAATGAAAATGCTCTACAATTAAGTCAAGTTTTGGGCGATGTGACATCCGTAAAATGTTTAAATATCCTGCGCGTTTTTATTTCGAAGCGATTTCTTAGCTTTATAAGCCACCAAGTCTCATGTATAAAGGAATTACGAATTTTGTTTCCCAAAGCATGTTGTTGAATAGTCGAAGTTGTTTAAACATGGAAACGTGCAACCTTCCCCATGTTTTTTTACAACTCACCGCTATATAATACAGTACGAAGTTACTTCAAGCATCATTTTGTCATGAGTAGATGCGACAGTTTATTTTCTACATAATTCATATCGATACCTTAGACATAGTTTAAAAGCATCTATAATATGGTAGCTGGCAACAAGCAGTAGAATCAACTATGCGAATTTTCCTCGATTTGGGACTTGTCAGATGGATGTACCTGCATTCCCCAGTGAGTGACGATTTTCCCGCTGAGGCTCAAATCCAAAGCGTTATCTACCAGACCACTTGGACCACGACAGCTATCCTCCTTTTGTGCAACGGATATCGGTTATTACTTAATTCACTTTGGATTTTTCCCGTTCAACAGAGGCCGAGGAATTCGGTCCAGTCAATCAGCTAGAAAGTCAAAATTGAATTAAATAATATCTATAATTTATTCAGGACAATAATGTGGAAAGACGAAATCTTACTCAACAAACACTTGTAATTCCATGCTTTTGTCTATGAGCCACACCACCTATGTGTTAAAAGTAGTGTTACTACATGGCCACGAAAACCGCGGTAGATGGAAAAGAGTTCGAAGCGGTGACTCACTCACTGGAGCCATAGCTCCACCAAGACAAGAACAGCTGCATCAAAAACACTATGGTTAAACTTATTTCGATAAAGTCTCACAGCGTTATACAGTAATATTTACTAATGATCTCGTTTCGAGCACAACTTATTGCTGCTCATAATCACATCAAGACACTACTCACACAAATTTCTAACTTCGTTCATATAATTCCATTATATTCCATCGCTTGATTTGATTGGTAGTAGTATTTTCCATATTTCCGGTATGAGTGATGAGTCATTCCTACTGCATGTGTTGGATGTAGACTCGATGAACAAGTATTCAGTAATCAACCTCTCACTCCACCGACCTATATTACTTCTTAGAATTTCAACCCTCTCCCATCCATCTTATTGTGTGTTTGTGTGTTAATGCATGCAGCGCAATGTAGTGCTGAGCCTTTTTATGAATTACTCATCTTCTCGAGGTCAACCATTCTTACCTTAGCTAAATTCTTTTGTTCCGACAATCTGACTACACCCGACCTAATAGTTTAACCTGTGTAGTTGACCTCCAGGAATTGCAGGGTATTTTGTAAATTATATTATTTTGTCTAATTGAGTCAACTGGGCTCTTTAACCTACATGTCATCTGATAGCTATGTGAAATCGGTTGAATTTGACATGTTTAAAATATGGTGTTGAGGGATTTCCTTCTCGTGGGAACTTCCGTAAGCGTATAAAGGTTAAGCATATATAAGTTCCGGAGGGTCTGACAGCTAAAAATATTGATGTTTTAAATAGATTTTCTCATTTTAGCACTACCACACTCTTGAAAAACTGGCCTTACTCATTTCTATTCATGTCTTTTCTGCAATAAAACTACTGTAACTTGAGACGATCAACAAGTAAGGTGTTCATATTCTCTGTATAGTTGTGGCATGTGCTGCTGACAAGATTTTTCAGTAGTATACGAATAGACGTTCATCGCCACAAAATACCAAATAGCGGAGAGATGGATTTGACGTCAAAGAGAGCAAATATACCAGTATTGAGGCAAAACATAGGAGATACGAAAAGAAAACAAAGAAACACAATATGAAGTGCACAGGTGATACAACACGGAAGATCTGTACAAATTACGATTTTCGTGTAAGGCGTGCGTAATCTCCCTATATAGATATCAAATTTGAAACAGACACTCCGTTACACAGTCTCTTGTCTTCAAGTGTTAAAACTGCTGTCGCTGACTCCAGATAGTGAAGATTCCATGGCCGGTTGCTGTCGAGGAAGGAGACATAATGAAATTCTTGCAGGACTTCGATGTTGTCTCTGGATTAGAAGGCATCCAATATCCGACAGCGAATGTGGTTGTGATGGGGTCGCTGCTGAAAAATCGTGCTAAGGCGGCGTACTACAGAGTGCAGTGGTCAGCTGATAAAGAGACCTGGAAGGTATTTGTTGAACGGTTGCTGGTGGAGTTCTACAGATCAGTGAATATGAAGCTGGCGAAACAGCAGTTCCATGTTCCAAAGCTGGGATTTGACGGAGAGCTATTAGTATTTGCAGTGAAGAGGGAGAGTTAGAGTCACAGTTACTGACACCCAAGCAACTATAACTGGTTGACGCTGCACAACTCATGGACATTGGTGATCAGACAGCTGTTGAGCACAATGGCAGTCGTAGCAGAACCACCGAAATCAAACATGTGGGAGCAGAAAAGTAAAGATTTGGAGCAGGAAGTAGAGACGTTACGAATGAGTGCCAGAAAAGACTAGTGTTTTGAATATGGCAAGGATACTGGAGGAGGTACCATGCAGAAAGACTAAGAAGAATAAATGTCAGACAGTAGAATATTTGTTCTGTCTGTATTTACAATATACAAAAGGCTTCATACTAGAAGATTAAGTATCACTCATTTACGGAGATTCATCAAAGTCGATAAAGCCATATCAAAGAATATCGAAAATAATTTCAAACTCTCATTATAGTGAATTTTTATTTACATCTTTTGCCGGCTAACAACATAGGAGTACTATATAAGTCGAAACGAGCGGTTGTTTTTAAAAATGTAACTGTTTCTTACTACTTTAGTCCAGTGACACTTCATCCTATACGTGATTTTACAGTATGTAGCACTGAGTCATCAAGCGATGTGCGCCGAATGCATTTCAGTCGAAGAACTACTTAAACAGTTTTCATGGTGTGCAGAGTTTACCGATTTTTAATATTTCTATGTTCTCCAGGTTGAACTCTTTAACCGCAGAATTTTCGTTGTCTTTGTTCGATGACATCTTCAATGTTAATTTCATACGGAGGGGGGGGTTACAATCAATCATTCACGAATGAAATAACCGTCTTTTCATTAAAATTCTGAATATTACTGGTTTTCTTCAAAAGTTTTATTACCGTTGAGTCCAATTTTATTGGTACTAACAGTGAAGAAAAAAACGTAAACAGCGAAGAAAATTTTCTTTTCGACGATTCATTTTCATAAGCTGGACAATACTAATCATAATTTTTTTACGAGTTTGACCACGGATTGATATCAGTTAGAGAACCATTGAAAGCCAGCACCATAGTACTAAACAGCTGTTTCATCCGAGTTTGGGAATTATCGGCGGTACGCCCCCGTTGGGGTTCGAAAACGGGACCTTCTGGTTACAAGGCAAGCTAGCTAGTATACTATTCTAACTTCTACCAACTCGTGCTTTAGCGCCACCTCCAACCAATGTCATCGGTGGGACATCCATCCTCACACGTGACATCTGGATGGACCTCACTGGTCACGAATTCTCATTGTCAGTGTACACACAACCATAGATAGAAGTATTACAATTAAAGATTAAACAGGGACACAGGCGAATGGTATACGACTTTTCTGTGACCGGAAGGTCCTGTGTTCGAAGCTCAGTGGTAGCGTACTGCCGATGATTCCCAAACCAGGAAGAAACAGCTGTCCAGTACTCAGGAATTTCAGGTGGTCCCCTGACTGATATCAATCCGTGGTCAAACTCGTAAAAACTAATTTTATTCCTTATAAACCAACTCTTGAAAACTATTTATATTGAATAAAGAATTCATAAGATCAATCGGACATTGGTAAAATTGATCCCCGAAAAACATATTACGTAATGTAAGGTGTAATCTAGAAAGGGATGACTAATGGGGAATTAGAGGAAAAAGTTGCCATGATGTAATAAGTGAGAGAAAATGACTAACCTAGATTGTTGTGTATAATGGAAAAGAACTAATGGAAAGACGATAAGGTATTTTTATAAGATCTGTATCAAAACACAATGCTATCAATAAACAGTAGTAGAGGGACAATAAAATAAGGATGATGAGAATAATAATAATAGTAAACTTGCATAAAAGAGGAAGCAAAAATATAGTGAGAACGTTACTCTGGCCATGGTAGGGCGAGGAAATGTATGTAGCGCTTTTGAATGCAGAGGTCCGGTTTCAGATCCCGCGTAGCTAATGATTAAGCTATGTACAGATGGCGTATTCGAAGTCCTTTTCTACGATATTGAGGGACTCTATGTAGCCTTGTGAAGTATTCAAGTAGGGGTGCTCGAATTCCAGGGTTAACAAAGTGTTCGATGATAGGGCTGCTAGTTATTGATATTACGTCACCCCAACCTCTCCTTTTCTCATTTCCAGTTAGTCACCCCTTCTAGATTACACCTCATACGTTTTGCGGGGACAAATTTAACCAGTATCTGATTGGTCCGATGAATTCTCTGTTAAATGTAATTAGGATTGTCCAGCTTTTGAAAATAAATCGTCGGAAAGAAAGTTTTCTTCTCAGTTTACGCCTTTTTCTTATGATTCACTATTCGAATATTTCGTTCACTAACATTTAACATGATACTTAACCTTTCTGTCGCATAACATTTTCATTTATTGACAAATTTAACCAATATCCACATATCTGTGAAGTGCAAAGGGATCTGAAGTACCAGGCTACTTAGAATTCTCTAGTGCATTCTTAGTGTTCCTGTTCATTAATATGTTTACATTTATCCAGAATAGTTGACATCCGTAACTGTCAGCATTAACTGATATGGGTGAATGTATATCGTACATTTTGATTATTAGTATTCATTCTTGAGTAAAAAGATGAAAGAGACATCCGTTCAATTCACTTAAGTGATATTTGTAGTTCACATAATCTGCTTTATTAACTACATTAATTTCGGATGGAGGATTTCATCATGAGCTGACATCAGTTAGAGAACCATTGGAAAACTTGTGAGTACTGGAAAGCTGCTTTGTCCTTGTTTGCGACTCTTCATCAGTATGCACCCGCCCGCTAGGACCTTCAGGTTGCAAAGCGAGGTCGTAGACCATTAAGCCACTAGGACTGGATCCAATGACCAGGCCATGAGTTCTAGGGTCTCAGTGGCTCAATGGTCTACGAGCTGGCTCGTCTTGTACCCAGAAAATCCTGGATTCGAACCCCGGTGGGTGCTTACTGACGAAGAGTCCCAAACTAGGACGCAACAGTTTTCCAGTACTCCCAGGTTTTTCGATGGTTCTCTAACTGATGTCAGCTCATGATGAAATCCCCCATCCCATCAAACTAAATCCCTACAAAAACCGATGCTTGAAGATATTAATTTCATCTTGCTTTAGCAAACATCAGATATGTCATTTAGTGTAGCATCAAATTACTTAGTATAACTCGGTTAATAATAATTTTTCTCTTACCGGAAGTGTGATTATGCAATTTTTTTCCATAGACAATCTAAGTACTTTGAATGGTCCTCATTACTGGAACCTACGAGGTATATTGTATCATATGCGCAACTCATTAAATTATTGTTACTGCACTGGTTTAAAATTTGTTGTTCCATTCGCAATGTTTAGTTGCACGCATAACTCTTTTAACTTCAAAGCAAAGCCGATTGGAAGTGGTAACGACATCTGTCTAAACAGACTTCCGTTTTTATCTGTTTCGTAGTAAATGTCTGATTTTCCCATTAATTGACTGAACTAATTAGTACGGACGTTCCTGTGGTTTCTAAGGGTTAGCTTGAAGTTATTTGATGGATAATGACTAGCAGTGGGATCCAGGATGCGCATTTCGTTGTAGCCGGGATTCATCAGCTGGATTAACATTTCCTAATCAGTGATGCTGTCCTTACTGAGACTTGAATCCAGTACCCATCGTTTCAAACGCCGAAGTGTTATCCACGAGACCCCCTGAGCAGTCCCAAGTAGTAGAACGAAATTAGCATTCTGGATTCTACTGCCAGTCACAATCCACCAAAAACTTCAGAATTTCTGTTTGTTACCGAGACTCGTTATTTTCATAGCTTCAGACGGTAAAGACAAATTGCATTAAATACAGGAGGACGGGTTCATAGTATGTCCTTGGTTCTATCGCCCACTGTCACCACTACTTATAGTAATAATATATTCACTTTTGGCCTTAACTTAGGATAGGACGTTGGTCATTCAGTATCTTGATGTCATTTACTGATCTCATTATTTATTATGTTAAATACCTTATCAGGTGTTAATATATGTGTAAAACTTGGGCCCTGTGGCAGTAAGTAATTCCATATTAGTTTGTTTATTAGATATATCACACACACTGAAACAGTATTATTTACTGGATGACGAGGTTTCGAACAAAATTTATTGTTCATAATCATATCAGTTATAATCACACGACTTCGAAACCTGAGTCTTATAGATTTTTTTGTTCCTTCTTATTTGTCGTCGTGGGCGTGGTAGTAGAATTTTTCAGATGTCTTCCTGGACAGGTGTTGAACCATTCCGATTACACATATTTGCAATGGATTAGATAAACAAAGCTTCTGTTATCAATTTCTCTCTCCATCCTATTATGTTAGATTTTAAAATGGTTGTCTTATCCAATCCATCTTATTGTATGGTTGCGTGTAATAGCATGTAGTGAGTGTTATCTGCGGTTGAACTTTTCTCTACATTCCTTATCTGATTCGGGTCAACTAATCTAGATTTCGCTGCTAGATTTTTATGCTCGGCCAGTCTGACTGACTGCTCCTGTTCCACTACTTTGACCTATGTATTTGACCTGACAATCATTGCAGGCAAGGTATTAGATAAACTAAATTGTTTCGTTTTATTGTCTCCACCTGCAGGATCCTTTAATCCACAAAGCTTGTTTCTAATTCCAGTAAATAACACTGTTTCATTGTGTGATATATCTAATAAACAAACTAATACGGAATTACCTTATCAGGTGGGCTGCATTTTCAAATCTTTTTTCATTTTTGGTTTGTTTTTTTATTTTCAGTGTATCACATACAATTCCAATTCACAAATCCACAGTTCTCAAGAAGACAATCAGCAGCAGCAGCAGCAGAGCAGCAATAGTCATTTCTACGGTGAACAACAACACTCATCAACTATGCAACACGATAGCTGTTTTGTAGCGAATTCAGCCACGGGATATATTTTCAATAATCATGGAAGTTGTAAAGTTAGAAGAGCTAAATCTCACACCTATACGAGTACACATAATCCACATAAAGTGTGTTATTCTCTTGGTGAGAAAGAGAATAACACTGTCGATGATCAAAGAAATCGCCGTGAAACATGCTTTGAATCTTTTAACTGTGATCGTGGAAGGACAAATTTAACAATCACTGGTGGTAATGATAATAGTAATAATAATAATAATGATAATGATAATAATAATAATGGTCACAATAATGATAACAATAACATGAGACTATTTCGAAGATCGATTAAAAAGTCTTTTCGACGCACAATTTCATTTATCAGTCCAGAAAGAAGGTTCTTGTCAGGCAAAGAGAAATCAAATGTTGACACTAGTGATCATATTAGCCACATGTTGTCACCACGTGGTGATATTAGATCACCGAGATTGGAAAGAAAGTTCAGTAGAATGTGAGTTGTACTCAGTATGTATAATTTCCTACATATTTTATCATTATTATTATTTTAATTGTGATTTCCATTTTGGCGTGTTTACGATATGAAATTAAAAAAACGGTTGCAGCTAAGAACATTTTCTTTTAGATGAAGTTATCAACTAGGCTGCGCTTTCGTGTATTTATAGTAGACGGGTGAGAAAGTTCCAGGACTATTTCCGGTCAAAAGTCAAATTAATAAAATTACAATTACCAATTAAATAGGCCATAATAAAACCATAATTAAAAAAATTACCTTTGTATGATGGCCATGGCAAGGACAAGGGTTGGATAGAATCCTACACAAGATTCGATCAAACCTATCAAAGATAGTAAAATTAAGACATCTGAGCATAGCCGAGGCACTGACCATCCAAAAACTCAAACCCACTCTATCTATTCAAAAGAAATACGTTCAACCTTTGTCCCTGTCATGGCCATCATTAACAGGTGATTCTTTTAGTAGTAACTATGTCATTACCTTTGTTATCCAAAATTCCTGTTTATTCACGTTATTTTTAAGTTTTCCTTAATCCTTATTTACACTGCCATATTTTCATATCTGAACTTCCTGCCTATTTTGTTATTTTATTATTTCTACATATTAAATCCCTAACTGCATAAACAATTTTTCGTCACATTAGTTATGATCCCACTAAACTTTTCGCCCAACCATCCCGTCTATTGTTGTTATTTCTACATTTCTAACCCCTAATTGCACAATATGTCAGTCTTCTCAGCAATTATGATGCTACTTTGTTTACATTTTATCCGCCCACCTCCTGTTTATTATGGCATTCTAATTCCTAATTGTAATTTTATTAATTTGACCCTTGACCTGAAGTATTTCTAGGATAATACTACAACCTATCTATCTTACTATATTCTGCATCCGATCAACGTGTTCATTAGACTTTGTGATATTTTATAATTTGCCCCTTGACCCATCTACTATAAATGTACGAATGTACAGCCTAGTTGATGACTTCATCGAAAAGAACATTTTCTTTCATGTTGCAATAAAACTTGTGCACTGTGGTAGAGTATAATTCCGTTATGGTTAAAATTTATTTTGATAAAGTTTCACAGTGTTTTATAGTAATATGTACTGATGACTACGTTTCGAGAACAATTTATTGCCACTCATAATCATATCAAGGTACTCACACAACTTTCTAACCTCATTTATATAATTAGTAGTATTTTCCATATTTCCGGTATGAGTGATGAGTCATTCCTATTGCACGTGTTGGGTGTAGACTCGATGAACAAGGATTCAGCAATTAATCTCCCTCTCTCTCCACCTACACAGATTACTTCTTAGAATCGTAACCCTCTACCACCCGCCCTACCGTAGGTTGTGTGTTAATGCACAGAAGGTAAACTATACACTAGCGTTTATAAAAAGCCAACGCATTCTGCTAATAGATAATTAGACTTTAATTCATCTCATCCAGTTTACAGTTTACAATTTATTTAGGATAGTAGGCTATATGCCTGTGTTAATCCTTTCGATTTGTTACACACAGGAGGTCCAAACTCGCCTTGAATGAATCAACGGATGGCGCTGATACGACGTGGTCCGGTAGGGAGTTCCAGTGGTTCACAATCCGATGCGAAAAACGGATCTCCAGACGCAGACGATTCGACCGCGGTTTTTGAACCTTGAGGTGATGTCCTCGCAATTGGTTGGTGCTAGAAGGAACAAATAAATTAGATAAATCAGCTCCAAAATCATTTCTTAGGATACGGTATGCTAGTATTAGGTCACCCCTAAGTCGTCTGTATGACAGTGGAAATAAACCGAGTCGACTTAACCTCTCCTCATATGAGAGGGTTGAGAAACCTTTTATTAGCTTAGTTCCTACTCTTTGCACCCTTTCTAATAAGTCTATTTCGTATTTGAAACACGGGCTCGCTGCCTGGATCCCATATTCCAAATGAGGTCTGATATAAGTCGGATATAATATACGAAATATTTCAGCGTCGAAATTCGCAAAGGCTTTGCGTATGGCCCATAATATTCGAAAACCCTTAGTGGCTGCAGATCTACAGTTTGTTGCTGTTTTCAAGTCATGCTGCACAACCACTCCCAAGTCGTTGTACTCAGTGACCACTGGGAGAGTAATGCCATTCATTGAGTAATTATGCACGTGACTATGAGATACATGCATAAATACACTCTTGCTTAAGTTAATCTCCAAGGCCCAGTGCTTACACCAATCCCTTAACAAGTTTAAATCTTCCTGCAAAGCAAGTTGATCACTGTCATTATGTAAAGCCCTCCATATCTTGATGTCATCAGCAAACAGTAAGCAGGATGACCTAACTACCGATGGAATCTCATTGACATAAATCAGGAAAAGAAGTGGACCTAGAATTGTACCCTGAGGAACGCCACTCTTAACCGATTCCCATGTTGATAAAACCCCGTTAACTCGTACTTTTTGTCTTCTGTCCTTTAGAAAGTCTTGAATCCAGTCGGCAACCACTTTATTGATTCCCATACTACCTAACTTTACTAGAAGACCTGAATGAGAAACCCTGTCAAACGCCTTGCTAAGGTCGATGAATATGGCATCCACCGGTATATTAGCATCAGCTGAGCTTGCCCAACTTTCTCTGGCCAAAAGAAGGTTGGTCAAGCAAGAATGACCTGCTCTAAAACCATGCTGTTCCACAGCGAAAAGTTTGTTCCCTTCAATGAACTGAATGATAGCATCACGAATTATTCTTTCTAGTAGTTTAACAACAATACTGGTCAAACTACCAGGACGATAGTTCTGAACTAAGTTTCTAGATCCGGTTTTGAAGACCGGACTAATGATGGCATCTTTCCATTCTCTTGGACATTTAGACTGGTCCACAGACATATTGAAGATTACCGACAATTGCTCGGCTATGTTTTCAGCCAATGCTGTTAATATACGTGGGTGGAGTTCATCAGGGCCACTGGACTTACAAGGATTGAGCCTTAGAAGCCACTTTAGGACAGTATCCTTTCCAATGTATAAGGGTGCCATTTTCAAGTTACCTTCTGGGAAAGTTACAAAGCTGGCATCAATATTATCAGAGAACACTTGACTAAAGTGCTTGGACAAAGCCTCAGCCTTAGTCAAGTTATCCTCAGCCATGTTTGTCTGGTCATCTTCAAGCATAAGAGGTGGGATAGCATCACTCTTACGTGTTCTTCTCTTGATATATGAGAAGAGTCTTTTTGGGAAGCCTAGTGAACTTTTGACTAACTGGGTTTCGTAAGCTATCCTTGACTGGTGAATCAAAGTTTTACACTGGTTTCTGGATTCACAGTACTTCAGCCGGAACTGCTGTAGCCCAGTAGAAACAAAGAGATTCCAGAACCTTTTTCTCCGTCTTAGGAGTGTTATAGCTTGTCTATTTATCCATGGTAGCCGACTTGTTGGTCTTTTAGGAACCCTCCAGGGAATGAAATCAGTGGTAACCCTCTCAAGTATATTCTTAAATCTATCCCATCCGTTGTCTGTAAATGCAGGCTTAGATAAGTATCTAACAAACCGAACAGTAGCACTAAGTAACACAAAAAAGACCTAAATGATGAAATAGAACAGATAGAAGAAGAGTTGGTGTTAAACAACTATCCTACAAAATTCATTAGGAAGACTGAAAAAGACCAAAAGCAAAATGAAAGTAATGGCGAAACTTATAATGATAACACGAATAGGGAAGACTACAAGTCACCTACTGTTATACCATATAAGGAGGGGACATCTGAGTCCCTACGTAGGACTCTTTATAAAGCAGGAATTAGGGTGGCATTCAAACCTACAAACTCACTCAGGTACGACAAGCTCTGTAGGCTGAGAGACCCAACGGACCCAATTAAACAAAATAATATAATTTACAAAATACCCTGCAATGACTGTGGGGTCAACTTTAAAGGTCAAACTAGTAGATCGGGGGTAATCAGATTGGCGGAACATAAGAATTTGGCTAAGGTAAGAATGGTTGACCCTGAGAAGATGAATAATTTTGAAAAAGATCAACAATTGCACTACATGCATTAACAAACAACCACACAATAGAGTAGGAAAGGATTACGATTCTAAGAAGTAATCTGTGTAGGTGGAGAGAGAGGGAGATTAATTGCTGAATCCTTGTTCATCGAGTCTACACCCAACACGTGCAATAGGAATGACTCATCACTCATACCAGAGATAAGGAAAATACTACTACCAATCAAATCAAGCGATGGAAAATAATGGAATTATATAAACGAAGTTAGAAAGTTGTGTGAGTACCTTGATATGATGACGATGAGCCATTATAAATTGTGCTCGAAACATGGTCATCAGTACATATTACTGTATAACACTGTGAGACTTTATCAAAATAAATTTTACGCATAAGAAAATTTTCTTCACTGCAACCATCTTTTTTTATTATTCCCTATGATCAAATGTGTATGTTCCGTTTTATATGAAAACACTTTTAACCTTTTCTAGCTTTCATTTAATTAATACCTTTGATAAGGTCATACCTTCAAATTTGTTTGTGTTTAATGCTTAAATGTCCAATGATTTATGTGGATTGGTATTGTCATTTTTTGAAAGTTTTTTTTTTAGTTAAGGCAAAATGAATACAGTGTTCATTTGTGTTAAAATGAAGGTTTGATTACTGTCACGGATGACATTTCTTTTGGAAATGTATTTCTCTAGAACTTCTAGTTGAAAATGTAAAAGGATAGGCGGTGAGAGGTAATTTGTTAAACACAGCTGGTTTCGTTTCCATAATGATCTGTTTTCTGGAAGTTCATATATAGTAATCTTTATTTTAATGCACTATGACTCAGTGATCGGCGGTTCAGAGGTAGAATACTCTTCAAACACTCACGTGATCCGGGGTTTGATCTCCAGCCGACGCACTCCTTAACCTCTCTAAGCCGGAGCAACAGTAAAGAATAGACACCAGTCAGATGACCTTTGGTCAACCAATCAGACCGCTGGGAATTACGAACGAATGCTTTCCGTAGTCCTCTAACCTTAACCCTGAATTACGATGAAGCTTGTTATGAAGATTATAAAAAGCATCCCTTTGTAATTTTGAGAGATCTGATTGGTTCGCTAAAGGCCATTTGACTTTGGTTGCTATTCTTTACAGTGACCAATGCCGGAAATGAGCGAAGGCTGGACATGAGGCTAGCAACCTCATTCTCTAAAAATAAACGAAACTGACCTTGCAACTTCAAAGCTCTAGCTTGAGGCCCTATTTTCCACTGGGAATGTAATGAAATAAAATAAATAGTACTGATAACTCAATTAAAGTCCATATACATTTATTGTCTTAATCTAATTTTATCTTGTGTGTGTGTGTAATATGAATTCTGGTCGTTTTCCCCATCCAAAAGAGACAAAAACTAAACGAGAATATAAATGTGTGAATTTTTAAAAGGAAGTTGTTTATTTCACCTACCTGAGTAGTGTCATCTTAACTACTGGCAGTATGGATTGGAATATCAAAGCAACCCACCATCAGATCGTAAATACAAGACAACGTGAGTTCATTACTCTGTAATTGGTGTGAAGATCTACCGCAGTTAGCATAAGGAATAAAATATAAATTTTTAATTCACTATTTCTATACGCTTGAGGAAATTTTAGTGCGCGTACCACTAAAAGCACTTCCAACAAGCTTTTACAGACGTTCATCAAAACCTCCCTTCACTCTATGCTGAGAATCAGATAGCCAGCAGAAAAGGATAGACAATAAGGAACTTTGGCTACTAACTCTCCAAGAGCCTGTTGTCCAGACCATATACAGAAGCGAATGGAAATGGATTGTAGATACACTAAGGAGACATTCAAGTATCACCACTGTCAAAGTTCTCAGGTGGGACCTGGATAAGGTGAGACCAGCTGGGTGCTGGGTCAAGGATGATACGGAGAAGACCATTTTTTTTTATTCCTTCACTTTCCCAGTGGAACATAGGGCTCCAAGCTAGCGACTTGAAGTTTAGATAGCACGGATGTTTATTTTTACGGGGTGGGGTTACTAGCCTCATGTCCAACCCTGCCCGTTTGCCAGTCTTATTATTGGCTTAGCAAGGTAAAGGAGTGAGTTGGGCGGATATCGAACCTCGGACCACTTGATCGGTCGGCAAACATTTTACCGTTGCGCCATCGACGCACGGAGAAGACGATGTGACGGATAGATATAAGATTTTTGGGCAATCATGGGTAGGGTTGAAAGGGATGGGAGAGAAGAAAGTGAATTGAAGATGAACTGATGAAGTGTTCCACTTTAAACATGAGAAAGGAATACTGATAATAATCTTCAATTCCATGTCCTGAAATTTAGTTTTTAAATATGCAAATTCATAAATATTCATCATATATATAACCACCACATTATCTTGCGTTGATCATTGATCATGTGGCTGATTACACGCATCATTTATCCTAATCACTATGAATAAGGTCAAGTATGAATTGGATGAATTACAAGATTTTCAAAAGATTGGATTGACTGAATTTTGTCCAGTAGATAACTTTAAAGGATAAATCGTGTCCACCTGAATGACCTAACTCAAGAATTTACTCGTAGATGAAAGAAATTATCATCCTGTGCTCACCTTTCATCAACTAAACCAGATGGTATTCGGCTACATGTTTCCATGGAACACGTTTACAACGTCCAGTGTAATCAATTCCACAGAGAAGTATATAAAAGGCAGATGCACATAAAGGTGGAAATAAGCGGTAGTTTATCCTGCAAGCATTGTCGAATCATATTTCTGTTGGAGACTAACAGGTACAGGTCAGTGACATAAAAAGAGAGTCTAACACACTTGGATAGATGATTTCTAATCACTTCAGCACTGATGTCACCTTTGAATGCCAAACTCATAAATCGTATCTTCTTTAGCACTATGATTTAACCTTCTAGAATGTCAATCACTTGAGTGTGTTAGGCAAAAAGTCCTCAGTTCTTTATCGACTGTATCTACAGATTGGATTCTCAAAACTCCACAGCATAAAGAATACGAAACTTCTCTTTTCATCTGGAAGTACACAATTGTTGAAGTTAGTGTACTGCCCTGCATAGGTTAGTTTTTAGTTAGCCGACCTCCTCAATGTGCCATCGTCTCTTATGTCTAGCAAAACATCTCAGTAGTGAAACGTAGAATTTGACTCTTCTACGACTATAAAAAGCAGGGGACAGACACTAGATTCTTTCTGAGGAGTTCAGCAGATGAGCAGTTATCACCGCAAATATTAAACGTACAGTCCAAAATAACTCTTTTACTTGTGCGAATTGAGGATAATTTCTTGGAGCAAATCTTTTTGTAGGCACGTCATGAAGTGATTCCCTAAGAGAGGTCTTAATGAAGACTTTATAGTAACTCCTTCCCTCTGACTATAGATGACAGTGTTAAATCGAAGTTGCACAGTAAACGTGAGTCTCAATAACAGCTCCGTTATATACTTATTTGGCATTATATCAAAATATCATTAAGATATAGGGACGTTCACCTTGATTGAAAGGTTGGCATTTTCAATTTCACATCACAGCAAACAAAGAACCGCACCCCACTGTTTACATAAAAGCGATCTGTATAAACACCGGACTTCAGTAACTTAAACGTTTTGAATCTTGATTTAGTTATTTACGGCTAATCAAAAGCACACTGCGTTTTGTATGGAAAATATCTTGATATCGTTGGCTTCTAAACAAAGTTTGAGACTTTCGAGAGTTTTGAGAAATTGTTTATATTCATAAATAACCTACATGTAGGCACAGTGGTTAGGGCTCTCGCCGACGATACACATGGTTCGGGGTTCGGTCCCCTACCGACTCACAGCTGATATCATCAAATGGTCGGCCTGCAAAATTTGGGCTACCGATATCACATGCTGAAAATTCCATACTTGTACCAAAACGGACTGTGTGGTTTCAAGCTATAATCAATATATAATATTAATGAAAACAAAACAGGTAATTCAGCGAAGAGGCTTTTCCCAGTGGTTTCATTTTCCACTTTAGCTGTACAATCATATTTATATACAGTTTTGTTTTTCACTAAAGAGGTTATTAAAAAAAAGTGAAGAGTTGTCAATAGTTGTTAATAATAGTCAACGCATAGGAGGAGTTTAATACGCATTTCAGGGTTGCGTAATAAGACAGATAATTTAATGAGTGAGTTGTGATCACGAAGAACATAGAAACGGAAGAAAATATGGAATTGTGTAATAGTTCTGAATAAATGTAAGAGTTATAAGGAGTTAGAACAACAAAAAAATTAAAATCAAGTCAATAGAAATCAACAATTGGTTGGAGGATTTCATCATGAGCTGATATTAGTTAGAGAACTACTGGAAAACCTTGCAGTACTGGACAGCTGTTTCATCCAATGTTTTGACTCTTCAGAGATACGCATCTAATGAGGTTCCAATCCAGTATTTTCTGGTTACAAGGCGAGCTCTTGTACCGTTAAGCCACTGGGGATCTATCCACTGGCCCATGAATTCTAACTTCTGCCAATTCAAAAACAAAAAGATTTTTTCCGTGATGGTAGAAGTGGTTGGATTATTTCATTTTGTACGCATAGCTCCGATTTTTCTCAATGAATGTCTAACACTTCAGCAATGTAAAGAAGACGAAGGTGTATTGCCTTTAGAAGATTATTCTTGACTTTGTAGATTACTCTGAAAGAGTATTTTATTGAAATGGACTGACCAGTGTTGAAACATTTTCTGAATATCGCACTCCTTATAGAGCCGGCACTATCTTTCTGCAGCCACTTAGGATAGTGTTCTAGAAGCCTATTAGATAGGAAACGCGTCTAATGGCCAGTATACCCAGCCCCACACATGTAGAATTGATCAGAGGTGAGATATCGTCTTTAAGACTTCTGTAAACCGAAGGACAACTGGATGTTACTACTCTTGGCGTTTCTACGAAGAATGTTCTGCTCAAAAAGACTGAAATTCTTCTCCTAAGGATATGGCAGGCAAAGTCTCCTTTGAAATCTAGGTTTATGTGAAGTTGCTTTTTTCGAACAAGTAATGTTTCATTCCTCTAAACTTTTATTTTGATATTCTTGTCAGTGAATCTTGATGGGAATCAATTTTAGATGAAGGTTTCTTACAGAAGACCTAGCTATACTTCTAATGAGTCAGGACTACAGAAGTGTAAGATTCGATTTCTGATTAATTTTAGTTTTCGTTGATTATAACCTATAGCCAACTTATACTTAACATGTTTCATTATTCATTAATTAATCAACCGGGTACCCTTGTATCGATAAACAACGAAAGAAGCTAGATCCGAAATCTCCACAAGTATACCACCACTAATTGACTAGCCATCACTGTTGCAAAACAATAGGAATTATTGAACTTTTAAAGTTTTAAATGAAACGCTGTTGAAACAACTGTAGTTCACAAACCTGAGAAAAACCCGTGCGAATCAAATGTAGAGTAGATAACATTTTTGTGGTAGAATCCCCATTAACCAGGCAGGAGATTCGATGTCGATTCTCGGCCCAACGCCTCGCTTAACCTCACCTACTTTACTATCCTTTAGTCAACTCATAAAAGAGGCTAGTTTTGGCATGAATACAACTCGTGATCCCTCTACATAAAGCAACATACCAGTTATCGGAACTTCAAAATAATCTTATTCCACTTGAGACGCAAGGAATGAAGGAAAGAATTATCGATAGATTCTATTCAGTAGAATCCATTTACTCATATCATAAAATTATCCAAATGGATTATAGTTTCTAAAATGGATATTACTTACAGAGATAACGATCATGTGTTGCGACAAATCTCATGTTACATTCAAAATATGGGGAATATTATTTAAATTTTCAAAAGAATGGATAGTGAACAAAGAGTACTCTTTTCGATAACCCCTTCATCATCAGCCTCTACAGTTATATCTACATTATAGTGAATGAATGAATGAATTGGTCTTATGAACAACATTAATGTTGTTTAAATAACATCGAATCAATAATATTGATAGACTACAGCTGAACAGCATCAACATAAAATAAGCTGAATGTCAGAAGAATTATGAAAGATGACACTACAAATTCATGAATTTATAGTCTCTACTGAAGGCTTACCAGGGTAGTAGTAGTGGCTGGCTAGACTTGCTTCTTATGCACACACAGCATCAGTTGTTTCAAACAAATCGCGTTAACCTCAGCTATTTGGAGTATGTCGTACCGTACGGCCAATATAACTCGCCCCGTTGCTCTAGGAACTTGATTTTTCGTGCTCACTCGGGAACATCTCTCAGTATGGCTAAGTAAAGGTGTGGTAAAAACCATCAACAGTTCAATATTAGACTAACTGGTCCATATCGGCCACAAAGCCAGCGTTGAAGAATCCTTCTCTATAATCTACCGGGTGCCTAATAAATTGCCAAAATCATCGAAGCGCCACATGCTCCAAACAGCAGAGGCTATTGCAATTCGTCTCAAACAACCAGTGCTCTGTGCTCAAAAGGAGCAATTCCAGCCATTCACTACTACTGCCCTGGCCAGCCTTCAATAGAGACTATAAATTCATGAATTTGTAATATCATCTTTCCTAATTTTTCTGACATTCAGTTAACTGGTATGTTGTTGCTATCGAATCGATGTAATCCACTGATATTATTATTGATTCGATGTTATTTAGACAACATTAATGTTGTTCATGAGGCTAATTCATTCATTCACTCTAATGTGTATATATAACTGTAGAGCCTGATGAAGAGCAGGTTATCGAAAAGAGTATTCTTTGTTCCGTGTCCATTCTTTTCAAAAAATTTTAGCGGGCATTTTTAATCAGTTAGAATATTATTTTATTTAATACTGACCAGAGCACTTAAGTAGTAAATACACACATAGATACACACATAATCGTTGAACTGACAGAGATATTTCGATACAGAGTACACAGTGAGAATCTAATGTAGTCTAAACAGGAAGTATCGTGGAACGTCTTCCAGAAGAACTATTCTCCTTCTGGAACATTCATTGATTCATACTATCATTCCCTTGTAAGCTTTGTAAAAATACATTGGATACTACGAAAGAAAACTGGTCCGCATTTATTTGAATTCAGTGGTGAGAACTAAAATCCGCATTTATACGCATATTACTACTCGAGTGGTCTTTTTTGTATAGAAAAAGGTGTGATTGTGTGAACCAATTTGCGATATTGTATCCACTGTATCAACTGGCGCTTTTCTTTACCTTCTTTGAGTAAAGTTTTACACGACGCAATTGTTTTTCACAACTCTTATGCAAACTGTTATTATTCTCACCGAAAAATAATCTACTTTATCACTTAGTTCTCATTAATAGGTGTGTGTGCATGTGGGTGGGCGTTATCAAGATGTTTTCCACACACCCGTGTTTTGTTGACAGAAAGCGGTTGTGTTTTTATTTCGTTTGTTTCACAATCATCTATGTATCAAGACACTTAGAAATTCAAATAAGATAGTTTAACCTCATTGTAGGACATTATGATTAGGATATGTTTTGTTGGTATAATTGAAGGCATTAGATTATGTTATCTAATAATGTATCCCGTGGGTTTTATTTTTCTATCGTTACTAAAGATGTGAAAGAATGGTACTTATGTGAAACGCATTAACGCCGGTACTTATTAAAGCTGTGCTAAGTAATTAATATATATAATCTGTTGTTAATTCCTCTGCATTATTTTTTTTAATAGTTTTGAAATAAGATTTTGTAAGTTTTTTTTGATTAATCTTAGATTTCAATGAACTGGGAATTATTGTGGCTACTTTTTTTCTTCTAAATGTATATTAGAAGTTAATTGGTGGATGGTGACTAGCAGTGGAATCCACCAGGACAAAGTGCATTTCGTCCTATTTGGGACTCGTCTGCCAGCTGGATGTACCTGCATTCCCCAGTGATTGAGTGATGATGCTGCTCCCACCGAGGTTCGAACCCAGTGCTCGAGTCCCGAATAGGACGAAATGCGCATCCTGGTGGATTCCACTGCTAGTCACCATTAACCTGACTGGATTCAACATAGAACTTGGCACCGAAGTGCAGCAGTTCCAGTTGCCACGTTCCAAATAGCACACAAACGTAGACAAGAAAATGAGTGAAGAGAATCAATAGAGTTTTGACAAGTACAAGAGTGAGACAGAATGACTAGTGGTAGAAAGGAATATGAAAGATTACAGAGACTGAATACATCTGCGTAAGCCATTGACAACGATTTTGAGCCATGTCACCTATTGTCTCCAGCCATTGATTCTTAGAGTCCTGAGGGCGGGCCTCAACCCGGAAGTCTGCATCTCCCTACCTACCTGACTCAGTTTAACTGTCAAGGATTTCATGGATTGATTGATGCCATGTTTTTGTTTGACATAGCACCGCTTACTCTTTTCCATTCTGCACCTACATCAGCTAGTAATGCCCGTCGGGAGGGGGAGGCGATGGCTAGACTTGCGCAGCACGTGACCTAGCCATCTCAATCTATGTAACTTCATAGCCTCTTCGATTGATTTTCCATCTTTGCCCAACACTCTACGCCTAGCGTCAACATTGCTTACCTTATTATACCACCTAACGTGAGAAAGAGATCGTAGATATCTATGATCAAAAACAGTCAACCTTTTTATGTCTTCAACTCGTATTGGCCATGTTTCAGAGCCATAGAGAAGGATGGAGCGAACTGCTGAGCAGTACACACGTCCCTTGGTTGATAGTCGGATGTCACGCCTACGCCAGAGATGGTGTGACTTAGCGAAAGCAGCCCGAGCTTTTTGGATCCGTGCTGAGATTTCGTCACCAATCAATCCGTTGGTGCTGAGACAACTTCCCAAATAGGTGAAGTGGTCAACATGTTCTATCACTTCACTCCCTAACACTAAGCTAGGAGTTGACGTAGTCCAGTCCTGTAGCAGCATCTTACATTTTACAGGGGCGAATCGCATGCCAAACATACGAAGATTGCTGCTCAAGGTGTTCAGAAGACTCTGCATTTTGTCAGCATCCTCCCCTAACAGGACTATGCCATCTGCATATTCTAAGTCCATAAGACTATTTCCTGGTAACGAGGCGACTCCTAAGTCGTTAAGTTCAGTTAAGGATACTTCCATTAGCATATCTATGGTGAAGTTAAACAGGAATGGGGAAAGTGGACATCCTTGACGGATATCACTGGTTGTTATCAATTCAGATGACAATTCCGCATAAGCCTTTACACGGCTACGTGAGTTTGAGTAAAGTGCCTTGATTAGTGCAATGTACTTTCTTGGCACTCCCTTCACAGTCACATATTGCCATAGTACCTTTGGATCCACGGAGTCGAAGGCCACCTTCAAGTCAAGAAATTTTGCAATTGTTGGACGCCGAAAAGTGTGTCTATATTCTAGGATCTGTCGGAAAGTGAAGATACGATCTATGCACCCTCTACCTTGCCTAAAGCCTGCTTGATTTTCCCTCGTCTGTTCCTCCCAAGTTCGGCTTAGCCTGTGCATGATTACTGAGCCTAGGATTTTAGAGACTATGTTCGTCGCCATTAACCAATTAACTTCAAATTAAATTCCCAGATATAGTCGAAGTATCTGCACAAGAAGCCGACATGTCAACCTGTGACCGAGCACTTTAGTCGAATCAATCGAGAGGAAAATCTAAAATTTAATTAAATAAATGAATAGTAGTCTAAATCATTTGTGCTGTTTTGGTACGCTACTTAAAAATACTGGTGTTAGTATTATATATGTATAGTGAATGCGAGAAATCAAAGTTCACAGTCTATTGCGTGGTTGAGGAAAACTCCCATGAGGTATTCATAGTCAAAAAATACCCCAGTGGAAGCAAAAGACAGTTATTTGCGATGAAATCTGTGGTACTATGCAACAATTCTAGCATATCAAAACGTAAAATTACCTCAGTAATGGTGTTGGCCAGTCATACAAGTATTGTACTACAGAATTATTCCACCAAAATTCAACCGTATGAAGTAATTGAGAATCAAGAGGAATATTCTCAACAAGGTGGTTTCAATATCATCAGAAAACCATGAAGAGAAGCATAAATATCAGAGATTAAACGGGAACAAAGACAGATAATAAGGAATAATTATCAAAATTTTGTTCGTAAGGATTAGATTTGTTTTCAAGAGTTTGCCCACGGATTGATATCAAATAGAGAACCATTGAAAACCAGAGAGTACTGGACAGCTGTTTCATCCTAGTTAGAGAATCATCGGTAGGTCGCACCCATTGCCAGGGTTCGAACCCAGGACCTTCCAATTACATGGAAAGCTAGCTCCTATACCACTCAGCCACTGAGGGCCGATTCAATGGCCAGTGATTTTAGCGAGACCACCAATCAATGTCATTGGTGGGACATCCATCTTCAGACTTGACTGGATAGACCTCAGTGGTCATAACTTCTCACTAGAACTCCAGGAATTCATGAGCCATTGAATCTGGCTGTCCAGTACTACTCCAATTCTGGTTTTCAATGGTTCTCTAACTGATATGAATCCATGGTGCAACTCTTAGAAATAAGGATTTAGTGGACAGTTGATATGCCAACGTCAGGGCAATGATATAGACCTCAAAAGAAAAGAGGAAACATCCAAATGGACAGTAATTCTGTAACTAGAGCATTCAGAAGGAATTTTTGAATGATCATTCCGTTGTAATCAGGGCTATTCCACACAAAATCATGACTGCCGCACTATGAACACGACTTGAATTGATAGTTCCATAAACATTGGTCATCGGTTGAAAAGCTGACATATATATAAAGTGTTATTATAGTAGGAATCTCAGCGATGCTGAAACAAATAACCCACACGTTTCACTCTGGCAAACTGGTTCGAAGTTTTAAGAGGAAATGACCACAGTTTTCAAATAATATCAGAGGTATATCATGGAACACTGAGGTGAAATTTTATTCTTAGATGCCTTGTCTAGCCATTTACAAATTATGCGTAATTTTCGAAACATAATTATTTGGTTTTGTTGCTGATTGTAAAGAATCTGCGTGTTTTTGCGTGTGAATTCACATATCATTTCTCTACAAGTGTTTCATGATTAAGCTCACTGTGACTTAGAAGCTGTACTTTAAAAAGTGTATATGTGAAAGTGATGAGCATCTATGGCTCAACAGTGGAATGCCTGCCAACCATGCAAGCATTGTGGGGTTCAAATTTCTGCCAACAGACTCCTAAACCTTACTTAATCGTTAACAACTCGGGGAAATAGAGAAGGTTGTGTATGAGGTAGCAACTCCACACCAATTCAATTGAAACTTCAAAGATAAAACAGGGAACCCTATGTCCTTCTGAGAACTCAGAGGAAGAAAATAATGGAATGATCTATAAGTATTTCATTTTCTGTCGAATAAGAGTGGCATAATGAAAACATTCGTATATCACCCTACCTCCTTACCGGTCCTAGTACCGGCTTAGTGAGGTAGCTGAGTATGTCGGCCGGGGATCGAACGCCGAACCACATACATGATTGGCAAACTTTCTACCAGTAAACCAACGACGCACAGTCAGACAGCCTCATTACCAGCCAATGATTTGTTTCTTAATGTAAATGCTCTCTGTAATATCATTCTGACTTTTGCTAAGTGACACATTCTTTGTCATTTGCAATCAGAAATTTCTTGTTGCACTATTTTAAAGTCCTGTGAAATGAAATTATGTTCATAATTTCCATTCCTGCGAACTAGTTAGTATTTTTCATGATTGCTAGGCTGTATCTCTGTTTCACTGATATCACTAATTACCGGTGAAGTACACAGTTGTTTCAACGCAATTACTTCTAGATAAAAGTAACTTTAATTCCTTTGAAGTGAACTGAAGAATATACCTACAGTCAATATCCAATTGACCTTATTTTCATGGTCATATTCATCATAAAGAGAGTTCACCTACAAATTTGTCTAGATACTACTAGCACACCATCCTCTTCAAAGACTACTTTACAACTCAATGAACCGTAGCATAATACTTGAGAAACAAGGAAATCTCATACATTTATTCGCCTTAATGAATTTGAACAAAGTAAGAACTACAGTTTTAGCAGAATAAAATGGTACCATCTTTTATTTCGTCACCTCCTCGTCAGCTGCTTACAAGGCAAAGACATTATTAAATGTATCTACAGAAACAATTTTAACATACTTGCACAGAGTTCATTTTGAACAAAAATCAATCGATTAATATACGCATACACTAATAATATATACATATATATATGCAACATTAAACACAATTCCGAACAATAATAATCATACATGCAATCGATGAAACAACTTCCTACTGTCGATACGTTGATGACAAATTGATAGTAGGCAGAAATGAAAGTCATGCTTCACACTTACTAAGATTATTCAATGATGCACACGCCCATATTGAGTTCACTATGGAACATGAAAGTGACGGGAAGTTCCACTTCCTCGACATCGACTCTGTACTATAGAGCGAGAAGAATATGCTCTACAGGGAAACTAGAGGAAGAATTTGAGTTTCCTGAAAAGACATTGAAGAGCAATGGTTACGCCTAAAAGTTCATCAACAAGTATGTAAGGTCTGAAGTCGCAAATGAAAAACAAATCACAGTAAGAAAAAAGCCAATCTACTTTGAGCTTGATTATAAAGGTGAAAACATTGCAGCGATGATCAGCAGAAGGCTGAGCAAATCACTAGCCATAGCCTACCCTGCAGCCAAGCTCGTTCCCGTCTTTCGAACAAGTTGCTTTTTGGTGCAATCAAAAATCAACAGATATCCTTCTCATGTAAACTTCAACTGTACATACAAATTTGCATGTATCTGCGGGAGCAGTTACATTGGAAGGACAGAAAGAAGGGCATATCTACAATTTTCTGTGCAAGTATGTTAAAATTGTTTTTGTAGATACATTTAATAATGTCTTCGCCCTGTAAGCAGCTGACGAGGAGGCGACGAAATAAAAGATGGTACCATTTTATTCTGCTAAAACTGTAGTTGTTGCTTTGTTCAAACAAAGAAATCGTTTGAAAATACACTGAACCTAATTGTTTTGTATTCACTTAAACAGTTAAAATTCTAAACGATAGAATAACTAAGAGAGAAGGAAAAAAATTTGAAATGAAACACGAACGTTCATCGATCTCATGGAATCTGTCTTGTTTTATAAATAACACACAGAGAGAAAAGCATGATTTTCGCTAGACAGTAAACATTGTGGGATAGATTGATTCGAGTTTTTATTTCGTGTATTGTGAATCTCCTCCTACTTGTTCACTTGGTTAAATTCTATTGTACATTATTAAATAGATTTCGTTTTTAAATACCAATAATTTTAACTCAGATCACAGTATGACATAAGTTAGAGAAATATTGAAAACTAAGGAGTTACTAGACAGCTTTACCCACTCTTAACCTCATTATTATTGTTCCCTTGGGTTTCTAGTGGAACATAGGGCTTCAACTGCACGTCTCCACTTGCTTCTGTCTTCTGCTGTACTTTTCACTTGTATCCATGTTAGTCCATACTGTTTCAACTCCTCATCACACGATCTCCTCCATGTCACCCTTGGACGTCCCACTCGCCGATTCCCTTTCGGGTTCCACTCGAGCTAAGGCCAAACGCGCGATGTAACCCAGCGGCCTCCTCAGCTCAGAGAGTGTCCAATCCATCTCCACTATCTCCTGCATATTTGTTGGGCGATTGGTTCTTGTTTTGTTTGTTCCCATAGCTTCTTGTTGGTGATTCTTTCCGGCCATCTAATCTTCAGTATGGAGCGAAGACAGTTGTTGATAAAGGTCTGCAACAGGCTGTTGGAAATGTTCTTTGTGACACACTGGCCAAGTTTCTGATCCGTATAGAATAAGTGACTTGACGTGGTTTGTATTGAAAATCCGAATTTGGTTGTTGATGATGAGTTGAGTGACGAAGATTTCCAGATTGGTTTCAGGTTGATGAATGTGTTTCTTGCCTTCCCGATTCACGATTTGACATCCTCGTCCGTTCTTCCTGTAGTTGAGACAATGCTCCCTAGATAAGTGAATGAAGTAACCTCTTTCAAATTCCTTCTGTTGATGGTGATTGATGCTGGATGTTGCTGCTGTTAATGTTGTTGGTTGGTTATTTTCATAACCTCCATCTTGTCTTTGTTCACCTGGAGTCCTGTCTTCACTGTCTGCTTTTTCGACCAGTTTGTCGGTTTTCGCTTGTAAGTCTTCGATTTTGTGTGACATCAAACATAAATCATCCACGCGCGAAATCCAGGTCTTCTGGGTTGTTCACGTCGGTCCAGGATATCCCTGTCTTCTCGTTTCCCACTGTCTGACACATAATCCAGTCCATCACAATTAGGAATATCATTGGTGATAATAATTACTCTTGTCTGACTCCTGTGTTTATTCGAAACGCCTCGCTGAGTTTTCCGTTGTGGATCACTTGACATGTGCCGTTGTCGTACAGCTGTTGAATAAGGTTGATGAATATTTGAGGTACATTGTAGTACTCGAGTAGTTTCCAAACTACTTCGTGGTCAACGCTGTTGAAGGCCTTCTCAAAGTCGATAAAGTTGAGGTAGAGGTTTGATTGCCATTCCATGCTTTGTTCGATGATGGTGCGTAGAGTTGCAATTTGGTCAGAACATGATTTGCCTTTCCTGAATCTAGCTTGTTCTGGTCGCAATTCTGCATCCAGTCCGTCCTCTATTCTCTCCAGGATACTGCGACTCAGGATTTTACTTGTCATCGACAGGAGCATGATTCCTCGCCAGTTCTTGCAGAGTCCTAAGTCGCTCGAAGTTTCAGGAGTAGTAGTGTTTATTCAACGAGATAGGGTTACTAACCTCATGCCCAGCCTTCTCTCTTTACCAGTCTTATAACCCGCTTAACGAGGTAAAGTAGTGCCTCCGACGGGTATCAAACTTCGGACCACACGCATGGTAAGTGATCATTCTACTACTGAGCCACTTACGCACAAGTATTATAACTTCTGTCAATCCAAAATTTGTGATAAGTGGTTGTTCATTTTCCTTCTTCACTTGTATTGTGGAGGTAGTTTGAGTACTTATAGATTGACTTTAAATGTACTTAGATGGTGCGATTTGGAGCCATTCAGTTAGAAAAACCAGAACTATGTATACAAAAAAGAGTGTTTTAGCCACTTCTACTATCATTGTAACAACTTTGTTGATTTGACTCAACTTTTGATTGCTTGCTTGTTTTTCTAACTACTTAGAACCCTTGTTTTCCTTTAAAACTCTTACGTAATTCTGTATTTTATTTTGTTTCCATGTTCTCCCTAAGCACAACTCTTTCATCAAACTATTCATGTTAATACGTCACTCTTCTTCAACATTTGTTTGTGACAAATCATCACTTTTTTACCACCGTCTTATATCAACATCACATAACTCCACCAGAAACTTACTAATTACTACTTTTGTTTGACAAATTCAATGTACAAACCCAAAACAAATTAATCATATATTTATTTGCGATTGTACAGCTGTGAAAATGAATTCACCGAAAAGAGACTCTTCGCTGAACTACTGGTCTTCTGACTGATTTGGAATTAACTAAATATTCTTAACCAGTTCAGTGTATAGGTACAACATTTACGAGCAATTACTGAAAACCAATTAATAGTGTTTTGTTTTTAATTGAATTTTAGATTTTCCTGTCGATTGATTGGACCGAAGTGCTTGGTCTCAGGTTGACATTTCGGCTTCTTCAGCAGATGCTCCGACGATGTCTGGGAATGTAATTTGAAGGTAATGGGGGAAAGGTGACTAGCAGTGGAATCCAGGGTGCGGATTTTGTCCTATTTGGGACTCATCATCTGGATGTACCTGCATTTCCCATCGAGGCTCGAACCCAGTGCCCAAAGTTCCAAACGCCAAAGCATTATCCACTGCTAGTCACCATCCACCAGTTAAATACTAATTAAATGCCCTGACATCGTCAACGCATCTGCTCAAGAAGCCAACATGTCAACCAGAGACCGAGTACTTCGGTCCAATCAATCGACGGGAAAATCTAAAATTTAATTAAATCAATATGACCCGTTGCAAAAGAGGTGGCTGTCGTTGCCCAAATGGTTTAATGGATAACGCTTTGGCGTTTGAAACTATGGGCACTGGGTTCTAGCCTCCGTTGGAACATCATCAATCACTGCGAAATGCCGGTACATCCAGATGATGAGTCCCAAATAGGACGAAATGCACATCCTGGATCTCACTGCTAGTCACCATCCACCAATTAAATACTAATTAATAGTCTTGTTTAAAAAATGCGCCAAGATTTGAGAAGAGACTGTTTGTCATTATTAGCATAAGGAGACCTGTTGCTCAGTGACCTAACTATATACCTTTTAGTCTCAAGACATATACCAGTTAGTAGGGTAGACTCTTCACCTAAACGTCGTGCTTTAAAGCCTAACACATTGAAAATGTTCACAGGATAAGTGGCTTTTAACAAATATACAGCCTGGTCTAAAGGTTTCCCGTTGATGTCGCATCAACCATTTATTATTATTATTCCCTTGGGTTCCGAGTGGAACAAAGGGATCTCAGCGGCACATCCTATTCTTTAGAGTAGTTCTCTTCAGCTGATACCATGATTGTTTATAAGCTCCTATCCCCCACACACGCGATTTTCGGCATGTCATCCTTAGAAATAAGTCCAACTTATCGTTTCCTACTAAGGCACAAAATGTTACTTAGTGATCCCTTCACTTATTTAATTACATGATCCTGGTGCATTTTATGAGTTTTACATAGATTACTCATTTAATAAAAAAATTAGGGATAATCCCTGAGGAATTTTGTTTTATTTCTTCCAAATATATAGTAGAACAAATGAATTATTATAAAAATAAAGTTAAGATCTAATATTTCATCAAATCCCACCTGACCTTCAGTTAAATTTTTCATCATTTTTTTGAAAAATAGATGTCCTTTTCAATGTTCAATTGAGTAGAATAAAATTGAAATATTCACTCAATTTAAATACAGAAATGGACTGTTGACCGATGAATTCATTGATAATTGAACAAAGAGTATATATATATGTATTTTAGTCTATTAATATATATTTATTTTTAAAATTAATAATTTCTATATGATAAATTTAAATTTCTTAGTAACGCGGTTCATTGGATTTACAATTATCATCTTTTCGTGACATTAATTTGAATTAATAAAAAATAAATAAATGTAGGCAGAAAATTTTAAAAAGCCCTCTTTAAAATTTGACCTAATTAGTTATAAATAAATAATAAATATTGACATAAAGAATTTGAATTTGCTGAGGAATTATATATATATGTATTAACGTGAATTTTATAACGAAACAACATCAGTTAACCAGATAAGGGCAAACCTGGGAGCCTTGGAGAGCTGTTGCGTCCTAGCCTGGTAAGAGCCTTTAGTGGTACACATCCACGATTTCAAAAGGAATCGAACCTGGGACCTTTAGTGAACGAGGCTGAACTCGTTGACCGTTTAGGCATTAAGTCTCGAAAGTATTGATTGAAGGTAGGGTTGCATGACAAAGGGATATAGTTAAAATTCACCGGCCGAAGTGGCTGACAGGTCGTAGAGCTTGGTCGCCTAATCTAAACATCCTGGAGTTTGTCTATGGTTGGGTCGTAGGTATGCACTGCTAATGATTCCCAAGGTAAGGCGTGGCAGCTGTTCAAAGCTTCCTGGTTTACGTTGATCTCTCTAAGTGACGTGTATGTTCCTGACGAAATCTACTTTGAGAATATAAATGACAATTCCCTTTAAATAGAAACAATTACAGACGCCAGCTAAAAGTAAATAACTCAGAAGAGGGGTTTTCTGAATTATTTCTTAACGAGTTGATCACGGATTGATATCAGTTAGAGAACCACTGAAAACCAGGGAGTACTGGAAAGCTGTTTCATCCTAGTTTGGGTTCGAACCCAGTGAGTGCGTACTACCGATGATTTCCAAAACACTAGGATGAAACAGCTGTCCAGTACTCTAGTGCTGGTTTTCAATTGTTCTCAAACTGATATCAATGCGTGATCAACCCGCCAAAACAAATCTAATCCTTATAAACCAACAAGTGAAAATTATTTATTTTAGCAATGTATAGCCAGCTGATTACTGTTTATAGCTTTTATCACTCGATGAATAATGCTGAGATGACCCTGATGCAATTGTTTTCCCTAAGATGAATGATTTGATTGAGAAGCTTTCATTATCTGTCTAGAATATATCTGCAAAGCTTATTTTGTTATGAAGTGAGTTTCTAGGATTCTCTGCGTGGTCACTAGCCAACTCTCACTGATAATCTTGAACACGATTTGATGTTTGCAGAGATCTGCTAACTGTATTTTGAAATGAAAGACAAAATGTGCATTACAGGGAACTGAGTGAATTGATTTTTTGGACAGCGACATTAGAGAACAGTGTTTATGACGTATTCGAATATTATTTCCCGAAAATTCTGATCCCAAATTTCCTTGTTAAGTCAGTTTGTCTGAAAATGAAAAATGGGATTGATTAAAATAAACAGAATAATGGGATTCCGTCCTAGTGGCTGACTGATTAAGCGTCTCATCTCGTAACTTCACTGTGTTGGACTGGAACCCTGAAGAGTCTTGGGTGTGTGCTGACAAACAGTTTCAAACTAGAACGAAGCAATTGTCTAGTATTTCCCAGTTTTCAATATTTCTCTAACTGATGTCACTTTGCTACCTTACCTAAGAGTAATGATATCTCTGCAGAACGACAGTTCAGAATAATAGGAGATAATGAACGTTGATCATGGGAGGGATTATCAAGGTTGATTACGTGTAATAATAAATTATTTACGAATATATGACTTTGATATCTGATGAGAATGTTTGAAATACATGGCACGTATAGGTCACATTTTTCAAATAAACGTCATCTCCTAATAACACTATCCAAACTGAACTATAATTATTTGTCTACGTGAAGCAGGCTGTAATCGTGTGATCCACTAATTACCTCCGTGAAATTCCTCTGATTAGCGTCGTTCTGTTCTATGCATCAAGTTGAGATTATACACCAGCAACATTCTATATCATTGGAAGGCAAAATAGCCTTACAACCTAAAATAATCGAAGTTGAAAATCACTCATTATTGAGCAGATCGCATATTAGATCCAATATTTGTATGCCTAATCCCATGTAAATTCAAATTTGTGTACCAGCTGAGATCTAAAATCCCAATGACAAAGCACCCTAACAATGGGCGCTACATGGACGTAATGCCTGCTCATGAATCTGAGAGTGACGCAATCAGATATACTGACTCGAACAGTTCTGAAGCCCCTACCAGAAACATCGTTTGCATAATGGTTAGGCTCCCAGAAAGCTCCACTAATCAGAAGTTTAACATTTCAGTCTTTGGATATATTTTTCTGTTTCTGTAACAAGCGAACACAACCCTAGTCTGATCACTCACTTAATCGTACCTGTCTGACATGGTGAATTTGTCTGCATTTCTTCGAAAACCAAAAATCAAAGTTAAGAAACTATTTCTGACAGCTGTGAAAATAGTTGTCACAGGCACAGATGCATCACTTCCTCGTCGCCTACCCGACTCTGTAGATCGTCATTATTCATTAAACTATTTCTTTTGCTGTAGTTTCATTGCATTGCTTATATAACAATAATAATAACCACTTTATTTCAAACAGTTATATTTATACACAATGGAATTTTCAGCTTTATTTATACATATAGCAAAAGTTTACCTCATTTTATAAATATGTACATACATAAATTTTAAAATAAGAATAATTATATTAACAATAGTTGGTTTGTAATGATTGGATTTGTTTTAACGAGTTGATCACGGATTGATATCAGTTGGAGAATCACTTAAAACCAGCACTGGAGTACTGAACAGCTGTTTCATCCTAGTGTTGAAGATCATCGGGAGTACTCACCCACCACCAGGGCTCGAACCCAGAACTTTCCGGTTACAAGGCAAGCTAGCTCGTATACCATTCAGCCACTGGGACCCGATTCAATGTCCCATGAATTCCTGGATTTCTAGTAAGAAGTCTTGACCACTGAGATCTATCCAGTCAAGTGTGATGATGGATGTCCCACTTACGACAACGGTTGGTGGTTGCGCTAAATCATGAATTGATAGAAGTTAGAATTCGTGGGTGTTCCATTGAGGTGTCGGGTCCCTGCATCTGTACAAGAAGCCGACATGTCAACCTGAGACCGAGGACTTCGTTCCAATCAGTCGACGGGAAAATCTAAAATTTAATTAAATTTTATTTACCAATTTATTAGCAAAAAGCATTAGTAAAAATTATATTTATAAAATCTCAGCGAAATCGAAATAAGTAATTTCAACGTTTCCTTCGCTCGGCAAACTGGTACAAACTTCTTTAAGGAAGTTAATTGACATAACAGAGATCTGAATATAAAAAGGACATCTCTTGTTTTTCAAATTATTATCCAATCATATGAGTCATGAAACAGGCATAAAAATATAATAAACAGAATTGCATGAACTGTGATCAAAATCTCATCACATTAGACTTACAACTATTGGTCAATCCGTGATCAACTCGTAAAAACATAACTAACCCTTACATACCAAACTATAGAAAATTAATCTGATTCTTGCTAGTGACTTGCTACAGGATGGAGTTTCCTGGAGTGAGTTCTAGTGAGAAGTGGTGACCAGTGAGGTCCAATTAGATGTCACGTTTGAGGATGGATGTCCCACCAGCGACAATGGTTCGGGTCGTGCTAAATCACGAATTGGTAGAAGTTAGAATTCATGGCCTGGCCATTGAATCGAGTCTCAGTGGCTGAATGGTATACGAGCTCGCTTGGCTTGTAATCGGAAGGTCCTGAGTTCGAACCCTGGCGGTAGATTTGTACTGCCGATGAATCCCAGAATAGGATGAAACAGCTGTCCAGTGCTACTCCAATGCTGGTTTTCAATGGTTCTCTAACTGATATCAATCCGTGATCAATTCGTCAAAATCATATTATTAATAATAATGAAACCATTATAAACAGAATGTTGGTGAAAGCATTATGAACTATAAATAGATAATATCATAATGGAGAAGATTTGTACTAAAACCTGCTCTGGAGGTGTTGTGTAGAAGGACGGCAAAAGCTTCGCAATTCAATCAACTAGCTCAGAGAATACTACTAATTCCAGATAATATCATGTGATAACACACGAAATAATAATCTTTGCTTATTCTTACTTTGTAGTTCAGTTAATGTTTTAAAATGTTCGTAAGTTCTTTTCTGACATCTGACACTATCTGCACACAAAACCCGTAATAAATATAGTCGTATGGTAAAGTTTTTACATTTAATTGTACAAGTGTGAATTCTTATTAAGTTGCTTCTAGTTTCCCCCCTGAAGAGATACAAGGCAAAAGTTACGAATAATGAAGAGGATGTTTGATATTAGACAAGATCACTTTAGCCAACTGCTTGCAAGACTTGGAGGGTCTGCCTATTCGCGACATGTATACTTTTACGCAGTTTGACAATTTGAACTGCTTCACACCTTTGCGTAAAGTTAATAATTCACTAAGTCATAAGGTATGGTATGGTCGTAAAATAATTACTCTGTTATTCTATGAATCACCCCGGGAGCAATTTGCGAGGAAACTATCATTGTGTCTGAGAGACAAATTACTGTACACGCATACAAATATGACGAAAATATAATTTGGTATTTACAAGTACACTAATATAATCTATGCAATTTGTTGTACATTCTATCTAGATGACCCAATTTAAATGTCATGCACGTCAGTGTTGATTTGTGCATTGGGCTATTAATTACCAGCCCACTTACAATTATTATGTTGACAACTTTTTCTCCTACTGTATGACTCATCTTTGCTTCCCACTTCATTAATTCTAAGATTTTAATCCCAATAGGTCACTTTTAACATTCTGAGAGAATTCCTTAGTGGAATTTATGAGTCTTTTAATAGCATTATGCAATGGTCTCCTAATTTTCACTTCATATAATGATAAAAAGTTTTTTCTCTATCTTTACTGACCCGTTCATACAATTCATCAGATAAATGCCACCGGCAAACTCCTCTCTTGAATGCTATTTTCTAAGAAAATATTCCGTCTTACCTTCTACATCAAGAAGTTAAAACATTCTGGTTTAACTCAACCCTTACTCTTACGAATCGTTAACTCTCGCATTCTGCCTATTATTCTCTATTGTTCCCCCTTAGTTTTCCCAGGGCTACTGAAGAAGGACTATATCTTATTACGCAGGATGTTAAAGGTTGTCAGCAGGGTAAGCAACGTGCCACTTAACCAGCTTGTTAATATTCTGGTCGACAGGCACATGGACTCATGTGAAAAATGGGCCAAATCCATTTTATCTAACTCACACCACCCTCTTCACTCACAATTCTCCCCTTGCATCTCATCAGGCAGGACCAGAAGCCTATATAGAAAACTATATGATCGCACTAGCAAGTACAAAAACTCAACCATACCCTACTTGGCTCGTGTTTTGTGTGATAAAGAAAGCATTAGGCGTGACACCTATAATTCATTAAATAGTCAGTAGTACAACTGGATCTCGTCTTTCCAACTCATATCATTTATAGGTACAACATTTTCTTTCTTTCTTTTCCTTTTCTCTCTCTTTTTTTTGTTTTTTTCCGTTATGTGCTGCTTTGTTTCTTTCTGTCGCTTACGCCAGTAAATATGACTGCACCTACTTTTCTAACACCTTCAAACCCTGTTCAACTTTGGCTTTGCTACCGACATGCCAATATGTTGTTGTCATAATGAACTGAGATTTCCTTAATCTATGTAGTATTCTATTTATTGATAATGTACAAACTGGATGCAATACTGTAGTAAAAATGCTGAGAATTCCATTCTCTATCATAAGTAGTTTTGGAATAAAGCGAATTATTATTATTATGATTTGCATATTATTGACTATAACTTAATCTATATAATAGTTTTTACCAGTTGATCACGGATTGATATCAGTTAGAGAACCATTGAAAACCAGCACTGGAGTACTGAACAACTGTTTCATTGATAAAAATTAGAATTCATGAGCCACCGAATTTGGTTACAGTGGCTGAATGGTATACGAGCTTGCCTTGTTACCGGTAGATCCTGAGTTCGAACCACTTATGGTGGGTTCGTACTGCCGATGATCCCCTAACTAGGATGAAACAGCTGTCAAGTACTAGCTGTGACTGGTATTCAATGGTTCTCTAACTGATTTCAATCCGTGATCAACTCGTAAAAGACAAAACTAACCCTTACAAACCAAAATATAGAAAAGATATAATAGTACATTGAACATTTCTGAAACCTGAATATCACTTTCGCGCTCATTCTCGTCGTAGTGCAGATGTCCTGAAGATCTAGAGAGAGCTATGACCATTGGAGTCCACGTAGCACTATATTACGAGTTTAAAAAAGTTGCAGTTTTAGGGTATTTATAGTCAATGGGTTAACTTCATTACCGGAAGGTCTTGGGTTCGACCACTTCTGGAGGTTGTGGTTGAGTACGGCTGAATAGCTTCAATCTATTATGAAATATCAGTCTTATGCTGCTTTGTTATTTTTAGTGATTCTTCACCTGACGTTGGTTTAGTGATGAAACTAGTGTCGGTGTCAAAGCGGTAGTGTTCTCGCCAACCACGCAGATGGTCCGAGTTTCGATCCTCGGCCAACCTACTCCTTTACTTCGGTAAGCCAGTAATGAGACTGGTAAAGAGCGAAGGTTGGGCATGAGGCTAGCAACCCCATCCCGTAGAAATAAACACCACTGCTACTGAAACTTCAAGCCTGTAGCTTGAAGCCCACTATGTTCCACTAGGAACGTAAAGGAATAAAATGTGACAAAATTCGCAATAACCGTTTTCAAAGTTTTAGATTTTTCCTTTAACTTTGTTTAGCTTAAATTTCGGCAGTTTTAGATTTCATCTGAAGTCCGCCTTACTCAGTTTCCACCTAATAGATGAACACACTTTCTTGTCCACCTAAGATGGCCATTATTATCAGGGTTACTTATTTTATGTTTATGTTGTGTGTCGTCTATTATTTGCATTAGCAAATGAATTAAGATTTCCTTTTTATAACAGGGTACAATTTTTTTATTATAAAATGATACATTGTGAAAACTTTATACTATTCTATTAGTAAACTCGAACGAAACAAGAATGACAAATGTCCTGGGAGCTCATCTTTTATTATTTCAAGGATTCTTCTCAACTGGCTACAATCTGAACAATGCAAAATAGAAATTACTCTAATGATCTGAATATGCCTTTGTCACGATATCAAGGAGTGATCGGTAGAAAGTAAGAGTAACTTAAGTTCGGAATCATGTAAGTTATTTAGTATTTAAGAGTGAAAATTAGACCAATGCTATTGAGAGAAGAGATAAAAAGTCTTGTGGGTTGAAAAAAGTGTAGCTAGAAAGCGTTTAACAATACAACAGGTTGTGTGACTAAAGGAGACGAATCTAGTTTTCAAATGTTGGTTTTGTAGGGATTTTCGTTCAATTGGTTCTAGGATTTCATCATGAGGTGACATTAATAAGAGAACCATTGGAAAACCTGGGGGTACTGGACAGGTGTTTCGTCCTAGTTTGGGAATATTCAGCAGTACGCACTCACCAATGGAGTTAAAACCCAGGACTTTCTGGTTACAAGGCTAGCTCGTATACCATTAATCCTTGTATACGGAAGGTACTGGGTTCTAACTCCATTGGTGAATGCGTACTTCTGAATAGTCCCAAACTAGGACGAAGTAGCTTGCTGTCCAGTACTCCCTGCAGGTTTTCCAATGGTTCTCTAACGGATGTCAGCTCATGATGAAGTCCCCCAACCAGTCAAAATATGTTTCTATGAAATAGCTAAAAAGGAATAGAGGAGGGTAACGTCTGAACACGAAAGGAAATGTAGGAGAATTCATGATGTAGTAAACTGTATAGTTTGTTAAATAAGTTTAATCACCCAATCACTGCAAGATTCATCACTGTCCCTTTCACAGCACAAAGATTCGGTTTTAATCGTTTGCTGGTGACTGCTTCGGCAGAAGGTACCAAGCTATATATCTTTTTCATGCTGATTATCTTGAGCGTCTTCAGGTTGTCCAAAATGTGACCAATGTCCGATAGATAGCCCTTAATCGCACTGTTGTTTTTTACCAGTGAACCCTTTCCTGTCGTCACAGTCCTACTTATGACAATTAAGTGCGATGTTTCGTTTAGTTAAACAATACATGAAGTCTTATATACACACATAAATTTTGGCGGCCTGCTTAAAGCTTCGTCTACCGAGAACCCTTCACTAATATATTGTATACACCTTCTCTTATTCAGTTTGTTTAAACCTATTAAAATATGACCTCTAATAGTACTGTTTACCCTGTTGAGTATCTAAAATAATTACAATCCGCCGATTAGAAAGTTTCTACCATAGATATAAAACACGATTATCTCCATAGGTGGCTTATTCCAATACATGAGATGACCATTTCTGAGTCATGTCTAAGGTCCACAAAAATTACACCTGAACTTTTCATAATTGGCATTCAACAAAATGTCGTGTACTCCTTGAAGGACAGAAAGAATAGACACTAAAATGCATTCGTTTGCTCTTCAGCTCAGATAGAGCTTTGTCACACGATCTACTGTCAATTAATGTTTTTCAGATCGTGGAAAACACCCATAAGGATATTAGTTTGAAGAGAACATGAAGTTCAGCAAAGATATCTTTTCAGCGATTTCATTTTCAAAAGCTGTACAATCGCATTTAAATACATAATTTTACATGGATACAATTCTTGTTTGATCCCACATAATTAAGACGGCAAATAAAAGGTATAAGTATAAAACTTGGGCACTGTGGTAGAGTATAATTCCATAATGGATAAGATTTTATTTTGATAAATCACACAGTGTAGTACAGTTATATTAACTGATGACGTTTCGAGCACAAACTATTGCTCATAATCATATCAAGTTACTCACACAACTTTTTTCGTTCATTTATATACATGTGTGGAATCGACTAGATATTGGAATAAAATTCAATATGAGATAATGTACATTCAGAAATAATAGTACGAGTGTTATTAATCCATTGCAATTAGATGGGAAATACGACGAGTGTTTTTATAGTCATAATAAGTTAATTGTTAGAATGTTATGATGTGCTTGAATGGAAATAGAATTTTAAGACTATTTATCATCCTCTTCTGATTTGACTGGCGGTAATAATAATATCTTCCATATTTCTGATATTTGCATTGAGTCACTTCTGTTGCATGTGTTGGGTGTAGACTCGATGAATAAGGATTCAGTAATCAACCTCTCTCTCCACCTACCTATATTACTTTTTAGAATTTTAACCCTATCCCACCCTATTGTGTGGTTGTTTGTTATTGCGTGAAGTGCAATAGCTGAGCTTTTTTCTAAATTACTTATCTTTTCAGGGTCAATCATTTTTCCTTTAGCTAAATTCTTATGTTCTGATAATCTGACTATCCCTGACCTACTAGTTTGACCTATGTAGTTGACTTCACAGTCATTGCAAGGTATTTTGTAAATTATATTATTTTGTTTAATTGGGTCCAACGGGTCCTTTAACCTACGAAGTTTATCTCTGAGTGAGTTTGTTGGTTTGAATGCCACCCTAATTCCTGCTTTATTGAGAATCCTACGTAGAGCCTCAGATATTCCCTCCTTATATGGTATAACAGTAGAAGACTTATATTCTCTCTTATTTATGTTATTACTACTAGTTACACAATTATTTTTATTTTGTTTTTGGCTTTTACTGATCTTCTTAATGAATTTTATAGGATAGTTATTCAACATCAACGCTTCTTCTATCTGCAAGTATTGGTTTTGTAGGGATTTGGTTTGATTGCATCTGTTTTATTTGATTCTATCTGTTTTATTTCGTCATTTCGGTCCTTTTTTGTGCTACTTAGTGCTACTGCTCGGTTTGTCAGACACTTAACTAAGCCTGCCTTAACAGTTAACGGATGAGACGAATTAAAGTCTAAATATCTATTAGAATGCGTTGGTTTTCTATAAAAACTAGTGTGTAGTTTGCCTTCTTCTATTCGTTTTATCTTACAATCTAGCATGGTTAATTCTCCTTGTTCATTTTCTGATTCAAATGTGAATTTTATTCCTTCTGCTTGTGAGTTTATATATGTTAAGAAGCTAGAAATATGCTCTGTTTTTAACACTGTGAATGTGTCATCTACATAACTCCACCATATTTTCGGCCTAGGATTAAATGTATTGAGAGCACTATTTTCCCAGCTGTCCATAAAAATGTCTGCTACAATAGTTGATATTGGTGATCCCATTGCTACACCTTCTGCGGTTTGTGCAGAATAATATGGTACCATCATTTATTTCGTCGGCTTCTCATCAGCTGCTTACAGCCTAAATAAATTGTGAGGTTTACGTACAGAAAAGTTTTAACATACTTGCAAATTTTTACATGTTGTCAGTTGACAGAAAGTTCCAAAGTAAGCGAACAGTGCTCAGAAAATTGCGCTTATATAGTTTTTACACAGGCAGTTCAAGTTTAAACAGAATAGATGTATGCATGCAATGGTAAAGGAGTTACGTAATAAAGACGAGGGGTGAGTAAGATGGTGAGTAACTAATAAATTTGGTAACGATGTACTGAGTTCAAATCACGTCATAGAAACAAGAGACAAACAAATTTCAGATTTAAAAAGAAAAAAGGGAGGGGTGAGGTTAAAGACAAAGATTACGTAATCAGATTAGAGAATAAAGACATCCAGTTACCATGGCAAGGAAAGACTGATAACTGCTTCTTTCTGAACACATAAATCAGGTTTGAAGCGTTTGATGGAAATTGCTTCGGCAAACTTGAGGAGAATGGAGCTCCTTTGTCTATTGATAATTTTGAAGGATTTCTCGATTTCCACCTCATGACCCGTGTCGAGGAGATGCCTGGCGATGGCACTGTTTAACGAATTTGTTCCCTTTAGACGTAAGCTTTTTGGTACATGTTCAGAAAATCGTAGATATGCCCTTCTTTCTGTCCTTCCAATGTAACTGCTCCCGCAGATGCATGTAAATTTGTATATGCAGTTGTAGTTCACATGAGAAGGATATCTATCGATTTTTGATTGCACCAACGAGCAAGTTGTTTGACAGACGGGAACGAGCTTGGCTGCAGGATAGGCTATAGCTAGTGATGTACTCAGCCTTCTGTTGATCATCGCTGTAATGTTTTCACCTTTATAATCAAGCTGAATGTAGATTGGCTTTTTTTCCCACTGTGATTTGTTTTACATTTTTGACTTCAGATCTTCCATACTTGTTGATGAACCTTTGAGGGTACCCATTTCTCTTCAATGTCTTTTCAAGAAACTCAAATTCTTCCACTAATTTCTCTGTAGAGCATATTCTTCTCGCTCTATAGTACAGAGTCTTGACCAAATAGCTTTAAACGCGGTCTAGTCAAGACTCTGTACTATAGAGCGAGGAAAATATGCTCTACAGAGAAATTAGAGGAAGAATTTGAGTTTCTTGAAAAGACATTGAAGAGAAATGGGTACCCTCAAAGGTTCATCAACAAGTATGGAAGATCTGAAGTCAAAAATGTAAACAAATCACAGTGGAAAAAAAGCCAATTTACTTTCATCTTGTTTATAAAGGTGAAAACATTAAAGCGATGATGAACAGAAGGCTGAGTACATCACTAGCTATAGCCTATCCTGCAGCCAAGCTCGTTCCCGTCTGTCAAACAACTTGCTCGTTGGTGCAATCAAAAATCGATAGATATCCTTCTCATGTGAACTCCAACTGCATATACAAATTTACATGTATCTGCGGGAGCAGTTACATTGGAAGGACAGAAAGAAGGGCATATCTACGATTTTCTGAACATGTACCAAAAAGCTTACGTCTAAAGGGAACAAATTCGTTAAACAGTGCCATCGCCAGGCATCTCCTCGACACGGGTCATGAGGTGGAAATCGAGAAATCCTTCAAAATTATCAATAGACAAAGGAGCTCCATTCTCCTCAAGTTTGCCGAAGCAATTTCCATCAAACGCTTCAAACCTGATTTATGTGTTCAGAAAGAAGCAGTTATCAGTCTTTCCTTGCCATGGTAACTGGATGTCTTTATTCTCTAATCTGATTACGTAATCTTTGTCTTTAACCTCACCCCTCCCTTTTTTCTTTTTAAATCTGAAATTTGTTTGTCTCTTGTTTCTATGACGTGATTTGAACTCAGTACATCGTTACCAAATTTATTAGTTACTCACCATCTTACTCACCCCTCGTCTTTATTACGTAACTCCTTTACCATTGCATGCATACATCTATTCTGTTTAAACTTGAACTGCCTGTGTAAAAACTATATAAGCGCAATTTTCTGAGCACTGTTCGCTTACTTTGGAACTTTCTGTCAACTGACAACATGTAAAAATTTGCAAGTATGTTAAAACTTTTCTGTACGTAAACCTCACAATTTATTTAGGCTGTAAGCAGCTGATGAGAAGCCGACGAAATAAATGATGGTACCATATTATTCTGCACAAACCGCTGTTGTTCTTGCTTTATTTAAATTCATCAAGGGGAATAAATGCATGAAGCTACACCTTCTGTTTTTCTATATATTTTGCCTTGGAACTTGAAGATAGTAGATGTGAGGCATAACTGAATCCCTAAAATAATTTCTTCAATGGGCAGCTTTGTCCTATGACTAAGTTCGGAATCAGAAGTTAGTTCTCTTTGAACCGCTTCTAAGGCCATATTGACTGGTGTATTAGTGTAAAGACTAGTTGTATCAAAAGTGACTATTGTTTCGTCATTCGCTAGTTGAATGTCATTTAGTTTACTTTTCATCTCATATGAATTAGTTAATCTAGAGTTTGAATTATTTCTGATAGGGCATAGTATTAAAGCTAAGTGTTTTGATAATTCATAAGTTGGGGTATTTCTAAAATCTACTATTGGCCTTATTGGGTATCCTGGCTTATGTATTTTAATAGTACCATATAATCTACTAGCATTATTAGTTTTAGGCATTAAGTGAAACCATTTAGACTCACCCAGTGACGGCTTCATTCTGCGTATTATTTCCGCTGTAGATTTCTTAACCTTATTCATTATTGTATCTACAGGCTTCTTAATTTCCTCATATGGACCCGTTTGAATATGTTCAATAACTTTTTTGATATAGTCAGATTTATTCAGAACTACGGTGGCGTTTCCTTTATCAGCTTTTGCAATGACAATATTTTTATCCTGTTTTAGATTAATTAAAGCTTCTCTTTCCAATTTTGTTAAGTTTGATTTTGCCTTCTTTTGATTTTTCAGGGTTAATGCACATTGTGCTCGAACCCCTTCTGCTGTTGTCTTATCTATTGAATAAAAGGTGTTAATTAAAAGGTGTTAATTATTTCCAACTAGGTATGGTTTTCACGAGAGGCTTGGAAACAAAACTACGCAGGATTTGAACGGATAACAAATTTATTTTTATTTGAAAATCCTGGACGAAGGGAAAGTATCATGCAATAAACTCCTCTGAAAATTCTGTACATTTTATAAATACTGTTCAGAATAAAGCTATTATATATTTATGTATGAATAGGTCTACAACACCTTGTCGAACACATCAATGAAAGTACTAAGTTCTTAAGAAGGCACATGTTTCTTAAGACTTACAGATACTACTAATTCGTCGAACATCAACCACTGAAACCTAAATTTTATAACTCATAAGCATTTTCCTAATACCCCCAGGATTACCGAAAATACCCATTGAGTCATGAAGAAAATAAAAGACATATTCAGCGAAGAAAATTTTCATCATGAGCTGAAATCAGTTAGAGAACCATTCGAAAACCTGGGAGTACTGGACAACTGTTTCGTCCAAGTTTGGGACTCTTCAGCAGTATGCACTCACCGGGATTCGAATCCAGGACCTTCTGGTTACAAGGCGAGCTCATATACCATTAAGCCACTGGGACCCGATCCAATGGTCCATGAATTCTAACTTCTGCCAATTCACGACATAGCGCGACCCCTAGCCAATGTCTTCGGCGAGTATTTGTCCTCACGCCCGACTTGCTGCACCCTACTGGTCACGACTTCTCACTAGAACCCCAGGTGACTACCCACCTGAATAAGGCAAGTCGCTAGTGAGCATCTCATTGATTTTCAAGTGTTGGTTTGTAGGGATTTGATTGGTTCCAGGTGGGTGCGTACTGATGAAGGGTCTCAAACTAGGACGAAACAGCTGTCCAGTACTCCCAGGTTTTCCAATGGTTCTCTAACTGATGTCAGTTCATGATGAAATCCTGTAACCAATCAAATCCCTACAAACCAACACTTGAAGAAAATTTTCTTTATCGACGAAATCATCTTCAGAGGCTGTTTAGTCGTATTTATATTTATCAAAAATGTATAATAGTCTATTATTGAGTGATAGGGGGTGACATAATTGATATAATTACTCAGAAGTGGCTTTAGAAGTGAAAATTAAAAGTTGTAAATTACATGGTACTCAACGCAACAAAGATAGAAATCTGATAAGGTAAAAAATCGCTATTGAGTGAGAATAAAGGTGGTAGTTGAGTGTCAATTCACCAAGTGTGAAGAGGGTGTGAAGAGGGTGTGAAAATATATAAAAGGAGCATATAAGAGTGATAATAGTGAATTAATTATTAAAACAGAAGCAAACTAAAAGTAAAATTAAAAGAAAAAAAATGAAAAGAAATTACAAAAATTTTTTATTTACAAAGAACGATTAGTGAAGAGGTTAAGACCAAAGTAGAATAAGAGACTGGACAATCTTTTTCTGTATACAGAGTTCAGGGTTGTATTGATGAATTACCAACGCCTCTGCCATACGAAAAAGCCGAAACCTGACGCAATTTGTACCATTTGGCTTCACTTTGTAGATGATCTTGAAAGACGACTCCGGTGGAGCTACGTAGCCTGAGTTAATGCTCGAGAATTGAGCTAGTAATTATCTTACATTGTCCCTTTGCTAACCATACCGGATAATGTTCAGAGACGCTTTCGGAAAGCGTGCGCTTTATGCGGCCGATATAACCAGCTCCGGAGGATCAGGTCAATTTATAAAACACACTGAGGTGGCCCAAAGCGGCAGTTTATCCTTCACACATCCGTTGATCATATGTTGGCTGTAGAAATTGATACTTAGCTCAGCCATAAAGAAAGCTTTCCTCAGTGATCTGCATAAGTGATTCTTCAGGATCTCAGCTGCGGTATCACCTTTGAATTCAACACTTATAAATAGCAGTTTCTTCGGCACCATCTGGATTCTTTCAGGCTTTTCCTTTAGCTTCATGTTTTTCTAGATAAATCTTGGAGGATATCCATTCTCTATGAGGACTTGTCTGAGTCGCTCCAGAATTTATAGCACTTCATAAATGAATTATCACTAAGAGTCATCAAGAGAATTATACTGCAGTGCTCATTTTGTTAAGAACATGGAGCACTTGAAATATGTTTTTAGGAGTCTTAAGTTATGGACATTAACGATGCCACCATGAACCGATTCAGGAATTGCAGTTTAATGAGCAGTTGGGTTACTGCTGGCAACGAGCATACTTTACACATGGCATACAACCATTTTTTATTTACCGAAAAGTGTGAAGTTTTATGGGGAAGGATTATTTAACAGTGAAATTAGTCTGATATGCTTTGTTTACTGTCCTGCACCAATTCTACTAGTTTCTCTTGTATCCATATTTCTAAAGTAAATTTTCAAGCAGAGATTAGGCCTAAATACAGTGATCTGAGTTGTCTTATTTCATAAGACCACACACATTAGGCCATAGAAAAAAAATAAATGCAAGGATCCTAACGAAAATATATAGAACAAAGAACAATCATACGCGTAATAATGGGTATTTAACGGTTCCGGGAAATTACAGAGAGAGCGAGTGTATCTGTGTCACTTAGAATGTATCTCAGTTTTATTTACTGGTGGTCTCAAACCGCTGGTTTTTCATTTCACCAGGACCCCGAACAGACAGTCTACGCGTACACTTCTATGTGGCTCACATCAGTTGTTTCAGAATTTTTTGTTTCAACAGCAAGCTAATTATACGTCAGCCAACATTATTGGACGAGGAAGGCTATAGTTTGGCATATGTAACACGTATCTTAGACATCTCGGTTGATGAAACAGTGCAACCTTGATGATATACTTGAGCTCTATATGTCCAAACCACTTCTAAGAGTTTGAAAAAATTTCGGCATTAGGTATATGATATTCATTATAATAAAGGTGTTTTATAAAGTTCCCAATGAATGAAAAACAAAACGATATTGTTTTTACTGATATTTCGCTATTGAATGCTACTAATAGCTTTATCAAAGTATTATTAAACCCGAATTCACTACAAAATCTCAGCTTATGCATCACAACTTAACCATCGATCCTCATTATTATATTATTATTGTTTCCTTTAATTCCTACAGGAACATAGGGCTTCAGCCACACGTCTCCATTGCGTTCGGTTCTCTGCGAGAGTCTTCACCTGGCTCCAAGTCTGCTCACACGTTTTCATCTCCTCTTCACATGACCTCCTCCAAGTCACCCTTGCACTGACGACCAACTCGCCACTTCCCTTTCGGTTTCCACTTGAGCAATGGCTTGTCTAGTGATGTCACTTGATCGTTTCCTCAGAGTGTGGCCAGTCAATCCATCTCCATTTCTTCCTGCTTATTTGTTTCACAATTGCTTCCTGCTGGGTTGGTTGGCTCCCAGAGATCCCTGTTGCTGATCTTTTCTAGTTGGCAATCTGATCTTGAGTATTGAGTGAAGACAACTGTTAATGAAGGTGTGTAGTTTGTTTGAGATGCTCTTTATGACGCGCAGTGCAAGTCTCTGATCCATCCGTATAGTAGTGCTGACTTCACATTGGAGTTGAAAATCCGGATCTTATTTTTCATGCTAAGGAGTGCTGTTGACCTCCACACAGATTTGAGAGTAGTGAAAGCTTGTCTTGCTTTCCCGATCCTCGCTTTGATGTCCTCGTCAGTTCCGTCCACCTGTAGTTGAAACGATGCTTCCCAGGTAGGTAGGTAAAAGAGGTTGTTTCTTTCAGGTTCCTCCCATTTATGGTAATTGTTTTCTGTTGTTGTTGCTGTTGGTGGTGTTGCCTAAGAATCTTCACCACCTCTGTTTTCTCTGTGTTCACCTGAAGGAAGTCCTATCTCCTTTTGATGCTTCTTCTGCCAACTTGTTGCTTTTCACTTGCATATCTTCCAGTTTGTGTGAAATCAGACATATATCATTGGCGAAGTCCAGATCCTCCACGTTTTCTGTGTGTGTCCATTTTATGCCTGTTTCCTCGCTTCCCGCTGTTTTTCGTATTACCCAATCTACTGCAATCAGGAAAATCATTGGCGATAGTAGGCAGCCTTGTCTTACTCCTGTCCTCATTTCGAAGGACTCCGTGAGTACCCCGTTGTGGATTACTTGGCATGCAGCATTGTCGTACAGCTGTTGGATGAGATGTATAATTGTCGGTGGCACCCCGTAGTAGCCAAGTAATTTCCAAATCACCTCTCGAACGGCGCTGTCTTTTGAAGTCCTTTTCAAAGTCGATGAAGTTGAGATAGAGAGGTGACTGCCATTCCAAGCTTTGTTCATCGTTCCTCAGCATAGGCCAATTTCGCATTACCAAATTGGTCACTGTCAAGTGGAATCCAAATTACCTGACTAAAACAGAATTCGACCACGTTACAACACCCTACCGCTACCCCATGAAATGGCAAGATCAACACGAATGTGATAAACAATTTCATTATGTAAACACACGCTGCTTTTATAATTTTATACACTTATCAAATCCAATAATCTACCCTTGGCTTTTTTATGTTTACTAATTGACCAATTTGACAACTTGAAAATAACCGCATACTGAGGAACGATGATTGAATTGTTATATATAAGCTGAGATTTTGTGGTGAATTCTGGTTAAATATAACTACTTTGATAAAGATATACTTCAGCTCTCTACCAAGCACTCTCCACCCAACTTCAATAATACTCACCATATGAGATGCCACTTAACAAGAGAGACAGACTGCAAATATCCATTATCAGAGACTGGTATCTTTTTCAAATCTTCCGCATTTGAAAGGCGTATAAGAGAACAGTGCAGACAGCTGTCTAGCACACACATATTCTTTGATCGATAATCAGTTGTCACGTCTACCGCAAAGATGGCCTGAGCTGGTGATTGCTATTATACAAGCCTATTGTATCCATATTGAACAGACAATAGAATAGATAAATGGAAAACACCAGTCTCCACAGTTGTGATGCAACCTACCGCTTTTGCAAACACCAAAGTTACAATGTAAACTGTTTTTGATGTGGTTGGGTTCTCTGAGCTGCATAGTTAATTTGCGAAGCTTTCATCACCCTACTGGGTGACATCTTCAGCGCATACTTCAATTTCAATTGAAGTGAGCTTTCAGATTTCTCCACGAGTTTATTAATCATCTCTCCTGGCGACCTTGGACGTGAATGGTTGTCTTTGTGTGTTTTCACACCTTCTAGGCTACTTGTATTGTCACTCATTGTTTCTTTGACTTGAACTTTGGCCCTTTGTGTGTGACTATTCTTTCTTATCGGTTGATAAATTTTGTCTATCTCGATGTGTCTATCTATTGGTTGATGATTTACTGGAATACCAGACAGGCTTCTAAAATTTCTCTGGCTAGCATTCTTGATGTTGTTTCCTCTGTCTAATATTTGAACGTTGGTTGTCACAGTCGAATTGATGTCCGTGTTTGTCTGTATGCAATGATATGAGGGAGTACATGTCATGTCTTTTGACAGCTAGCTTATGTTCGTTGATACGAAGACGAAGGGGACGTCCACTTTGGCCAATGTAGTGTTTTTCGCAGTTGATACAATCTATTTTGTAGATGATGTTGGTTTTATCTTCCTTCGCTGTTGAGTCTTTTGGTTGACATAGAATTGAGTGGAGTAACTTTGTTGGTTTGTGTACGACATCAATTCCTAAAGGTTTGAAGAGTCTTGTAGTGATTTCTGAGATGTCCTTTATATATGGGACAACGTTCAAATATTAGACATAGGAAACAACAAGAATGCTAGAGAATTTTTAGAAGCCTGTCTGGTATTCCAGTGAATCATCAATCAATAGACACATCGAGATAGACAAAATTTATCAACCGATAAGAAAGAAACCTCACACACACACACAAAGGGCAAAAGTTCAAGTCAAAGAAACAATGAGTGACAATACAAGTAGCCTAGAAGGTGTGAAAACACACAAAGACAACCAATCACGTCCAAGATCACCCACCAGGAGAGATGATTAATAAACTCGTGGAGAAATCTGAAAGCTCACTTCAATTGAAATTGAAGTATACGCTGAAGATGTCACCCAGTAGGGCGATGAAAGCTTCGCAAATTAACTATCCAGCTCAGAGAACACAACCACATCAAAATCATCCACCTGAGCTACAAATTTTCTCTATCATATCCAATGTAAACTGCCTGCGTAAATTACCCAACAGATTATAAATGATGTTTGTTTTTTGTTAAAAACTTCATTTATCATCAACAACAGTAGACAACATCTGGTGAAATTATTCTACGCATAAAAACAGGAAAAAAAATATTTCTTCACTCTCTCACTTTCCCCCTCTCTTTAACTTTTTAAAGTTGATACCATATATGCTGTAAAAATTAAAACAAAATTTCAAAATGGTGGTGAGAAATCTAAGGAGATATAGATATAACTGGTGCAAACTAACTGGTCTGAGAAATTCCCAGTTTATTGATTCGAAATTCAGCTGTTTAATTTAATTCATTCAACAATTCTAATTAAGGGGGAAAATAGGTCAAAAGCGGATTCCAAAAAAATAAAGGAATATTAGGCGAAGGTAGGAAATTTTTTCTTTAGGTATGAGAAAGTACTTGGATTTGTTTGAACTAATTCACTATGCATTACTTATACACCGTTATAAGTAAAGAAAGTTTCTCACACATGCTGAAGCAGCCGATATATGTGAATATTGGATTACCTCTGACCGGTTACGCAATACTGAACAGAACTTCAAGAGTCTTTAAAAGGACTGCAGAATTATGAATTTCAACAAGTTACATTTACTGGCATCTGTTCATAATAGAAGTTAGAATCAAGTTCCGATTTAATGTTTGAAAAATTTGAATATTACGTAAGTTTGGTTGGAGGGTCTCATCATGAGATGATATCAGTTAGAGAACCATTGGAAAACCTGCCAGCTACTTCGCCCTAGTTTGGAACTCTTCAATAGCACGCACCCACCTCCAACGTCTGAACATAGGACCTTCTAGTTATAAGGCGATCTAGTTCGTTGACCATTAAGCCACTGGGACCCAATCCAATAGCCAGTCCATAAAATTCTAAGTTCTGTTAATTCATGACATACCGTGACCACTTCACAATGTCTTCTTCGATGAGTTACTGCCTCACCTTCAACCTGCTGTACCCTATTGGTCACGGCTTCCAACTAGAACCCCAGGTAACTAACCAACTGAAAATGGCCAGTCACTAGTGAGCATCAGATTAGTTTTCAAGTATTGGTCTTTTTAGTTATTGAGTTTGGTCATTGGATCTGGTCCCAGTGGCTTAATTGTCTACGAGCTGGCTCGCCTTGTAACCAGAAGGTCATGGGTCCAAATCCTGGTGGGCGCGTACTGATGAAGAGTCACAAACTGGGACGAAACAGCTGGATGTCCAGTACCCCTAGGTTTTCCTATGGTTCTTTAACTGATAACAGTTCATGATGAAGTACTGCAAAAGAAATTCCCTACGAAACCAATACTTGAAAATGATAGCTTTATTCTGAAAAATCGTGTTTATACGTGATACAGAATTTGCAGCGAGTTCCATTAGAATAGTGTTTACGCCCTGTGTAGAATCTTCAAGTAATATAATAATCGCTAATACATCTGCTGAAGCAATACTGTTTCATCCGAAGTATGCCTTTATGCTACTCCTCAGGGTACTGACTCGATTTACTTCGAAGAATTATGCGCGAGCATAGTCTGCAACTGATTATAGTAACTGGAAGATTACAATGTGATGAGAGCTGGCTGCTATCCAAATTGGTAGATGGTAATTTACGTCAATGTTTACGTCCTCAATATTGGTCGTGAGAAAAATATGAACAAAGACTGATTCCACAACCAAACACAGCAGACTTTGCGTAGGTGGATACAGTTAGCATATAGATGATCTGACATTCAAGAAACAGATTAACTCGTGTCTTGGTGCAGGAATGGCGGAGAAAAAGCCTGACGTCTCCCAGTTGCCGACTAGGAATTGGGTACGAATTATTCTTACTGCTGAAAGTGTCAAGCCACTCGAGCAAGTCTCTAATGACCTATTGCTTGGCCCTAGTCTTCTGTTGTTACAAAAATACTTGAAATAAAATTTAAAAAATTCATCATGTTGGATAGAAAATTTAGGTAGCCCGGTGATTTAGGCAGGCTGCCATGTCGTTTTTGACTGATTGACTGACTGATTTCAACGTAGAACATCGCATCGATGTGCAGCAGTTCGAGTCTTCACACTCCCTCTATGTTGCACACAAAGCAAGAAAAGAAAGTAAAGAGAGATTCAAAAGAGAAATAATAAACAGAGGTATGGGGCAAAATATGGATGGAAGTCACAATGAGTTGATGCATCTGCGCCAACCACTGAGAACGATTTTTAGCCATAATATTACCAATTGTCTCCAGCAGCCATTGATGTTTACCGTCACAAGGACCCCAACCAGTCAGGAAGTCGACAGCTTCCAACATGGCTAGCTTAAACTAACTGTCAAAGATTTCATTGACTGATGAAACCATATTTCGTTTTGACCACTATTAAATCTTTACCAACCTGACCCTATGTCATTTTTTTTTACTAGAGCATAAAACTAAATAGTAGCAAAGAAAATCTAAGGCTAAGACATAGAAGAGAAACTCTGAAATATATTGATTACCCCGATAAATTTATCATGAAGTACGCAAGAAATTGTAAAAATAAAATTAATATTACTAAAGGTAAGGATTATGTGCATCACAAACAAGATGAGAACACAAACAATAAGGAATTTAAAACATCAATAGCTGTTTCAAACATATGAGAAATCTCGGACAACTCACGTAGGATTCTTAACGAAGCAGAAGTAAAAGTGACATTCACACATACATGACCACTTGGTTCTAACTGAACACTGGTCATTGATTTGTGTAATGTAAGTGTGTGTGTGTGTAGTCTTGCATTTAGAGCAGAAGGAATTTTATCAGTCGAGTTTTCAATGTGGCTGCCATTGCAGGTGGCTCGCCATCCAGGTGCACTTTGAAATGCTGATATTAGATTTTTACAGGCCATAAGAAGCCTTGCTTGGCCTAGGTTTCTTGCTAGCTGACACTCACCAGTCAGCAGGGCATATCTGCAACCTCCTTGAAGGAGCTCATGTCCCTTCTAGGATCCGAACCCACATCACCAAGTGAGTATTGCAGTCAGAGACGTTACCACTGTGCTATCTAAACATCTAATACCAACAGTTCACAGTGCACCGTGATGGCGCGTCACCTAGAATGGTGGCCACATTGCAAACGTGACTAACAACAGAATTCATTCTGCACCAAAGATAGGACCAGACACACAAACACATATTACACTACTTACGGACTAGTGTCCTATCAAAAATACCCAATACAGTCCTACAGCAGGTCAGTAGCAAGTCTGAACATACCAGCGGTGGAAACGTCTCTGACTGCAGCACTGCACTAGGTGACGTGGGTTCCTTCAAGCCTGCAGATATGCCTTGCTGACTGATGAGTGTCAGCTAGCACGAAACCCACGCCCAAGGCCTCCTGTTGCCGATTGCCTCCAACCATCCAATATCAATAACCACTTAGAAACAAATTATGTTACGTCAGTATGATTAAATGGAGCACATAAACCTAGCAAAGTGTAGATTAGTTGACGAGAATAAGAATTTAAAAAATAGTTTACAAACTAGGCCACCTACAGCACTACATCCAACTGCATAAAATCACACAACAGGGTGGGATAAGATGGAAGTTTTTAAATCTAATACTAGAGAGTTTAAGGAAAAATTGACGGCTGAAGCTTTATTCATCGAATCAAGTGAAAATATGTGCAGTAGGAATCATTCAACACCTGTCCACCGAGACATCTGGAAAATTCTACAGCCACTAAGACAAATAAAAAGGAAGGAAAAGAGGACTGTGAAGCCGAAGTTTCGAAGTTGTTTGGTTATAATTTATATGAGGAGGAACAATAAATTCCGTAGGAAACTTTGTCATCAAGTAAGTGACACCGTTTTCAATCAACAGATTAATATGGAATAGCATTCTACTAATGTAACCAAGTTGTTCACATGTATCAGTCAGTACGTTTGGAAGTTAGTTAGTTGTTTTGTCTCTAAAAGAACCATTTACTTGTTGTCTAAATCATTATTATTAGAATTTTAGAGGAACTAGAATCGCTATCTATCTTTCATGTAAAAACGTGTCAGTCTATGAGAAATTTCAGCCTTTATTATTAAGTTAGCAAGTCTAATTTTGATTGATTAATAATTATCTGTGAAATAACATAAACATTAATTTCCGCTAATATTTATGTAACAATGACGAGAATAATATAAGACTTATCTTTGGGAAATTAATATCCCCATGAGTGGTGTTATCCACTTGTAAACTCTTACATTAGTTGGACGCTTTTAACAAACAAAAACCATACTGTTTTCATATATATTTAAAACTTGGGCGCTGTGGTAGTATGCAATTTCACCCCACAATTTGTTTATTAGATATACCACACACAGTGAAACAGTCTGTCTATCTGTCTGGATTCAACACAAAACTTGGTACCGAAGTGCAGCAGTTCGAGTTACCACGTTCCAAATAGCACACAAAGGTAGACATGAAAATGAGTGAAGAGAATCAATAGAGTTTTGACAAGTATCAGAATGAAATAGAATGAGTTATGGTAAAAAGGAATATGAAAGATTACACAAGAGACTGAATACATCTGCGTAAGCCATTGACAACGATTTTGAGCCATGTCACCCATTGTCTCCAGCCATTGATTCTTAGAGTCCCGAGGGCCCCAACCCGGAAGTCTGCATATCCCTCCCTACCTGACTCAGTTTAACTGTTAAGGATTTCATGGATTGATTGATGCCATGTTTTTGTTTGGCATGGCACCACTTACTCTTTTCCAACCTGCACCTATATCGGCTAGTAATGCCTTTTGGGGGAGGCAATGGTTATGCATGCGCAGCACGTCACCTAGCCATCTCAATCTATGTAACTTGATAGCCTCTTCGATTGATTTTCCCTCTTTGCCCAACACTCTACGCCTAACGTCAACATTACTTATCTTATTATACCACCTAACTCGAGAAAGAGATCGTAAACATCTGTGGTCAAAAACAGTCAACATTTTCATGTCTTCAACTCGTATTGGCCATGTTTCAGAGTCATAGAGAAGGACGGAGCGAACTGCTGATCAGTACCCACGTCCCTTGGTTGGTAGTCAGATGTCACGCCTACGTCAGAAATGGTGTAAGTTAGCGAAAGCAGCCCGAGCTTTTTGGATCCGTGCTGAGATTTCGTCACCAATCAATCCGTTGGTGCTGATACAACTTCCAAAATAGTTGAAGTGATCAACATGTTCTATCACTTTCCTCCCTATCACTAAGCTAGAAGTTGACGTAGTCCAGTACTGTAGCAGCATCTTACATTTTACAGGGGCGAATCGCATGCCAAACATACGAAGATTGCTGCTCAAGGTGTCCAGAAGACTCTGCATTTTGTCAGCATCCTCCCCTGACAGAACTATGTCATCTGCATATTCTAAGTCCAAAGGACTATTCCCTGGTAACAAGTCGATTTCTAAGTTGCTAAGTTCAGTTAAGGATACTTCCATTAGCATATCTATGATGAAGTTAAACAGAAAAGGGGAAAGTGGACATCCTTGACGGACACCACTGGTTGTTATCAATTCATATGACAATTCCCCACAAGCCCTTACGTGGCTACGTGAGTTTGAGTAGAGTGCCTTGATTAGTGAAATGTACTTTCTTGGCACTCCCTTCATAGTCAAACATTGCCATAGTGCCTTTCGATCCACGGAGTCGAAGGCCGCCTTCAAGTCAAGAAATATGGCGATTGTTGTACGCCGAAAAGTGTGTCTATATTCTAGGATCTGTCGGAGGGTGAAGATATGATGTATGCACCCTCTAGCTGGCTTAAAGCCCGCTTGATTTTCCCTCGTTTGTTCCTCCCAAGTTCGGCTCAGTCTATGCATGATTACTGAGCCTAGGATTTTAGAAACTATGTTCGTCAGGCTGATCCCTCAATGATTATCACATGAGGACTAGTTTCCCTTCTTGAATATTGGTATAATAAACAGTATTATTTACTAGATGACACATTTTCGAACACAGTCTGTTATTGTTCATAATCATATCAATTATAATCACACGACTTCGAAACTTGAGTTTCAAAGTTTTCTTTATGCTTCTCCCTTTGGTCGTAGGAGTAGTAGAATTTTCGAAATGTCCGGCTGCACAGGAATTGAATCATTCCTGCTACATGTATTTGCAGTTGGCTCGATAAACAAAGCTTACGTTATCAATCTCTCCCTCCACCATCCTGTTACATCAGATTTCAAAACTGTCATCTTATCTCATCCATCCTATTGAACGGTTGTGTGTTATTGCATGTAATGAGTTCTATAGCTGAAATATTCTCTGGATTTCTGATCTTATTCGGGTCAACTAATCTAGGTTTCTCTAGGCTTTTATGCTCGGCTAGTCTTCTGCACCTGTTCTACTACTTTGACCTACGTATTTAACCTAATAATCACTGCAGACAGGGTATTAGATAAACTAAATTGTTTTGTTTTAAAGGCTACACAGGCAGGATCGTTCAACCGACAAAGCCTGTTTCCAATTGAGTTTTTGGTTGGTTTGAATGTTAGCCGGTTTTATTTCTGCACTGTTAAGAATTCTACGTGAGGTTTCCGAGGTTCCTTCTTTTTTTGGAAGTACTCCTGATAATACAAATCCCCTATTGTTGGTGTTGTCATTATCCTATACATGTTGTGCATGCACTTTGTCATTAATATTATTATTATTAATACTATCACTGTCACATCACATTATTATATTATTTCGTATGAAGTGTATTGACATGGGAACTGTATGATGCAACACCATCAAATTGTCATGTTTATGGTGTTCTATCTATCTATCTATCTATCTATCGAGGACAGCTGGGTATAGGCCACAATGCAAGTTCAACACTCAAAAACTGGAAGACACAACCACAAAGGACACTTTCACTGCAACTGTCAGAGCAAAGCAGGAAACACTACGTGGCACCACTGAGGAATCATCCGTGGAAGACCATTGGAACTCTCTGAAGGTAATTTTCAACGAAACGTGCTCAACGGTTTTAGGAAGAAAGAAGAAACAAGACAAGGAATGGCTCTCAACAGACACTTGGAAACTAATAGAGGAGAGGAGAATGGTGAAAGAAAAAATGATTCAATGCAAAGACGGACAAGAGAAAGAGACGCTGAGCTCAAATTACACAGCACTGGACAAAGAAGTGAAGAAGAGTGCTAGGAAGGACAAAAGACAATTTCTCGACAATCTGGCCACTGAAGCTGAGAAGGCAGCAGGCAAAAAGGACCTGAGGACACTATATCAGATAACCAAGTCTCTATCCGGGAAGAGATCAACACAAGTGAAACCTATAAAAGACAGCCAAGGGAACCCAATTACCAAAGAAGAAAGACAGATTAAACAATGGGCGGACCACTTCAAAGGACTCTTGAACCGACCACCACCTACAACCCGTCCGGAAATACCAACAACACCACGTACACAACTGCAAGTTGACACCAAGAAGACAAGGATATCCTGGACCGACGTGAAGAACCTAGAAGACCTAGATTTCGCGGATGACTTATATCTGATATCACACAAATTCGAAGACCTACAAGCGAAAACCGACAAACAGGTCGAAGAAGCAGAAAAGACAGGACTGACTCCAGGTGAACAGAGACAAGACGGAGGTTATGAAAATAACCAACCAACAACAACAACAACAGCAGAAACATCCAGCGCCGTTCACCATCAACGGGAGGGATTTGAAAGAGGTTACTTCATTCACTCACTTATCTAGGGACCATTGTCTCAACTACAGGAGCAACGGACGAGGATGCCAAATCGAGAATCGGGAAGGCGAGAAACACATTCATCAACCTGAAACCAATCTGGAAATCTTCGTCACTCAACTCACCATCAACAACAAAATTTGGATTTTCAATACAAACGACGTCAAGTCAGTTTTGCTAAACGGATCAGAAACTTGGCCAGTGGGTTGCAGGCCTTTATCAACAGCTGTCTTCGTTCTATACTGAAGATCAGATGGCCGGAAAGAATCACCAACAAGAAACTATGGGAAGAAACAAAACAAGAACCAATGGCTCAACAAATATGCAGGAGAAAGTGGAGATTGATTGGACACTCGCTGAGGTGAGGAGGCCGCTGGGTGACATCGCGCATCAGGCCCTCGAATGTAACCCGAAAGGGAAGCGGCGAGTGGAACATCCAAATGTGAAATGGAGGAGATCGTGGGAAGAAGAGTTGAAACAGTATGGACTAACATGGATGCAGATGAAAAGTACAGCAGAAGACAGAAGCAAGTGGAGACGTGTAGTTGAAGCCCTATGTTCCGCTAGGAACCCAAGGGAACAATAATAATAATAAATGGTGTTCTTGAAATTAGCATGATATATGCTCCATAGATGTCTCAAGTAGGCGTGTAAACACTCCAGAAAAATGAAACAAGATTTTCCTACGCTTCTACTGTTTCTTTTATATTCCTTGTTCACTGTTTTTCAAAAGCATCCATAAGGGAATTTTTCATAAAAAATTCTGTTTCATCAAACAACCGACGCCTCTACATATTAGTGCATGTTTAAAACATATTTTTGATTGGACACTAGTCAGTAACTAGTGTAATGTGTGCGTTTATGTGTCTAGTCCTATCTTTGGTGCAGACTGAATTCTGTTGTCAATCAAGTTTGCAATGTGGCCACCAACATTTGGCAATATGTACAACTTGGTCACCTAGGTATTTATTGTTCCTCACCATATAAATTATAGGCATACAACTTAAAATCTTTGCCCTCACAGTCTTCTTTTTCTTTCTTCTTATTAGTCGTAAGGGTAGTAGAATTTTCAAGATGTCTCAGTGGACAGGTGTTGAATGAATCCTTACACGCATATTTTCAGTTGATTCGATAAATAAAGCTTAAGTCATCAATCTTTCCTTTAACTCTGTAGTATAATATTTGAAAACTTTCATCTTATGTGATCCTGTTGTGCGGTTGTATACAATCGGATGTAGTGCAGTAGGTGAGCTAGTTTGTGGACTATTTTTTCAGTCTTATTCTGGCCAACTAATCTACATTTTGCTATGTTTTTGTGCTCCAGTAATCTGACTGACCCAACATAATTTGTTCCTAAATGGTCACTGATATGGGGTGGTTGGAGGTGATCGGCCATAAGAAGCCTCGCTTGATCTAGGTTTCGTGCTAATTGGCACTCACCAGACAGCAAGGCTTATCTGCAACCCCCTTGAAGGGGTTCATCTCCCTTCTGAGATTTCAACCCGCGTCACCCAGTGAGTGCTGCATTCAGAGACGTTATCACTGAGCTTTTCAGACTCGCGACCGACCTCCTGTAAGACTGTACTGCATATTTTTGATTTGACACTAGTAACGTAATGTGTGTGTGTCAAGTCGTATCTTTGGTGCAGGCTGAATTCTGTTGTCATTCAAGTTTGCGATGTGGCCAGCATTCTAGGTGACTCGCCATCACAGTGCGCTTTGAATTGTTGACCTTAGATGGTTTGATAGCACAGTGGTAACGCATCTGACTGTAGCATTGACTGGGTGACATTGGTTCGAATCTGAGATGGAACATGGGTGCTGCAGATGCGCCTTACTGTATGATGAGTGTGAAGTAGAATGAAACCAATTTCGAAGGCCCATCTCAGTTTTCTGCAGAATATTCGCTGTTCAATAGATTCTTAGCTGGTTGGTTCCTAGAGTTTCATGTTGTTATTTCTTTCTAACTGGCCATCTGATCTTCCCTATGAAGTGAAGTCTATGTGGCCATCTTAAATGATGTCAGTATCTAATAGTTACACACTGAGTATTGGTTCGTAGTGGAGTTCAAAGCTTACGTTAAAACTAAGACAGGATGGCAGCACCATTCAGTTACGCTTAGCGAATGAGTTATTTTAGACACTGTATGCTGCTTATATTATATATAATGACCCAGCGATGCAGTTTTACAAGTGGATGACGTTTCAAACACAAACTATTTCTCCTAATCATATCAATTTAGTCACACGCTTTCACATTTTGTTTCATATATATTTTCTCCCTTTATATCTCTCCAACTTCCCTTTGTTGCCACTTTACATATCTCTGGTATAGGCATTGCGCCATTCCGAATGCATGCCTGCGGTGTTGAATCGCTAAACAAAGCTTTAGTTGGTAACCTCCCTGTCTCTCCACCTAACTATATTACTTTTTGATACTCTCACCCTGTCTCACTTCACCAAATTTGTGATTCCACGAAAGTGAACGCAGTGCAAGGGTTGTGCTATTTTATAGGTTATTAACCTTGGCAGGGTCAATTAATCTAATTCCATATTAGTTTTTTATTAGATGTATCACACAGTGAAACAGTATTATTATTTACTGGATGACAAAGTGTGGAACACAATTTATCATTGTTCATAATCATATCATCAATTATAATCACACGACTTCAAAACTTCCATTTTATACTTCACTTTGCTCTCTCCTCTTTGTCGTCGTTGGGGTAGTAGAATTTTAATGATGTCGACCTGGATAGGTGTTAAATCATTCCTACTGCACATGTTTGCAGCTGATTCGATAAATAAAGCCTCAGTCAGTCATCAATCTCTCCCTTCACACAGCTGTTACATAAGTTTTCAAAACTCTTATCTTATCCCATCCATCCTAATGTATGGTTGTGTGTAACTGCGTGTAGTGAGTGTTATAGCTGAACTATGCTATAGATTTCTTATCTTATTCGGTTCAACTAATCTAAATTTTGCTGCTAGGTTTTCATGTTCGGCTAGTTTGACTGACCCCATTCTACTACTTTGACCTACGTATTTGACCTACCAATCATTGCAGGCAGGGTATGAGGTAAACTAAATTGTTTTGTTTTAAAGGCTCCAAAGGCAGGATCGTTCAACCGACAAAGCTTGTTTCTGATTGAGTTTATATGTTTGAAAGCCACTTTTATTCCTGCCTTGTTAGGAATTCTGCGTAAGGTTTCTGGGGTTCCTCCTTGTATGGAATTACTAGTGGTGATTTAGATTCTTTATTGCTGGTGTTGTCTTGCGCTAAATTTTTATTTTCCAATAGTCTGTTTGACCTCGATCTACTAGTTTGTCTTATGTAATTGACTCCACCTTACAGCATTACATGGTATTTTGTAAATTGCATTATTTTTCTTTATTGGGTCCTTTAGTGGACAAAGTTGATCTCTGAGAGATCTAGCTGATTGGTCTAAATGCCACCCTAATTTCAGCCTCATTGAGAATCCGACCTATTAGCTTGTAAATGTCATTAGTATCAAGTTACTTTATGAAATCTCTATAAAGAATGTTAAAGTAAAAGGTTAACTAGACATTAAAAAAAAAAATGTTGATACATATTTAACTAACGAAACATTCGTAACATCTCTAGAAACAACAAACGTATTTTTATTTATAACAAAAAATGTGAAAGACTTCACCGGCTAGTTGCCGTAATCCATTTTTTTTAATCCCAAGAGTGATTTATTCGACATTTTGATTTGTAAATCAGATTTTCTGTCTTGAATAGATGTACATATATTGAAGAAGGGCAGAATTTCACACTGTAAATTATTATTATTATTAACGAAGCACCTTGGCTTAAAAGTAGAAGAACTTGCAGAAGACATTTAAATTTATTCTCCGACAGTAAGGCAGTTAATAGTTATAAAAAATTAACAAAACACTGGACCGACGTGAAGAACCTAGAAGACCTGGATTTCACAGATGATTTATGTTTGATGTCACACAAAATCAAAGACTTACTAGCGAAAACCAACAAACTGGTCGAAGAAGCAGGCAGTGAAGACAGGACTGCAGGTGAACATAGACAAGACGGAGGTTATGAAAATAACCAACAACAACAACAACAACAGCAGAAACATCCAGCGCCGTTCACCATCAACGGGAGGGATTTGAAAGAGGTTACTTCATTCACTCACTTATCTAGGGACCATTGTCTCAACTACAGAAGGAGCGGACGGGGATGTCAATTTGAGAATCGGGAGGGCGAGAAACACATTCATCAACCTGAAACCAATCTAGAAATCTTCGTCACTCAACTCACCATCAACAACAAAATTCGGATTTTCAATACAAACGACGTCAAGTCAGTCAGTTCTTCTATACGGATGGATCAGAAACTTGGCCAGTGTGTCACAAAGAATATTTCCAACAGCCTGTTGCACACCTTTATCAACAATTGTCTTCGCTGGCTCTATACTGGAGATCAGATGGCCGGAAAGAACAAGAACCAATAAGAAACTATTGGAACAAACAGATCAACAACCAATCGCTCAACAAATATGCAGGAGAAAGTGGAGATGGATTGGACACTCGCTGAGCTGAGGAGGCCGCTGGGTGACGTCGCGCGTCAGGCCATAGCTCGAGTGGAACCTGAAAGGGAAGCGGCGAGTGGGACATCCAAATGTGACATGGAGGAGATCGTGTGAAGAAGAGTTGAAACAGTATGGACTAACATGGATGTAGGTGAAAAGTACAGCAGAAGACAGAAGCAAGTGGAGACGTGTAGTTGAAGCCCTATGTTCCCCTAGGAACCCAAGGGAACAATAATATATATAATATAGGTGGAGAAGGTGTCGTCGTACACGTGGACGAAACTGTGTTACTGAATAAAAATACAACCGTGGTTGTGAACGAGCCAACAATATTTGAGTGATCACTTTATATGACACTTTCCTGTGAAAAGGATTGATTGAGAGAATGGCAGACAGATAGTCTACTACTTTAGTACCTATTGTCGCTTGACTGGTGAAATGGGGACCCATATCACACAATGATCAATGGAAAGTTTATAACTCGCTGTCATCTCTTGGATATATTCATCACAGAGTCAACCATTCTAGTGATTTTGTGGATCCAATTACAGGAAAATACACGAATTCTATAGAAGGATTTCTTTTCTTTTTCTTCCTTTACTTTCCCAGTGGAACATAGGGCTTCAAGCTAGAGGCTTGAAGTTTCTGTAGCAGTGTTTATTTTTACAGGATGGGGTTGCTAGCCTCATGCTTAACCTTCCCTCTTTGCCAGTTCTATTACTAGCTAAGCGAGGTAAAGGAGTGTGACGGTCAGGGATCGAACCCCGGACCATGTTCATGGTCGGCGAGTGTCCTAACCTCTGTGCCACCGACGAACATAGAAGGATTTCGGGGAAGATTAAAAATTAGGATAACGGCTTTAAATGGATATCAAAACGATCTCATCCATAGTCATTTGGATGAACATATATACAGAGTGTGGTGCAGCCTTTCTATTGACACTCCTATGCTATACTGGGAGATGATTTTATCACACATCAGAGAAAGATGCCCTATGTTACAGTTTTATGCAGTTTTTATGCATTTTTTTTCTGACAAATGTATGTTTTCCATAACCAAGAATACCTCTTTCTTGTGACTGGTTCGTTGAAAGTCATTCGCTGATTGATCGTTAGTGGCGCTTAATGGTTAACATTGCCCTTCATACGACTCTATTGCATCCTGTATACTAATCATCATTATTTGCCCAATCATCAGTACTGATAGACATTCAATAGATGGATATTTTACTTTTTTTCAAGAGTTGGTTCGTAGGGATTCGATTTGTTTTTGTGTTTGACCACAGATTGATAACAGCTAGAGAACCACTGAAAACCAGGGAGTCCTGAACGACGATTCCGTCCTAATTTGCAGCTCATCGGTAGTACACATCCGATGGGTTTCGAACCTAGGATCTCCTGGTTACAAAGCAGGCTCGTAGACCATTCAAACACTGGGAACTGTTTCAATTACCAGCCCATGAATTCTGACTTTTACCATTTCGGGATTTTAGCGCTACTCACACCAGCCAATATCATCCTTTACTTAGAACATGCAGATGATATAGTTCTTCCAGGTGAGGACGCTGACAAAATGTGGAGTTTACTGAACACCTTGAGCTGCAATCTACGAATGTTTGGCATGCGATTCGCTCCCGCCAAATGTAAGATGATGTTACAGGACTGGACTACACTGACTCCTAGTTTAGAAATAGGAATTGAAGTGGTAGAGCACGTTGGCCGCTTCACTTATTTGGGAAGTACCATCAGCCACTGCCAACGAGTTGATCTCTGACGAAATCTCAGCACGGATACAGAGGGCTAGCTTCGCATTATGCCAGTTTACGCCGTCTCTGGCGTAGACGCGATATCCGGCTATCGACCAAAGGGCCAGTGTACTGCTCAGCAGTCCGCTCAGTTCTCCTTTATGGCTGTGAGACCTGGCCACTGAAAGTGGAAGACATAAAAAGATTACCTGTCTTTGATCATAGGTGTCTGCGTCCTGACTCCCGCGTGAAGTGGTATAATAAGGTGACCAATACTGAAGTTAGGCGTCGAAATCTAGGTAAGGAGGGGAAGTCAATCGATGAGGCTGTGAAGTTACACTGATTGAGATGGTTAGGACATGTATGGCGACTTGAACTGCCGCACATCGGTGCAAAGTTCTGTGTCGAAAACAGACAGACAGAATATCATCGGTGAATAATTGCTCTCACTGCTGAATGGATGGACCCTACAGGTCATGATTCCTCACTAGAACTCTTGAAAACTCCATCCTGTAGTCAGTCACCAGCCAGAATCAGACTAACTTCCAAGGGTTGATTTGTTAGTATTTGTTTTATTTTTCGATTTAGATCATCAACTAGCCTTATGACAAGAAAGTCCTTGATTCAAAACCCATTGAATGGTGTATTATCGATGAGTCCCAGGCACTAGGATGAAACAGCTGTCCAGTATTACAGCGCTGGTTTTCAATGCTTCTCTAACTGTTATCAATCCGTGGTCTAAATAGAAAATAAGTAGTTGTTTTCGTTGTTGTTTGACCTACATTACACATTCAATTCACTCTAAAATGTGTTAATTTTATATATTATTGCTGGCGATCAAATGAAAAGTACAGCAAATTTGATTTGTTATACTCATTTCGCTATCTTACTGACTGAATTAGATTCTTTATTGCTTGAAACAAACTGAACTCAACTGAAATACCTGAAACACTAAAAGCACTAGTGCTGTACGTCTACAGAGGCTGAAGACATGTACTTGAGACCAGCAGCGCACGCTGACTGCGGTGAATTTTGGAGTCTCTTCTTTACCGAGAACACACCGCCCACTATGAATCATTGAAGGGTAGATAAAGATATCCAGGCTTTGGGGATGACCTGTTCTAGGCCGTGTCCCCATTGTCAATAAAAGAATGAAAGCCTTGATTTGAGGTCTTCCAATATTGTGAAAAATCACTTAACTTAAGCACATGACAGTACACTTTCATACACTTGTTTCCCTTGATTAGTTTGGACACAGCAAGAGGGGATATACTTGTAGGATTAAAAAGATTTCATCTGACCTGAAGACTTTTCTTCAGTTGCTAAATGCCTGAAAATGATGTGCATTATTGCAAGTGTAAATATATATGCCATATTCCAATTCGTTTCAATTCAAACGCCATTTAGGTATCCTAAGCACATTAAATGAACCAGATATAGGAATACAAGATAGTTAATATTCTAACGACCAGAGTTAATTTATACAGAATTTTTATACATAACTGGAAGTAAGTAAGACAATGAATGATAAGCAAGCGTATATTTTTGATTGGACACTAGTCAGTAACTAGTGTAATGTGTCTAGTCCTACCTTTGGTGCAGACTGAATTCTATCAGTCAGGCTTTCAATGTGTCCACCATGCTAAGTGACTCGCCATTATGGTGCAGTGTGAATTGTTGGTATTAGATGTTTGGATTGCTGATTGCCTCCAACCATCTATTGCCAAGTAAGAGTATAATTTTTACTTAAACATATAATTAAGTGAGTTGAAAGATAGGATATGAGAGGAAATCGAAGTTAGTTGAAGACTGTGTTGCAACACAAACAGTAAAAAATATATCTGAAGTTAGATCACGAACTAATGTTCCAATTCAAGAATCACCGTAAAATAGGGAGTAATGGAGGTCTCTTTATCTGGGATTCTTCAGGACTACTCACCGAGTCTGTGCTTCGGACCACGCATGTAGTCCGTGGTTCGATCCTCGGCCACAGACGCACTCATTTACCTTGCTAAGCCAGTAATAAGACTGGTAAAGAGAGAAGGTCGGGTATGCGGCTAGCAACTTCATCTCGTAAACGTAAACACCACTGCTACCGAAACTTTAAGTTTCTAGCTTGGAGCCCTATGTTCTACTGGTAACGTGAAGGGATAAAAAACACCGAGTCTGGGATGCAATAACTTGAGGATACGAAATGAGATGACTACCGTTCTGCCACCGAGATTAAATCCTACGGTTTTCAGTAGTTCTTCAGCTGATGTCAGTTAGTGATCTTAAAATCTTTACAAAACATCACTCGTAACAAATGTAATTACCGTGGTAATGTGAGGTTAATCATTTCTGGAGACTTGTAATATTTAATGTGTCAACAGATGGAAAAAACAGTCGTGAATTAATTTATTATTATTCCCTTGGGTTCTGAATGGGACATCAGGCTTCAACACCATACCTCCACTTTCTACTACTTTCTGCTCTCCTCTTCAGCTATGGCCTTAGTTGCGCGCACTGCCATTCAAAGGCCTCCAATGTATGACCGGTCTATTTCCATTTTCTCTTACATATTTGGTGAGCGATTGGCTCTCGCCTGTTGGAATTTATTTCAATCCAGAGTTTCTTTCTGACCGGCCATTTGACCTTTAGTATGCAGCTGTTCATAAAAGTCTGCAGCCTGTTGGAATTCCTTTTCGTGACACGCTCGCCAATTTTCATGCCTATATTGAAGAATTGACTGACTGACTTCACATCTGTGTTGAACACAATCCGAATCTTGTTGTTTATGCTGCCCTTGCTAGCTGAGTGCAGTGCAGTGCACAAGATTTCCAAACTGGTTTCAGATTGATCAAGGCGTATCTCGCCTTGATATTCCGATTCTGGCCAGATTTGACATCCATTAAATCTGCATGTGGTTGAAACCATGCTTCCTGACCAGATAAGTGAGGGAAGTAACTTCTGCCAAATCTCTTTTGTTGTTGGTGGTTGGTTATCTTCATAACCTATGTCTTTTCTATGTTCACCTGGAGTCCTGTCTCCGCTGCCTGCCTTTTCTGCCAGTTTGTTGGTTTTCGCCTGCCTGCAAGTCTTCGAGTTTGTGTGGCATTAAACATAAATCATCCACATGAGAAATCTGGATCTTCTAGAGCCTTCTTATCAGTAGTTGCGTATTCCTGTCTTCTCGATCCCATGCACAGTCTGACGCATAATCCACCATCAGTGATAATAGGCAGTCAGGCTTGCCTTACTGCTGTATTCACTTCGAACGCCTCGCTGAGTTTTCTGTTTTAGATCACCTAACAAGTGGCATTATTATATAGCCAGATGTTGGATGAGGTTGATAAAAACTTGGGCGCGGCACTCTGTAGTGTTGAAGTAGTTTCCAAATTACTTCTCGGTCAACACTGTCTGGTGAAGTCCTTTTAGAAATCGATAAATTAAAAGCATCCCTTTTTATTATCCTGTAAATATCCTTGTTCATACCCTTTTCAAACACAGCAATGTACTGTTTACATTCATCTGATTTCCCTGCACTGATGGTCCAACCGTAGAATCCTAGCCAACTAGGCACGCAGTCCATGGTTTGATTTTCAACTAACATACCCCTAAATCTTGCCTAGCAAGTAGTAAGTTTGATAAAGAGGGGGGAGATTGCACGTGAAGCTACAAGCGCCGTCCAGCATAACACGAATAGCACTACTCCTCGAGATTCTTCAAAATTCAAACCATGAAACCCTCCTTATATTCCACCGAGAATACAAATGAATATATAATAAATGTTAAATAACACAATACCTTTCCTGGTCGGGGGTGGGTGCCTTGCGCTGCGGGTTGGCCAACCCTCCGCACACCTCTTGAAATGCTCCCATATGACCGGGCGTCTTACATAGCCTCTCCTGAGGAAGTCCTACTCACTGCCTTCACGTGGCGGAGGTGTCTTTCACCAAAGTGAGAGGGCGAAAGCGGATGCCCGGCGCTCTTCACCGGGTTGACTGTCCATTGGATGACAGTCTAGGGGAGGTGGCTAAACCCTGATTCCAAACCTCCAACGACTGGCGTATGAAGCTCACTGGAGCTCACCGGCAGACATATGGACAAAGGGCTTGTTGGATGTCCTGGATGTCTGGCCCCATTCAAAAAGGCGTATGAACCGAACTCCGGTCACCGGCTGCCAATGGATAGTGGACTCCCTACTCCACTCCTACTGCCTTGTAGGTCACACTTGGTTGTGTAAAGGCTAGAGCTGCACTCTCAAACAAAAGGCCGAGCGATTCTGGGGACATCACTCGTACCAAATTCCCATGAAACTTCATGAACTATCTTACAAACGGATTCAAGATGTACATGAAGCCGACTCATCCTCCCGTAGGAGATAGCCGAAGTAAAAAAAATTTTTTCTGCTTCTAGATGACTTGAATATATGTATAAAATACACATTTTGTAATGTTAGAATTTATTTATTTATTTAATTATTTATATATTGGTTATTTAAATAAATTCAACCTCAGTTTATGTTTATTTTAATAAAGTACACAACTTGGATTGTCGCTCTTCTTTTTTCTTTCTCAATAAACTGTCTTCTCCCAAGTATATACACCATTTGTTTTCTTATTAACAAACAACATTAGCGCGGTAAAGTTCCTTTTTTTGATCTAAGAAAGTGAATATAGTGAAACGTACACAGTAAGTATACTTATCCAACTGGAATTGAACCCTTCATACTTCCAAAATTCTCATAATTAACGATGCATAAATTGACACTGTATTTCAACAATTAAACCAAATAAATGTACTGCAATCCCCAAAGCATCAGCAGGTGCCATCAACGTATCATTCAGTGTATAGTTCAATAAACCAACAAAAACACTTTGTAGTACACCTGTTATCAATGGTATCCATTGTGGTGGACAATCACCACGTCCAATTAACATTATTGACAACAATGAATCAAATGGTATAAAGCTATTTATAATACTTGATATAAATAATATTGTATGCATCACTTCTTGTTTATTACTTACAAGTAGTATATTCTTGTGCATAAAATAATAGATACTGCAAATAAATGTTAAAAAGGTTACACATACCCAACTATTGTGTTTCTCGCTTGAGTACATCATACATACAAGTAAATAAAGACAATTTGATATAAATAAATAGATAAATAGATAGGTGAAACATGTTGGGTGTTTTGGTGAGTAGATTTCATGCATATATCTTGTTAAAGCGATTATAGCGCATGTTAAATAGTAGAGAAGTGTATTCAGCGAAGCATATTTAGTTCTTGAGATCACGTAACATTCAAATAATCCTAGGGAGTTATTTAGAATTGATGAGATAAGAACTGCAGTCTGTAATGGACTAAGTGATTGTAATAATCCTTTTATATAATTAGCATACATCATCAATTTGTTATATATATATGTACTTATGTTACTGAGAAATACACTTGTCTGTGCCACCTTGTGTTAATATATATATTTAGATATATTTTAACTTTGTTTTAATCAGTTATCGTTTATTCCTTTCTATTCTGTAATCGTTCAAATCAGTTTAGAGTATGAACCTCCTAGATGGCCGTTAATGGCTTCATAAGTTTTTACATATATTTATGTATATTGTCCATTTGCAGTAACATGCTGAGATAATTCACTTGCTTTAATAAGTATAAAATATCTCTCTCTATATATTTTCTTTTTAAAGACATAAAAAAATCAATATAATCAATATTAGCTATATTTAACTGTTATTCATTATAGAAGGGAAATTTTTAAAGCTACTGAATTCGTAGTAAGTAGTTAGTATTTTGAGTTATTCTGATATAGAATAATTCAAGTGAATTACTCGTGGATATTATTCAACTGTAGCAAAATTGGTTTGTACTGACTGAGAGTTTAGAAAATAGAAAGATTGAGCGAAGAAATATTTACTTTTCAATTAGATCCTCATCTCACTCTGGCTCTACTCTAATATATATATATATATCCATAGCATTTTTCATTACAATACACAACAGTCAAGTGGCCATATGTTTGTTAACAAAAATACACACAATTAAAAAGTAGAAATGGTTACAACACGTGGATTGAGAAATGCATACTTTAGGAAAACATGAAGAGTAATTAAGGTATAAGTGTGTGCACAGGTTGATTACGTAGCAGACTGTTAAAGAAAATAAAATGATTTGGACAATGATAACTTGTAACTAAGGATGAAGTGGTCATAAGAATAAAATATTTTACAAGGATAACATGTAATTAAAGACGCAGTAGTCAGAAAAATAATAAAATATTTTGGACAATTGCAATTTTCAAAGATTTAGGGGGAAAGGAGCGAAGTAGTCCGGTTTATACATTCATGTAAAGATGGCCACAGTATAGAAAGTGGCTTTATAAATTTCTTCTGAACACACAGGTTTGGCTTCTTCAGGCAGATTCCTATTGCTTCAGCTGTATGTAGAAGACGAACTTGTAAAGCGAAATTAAAGTTAGTAGGAATGAGATAAGCAATTTTAAATGCAGCATTAACGTCAACCTTATGCTCACTATCTACAAGGTGTGCTAAAACAGAAATACGAAAGATCGTGTTTGTCCCCTACTTAACCATGCTGGATGACGTTCGGAAATACGATGATGAACCTGCCTAATTGTGTACCCGATGTAGCTGGCTGCAGTCAAACTGGTAGATTCACATAGAAGAGGCGAATTTAGGTAGTTTATCCTTATTTCTCGAAAGTAGAATAGTGGTGGTTGTGAAGAGATAGCGTACCTCTGCTGCATAATATGCTCTTTTACCTGCATTCTTCAGGCACTGTGTTATTATTTCGCCGATGCTGTCACCGAGGAACTGCAGTCTTATGAACATTGGTTTTTTCGGAACTGTTGCCATACTAACTCTTAATGAACTTATCTGGATAACCATTTTTTCTAAGTAATTCTCTAATAATCTTAAGCTCCCCATTGAGGCAGTCGTCTGAACAGATTAACCTACCTCTGTGAACCAGACACTTCACCAGGTTGCATTTATATTTCAAAGGTACAAAACTCAAAAAATGAGTTTACTGACCTGTTGTTGTAGGTTTCCTATACACACCCTTCTTAGTGTGCCATGAAGACATCTAACAATCGGATACTGTCATTACTTTCTTTCTTTATGTTATGGTTTATTGTTGAATGGGCACCATAAAACTTGTCAAGGATGTTCACTGCATCATTCTCGTTTTCAGTAACCAGAAATGTATCATCCATATATTGACAGTAGAAATCTAACGCATTAATTACTGCTTTCAGTGGTTCATTCTCTAACTTAGCGAGGAACAAATCAGCTAAGATTGGACCTAATGGGGAACCTATAGCCACACCATCAGTTGAGCATTCTGATCACTTCACTTATCTAGGAAGTTGTACCAACCCTAATGGAGTGAGTGAACACTGGCGTATTCTCAGCACAGACAGTTAGCACACGTAATCCCCGTCTTCTACGTGATTTCCGGATGTTGGTAATAGTCAGAGTGCACTGCGTAACACTTTGCTGTATCCTTCTCTATACCTGTGAGATGTGATCAGTGATAGGTATAAGATAGGTAAGTTTCAATTGTCTTTGACCAAAGAAATGCAAGTTCTATCTCCCACGTTTAGTGTAGTATAGTATAGCATAGTGAGTAATGTTGAGGTTAGATGCATAGTATTAGGTAGGAATGGCAAATCAACCGGCAGGTTCCTGAGTCTACACCTATTGAGATGACTAGGACATGTGTTGCGCATGCTCAGTCACCACCTTTCTGGTCTAGCAGTGTTAGCTGATATGAGATTAGGATTAGAAAGAGTTTTACGTGGTTAAACCTAAGTCTAGTATCAATCCACGAAGACTTAGACTGATGGATTAAGCCACGTAGGATGGTATAGACCCACCTTTTTGAGAGTATTCAGGATGCAAACAGTCGACTGTTTGGGGCTTTTAGAAATATGACACAAAATGGTTGCCAATGGTGCAGATGCATTCGCTGTTTGAGACCTACCACAAATGTTAAATGCTCATGTTTCTCCGTTTTACTATCGTTCTTTCCTCGTAGATTTCTCTTGATCATAGTTCGCCTGAATTTCTTTCTCCCATATTTTCTCTACCTTTATGCACTGTGTGGAATGCGACAATGTGAATAGTTTCACTTTTTCTCAAAGTTCTAGGTCGAAAGTCAGTCATTCAGTCAGTCGATAGTGGATATGTTTGTGGCAAATGGGGAAAACATGCCTCAAGAGATTACGGCAGATATTCTCACTTCATTACTGCAAAACGTTTGGAAAGAAGGAAAGGTGCCTACTGATTGAAAGAAGGGCGACTTAGGCCTGTACAAGAACTGGCGTAGAATAATGCTCTTGTCCATGCCAAGTAAAATACTAAGTCGCATCATCCTGGAGAGAATAAAGGATGCACTGGATACAGAACTCCTCCCGAAACAATCTGGATTCAGAAAGGTCAAATCATGTGCTGATCAAATTGCAACTCTACGTATCATCATCTCAGAACAAAACATAGAATGGCAGTCAAACCTTGATATAAGAATAAAACTTGGGCACTGTGGTAGAGTGTAATTCCATTATGGGTAAATTTTATTTTGATAGAGTCTTACAGTGTTATACAGTAATATTTACTGATGACGTTTCGAGCCCAATTTATTGCTCATAAATTGTGCTCGAAACGTCATCAGTAAATATTACTGTATAACACTGTGAGGCAGTCGAACCTGTCTGTACCTCAACTTCATCGACTTCGAAAAGGCCTTCGACAGACAGTATTGATTGAGACGTAATTTGGAAACTACTTCAACACAACTGCGTGCAGTGCCCCTATCTGTATCAGTCTTATTCAACAGCTGTACGACATTGCCACGTGTCAGATGATCCACAACGGGAGACTCAGCGAGGCGTTCGAAGTGAAGACAGGAGTAAGACAACCCGGCTGTCTATTACCACCAAGGATATTCTTAATTGTGGTGGATTATGCTACAGACTGTGGATGGGAATGAAAAGGCAGAAACACGCTAGACCTTAGATAAAGGACTCTAGAAGATCTGGATTTCGTATGTGGGTGATTTATGTTTAATGTCACACAAACTCGAAGACTTGCAGGCAGGCGGAAGCCAACAAACTGACAGAAAAGGCAGGCAGTGAAAACGGAACTGCAGGTAAACATATAGAAGAAAGATATCATGAAGATAATCAACCACCACTGACAGCAACAACAGCCAGCACCAGTCGCTATCAATGGGAGAGATTTGACAGAGGTTACTTCCTTCAATTATGTGGCCAGGAAGCACGGTTTCAATCACAGGCAGCTGTAATGGATGTCAAATCTGGCCGGAATCCGAAAGGTATCATACGCCTTCATCAACCTGGAACCAGTTTGGAAGGCTTACGCAATCAGCATATAGAACAAGATTCTCATTTTCAACACCAATGTGAAGTCGGTTATTCTATACGGGTCAGAAACTTGGTCGGCGTGTCACGAAAATTATTTCCAAATCGATACAAACTTTTATCAACAGCTGCCTTCCCTGACTGGCTCCATACTGAAGATCACATGGCCAGAAAGAATAAGCAGCAAGAAACTCTGGGAACAAACCGGCCAAGAATCGATCGCTTAACAAATGTATAGGAGAAAGAGGATGTGGATCGAGCATACATTGAGGAGGCCACCGAATGACATCGCACTCCAGGCCCTCGAGTCGAATCCAAATGGGAAACGACGAGCGGGTGGTCGATGAGGTGGCGACATGGAGGGGATCGTGTGAAGAAGAGATGAGAGTGTTTAGTCAATTGTGGACCCAGATGGAGAGGACGGCAGAAAACAGAACAAAGTGGAGATGTGTTGTTGAAGTCTTATGTTCCACTCCGAAGTCAAGAAAATAATAGTAGTAATAACAAACATTTAATGTTATCCCAATGTTATGATGTAGATGTGCAGACACTACTTTCACTATGTTGAAAACAGAATATGACACCTTTTACTTCGGATGTATAAACTCAGTAGTAATGCGAATGAAATTCACTCTTCAGCTACAAAAGTGAAGAGGAAAATTAGCTCCATTAGACAGTAAAACAAAACCATCGCAATCTAACACATATTTGGACTTCAAATAGTTTCAGCCTTTATCTGTAGACGCAAATTCAGTTATGAAGCAAAACAACTGAGCAAGAATTATAAGTTGTCCCATGTTGCCCATTTTCTGTAGTAGCTGACGTCTGAAGGAGTCAGCTGTTTTTTTATGACAGTGCTACTGTAACAACACTGAGAACTCATAGGACTTTTGTGTACTGGTCGTTTGAACGTCCCGAATCAGTTTTCCATAACACCTTTTTATCTTGCTTAGTAAGGATTATTTTCCCCATCTAACTGTACTGCTGATAGTCAGCTCCGTTCAACATTTAGTAATTTAACTACCTAAATCATGAATAACTTATGTTAATTATAATTCCTTTTGATAAATTGTTTCACAATAATTTATTATATATATATATATTTCACAGGGAAACAGTATTATTTACTGGATGACCCTTCGAACAAAATTAATTGTTCATAATCATATCAAGTGTCATCACACGACTTTGAAACTTGAGTTTTGTAGTTTTCTTTGTTCTCTCCTATTTGTCGTCGTTGGGGTAGTAGAATTTTCCAGATGTCTGGCTGGACAGGTGTTGAATCATTCCTATTACACGTGTTTGCAGTTGATTCGATAAACAAAGCTTCTGCTTTCATGCTGTCTTTCCACCCTGTTATATTATATTTCAAAACTGTCATCTTATCCCATTCATTCCATTGTATGGTTGTGTGTAATTGCATGTAGTGAGTGCGGTCGCTGAACTATTCTCCAGATGTTTTATCTTATTTGGGCTAACTAATTTATGTTTTGCTAGGGTTTGTGCTCGGCTAGTCTAACTTACCCCCTTCTACTGCTTTCACCTACATATTTGACCTGACAATCATTTCGGGCAAGGTATTAAATAAACTGAATTGCTTTCCTTGATTGCTTCCGCAGGATTGATCATTTAACCGACAGAGGCTTATTTCTAATTGAGTTTGTGGTTGTTTTGAATGCCAGTCGCTTTTATTCCTACATTGTAATGAATTCAACCTAAGGTTTCCAAGGTTCCTTCTCTGTAAGGGAGTACTACTGATGATTTAATTTCCTTGTTATTTGTTTCTTAAAAGTCATGCAGTCAGTAATAGTGTTTCTCTCTATGAAACCGGTGAAATATTATGGAATTATGTACTACCACAGTGGCCAAATTTCCCACATATATTAAATTGTCGCCAAGTTGCAAAAGTATGTCCAAACTCGTTTTATTAATTTATACATGTTTTAGCATTTCAAAACTGTTCTTGAACTGGCTTCAGTTGGAGAACCATGGAACACCTTGTTTGAGGCTCTTCTGTAGAACGCATCCAAGGACCCCACCATGCATCGAACTCAAACCTTCAGGTTAATAACCGCGTTCACAAACCATCTTGCCCAATGACTTATCAGCTCTAAATTCTGTCAACTGATAATGCCATCAGCAATTGCTTAGTGCGTCAGTGGCATAGCGGTTACGATGCTCGCCGACCATGCACATAGTCCGGGGTTCGATCCCCGCCCGATGCACTCCTTTACCTCGCTAAGCCGGGAATAACACCGGTAAAGAGGGAAGGTTGGGCATGAGGCTAGCAACCCCATCCCGTAAAAATAAATACCACTGCTACCGAAACTTCAAGTCTCTGACTTGAAACCACCCTGTGTTCCACTGGGAACGTAAAGGAATGAAAAAAATTGCTTATCTTCACATCTGCGCCGGTGGCAGAGTGGTTAGGACTCTCGCCGACCATGCACATGGTCCTAGGTTCGACCCGCTGCCAACGCACACCCGATATCTATAGTCGGCCTGCAAAATTTGGGCTACCGATATCCATGCTGAAAATTCCATACTTGTACTGAAAATACGGTGTGGAATGAAGCTGCAATCAAAATAATAATAATAAAATAAATAAATCATGGTAGACTCTGTTGGTCACAACTTCCTAATATGAATTTCAATCAGCTTTGTCCCGTAGCCAGTCAATCAGTGGTGAGTCATGGGTGCGTACTATTCGGAAACCTCAAACAAGGACAAAACAACTCTCCATTACACCATGATTTTCAACAGTTCTCTAAATAAATTTATCTGGTGACCACAACTGTTATCAATCGAATCCTTACAGACTGGTATTCAATAACTGTTTCATCCTAGTTTGAGACTCATCAGCTGTACGCGCTTACTGCCGATGAATCCCAAACTAGGACGAAACAGCTATCCAATACTCAATGCCTGGTTGTCAGTTGGTTTAACTTTAAAAGTAAATCAAATCCTTACAAATCAACTCTTGATAATATTTAATAGTATATTTCAGTATTGTTTATGATGTAAGCAATTAAATATATAATTCTCGAAACAATTCAAGAAGAAAAAAAAGAACTACTTCACATTTTTCCTGCTTTCTTGAGGTCGATTAAACTAGATGAATGAAGTAGTTCTGTTGAAAAAAAAGAAATTACGATTAACACAAATTCAGACTACTCTTATAGAATCCAGTGTATTTACTTACACAGGGTAGGAGAAAAAAAAGGAAAAACACGTAGATTTATGCTACGCTACATTAATTGTCATCATTCTTGTGTCATATGATGTGAACATTTATATGCTTAGCTGAATTTTGTCTCAGTTATATGTATATATGTGGGATGTCTGTAATGCCTAGTGAAGCATAAAAGCTGACACGATTCTTCAAATGTACAGAGCTAAGTTTCATAATATCTGCGATAAATAAAATAGGCAGTTTAGTAGGAAATTGCAGATTCTTGATAGACTACCACATTGGTGTAACTGATTTTGTCCAAATTTATCTACAGCTTTGAATAAGTTGGTTGACGGGATTTGGATTAGGACACCCTGGTTGTCGCAGATCAGATACAGAAAAAGCCGACAGAAATTATATCAACGTAGTTATCTTTAAAACAATTAGTTCCCTTTATGAATTTAGATAAAGCGATAAGAAGACGTAATTTGTCTGAATCGTGTAATGTTTTTGCGCTACACATTTCGAACAATCTGATCACACACGGACTTGTCATAGGAATATATATGAAATTAATAAAGAGGTAAGAGTTATGTTTTACGAGTTGATCACGGACTGATATCAGTTAGAGAACCATTGAAAACCAGGGAGTACTGGACAGCTGCTGTTTCATCCTAGTTTGGGAATCATCGGCAGTACGCACCCACTGGGATTCGAACCCGGGACCTTCCGGTTACAAGGCAAGCTCGTATACCATTCGGCCACTGGGACCCGAATCAATGGCTCATCAATGGTTCTCTAACTGATATCAGTCCGTGATCAACTCGTAAAACATAACTAATCCTTACAAACCAAATTATAGAAGATTATTCTGATGCTCGCTAGTGACTTGCTACAGGTTGGAGTTTCCTGCAGTTCTAGTGAGAAGTCGTGACCAGTGAGGTCCAATTAGAAGTCACGTGTGGATGGATTTCCACCAACGACAATAGTTGGGGTCGCGCTAAAATCACGAATTGGTAGAAGTTAGAATTCATGAGCCATTGATTCGGGTCCCAGTGGCCGAATGGTATACGAGCTTGCCTTGTAACCGGAAGGTCCCGGGTTCGAATCCCAGTGGGTGCGTACTGCCGATGATTCCCAAACTAGGATGAAACAGCAGCTGTCCAGTACTCCCTGGTTTTCAATGGTTCTCTAACTGATATCAGTCCGTGATCAACTCGTAAAACATAACTAATCCTTACAAACCAAATTATAAAAGAGGTAATAGATGAGAAAATAGACTACATAGGTCAAGTTTAAAGGACATATTCAAGGTCAAAGTAACAATGAAGACCACTAAACCAAATAACAGAGGTAATAGTACATCTGCTATGGTGTCAAAACAAAATTTACCAAGGAAGGTTCAATGTGATGACAAATTGTTTTTGAACGCACAAAGGTGGCTTAAACTTTCTAATTGCTTGGGCTTCCACAAACTTTAGGATACGCCCCAAACACATTTTATAGATAGGTTTAAAAGATCTGTTAACGTCAATTTTATGTCCTGTTTCTATAATATGTTTTGCAATAGAGGAGCTAGGTCTCCTGTTCTCACCGTTAATAGGTTCTGAAAATTCCATTTGTTTCTAGAGCCATGTAGGAATATGCTCTGAAGTCAGCCATTTTTTGCAGAGATCGATGAGTCCTCCCTATGTATGTGTGTCCACACGTACATTCAAATGGGTAAATACAGTGGGATGTGACGTCACTTTTCGCATGTTCGAAGGGCTTAGATAGATATATTGGCTTTACATTCTCTATTATTATGATATTGGCTTCATAAAAGGTCTTTTTGACAGCAGCGTTCAGTCTTTTTCTAGTTATCAAGCTGCTGTGATGCCCCATATAGGGTAGCTTGATGTACACGTCTTTCTTAAGTGCGAGTTGGAGAGTGCTTCTTGGTGATCTGACTACCTTATATCTCCTGATAAACTTGTCTGGATAATTGTTATCAACCAGAGTTTGTGTCAATTTTCCTTCTTCCGCATCGTGTGTCTTCAGTGCATATTCGTTGGATTCTACTGAAGAGGCACCTTACTAAGGCTCTTTCGTACCGAACAGGGCAAAAACTGTGGTAATTAAGATACTGTCCTGTCCAGGTAGGTTTTCTATAAATAGATCTTTTTATCGACCCATCAAGCCGTCGACTAAGCAGTATATCTAGGAAAGATAAACAGTTATCTTCCTCTTCTACAGATGTAAGTGATATGCTATTTTGGACTTCATTCATTCGATTTAAAATTGAGGTAGCAGAACAAGACTTATCACTGATGATTACAATGTCGTCTACATACCTTCTATAAAGTGGCACATTTTCGATTAAATCCTCTGATAAATTCTCAATGTGCGACATATAAATATCTGCTAAAAGGGGCCCTAACGGACTTCCCAAAGCAACACCATCAACTTGACGGAAACAATCGCCTTCAAATGTAAACCTAACATTGTTAGTACATAGAAGTAATAATCTTTGGAAGCAAAAATTTTATCCATGCAACGACATAACTCCTATCACAGTTGATAAACTAAAGGGTTGAAATTACTCATTAATATTTAACACTGTGGGGTTAGTGACGGAAGGGAGGATGTTCTATTTAGCCTAGATCTATGGTTGTTGGGGGTGAATCACTGGTTTACTGGTAGAATACTCGACAACTCCGCATGTGGTCCGGTGCCCAACTGCCAACCATTGCAATTCTAACACTATGACAATAAAGATAAAGGCGCTTACAATTATCCGGTGTCAAGTATTCTGGGTTGGGAATGAAGATCATAGATTGGACAGTGACTGGACAATCTTTTTTTTAAATACATAGATAATAATAATTTTTTGCTTTATTCCAAATCAGTACTAATGATACAGCAAGGAATTTACAGCATTCAGTACAATATTGCATCTAATTTACTCAGAAAACGACAAAAAACAAAATAAAATAATAAACATTACATAATAATAATAACAAAACGTTGTTCTAGCAGCTATGTAGCAAATTACTGTATGCAATACGGAAAAAAATATGCATAAAGTATAAAATTATAGTAACAATAGTAATAACAACTAAAAAAATAAAAATAGCGAAGTTATAATTAAACGATAGAAAGGGTAACACCATAGAATTACAGAAAGATGAACAATGAAAGGGTCGATTCACTTTGCTAATTACATAGTAACTTATATGTTTCACGTCTAACAGAGTCTTCATCACATAAAATACGGGCTAAATACGATATTGTAGAATTTTTGTACTTAGTGGTTCGAGCATATAACTTTTTATATTGACTTCTTGTCTTACCTGATGAGATACAAGGGGATAGTTGTGAATAAAGGGGGTGCAGAGGGTCTGACAATACGGCCTTTGCCCATTTTGTACAGGAATTTATGTGTCTCTCGACTATAGATTGGCGAGCTCACGCAGTGGCAAACCACAAGCCCTACTCACCGCATTTAATACCCTTCGTAATACGACATAGTCTTTTTTAAGAAGCCCAGGAAAGATTAATGGAGAACAATAAAGTACAATGGGTAAAATACAGGAGTTTAAAAATTGCAGAACTAAAGGTTGGCTGATACCTTGTTGTCTTAACTTTTTAATGTAGAAGGTAAGACGAAACATTTTCTTAGAGATTGATAGGATGTGGGATGACCATGAAAGGTCAGAGGAGAGAACTAATCCAAGGTATTTAATGCTTGATGTGGTTTCAGGCATCATGGGAACTAACTAGTTCAAGCATGTCACGTCGATGCTTGAAAGTAAAGTTAACTGCCTGACATTTGGAAGGATTTGACATAAGACCATTTGACTTAGATTAAGTTAAAACAACTCTGCTTAGCCGACGAAGGTGTAGAAACCTGGAGAATTGATGTGATACTTTACTCCATATCCACCTGTTGTGTGTCAGCATGAAATTTCTGATTTACCCTACTATTCCCCCTCGTAATCAGGTCAGACAATGCTCAAGGAGGTAACGGTGCGACTGATAAGTAATCCTGCCTACGTAACTGTCTCTGCAACAGCAGTTAAACTTATAAATGTACACTGAAGTCGTCACACTACGTAGCTTACCATTTGTGTGTATTGGAATTTTGCACTAAGTGGGGAGTTTTACCACAATGTTTTTGAAAAGAACATTTTAGTTATAACCTTTCTGAGTTTCTATGCTGGCAGTTAATTAGCTGCAAGTACCTTTAAGTTAGTTCAATGTTAAAATGCTCACCAACCGAACACTTGGTTCAGGGTTCACTTTCTGGACGGAACACTCTTAAATCTCACCTAGTTTACTGACCAATAGTAAGTTCAAAACAGAGGGGAGATTAGGTGTGTGACTAGTGAACCGCATTCCTTAAGAAGAACTTCCTGCGCTGAACCTCTAAATTCATGTAATACAATGTCATAACTATGCTGGATTTTTGACGAAACACTGTTATTTTTTCCGTAAACTTAAAGAAGCCGCCAGAGGACCATTACTTTATTTCTTTGTGACCCGAGTGAAACATTGGGCTTCAAGTTTGAGATGTGAATTTTCAGTATCAGCCATGTAAATGTTTTACAACATCCTGTTACTAGCTTCACACCTTAAAGGATTAATATTCAACATTCAATGTTTGATAGAAGAGGAATTTTAAACAATTTTATTTACCATTTAATTTGTGGTTGGTGACTAGCAGTGAAATCCAGGATGCGCATTTCGTCCTACTTGGGACTCGTCTGCCAGTTGGATGTACCTGCATCTGCACAAGAAGCCCACATGTCAACCTGAGACCGAGGACTTCGGTTCAATCAATCAACGGGAAGATCTTAAATTAAATTTTATTTACCAATTTATTAGCAAAAAACATTAGTAAAAATTATATTTGTAAAATCCAACATTTCCTGCGGTCGGCAAACTGGTGCGAACTTCTTTAAGGAAATTAACTGAAATAACACAGATTTGAATAAAATAAAGGACATCTCTTGTTTTTGAGATTATTGTCCAGTTATATGAGTCATGAAACAGGCATAAAAATATAATAAACAGAATTGCATGAACAGTGGTCAAAATTTGACCTCAGACTTACAAATATTAGTGTACTTTTGTTAAACACTTTAAAGAGTGTGTACTTTTCATCAATGGCTACGTTCAACTAAAGTTTATATATATATATGGCTTCTGAAGCCAGTCTTTCCTTGTACGAACTAAAGCCTTTCTGTAGAACCTTGGTCCTACCAAATTCCTGGTTGGGGTCCTCGGGACGGTAAAAACCAATGGTTGGAAACAATTGGTGACATGGCTCAAAATCGTAGTTCTCAGTGGCTGGTGCAGATGCATCCACTCCTTGTCACTTATGATGTCCAATGAAACTGTTTTGTCCTTCGTTATTGCTATTCCTTTGTCTCACACCTCTGTTTACTGTCTATATTATGCATTTCTCCTACTTTCTTCTCTTGCTTTGTGTGCTACATGGAGTGTGGCGACTTGAACTGCCGAACATATGTGGATAGTTCTATGTCGAAAATAGACAGACAGACAGACAAATTCGATATTATGTCCTGTTTCTAGTGCAATCGCTAATTCGTTTTCTAGCTTCTTGAAGTCTTCAGAGGTCTTTGGAATCAATTTCAGACATTGCTTATGCTCCTTCGCTCTTATATTTACCTGTATGGTAGTTTCTACTGCAAGGGACATCCTTTTCATTTATATAACCCTCTGTTATTTTAATTTCGATTAATTTCCCTGAAGAAGTTCGGACCAGTTTGCCGGATACGGGAAACGTTGAGATTACTCATTTCAATTTCTCTGAAATTTTTACAAATAACATTTTCAAATATGTCTACTTCTCACTCGACACCCGAATATTTTGGAACTATTCGGTCAAATCTTGATCACAGTTCATATGAATTATTAGTAGAAGCGATAACTGCACTGCAACGATTACAATATTGACAGACAATCAATGTCATTAGTTATTTATATAACTGAGGAATTTGAACTTTGGGGCAGCTTTTTTCATTTGCTAAGCTTCAGCAAAGGTACACTAACAATTTGACATTAAAAGTTAGTCTGGTAGAATGTATCAATAGTGGGAAAGGGAAATTATACATTCTGGTGTATCTGCCTAACGTCTCATATAGGGAAGCACATAAAGCATATGCGACAGCTGCATGGAGTATATTTATCGCTTCTGCGTGATCAGCGTCTGTATACATATATATATTATTAAGGTTTGAATTATTCCTTCCATGAAACCTGTACCGACGTTTGATTGATGCTTGATGACAGTAGAATCCAGGAGGTGAATTTCAGCCTCTCCGGTAGTCGTCAACCACATGTACGTGTATTCCATCCAGTAACTGACGATGTTCCCACTGAAACTGGAAAGCAGCACTCATTATCACAAACACCAAAACAACCTTGTCCACTTAACCACTTGGCCATGAGACCCACCTGATTATACAACAGTTAACATTTTCTGACATGTCACCATCTGTAGTCAACAGAGACTTAGTATTACGGTACAATGGAGATCTGCAAACAGGAATTTCAGAAGAGTAATAACTTCCTAAATAAGTATCATTATTATATCCCGTACAGAAAGAATCATTCTTTGCACTATTATTATTGCTTCGATAAAGAAAGGAAGACGAGATTTGCAGTGTAAAATGATTTCATTCTATTTCACAGGTTCTCATCAGCTGCAGACTACCTGAAATTACAACGGTTATGTAAATGACAATAACATACTTTAATGTTTGAGTAGTAGTAGTAGAGAAGAGATAAAATTGACGCATTCAAAAATGAAAGCACTACAATTTTTAGTTTAAGTTATCATCATCAATTTATACGCTTTTGAAGTTGTAAAGAGGTGGGAGGGGTAAGACAGAAAACAGAAAAAATTGATTAACAGAAACAGTGTTAACTTGTAGGTTCACATAGCAATTCAAAAACAAAAGCGGTTACAGTTTATGAGATTAAGATTTGTTCAGTGAGTTGAGATCACTGAATTAGATGACTAATTATTGTAATCAAAATCAAAATTCAGTTACCAAGGGAGTGAGAGGTTAATCACACTCTCTTTCTGTATGCAAGCATAAGTCTGGTTTAAATCGTTTGATTGCGATCGCTTCGGCAAATCGTACTACGATTTCTTTATCGAAATTCATCAAGGGAACCAATTTCATGAAATATTATTGTTTCCTTTAATTCCTAGGGGAATATAGGGCTTCAACCACACGTCTCCATTGCGTTAGGTTCTCCACCAACGTTTTCACTTGGCTCCACGTCTGCACACATGCCTTCATCTCCTCTTCGCATCTCCTCCTCTATGTCACCCCACCCTCGAACTGACGACCAACTCGCCACTTCCCATTCAGGTTCCACTCGAGTGATGTCACTCATTTGATGGTTTGTTTTCTCAGAGTATGGCCAAGCCAATCCACCTCCATTTCTTCATGCATATTTTTTGCAAAATTGGTTCCTGCTGAGTTGGTTCGTTCATTGCCAGAGATCCCTAACTACTGATGATCTTTTCTGGCCATCTGCCTGATCTTGAGTATTGAGCGAAGACGACTGTTGATGAAGGTGTGTAGTTTGTTCGAAGTTCCCTTCGTGACGCGCCAAGTCTCTGATCCATCCGTATAGTATCACTGACTTCACATTGGAGTTGAAAATCCGGATCTTATTTTCATGCTGAGTGCTGTTTACCTCTACACAAACTTGAGAGAAATGAAATCTGGCCTTGCTGTTCCGATCCGCGCTTTGATATCTTCATTATCCTCGTCGCCCTGTAGTTGAAACGATGCTTCCCAGGTAGGTAGGTAGTTAGATAGATAGTTAAAGGAGCTTGCTTCTTTCAGATTTCTCCCATTTATGCTGGCTGATTATTATCTGTTGTTGTTATTGTTGCTGTACTTTGTACTATAATAAATCAAATCCAAAATCTGATATATATTTTGTTACATGAACTCTGTTTCCAAAAGAAGAAAAAAAATGAAATCAAAATCAAAAATTGAAACAGTTTTACAAATTAATAAATAATCATTCACTGTGTCAAAACAAATCCAACAGACATTGACTGTCAAGAAGAATTAATCCTTCATCATCAGGCAGTTGCCACACATGAAAACAAATTAACACCAATATTAATAATAATAAGCATAAATATAGGTCAAGTTCAGCTTTTTTTAGGCTAATCATTTGTAAAACGAAGGCAACAACAAACTCTAGACAGGATTTTCTGTACTTTTCATTAAATCACTACCAATAATATATATAAAAGTAACACATTTAGGAGTAAAATTGAATGTGTAATGTAGGTCAAACAACAACGAAAACAACTATGCATTTTCAAGTTAAACCATGGATTGATAACAGTTAAAGAGACAGCTGTTTTATCCTAGTACCTGGGACTAATCGATAGTACACACCCACCATAGGGTTTCTAACCCAAGACCTTCCGATCACAAGTTGAGTTCGTGGTCTAACCAGCAAAATAAAACAAATGCTAACAGATCAACTCTTGAAAATTAATCTGATCCTCGCTAGTGACTGGCTGCGGGGTGAAATTGTCAGGAGTTCTAGTGAGAAATGGTGATCATTCAGGTCTATCTAGTTGGGTGAGACGATGAAGTTTCCACGGATTACATTAGTTGCTGGTTGCGGTAAAATCACGAATTCGTAGAAGTTAGAAATCATTGGACAATGATAGGAGTCCCATTAGCTGAATGGTCTACGAGGTTACCTTGTAAACAGATGGTCCTGGGTTCGAAACCAATTGGATGCGTTCTGTCTATGATTTTTCTAAACGAGGACGAAACAGCTGTCGAGTACTCACTGAATGGTTTTTAATGGCTCTCTAACACAAGTCAATCTATGGGCTAACTCGAGAAACAAATCAATTCTTGAAGGCTATCAATCTGATATGCAAGCGAAAAGCAACAAGTTGGCAGAAGAAGCATCAAAGATAGGACTTCAGGTGAACATAGAGAAGACAGAGGTGATGAAGATTCCTGGACAAGAACAACAACAACACACAAGGATCAGCATAAATGGGAGGAACCTGAAAGGAACAACCTCTTTCACCTACCTATTTGGGAAGCATCGTTTCAACTACAGGCTGACGAAACTGACGAGGATATCAAAGCAAGAATCGGAAAGCAAGACAAGCTTTCACTACTCTCAAGTCTGTGTGGAGGTCAACAACACTCAGCATCAAAAATAAGATCCGGATTTCCAACTCCAATGTGAAGTCAGTCAGTGCTACTATACGGATCAGAGACTTGCACTGCGCGTCATGAAGAGCATCTCAAACAAACTACAGACCTTCATTGACAGTTTTCTTCGCTCAATACTACTCATAATCAGATGGCCAGAAAAGATCAACAACAGGGATCTCTGGGAGTAAACTAACCGGAAACCGACTGTGCAGCAAATAAGCAGGAAGAAATGGAGGTGGATTGGCTATACTCTGAGCAATGAAACCATCAAGTGACATCACTAGACAAGCCATTGCTCGAGTGGAACCCAAAAAGGAAGCGGCGAGTTGGTCGTCAGTGTGAGGTTGACTAGGAGGAGGTCATGTGAATAGGAGATGAAAGCATGTGGGCAGACTTGGAGCCAAGTGAAGATTCTCGCAGAGAACCGAACGCAATGGAGACGCACGGCTGAAGCCCTATGTTCCTGTAGGAATTAAAGGAAACAATAATAAGAATAATCAATCTGAAGAATTTCGTATTTGTTTTGAAGCATTTTTCAGAAAATTAACACCATGAAAGCTGTTGTAATTAATATGTTATATTAGAAACTGGGTGTTCTAGCTTAATTAGTCAATTGCTGTAATTGACACCCTACTGGTTTTTAATCCCCAAAGTGAAACCGCATCGGGGTGGATGATTGTTGTCTGTTATTATTTTAGTGATGTGAGAGGAATGAATAATTCCACCTCAATTTATGTTATTTTTTTTTCATATTTTACCCATACAAGAATTTTATGTGTTAGCATTCACTTAAGCTCTACAGACAAAAAACAAATACCAGATTTTTCCTGTTTTCCCAGATTATGTATTTTTGAAAAATTCTAAACATGTTCAAAAAAGAAACCACTGAAACATAACTGATGTTAATCCCACCTTGTGAGGATAAACTGACATGCTAACAAATTATAACAGCTTTATTCTGATCAATGTTTGTATAATGTACAGAATTTTCGGTGGAGTTTGTTATTAGTATTATTATTGTTCCCTTGGGTTCCTAGTGGAACATAGGGCTTCAACTACACGTCTCCAATTGCTCCTGTCTTCTGTTGTACTTTTCACTTGCATCCAAGTTAATCCATACTGTTTCAACTCCTCTTCATACGATCTCCTCAATGTCACCATTCGACGTCCCACTCGCCGCTTCCCTTTCGGGTTCCACTCGAGCTATGGCCTGACGCGCGATGTCATCCAGCGACCTCCTCAGCTCAGCGAGTGTCCAATCCATCTCCACTTTCTCCTGCATATTTGTTGGGCGATTGGTTTTTGTTTTGTTTGTTCCCATAGTTTCTTGTTTGTGATTGTTTCCGGCGATCTGATCTTCAGTACAGAGCGAAGACAGTCCGTCGTTGATAAGGGTCTGCAACAGGCTATTAGAAATATTCTTTGTGACACACTGACCAAGTTTCTGATCCGTATAGAAGAACTGACTTGATGTTTGTATTGAAAATCCGAATTTTGTTGTTGATGCTGAGTTGAGTGACCAAGATTTCCAGATTGGTTTCAGGTTGATGAATGTGTTTCTCGCCTTCCCGATTCTCGCCCGATTTGACATCCTCGTCCGTTTCTCCTCTAGTTGAGACAATGCTCCCTAGAAAAGTGAAGTGAGTGAAGTAACCTCTTTCAAATCCCTCCCGTTGATGGTGATTGGCACTGGATGTTTCTGCTGTTGTTGTTGTTGTTGGTTGGTTATTTTCATAACCTCCGTCTTGTCTCTGTTCACCTGGAGTCCTGTCTTTGCTGCTTCTTCCACCAGTTTGTCGGTTTTCGCTTGTAAGTCTTCGATTTTGTGTGACATCAAACATAAATCATCTGCGAAATCCAGGTCTTCTAGGTTCTTCACATCGGTCCAGGATATCCCTGTCTTCTCGTTTTCCACTGTCTGACGCATAATCCAGTCCACCACAATTAGGAATATCATTGGTGATAATAAGCACCCTTGTCTGACTCCTGTGTTTACTCCAATCGTCTCACTGAGTTTTCCGTTGTGGATGACTTGACATGTGCCATTGTCGTACAGTTGTTGAATAAGGTTGATGAATATTTGGGGTACACCGTAATACTCGAGTAGTTTCCATATTTCTTCTCGGTCAACGCTGTCGAAGGCCTTCTCAAAGTCTATAAATTTGAGGTAGAGGTTTGATTGCCATTCCATGCTTTGTTCGATGATGATGCGTAGAGTTGCAATTTGGTCAGAACATGATTTGCCTTTCCTGAATCCAGCTGGCTCTGGTCGGAGTTCTGTATCCAGTACGTACTTTATTCCTTCCAGGATGATGCGAGTCAGGATTTTACTTGGCGTCGAAAAAAGCATGATTCCTCGCCAGTTCTTGCAGAGTCCTAGGTCGCCCTTCTTTGGTAGTTTCACGAGGTAACCTTTCCTCCAGTCAGTAGGCACCTTTCCCTCCTTCCAGATCTTTTGCAATAATGGAGTCAGCATATCTGCTGTCGTCTCTGGGTCCGCTTTCAGTGCTTCCGGGGGCATTCCATCTGGTCCAGCTGCTTTTCCAGCTTTCAGAAGCTTGATTGCATTCATGACTTCAGTTTTCGTTGGAGGATTGGTGTCAACTTGCAGTTGTGTACGTGCTGTTGTTGGTATTACTGGACGGGTTGTAGGTGGTGGTCGGCTCAAGAGTCCTTTGAAGTGGTCCGCCCATTGTTTAATCTGTCTTTCTTCTTTGGTAATTGGGTTCCCTTGGCTGTCTTTTATAGGTTTCACTTGTGTTGATCTCTTCCCGGATAGAGACTTGGTTATCTGATATAGTGTCCTCAGGTCCCTTTGGCCTGCTGCCTTCTCAGCTTCAGTAGCCAGGTTGTCGTAGAATTGTCTTTTGTTCTTCCTGGCACTCTTCTTCACTTCTTTGTCCAGTGCTGTGTAAGTTGAGCTCGGCGTCTTTTTCTTTTGTCCGTCATTGCATTGAATCATTTTTTCTTTCACCATTCTCCTCTCCTCTATTAGTTTCCAAGTGTCTGTTGAGAGCCATTCCTTGTCTTGTTTCTTCTTTCTTCCTAAAACTGTTGAACACGTTTCGTTGAAAATTACCTTCAGAGAGTTCCAATGGTCTTCCACGGATGATTCCTCAGTGATGCCACGTAGTGTTTCCTGCTTTACTCTGACAGTTGCAGTGAAAATATCCTCTGTGATTGTGTCCTTCAGTTTATGCGTGTTGAACTTGCATTGTGGCCTATCCCCAGGTATCCTGGAGGCTTTCAGCTTCACCTTGAAAGTCCCTTGTACTAGATGGTGGTCTGAACCCACATCTGCTCCTCTCCTCGATCTTGTGTCCAGTAGGCTCCGTCTCCACTTCCTTGAGATTGAAATGAAGTCTATCTGGTTTTCGGTGTGTCCATCTGGTGAAATCCATGTTGCCTTGTGTATATCCCTGTGTTTGAACACACTGCCACCAATCACCAAATCGTTGAAGACGCAGAAGTCTCAGAAGAGTTCACCATTTTCGTTCATTTCACCGAGGGCCTCGCGACCCATAGTGAGCTCTCTTCCTGTATTGTCTCCTCCCAGTTTCGCATTCATGTCGCCCATCAGGATTTTGATATCGCTCTTTGGGACGTTGTCCATTACTGTTTGCAGTTGGCTGTAGAAATCCTATTTCTTCTCATGTTCTGAGACGTTTGTAGGTGCGTAGCATTGAATGATTGTAACCTTTTTTTCCTTTTGAGTTGAACCTGGCTGTCATTATCCTGGAGGAGATTGGTTTCCACTGCATGAGAGCTTTAGCCGCTGTTGGTGACATCATGATGGCTACTCCCTCGGTGTGCTCGTGATTGTCCTCTGGGTGACCGGAGTAGATTATTGTCTCCCCAGTTGGTAGTTGGCACCTTCCACATCGGTTCCATCTGTTCTCATAGATTCCCAACACTTCCATTTTATATATCCTCATTTCTGCGGCTACCTGAGCAGCCTTTCCAGTTTCGTACATTGTACGAATATTCCACGTCCCCATCCTTATTTTTGCTTTCATCAAAAGAAAGCACATCGGCTGACTGGCTTCCCGAAGGCTTTCACCAGCCTGCGTCATTTCACTACCCCGATTCCAGCGAGAAATAAGGTCATTGTTTGTATTTTTAGAATTTTTAATATGTTTGTGCGTTGAAGTTTTCGTAGCAATTTGGTTAAGTTTTGGGGGTGGAGTTGCTAGCACCACGCCCCAACCCTGCTTCTTTATCCGGGCTTGGGACCGGCTAGAATACTAGTGACCTAGTAATCTAGGCGAATGAAGTGACCTCTTTCAAATCCCTCCCGTTGATGGTGATTTCGGTGGAGTTTATTGCATGATATTTACCCTTCATCCAAGGATTTCAAGCGACAGATTAATTGACAGTAGATCGTGTCAGACAGCTCTATCTGAGCTGAAGAGCAAACGAATCCACTATAGTATCTATTCTTTCTGTCCTTCGAGGAGTACATGACATTTTGTGAATGTCAATTATAGAAAGTTCAGATGTAAATTTTGTGGACCATAGACATCACTCAGGAACGATCATCTCATGTATTAGGATAAGCCGCCATCGAAGATAACGTTGTTTCATGCGTTTAGTTGGAACTTCCGAATCAGTGGCTTGTAAATATTTTAAATACTCACCAGAGCAAACAGTACTAATAGAGGTCACATTGTACTAAGCATAAACAAAGTGAATAAGAGAAACTATATACAATATATTGGTGGAGATTTTTCGGTAGCTCAAGTTTTAAGAGGTCCGCTCATGCATACATTTACTTTTTCGACTGTTTGATACATTTTTACGAGTTGATCACGGATTGATATCAGTTAGAGAACCATTGAAAACCAGGGAGTACTGGAGACCTGCTGTTTCATCCTAGTTTGGGAATCATCGGCAGTACGCATCCACTGCGATTCGAACCCAGGACCTTCCGGTAACAAGGCAAGCTCATATACCATTCAGCCACTGAGACACGATTCAATGGCCAGTCCATGAATTCTAACTTCTACCAATTCGTGATTTAGCGTGACCCCAACCATTGTCGTTGGTGGGACATCCATCCACACACGTGGCATCTAATTAGACCTCACTGGTCACGACTTCTCACTAGAACTGACTCCAGGAAACTCCATCCTGTAGCATGTCACTAGCGAACATCAGATTAATTTTCTATAGTTTGGTTTGTAAGGGTTTGTTATGTTTTTGTTTGATATATGGATATTTCATTTAGTTTTAAGGTTGATTTTGTCACGAGTTAGCTTCATTTACCGAGTCACTGAATACCAAGGAGAAATGGATAGCTACTTCATCCTGTTTTCAGCTTCTTCAGCTGTAAGGAAGGACGAGTTATCTCACGAATTATCAAACTTTAGAAGCTCGGGTTTCTTTATTCCCTGTCAATTCGCTGTATATTCACGGTTCTACCGAATGTACATTCCGGATTTAGAAGGGAAAGTCGCAATCGATGGGTTTTCTTAGTCGGGTGTCAGAACAGACACGCACCGATAAAAATGATTGATATCGGTGGTGTGTGGCATAGTTACGGATGTCAGAATTCACTGACGGCTAGATTTTCATTTAGTACCTGAATGTTAGAAGCGTTTCTGTTGCACAATTAAAAAAAGTAATTTAATGGCATGCACGTAGGTGAATTTTAGTGGAAAGCATTCCATAGTTTAACCCCTTTCAGATGAAATATATATTTGTCTCTTTTATTGTATATTCCGTTTATCACTGTGATACTAAGTAATCGATTTGCTTTGTGTTAGTAAAATGAATAAATCTCAATACAGAAACTATACGATTGGAATTCGGTATTATCCTCGTCATTAAGAAAATATAACCATCAAAGGGAAACATCCACTTGTATAAACCTATCTTAGGTTTATATATATATGTCTATATTCCTTGAAGGGAATTATTAAATGTAACTAAATGAAAGTGCTACTATATGGATCAGAGACGTGGTGCTTCCCGAAAGGAACTTCGAACAAACTACAGACATTCATCAATAGCTGTCTTCTCTCAATACTTCGCTCAAGATCAGATGGTTGGCCAGAAAAGATCAGCAACAGGGAGGGATCTCTGGCAATCAGCGAACCAACCAACCAGGGACCAATTGTGCGGCAAATATGCAGGAAGAAATGAAGGTGGATTGATTGGCCATACTCTGTGAAAACAAACCATCAAATGAGTGACATCACACTCCAGGTCATCGCTGTCGAGTGGAACCCGAATGGGAAGTGGCGAGTTGGTTGGTGGTCAGTACGAGGGTGAGGTGACATGGGGGAGGTAATGTGAAGAGTAGATGAAAGCATATAGGCAAACGTGGAGCCAGGTGAAAACGTTGGTGGAGAACCGAACGCAATGGAGACGTGTGACTTAAGCTCTATGTTCCTCTAGGAACTAAAGGAGACAATAATATAGTATATTATAATAACTAAATCAAAGGTGTGCTAAGCACTGCAAAACTTTCCCCTGCCTACCACGTAAAGTGGACGAGTAAATATTGCATTGAGAGATAATTGCAAGTTTATCTTTTTCACTCTTGATGGGATTAAAACAAGTTCTTGGGAAGTATGAAATAATCACTGGAGACTTAGATCTTATCTCCTATCGATCATAATGAAAATTTATCAGTAAAGTTCACTTTGAGTCGTCAGAGTATGCTGCGTTAATTTTAGCCACATTGATTGATGACTGAGAGTGTCTTCAAAGTGTCTATGTGACGTCTTTCGTCTAATTCATGAAATACAGAAGAATACTCAAGCAGATTTAGGTTAAACTGAGTGTCAGCTCTATTACTCTGCTGATTTGAAATTTTTAATCCCACAAACATTGTTTATTTATTTATTTTATAGAGCTATCGGTGTACGTGATAAATTAACTACATTCTATAAATCACCGAATGCAACTTCATCGCAGTCGTATTCAGCTGATTTTGCTATTTCAAAGCATCGAGTATTCCTGAATAAAGTGTTTCGTTCAGGTAGGCCGACAAGAGAACAAGTTGAGGAATGGGCACGTTCATTTGAAGCTGTACTAAGAGATAAACGTAAGCTTACTAATCAAAGTTTCATTGACAAATTAAAATTTACTATTTGTTGAAGTTATTACCTTCATTTTCCATTAGTTAGTTGGTTTATTGGACCGGAAAGCTCATTCCATGTCGACTCAATCTCTCCTAGTACGGTAAATCAATGATGTTCTAAGCTTAACATGGTGTAATTTAATTATTTTTAATTAGCAGGAGGTGACAGCTCATGGAAAATTTGGGAACCACCGTGAAACAATTGTGACAAACAGATTGAAATGAAGATCTGCTGTTGAAGCCCTGTTTTTTTAATCCTTCACGTTCCCAGTGGAACATAGGGCAAGCTAGATGCTTGAAGTTTCTGTTGCAGTGTTTATTTTTACAGGATGGGGTTGCTAGCCTCATGCTCAACCTTTTCCTCTTTACCAGCTTTATTTCTGGCTTAGCGAGGTAAAGGACTGCGTCAGCCGGGGATCGAACCCCGGACCATGTGCATGGTTGGTGAGCGTCTTAACCGCTATGCCACCGTTGCATTCGCACAGTGATACACCTACTGACTGGGTAATGGTTTTCAGGAGCGAGATCGACATACAGAATCATCTTGTGGCGCAACCACTAGAGAGCCCTCTCCCTCGGTGGATCCTGTATTTCACTCGAAACCAAGAAAATAACAGTGATAAGCAATAGGATCGTAGAGACCTATTTTCATGGGGACCTGTCAGATGGATTTACCTCCATCCAGAGTTAGCATGGGTAGTCTAGGGGTAGAGTGCCCTTGAGACACTCCGAGATCCAAGGTTTAATTCCTGGGCGACGTACTCCTAAACAGCTTGGCTAGTAGTAAGTCTTGTAAAGAGGGAAGGTTAGGCATGGGGCTTGCAACCTCACCCCATAAAAGTAACACCACGTATGCTAAAACTTCAGAGTTCAATCTTGGAACCCTTTGTTCCACTCGGAAAGCAGAATTTTGAAAAAAAATGTACAAGTGAACTGTGGTGTTCAGTGATATTCAATGCATTTATTATCCGGTCGTTATAGAAAATGCTAAAAGCAACATCTCCTTTTAATATTAGCAGTGCTGTTTATTCACATAGATAAACCTCTGTGAGTGTGATCACTCTCATGTGTCCAGTTTTCACAGGCCCTCAGTGAATTTTTATCATTCAAGTTCGCATTTTCGTCAGCTAACCAAGGAAACGCTCCCTCGGAGTGCCATTAGATGATTTGATGCAATCAGCGCACTCAGTCGTGAGGTTGTAGTTACACCTTGCTAATAAGAGCCAATAAACAAGAAACCTAAGTTTATAACTTTCTTCTGATTTCTTCTAATCATTTAATACTATTAATTATACATAAACACAAATGCATACATTATTTCAATTTCAACAAAGGATTGATGTCATTTAGGCAACTAGCAGAAAACACGGTGTTCTAGACGGCGTTTCTCTTTTTTTGATTGAACACTAGTCAGTAACTAATGTAATGTGTCTATTCCTCTATTTGGTGAAGAGTGAATTCTGTTGTCAGTCAAGTTTGTAATGTGACAGCCATTCTAGGTGGCCTGCCATCATCGTGCATTACGAATTGTTGCTATAAGGTGGCTGGAGGCAATCGGCAGGAAGCCTTCAACCTAAGTTTCATGCTAGTTGGCACTCAACAGTCAGCAAGGCGTATCTGCAATCCTGAAGGAACTCATGTCCCTTCTGAAATTCGAACCCGCGTCACCCGGTGAGTGCTACAGTCAGAGACGTTACCATTGAGCTATCTAACCGTCAAATATCGACAATTCAAAGCGCATCGTGGTGACGAGTCACCTGGAATGGTGGCCACAATGCAAACTTAACTAATAGAATTCAGCCTGTATCAAAGACACGACTAGACACACACACACATTGCACTAGTTACTGACCAGTATCCAATCAAAAATATCCACTACAGTCCTACCGATTGTCTCCAGCTCTTCTTCTTAGTCTGGTTCTTATCGACAGTACTCATCCACCGGGGTTAGAACCCGGAACCTTTTGGTAACAAGGCAAGCTCGTAGACCATTCAGACACTGTGACTGCATTCATTGGTCCATGAATTCTAACTTTCACCAATACATTATTCCCAAAAACTTCATAATTTGTTCTCAATTATTCTAGTTACTAGTCAGTGTAGATTAACAAAAGTAAAAAGTCGACATTTTCTTCCACGTGAACTGTAATCTTCGTCACCGCAAGTTATCCACTGAAGCCGAACTCGGGAGGAACAAACGAGGGAAAATCATGTGGGCTTTAGGCCAGGTAGAGGGTGCATAGATCATATCTTCACCCTCCGACAGATCCTAGAATATAGACACACTTTTAGGCGTCCAATAATTGCCATATTTCTTGACTTGAAGGCGGCCTTCGACTCCGTGGATCGAGAGGTACTATGGCAATGTTTGACTGTGAATGGAGTGCCAAGAAAGTAAATTGCACTAATCGAGGCACTCTACTCAAACTCACGTAGCCGTGTAAGGGCTTATGGGGAATTGTCATCTGAATTGATAACGACCAGTGGTGTCCATCAAGGATGTCCACTTTCCCCATTCCTGTTTAACTTCATCATAGATATTCTAATGGAAGTATCCTTAACTGAACTTAACGACTTAGGAATCGACTTGTTACCAGGGGATAGTCTTATGGACTTAGAATATGCAGATGACATAGTCCTGTTAGGGGAGGATGCTGACAAAATGCAGAGTCTTCTGAACACCTTGAGCAGCAATCTTCGTATGTTTGGCATGCGATTCGCCCCTGTAAAATGTAAGATGCTGCTACAGGACTGGACTACGTCAACTCCTAGCTTAGTGATAGGGAGTGAAGTGATAGAACATGTTGACCACTTCACCTATTTGGGAAGTTGTATCAGCACCAACGGATTGATTGGTGACAAAATCTCGGCACGGATCCAAAAAGTCCGGGCTGCTTTCGCTAACTTACACCATCTCTGGCGTAGGCATGACATCCGACTCTCAACCAAGGGACGTGTGTACTGCTCAGCAGTTCGCTCCATCCTTCTCTATGGCGGTGAGACGTGGCCACTGGGAGCGGAAGACATGAAGAGATTGTCTGTTTTTACCACAGATGTTTACGATCTCTTTCTCACGTTAGGTGGTATAATAAGGTAAGTAATGTCGACTTTAGGTTAGGCCTAGAATGTTGGGCAAAGAGGGAAAATCAATCGAAGAGGCTATCAAGTTACATAGATTGAGATGGCTAGGTCACGTGCTGCGCATGCATAACCATCGCTTCCCCCTCCCGACGGGCATTACTAGCTTATATTGGTGCAGGTTGGAAAAAAGTAAGTGGTGCCAAGCCAAGCAAAAACATGGCATCAATCAATCCATGAAATCGTTGACAGTTAAACTGAGTCAGGTAGGGAGGGGGATGCAGACTTCCGGGTTGGGGCCTGCCCTCAGAACTCTAAGAATCAATGGCTCGAGACAATAGGTGACATGGCTCAAAATCGTTGTCAATGGCTTACGCAGATGTATTCAGTCTCTTGTGTAATCTTTCATATTCCTTTCTATCATCACTCATTCTGTTTCACTCTTATACCTGTCAAAACTCTATTGATTCTCTTCACTCATTTTCTTGTCTACCTTTGTGTGTTCTTTGGAACATGGCAACTCGAACAGCTGCACTTCGTTGCCAAGTTCTATCTTGAATCCAGCCAGCCAGCCACTGAAGCTGGTTGATTAACTCATACGATATTCCGATAGAGATCAGAATAACATTATTTATTCTGGACATGCCTGGTAAATTTATTACTTGTGACTCGATTTAACTACCGCTTGAATTTAGAAACTATATCGCCACATATTTACCTACCTATAATTTATCCAGGGATAATTAGACAAGATGTACAACAGTAAATGTGTGGGTGGAATAGTTTACAGAAAGATACACTGTCTCATGACTGTCTAATTTAATTGTACACGTATTTCCAATAACAAATTTAAAAGAATATTATCAGGATTGTTAGAATGTAACAAATATCACCTTGAAATTGTCTATTCCAACTGGTTTCATCCAGTGCACAAACAAGGAACCAGTGGATGGAAAGTGGAACAAATGTTCCTACGTGTCACTCAAAGCTCTAATATCACGTCCACATTCATATTATTGTTTTATGGAAACATTGTTACCTTGTTATTTGGAGATTTATATAATAAAAGAAAAGGCGTTTAGCGAAGTGTTATTCTTTTCAGCTATATCATTCTCAAGCTGTACAATCGCTTGCATGTGCATTATTAAATTGTCTCATCAACAAAACGAATATTTATAAGGATGTGTCATTATTATTGTTATTGTTCCCTTTAATTCTTAGAGGAACATGGAGCTTCAGCCACACGTCTCCATTCCGTTCGGTTCTCCGCCAACGTTTTTACCTGACACCATGTCTGCACACATGCTTTCATCTCCTCTTCACACCACCTCCTCCATGTCACCCCACCCTCGAACTGACCACAAACTCGCCACTTCCCATTCGGGTTCCACTCGAGCGGTGACCTGGAGTGTGATGTCACTCATTTGATGGTTTATCTTCTCAGAGTATGGTGAATCCACCTCCATTTCTCCCCGTATATTTGTTGCACAGTCGGTTCCTGATGGGTTGGTTCGCTCATCGCCAGAGATCCTTCCCTATTGCTGATCTTTTCCGACCGGCCATCTGATTTTGAGTAGTATTGAGCGAAGACAGCTGGTAATGAAGGTGTGTAGTTTGTTTGAGGTGCTCTTCGTGACGCGGCGTGGCGCCAAGTCTCTGATCCATAAAGTAGCACTGACTTCACACTGGAGTTGGAAATCCGGATCTTATTTTTGATGCTGAGTGCTGTTTACCTCTACACAGACTTGAGAGAAATGAAAGGTTGCCTTGCTTTACTGATCCTCGCTTTGATATCTTCGTCAGTTCTGTCCGCCTGTAGTTGAAAAGATGCTTTCCAGGTAGGTAAAGGTTGTGTCATTATAACTGTAATGTAGAAAGAGTTAATCGGGTTGAAACTAAAATAAAATTAAAAAAACATTTTGAATGACGTAATGTAATTGATGGGGTTGAGTAGACCTCAACAAAAATTGGACAACAGTCAAGTTAATAACAGTGGTAATAAGGGGTAGAGATTTAAAAGGGGATTTGAGAGAAAATAATACAGTTAAGAAACAAAACCAAAAATTACCTATTTGTTATTAAGATATATCAGGTCCATTGTAGGCTTAATGACTGAACAAACTTATTTTACAAGGAGAATTCTGCTTCTGCAGTTTGAGGAGGTTGGATTCATACTCGTTTAGCGCGATCCCACGTATTGTATAGATTTAAGTGAAATTCCTTTGTGGGTTAGCCTGATGTCCAGGTTCAATCATGTGTTCAAGAATAGAGCTGTGGCGGGGGATCTGTTTTCTCCTTTACAAAGCCATCAGGGTAAGTACTCAGTCATACGTTTGGATAGTAAACGCCGAGTACAGCCGACATACTTAGCTCCATAGATTTAGGTGAACTGAATGGTTTGTTTTGTCGAGAAAGTTATTTGACGTTCAGCCGCGGATAAGGTTTTCTTCAGGGAACTGGACTGGCAGTTTATCAGTATTTCTATCGTTAAGTCTCCAGTGAATTTTTGATTCAAATAAAGAAGTTTTTCGGGAGCAGAAAGTGTGAGCTAATTAAGCGGTTTAGGTTTCATTGAATTCATGATGAAGCGTTCTGGGTAGCGATTTTCGAGGAGGATTCTTATCAGAGTGTTTGGTTCCTCTTCCATAGTGTGAGAGCTGTAAATTCTGAGGATTATGTGGCTCAGTTAACGGATCAGGTTTCGTTTTGTATTTAGAGGCACACAACTACGAGATTTAGTCAGTTTTCCGTTTCATGTCATCTTTCTGTAACCGGATCTTTTAAGCGTTACATTTATACAGTAATTTGTAGGCTTTATAGAATGAATTATATTTGTTATCATAGAGAAAAACAAAGAGTGCATTCTAGTGTACTTTTCCATCCTCATAGAAAGTTGCATCTGTTGTATCTGCTAAGTTAATGTTCGACGAGGTATCTTCTATAGTACAAATGACTATGTCTTGCTTTCATTCGACAGGGCCACATTTGATGGAGACGAGATATTGCATAACTTATTAAGTGTCAGTTTTATTTCACAGTTCTTTGGAAGCGAGTGTAGTTGAGGAAACCAATGTCTAATTATTATAGAGATTACAAAATGTAGACCCAGTGAAACTAAGCACATAATTCATTTTCATCGGCTGTTTTGAAGAAAACATTTGTTACGACTGCTTGTTCGCTTCCTTGCTCTCTTCTTGACTTCATGGGAAAACAGGATAACAAACAAAGTTCAACAATAGCAATCCCTGGGCTACGAAAGCACCAGTGACATTGAGGTGACTAATCAGGAAAACCAGTGGTTTTTACACAAAAATAAAGTTTATTTACAAGAGAAATATACAGAATAATGATAAAACTCATTCAACAGGATATTTTCCCCTGACACAACTTAAAAGTTTCCCCCCAGGTGCAGTGAGGAGCATAGGTTTTCAAGTCAAAGCAGTTTCTAAACATGAATTCATTGAAGTGACTGAAGATGAGTTCCTGTTGTGATTCGTTCATCGCTCTTATCCTGTTTTTAAGTCTTCCCCAGAGGCCCTCTATCGAATAAGTATGGGTTCTAGTGAGGATGTCAACTAAATCATCACAGGGATCCACTGGATGATGAATAAAACCCAAATCGAATAGCTGATCGTATTCCGCCCATTCGTCTGTATGAATGGTAATGCTAGGAATGAATCATCTTTGTATAGTGAGAAGAAAAGTATTAGAACTACGATTGGGAATCGCCTCCACAATTCCTTCCTGGCCCTAAATATCATTTCCCCAGGAGCCGCGTGATGGTATTCATCTTCCATGATGTTATATCTTTACACATTACCATTACACACCATGTAGTAACGAATTCTCCGTTTGTAGAGACGTTGATCTCAGTCCAGTGGCTAATGACAGATAACAAGAATATTTGTCAACGACAGCTTCTATTTATCAAAGAAAGTTCCTAGAAAAGAATGAGCTAAGTGCGTAGCTTACCAAATGATGGAGAAGATTTGTAGCTCAGGTGGATGGCTTTGATGTGGTTGTGTTCTCTGAGCTGGATAGTTAATTTGCTAAGCTTTCAAAGCCCTACTAGGTGACATCTTCAGCGCATACTTCAATTTGAAGTGAGCTTTTAGATTTCTCCACGAGTTTATTAATCATCTCTCCTGGCGATCTTGGACGTGATTGGTTGTTTTTGTCTGTTTTCACACCTTCTAGGTTACTTGTATTGTCACTCATTGTTTCTTCGGCTTGAACTTTGACCCTTTGTGTGTGAGGTTTCTTTCTTATCGGTTGATAAATTTTGTCTATGTCGATGTGTCTATTGATTGATAATTCACTGGAATGCCAAGCTTCTAAAGATTCTCTAGCATTCTTGTTGTTTCCTCTGTCTAATATTTGAACGTTGTCCTAGTCGAATTGATGTCCTTGGTTGTCTGTATGTAGTGATATTAGGGAGTGGATGTCATGTCATTTGACGGCTAGCTTATGTTCATGGATACGAAGACGAAAGGGACGTCCACTTTGGCCAATGTAGTGTTTTTCGCAATTGTTACAATTTATCTTGTAGATGATGTTGATTTTATCTTCTTTCGTTGTTGAGTCTTTTGGTTTACGTAGAATTGAGTAAGTGATTTTGCTGGTTTGGGTTCAGCGTAAATTACTAAAGGTTTGACGAGTCTTTCAGTGATTTCTGATATATCCTTTATATATGGCAGGGCAACTTTCTTTGTAGTTTCCTTGAGGGCTTTTGGTCTGATAGGTTGGCTTACCATTTTGAACACTAATTCATTTCCTATACTGTGTACACCTCAATACATGTCCATCAGTTATTTCTGAAGACTGCCGGATGTACACAGAAGCACCACAAAAACACTTACAGCTACATGGTAAGAACTCATTATCTAAACTGTCCTTAAAAACTAGATCCGGATGGCGATCCACATAGTGGAATGTACGTTTCCTTAAAGTGTTAAAGTGCGGCTGTTAAGCTTGACTAAAGATTATTGATGAAATAGGTCGCTAGTATAATGTCATTTACAGCATATCGTCATTTTAATTGTAATACTTTGTTTCTCGAAAAGATTATGTTTATTATGTGATGTGCCATTATACAACTGGCTGGAAGATTACTTTATCTTTTCATATTCTCTTTAATCCTTTGTGTCATTGTTTCTGTTGATGACGATGTGTAGTGTTATTAAGTAAAGTTTGGAAACCTTCTGCACTCAGCATAAGCAACAAGATTCTCATTTTCAACACCAATGTCGAGTCCTTCTATAAGGGTCAAGAACTTCGCTTGTCACGAAAAGGATTTCCAACAGGTTGCAGATTTTCATCAACAGCTGCCTCCGCTCCCTGCCGAATATCAAATTGCTGGACTGAGAGAATAAGCAACAAGAAACTATTGCAACAAACCAACAGGGGACAGCCAATCGCTCAACAAATATGTAGGAGAAAAAATAGAGATGGATTGATGGCGCATACATTGAGGAGGCTGTCGAATGACATCTCACGCCAGGCCCTCAAGTGGAATGCAAATGGGAAGCGATGAGTAGGTGGTCCTATGGTGACATGGAGGAGATCGTGTAATTTTGGTCAATTGCGGACCCAGCCGAAGAGGACGTCAGAAAACAGAACAAAGTGGAGATGTTCAAGTGTTGGATGGTGGGGATTTGATTGGTTGGTTAGAGGATTCCATCATTAGCTGAGATTGGTTAGAGAACCACTAGAAAACCTGGGAGTACTGGACAGCTGTTTCGTCCTAGTTAGGGTTTCTTCATCAGTACGCACCCACCGGGATTCGAACCCAGGACCTTCTGGTTACAAGCAGGCAACCTCGTGTACCATTAAGCCACTGGGACGCAATCTACTGGCCCATCAATTCTAACTTCTGCGATTGGATCGGGCCCCAGTGGTTTAATGGTCCACGAGGTCGCCTTCTTGTAACCAGAAGGTCCTGTGTTCAAACCCTGTCAGTGGTTGTGTACTGTCAAAGAGTCCCAAACTAGGACTAGTCCCAAACCGCTGTCCAGCACTCCCAGGTTTTCTAGTGGTTCTCTAACCAATGTCAGCTCATGATGAAATCCTGTAAAGTGGAGATGTGTTGTTGAAGCCCTATTTTCCACTCGGAATGCAAAGGAATGTTAATAAATAATAATAATACACTTTTGAATTGGTAATGTCTGCTGCAATTTACGAACGTCAAAACTTGTTGCAACAGAAAGTAAATAGAAAACCATTTATCGAAATTACCATCGCAAACTGACAAAAACTGGAGTTCATGGGTCACTGGATTCCGTCCCCGTGGTTGAATGGGTAATGAGCTTGCCTTGTAACCATAAAACCCCAGGTTCAATCCTCTGTAGAGTCACGGATGTGTATTACTGATGATTCACAAATGAAGACGAAACACCTAATGAGGAATACCTGGTTTTTAGTGTTTCTGTAACTGATATCAATCCGGGTTCAAACCTGAAACGAAATGTGTTCAACACCAAGTATGCGAAATTCAAATTTTGCAATATAAACAGTTTAAGTGGCTAAATTTGCAAATACTTAGGACATTTTTTATGGTTACTACCAACTGAAAAACTAACTACTCTCACATTCTTTTTTTCAAGATGGTGTTATGGTATTCAGAGAATTTCTCCGTACTGAATTCAGTGATGAAAATATTCGTTTTTGGCTTATTTGTGAAGATTATCGTAATAAATCTGGTTCAAAGAATATGCAACGGAAAGCTTTTAAAATATTCAATGAATATGTAGCTGTTCAAGCTGCGAGAGAAGTAAGTAGATTAAACATTCTTTTTAGAAATTTCAAATTGCTTATTACTATTATTATTATTGTTTCCTTTAATTCCTACAGGAACATAGGGCTTCACCCGTGCGTCTCCATTGCGTTCGGTTCTCTGCTAGTCTTCACCTGGCTTCAAGTCTGCCCACACGTTTTCATCCCCTCTTCACATGACTTCCTCCAAGTCACCCTTGCACTGACGACCAACTCGCCACTTCCCTTTCGGGTTCCACTCGAGCAATGACTTGTCTAGTGATGTCACTTGATGGTTTCCTCAGAGTATGGCCAATCCGACTCCATTTCTTCCTACCTACTTGTTGTACAATCGGTTCCTGGTTGATTCGCTCCCAGAGATCTCTGTTGCTGATCTTTTCTGGCCGGCCATCTGATCTTGAGTATTGATCGAAGACAACTGTTAATGAAGGTCTGTATTTTGTCTGAAATGCTCTTTATGACGCTCAGTGCAAGTCTCTGATCCGTATAGTAGCCCTGACTGACTTCACATTGGAGTTGAAAATCCGGATCTTAATTTTTATGCTGAGTGTTGTTGACCTCCACACAGGCTTGAGAGTAGTGAAAGCTTGTCTTGCTTTCCCGATTCTTGCTTTGATATCCTCGTCAGTTCCGTCTGCCTGCAGTTGAAACGATGCTTTCCAGGTAGGTAGGTGCAGGAGGTTTTTTCTTTCAGGCTCCTTCCATATATGCTGATTGTTGTCTGTTGCTGTTGTCCAGGAATCCTCATCACCTCTGTTTTCTCTATGTTCACCTGAAGTCCTATCTTTGTTGTTTCTTCTGCCAACTTGTTGCTTTTCGCTTGCATATCTTCCAGTTTGTGGGAAATCAGACATATATCATCGGCGAAGTTCAGATCCTCCAAGTTTTTGTGATTCCTAGAGGACAGTGTATATTCCAGTCGAAGTGAAGTGTATCCTCTCTGATAGATTATAAAACTATAAAACAGAAAAGAGGCACTTTCTCACTTCTACTTGTCAGTGCTGATGGCTGGTCCAATTGTCATATATAAGCAAACGCCTTGTATCACTGGTTTTCAAACGTTTTATCTTGAGGAAGCTGTTACATGACATATGACTGAGTAATCATACTTTTTATCAACTAACAAAAACCACTGAATTCTGTCGCGTTGGTGGTCCATAGGTAGAATGCTCGCCAACAAAGTCTCACTTAATCTGGAGTTTGATTCCTGACCGACTCATTCCTGAACCTCACCTATCCGGTAATAAGACCAGTTAAGTGCAAAGGTTGGGCGTGGAGCTAGCAACCCTATCCCGTAAAAAAATCACTACCGTTACTGGTACTGCATAGCGCTTTAGTTTGGAGCCCTACGCACCACTAGAAACTTTTTTTAACTCCTTTACGCTGCCAGTGTTGGCACATAGGGCTTCAAGCTAGAGACTTGAAGTTTCGGTAGAAGTAATGTTTATTTTACGGGATAGAGTTGCTAACCTCATGCCCAAAATTCCTTCTTTACCAGTATTATAACCAGCTTAGTGAGGAAAGGAGTGCGTCTGTGGCCGGGGATTGAACCTCGAACCACCTGCATGGCTGGCCAGCATTCTACCACCGTGCCCCCTTGCGCTCCACTAGAAACGTAAATGAATAAAATAATTATAATAATCGAATATTGCTGCATTCAAGACGTGTTTTCAAAGAAATCTAGATTTACTAAAATGGTTTTAAGATTTGTCACACTTGACAAAATAGGAATGACCTATTTCAGTATATTAAATTTTCATCCCTAGTGACTGTTACAGTATCTAAAAGCTACAATTTACAAAAAGGACAAAGTTTTAAACTGAGAATCATAACGAACAGTGTTGGATAGATGGAGGCAGTTGGTAGGAGGCCTTAGACCTAGGTTTTTCGCCCTCTGACACTTGCCAGCAAGACGTATCTGAGGTCTTAAAGGAATTCATGTCCCTTCTGAAATTCAAATCCTGGGCAGTCATTGCTGCAGTCACAGATGTTACTAGTGAACTCTTCGGGTCGGCGAATGTCTACCTGTGGGACTGTACTCAATACTTTCATTTGACTCTATGTAGTAACTAATGTCACGTGTCTAGTCCTTTGGTTGGTGCAGACTGAATTCTGTCAGTTAAATCCTACAGGAGGTCAATCATAAACACAAACAAGACTCAGTTTCAAATCTCAGACTGTAAATACACCTTGCTGATGAGTGCCAAGAACTACGAAACCTTATTTCAAAGATTCTTACAGGTTGCTTTCAACCATCTAACAAAAGTAAAATATTCTGACAGAAGGAACTAAGCAATACTGCTAAGATTTTTGTTTGCACTCTACTGTCCGAAAAAGAGCATTTATGTAACAGGCCAAAAGCCACACTTATTATAGCTTGATTTCACACCTTATTTTGGCACAACTATGGAATTCTCAGCATGTGATATCGGTAGCCCAAATTTTGCAGGCCAACCATTGATATCAGGTGTGCATCGGCAGGGGATCGAACCTTGGACCATGTGCATGGTCGGCGAGAGTCCCAAACACTGTACCACTGTCACACAAAATCCAACCGAAGGGATGGGATTTGAACCCACGTGGGGAAACCCTAATGGACTACCAGTTCATCGCTGTAACCGCTCGACCACCCCGTCACTTATCACACCTGTGAAGACTGAAACTGGTTCGAAGTGACTAAAACCTGTCACCCATCCTTGAGGATTTGCAACTGCAAATGCTAATGCTGATTCTTTGACATCTTCTATCGAGCTATGAAAAAAGCTTCTATTTAACCAACGTTGATAAAATACTTACCACTGAATTGTGGAGTGAAGTTCTGAGAACAGTTATCAGTCAGGAATGTGGTTATTAATTTTTTTTTAAATGAAGATTAGTGTTAGAAAACAGTCAGGTTAACACCCTGTCTAGCAGAGACTTTCATTTAACTTATACACCACTAATATCCTATCTCATATCAGATTCTCTCCCACTATCTAGATGAGAAAAACAACAAACTTCTGTGAAATTCTGTGAAATGTATATAACCAACAAAAAGACGTGCTTATCACTTGATATCACATCATTATACCTCCACAGTTGATGCTAACTCATCGTCACACCTAAAAGTGACGACTATCATTTAATCCAGATGAAAAAGATTAGACAGTCATGTGAATACTTGATATTGTCTTCTGTAAAGCTTCCATTATGTCCCTCTAGATAGCACCACTTTTCTTAATTCTTTTATGTTCCCAGTGCTGGAATATAGGGCTTTAAGCTAGAGGCTTGAGGTTTCGGTAGTAGTGGTGTTTATTTTTACAGGATGGGGTTGCTAGTCCCATGCCCGACATTCCTTCTTTTTTCCCAGCCTTTTTACTGGCTTAACGAGATAAAGGAGTGCGTCTGTTGCCAGGGGTCGACACCCGGACCACCTGCTTGGTCGGCGAACACTCTGCCGCTGTGCCACCGATGCCCACCTTCAGTCATCGCCTTAAAGTGACGTTCCTCGAATGTTGGAAGTGAACATGTGTGATCTATAAGGATAACATAAGCTCTGTAGTTAATCTAGTCAGTTCAGAGAACACTTCAATAATAAGAAACATCCACCTGAGATAGAAGTCCTCCTGTTGAATTATCGAACATTCTCAGAATATGTTCTGTTTATTACGAATTATTGTGCTAAATAACTTGATTTCTCTGGTCGATCTGTACTTGATTAGTAAAAAACTGTTATTAGCTGCATGCATATGGGCGTATTTGGTGGTAGCAAATAAAATTACACTAGTCAAGTGTTGGTTTGCAAGTACAGCTGTTTCGTCCTAGTTTGAGACTCTTCAGCATTACGCACCCAATACTGTTCGAACTCGGGACTTTCTGGTTAGAAGGCAAGCTTGTGAACCATTAGGCTACTGGGACCCGATCCAGTAGTCCGTGAATTCCAAATTCTGTCAATTCACGATATGGCGCCACATCGCCGATGACATTCTCTACTGGTCGCGCCATATGGTGAATTGGGAGAGGTTGGATTTCATTGACGTTGGATCGGGTCTCAGTGGCTAAATAGTACACAAACTCGCCTTCTTACCAGGAGGTCTTAGTTTCGAACCATAGCAGTGGATGCGTACTGCTGAAGAGTTCACAAACAGAACGAAACATCTGTCTAGTATTCTCTGCTGGTTTTCCAATAGTCCTGTAACCAGTATCCGTTTATGAAGAAATCCCGAAAATCATACTACTCAGAATATTTGCGCCGTGAGTTAATCTTTGGAATCCAGGTGGTTTGACTGCCAGATTATACCCCCGTGTTTTACAACACTGACAGTTAGAAAGTTGCCTATTTTCTAAAATACGACTGCATAGATAAAATCTACAAAGTGAATTGAAATCAATATCAACGTCGCCAGACAGCAAAAATTATCCTACACAAACTTAAACGCCTATATGAATTAGAATTAAGAAAGAATAACTTTTTTTACTGCAAAATAAGATGGATGATAGCATCATTTATACAGTCGACATCTTATCAGGTACTTAAAGCCTAGAGAAATTATTATTATTGTTATTATGTACGATTATGTGGAGAACAATTTTAACATGCTTGAAAATGTTACATAATCGTCAATTAATGACAAGAGACTTCAAATTTAATGAACAGTGCTCAGAAATTACACTTATAATAGCTTATACTCAGAAAGCTCAGGAAGTTTAAATTGAAAAAAAATAGTAAACCCCTGGATACAATGGCGAAAGAGTTAAATAACAATGAAAAGAGGTGAGTAGGATAATGTGAAAATAATACGTTGAACAGTAGTGTAGTGAGTTCAACTCAAAATAATAGAAGAAAAGGCGAATTTGATGTGGTTGTGTTCCTTGAGCTGGATGGTTAATTTGCGAAGCTTTCAAAGCCCTACTAGGCAACATCTTCAACGCATACTTCAATTTGAAGTGAGCTTTCAGATTTCTCCACGAGTTTATTAATCATCTCTCCCGGTGACCTTGGACGTGAGTGGTTGATTTTGTGTGTTTTCACACCTTCTGGGTTACTTGTATTGTCACTCATTGTTTCTTTGACTTGAACTTTGACCCTTTGTGTGTGAGGTTTCTTTCTTATCGGTTGATCAATTTTGTCAATCTCGATGTGTCTATTGATTGATGATTCACTGGAATGCCAAGCTTCTAAAAATTCTCTGGCATTCTTGTTGTTTCCTCTGTCTAATATTTGAACGTTGTCCCATTCGAATTGATATCCGTGATTGTCTGTATGAAGTGATTTGAGGGAGTGGATGTCATGTCTTTTGATGGGTAGCTATCAACCGATACGAAAGAAACCTCACACACAAAAAGTCAAAGTTCAAGTCAAAGAAATAATCAGTTCCAATACAAGAAGCCTAGGTGTGAAAACGCAGAAAACAACCAATCACGTCCAAGGTCACCGGGAGAGATGATTAATAAACTCGTGGAGAAATCTAAAGGCTCACTTCAAATTGAAGTATGCGCTGAAGATGTCGCCTAGTAGGGCGATGAAAGCTTCGCAAATTAACCATCCAGCTCAGAGAACACAACCACATCAAAATCATACACCTGAGCTACAAATCTTCTCTGTTCTATACAAAAAAGGAAGTAAAGTCAAACCATAAAGAAAGGGGGAGTGAAGTAAATGGAAATGTAGTTGCCAGGGCAAAGAAAGACTGATGACTTCTCCCTTCAAAAAATATAAATAAGGTTTCAGGCATTGGATTGTAGTCACTTCGAGAAACCTGAGGAGAATTGAACTAGATTGTCTATTGATAATTTTTTGGGGAATTTCGCGATGTCTGGCGAAGGAACTATTGTAAGCTCTTGTTGACTTGAGATGTTGGCTTTTTGGTACATCTTCAGAACAACAGAGGTGTGTCCTTCTTTCTGTTCTCGAAATGTAACTGCTTCTTCAGATACGTGTAGATTTATACGAGTTCGCCCACGGATCGACATCAGTAAGAGAACCATTGAAAACCAAACTATAGAAGATTAATCTGGTGCTCGCTAGTGACTGACGACAGGACAGAGTTTCCTTGAGTTCTAGTCAGAAGTGTGAGGAGGCATGTCCCACCGATGACATTGGTTGGTGGTCACGCTAAAGTCACGAATTAGTAGAAGTTAGAATTCATGGACTGGCCATTGAATTGGGTCCCGGTGGCTGAATGTTATACGAGGTAGCTTGCATTGTAATCAGAAGGTCTTGTGATGGAACCCTGGTTGTGAGTGCGTACTGTCGATGATTCCCAAAAACTAGGATGAAACAGCTGTCCAGCGCTTGTTTTCAGTAGCTCTCTAACTGATATCAATCCGTGATCAAACTCGTATAAGCAAATCTAATCCTTAGAAACCAAACTCTTAAAAACATGCAAATTTGAATACGCAGTTAGAGTTAACTTGAGAAGGGCATCTATCGACTTTTGATTGCACCAAAAAGGATGTTGTCCAATTAACGGGGACCAACTATGCTGCCAGATTAGCTCTAGTTAGTGATGTTTACAATCTACTGGCGGCCATTCCTGCAACTGTGTCACCTTTTAAGTCAATCCAATCGAGGATAGGATTCTTATCCAAAGAGTGGAATTTGGATCTTCATATCTTCCCCATTTCTCAGTGGATATCTGAGGTAACCGTTGTTTTTCAACGCCTTTTCAAGAGACAGAAATCCTCTCTCTAATTTCTCGGTAAAGCATATTCTCTTGGCTATGTGTAAGACAGTGCTTGTTTACTGCTATTCAGACTGTTTATTAAGTTTGCAGTCTTGTGCCAACTGACATTATGTTACATTTTCAGATAGGTAATAAGTTTTCCATACATAAACTTAATAACTATTTTAGGCCTTACGCAACTGCTGCGAAACCAACGGAATAAACGATGATACCATCCAATGCTGGGCATACTGCTGTTGTTGCTTTATTCAAAAACCATTTTAGCTGTCAAATGACATGACATAAATGAATTCGCTACGCACAGACAAGTAACGAAACGACTTTGACTGAAGAAATAAAGTAAATATAAGTTTGATTATCGTAAGTAGTTTAAATTTGACAGAGTAGTGACCAAAATACAGTTAAACATGGATCTTAATAACCATTATTCGAGTAGAAACCAACCTACCAAGTCAATAAGTCATGTGTATATATAAATTCAACTGCTCCTGTGGAGCTAGTTATATAGGTCGTACCCAAAGGAATTTATCTTTACGCACTCGGGAACATATCCCGGTCTGGCTTGGGAAAAGAGCAACCAAATCATTAAATAGTGCAATTCTGGCGCATCTAGTGGATAGCGAACACAGCATCAAAGTAGATGAGTCATTTACAGTTGTGTATCGAGTACCGAACAGTCTTCCCAAAGGCACACGATTACGCCTCCTAGCCATAGCTGAGGCTTTAGAGATTAATAGAGAAAGACCAGACTTATGTGTACAGAAAAAACTTATTCACTCTCTCTATCTACCCTGGCCCACTATGAGGTCACCAGGATAGTAATTTTTCGTATTATTATTACCATTATTATCATTTTGTAATATCATTTCTTTATTATCCATTTCTCCACCCAGCTTATTTCCCCTCATTTTTACCCTTAATTTTGTCAGCCTTTGTGATTTTATACTAAGCCTACCAACTCTGTAACATCTTATTATAATTTACAATTTAGCCTCTTTATTTTATCATTAGACATTATCGGTCAGCCCTCACATTCAGTGGACCCTTTGTTAATGTGTGTTCGTGTGTATTTTGTGTCTATCGTATTTCTCTCACCCCAATGACACTTGTATTCTGTTGACTATAAAACAGCACTATATCACCCAATTGTTCATTCACACTTCATCACATTTTTCTGACTATACACCCTATACACATTTGATTGACCATGTTAACTAATGGACCACCGAATCTTTCCAATAGACTTCGTATCCATGATAAATTATTTAAATTCATCCCAACATGTTAAGAAAATCAAAACAAGCTGGGATTAATTGAAATAATTTATAATGAATCAATCTGACGCGGCGCTCAAATTATTCCAGGAAGCTCGTAACACCTACGGCCTGGAAACCTATTGACTTCGTATTCGTTTACTGCACGCAGCTGAGGCGATAGGCATTCGAACTATTAAACCTAAACTATGTATTCAAAAAAGTTCGTACAGCCATTATCCCTCCCTTGGCCTATTAAGACATGACCAACTAATGACTTGTACACCACCCTTTGTTTGTTTACATTTTCAACCCCTTTCTTATCATCCCTTAATCTTATCTTCATTATAAACGTGTTTCATTTCCTTCCCTTACAATCTAACATTACTGAATCGGTTCATTTGTTTTTACTAGCCTTTATCGACTACTTCCACCTGAACAGTTGTTTGTTTAATCATGCTGTTTTTCATTATTCGTGTTATCACAGATTGCCTCACTTTTCCATCCTTATTATTGATAAGATCATTTTTATTATTACTATTATTATCATTATCATTACTACTGTTATGACTAATTGCACAGTTTATATTCACCATCGTATTATCCTATAGACAAAACACCATGATTGGTTTATATTTGAATTTTTATTTGTAAACTTATGTATATTAGAGTTAATTTGGCCTGATGAGATCTAATTGAAAACAATATTGTTCTCTTAAATGTGTTGTTCTAAATTTTACTATGGGAATATTTAATATAATGGACTATCATCTCAACTTACACATGCACCCGAATACAGTTTCTGATATTATTTTCATTTGCCTTTATTAGCTATATGTACTCTATTACTATTCATGGATTTATAACTGTAGAGCCTGAAGAAGAAGTTATCGAAAACAATTGTCCGCTCAAAATCTTGTTTTGATTTCAATAAATCATTTTTAGATCTCAATTCCACCTTTAGAATCCATAATGAAAGTGGATATTATGGTAAAGCCATAAATTATGTTGGAGATTTGTAGTTAAATGCGTCCCGTGACGTAAGCAGTTTAAGTACAAGGTTTCAGCCTGACGTTATCAGAGAAGATAACTGCTCAGAAGGTGACATATTCACACAAGCAAACCATCCAGCCACAAAAACATAGGACCATCGGGGAAATTATGACAACCGCTTACAAGTGGTTAATAACACTTAGAATTTACAAACCTTCCGAAGGAACCAAGGTTTACTCTAAGTATACTTCACTCCTTGATACGGTGACTATGAAATAAAGTTCTCAGCTAAACATATGCTTTTGAAGAAGATTAAACCATTTAAATTTAGACTGACTAGCCACTTGGAAGTAGCCAGTATTACGTGTCTAGTTACTAACGTTGGCTGAATTCTACCGTCTAACTTTCTAATTTAGTGACGAAGGCAGGTGATTCACCGTCGTCGTATACTTTAAAGTGGTGTTATGTGATGACCACGCTTCAGATCTGACTGATGAATTTCGGTCAGCATCAACATAACGGATTAAGGAGCAACTAGTGCATACATTCCAGTCTTACGGGAGACCTAACTCGACTCAGATGGTAGCACTGGGTGATATGGCTTCGAATACCAGAGGGGAAACCAGTTCTTTGAAGCACCGCTCCCTTCCGATCGCTTCTAACCGTGTTACAGTTAACATGGACACAGAAAATTCATGAAACGTATCACCGTGTTGGACCACACAAAACTCATGAATACTTTGAACTGAACCTTTCTGAAAAGACAGGTTATCCTGCGTAAGTATCGCGAGGTAGGATCACTGTAAAAAAATTTGCTTCTTCAAGGTTTCAGAGCCCATGTTCAATGAAGATCATTGAAATATCAGACTTTTATGCAGGCTAGAAGCAATTCACAGACATACACCTTCCGTCCAATTTATCTACGCACCAAGAAACCCATTACACTCCAAAGTTTCCACTTCATATCTGATTACCCCTCTCATAGATGCAGGTCTTCTTGAAAGCGATGAAGTGATTAAACATCTACACAAAGTTGTCTCACAGAGTATTTTGTTCGTGGTTTATTATGATCTTGGAAGCTTCTGGAGTAAGTCGGAAAAACTAGACCTTTACTATACAGTGTTTGTGTGTGATGACAGAAGGTAGTCCGAATATATTGATTGTTTCAGAATTCGAGTCAGTGGATTACTAGAATTCAGCAGCTCATTAATTCTTACTTTTGTCGCTTTATGAAACAGCTTTACTGCCAATTTGTATCATTAATGGACCTGAACGCCATCCTGACATGGAACAACTTACCCGCCATCTGTGAATTATCACAGTTTTAAACATTTAACAAACAATTATATCAGTTTTCAATAGTTGGTATGTAAGGATTAGATTTGTTTTGACGAGTTGAAAATTAATCTGATGTTGGCTAGTGACTTGCTACAGGACGGAGTTTCCTGAAGTTCTAGTGAGAAGTCTTGACCAGTGAGGTCCATCCAGTCAAGTGTGTGGGGATGGATGTCCCACCGATGACACTGGTTGGTGGTACCACTAAAATCACGAATTGGTAGAAGTTAGAATTCATGGGCTGCCCATTCAATCGGGTCCCAGTGGCTGAATGGTATACGAGCTAGCCTGCGTTGTAATCGGAAGATCCTGTATTTGAACCCTTGTGGTGGGTGCGTACTGTCGATGATTCTCAAAAGCTAGGGTGAAACAGCTGTCCAGTGCTCAAGTGCTGGCTTTCAGTGGTTCTCTAACTGATATCAATCCGTGATCAACTCGCCAAAACAAATTATATTAGCAGTTTTCTCAGACTGTCTACTGACAGAAATGAAAGCTAATCACATTTTAACTTCATAATACAGTTAATTATAAATTCTACAATGAATATATTTTTGTATTTCTTTTTTTATTATTTCAGGTTAATTTAGATTCAAATACACGACTTCAGACTGAAAAGGATCTTGAAACAGCTAACAAAAATACCTTTGATCAGTGTCAACGAAGAATTCAATCTTTAATGGAAAAAGACTCTTATCGACGATTTCTCCGATCCGATTTGTATTTAACAGCATTAGAAATAAGTAAAGAACGTGAAGACTATCAAATATCGAATAAATTTGGTCGACATTCTGTTATCGATTTTAGAGGTATACGGAATGCATTTATCTCTGCGAAAAGTTTTCCCACTGGTATGCCTTCAACTAATACGCATATTTCACGTGCATCAAGCAATGTTGGCAGAAGTGTAACCAATAAAAACAGTGTTGAGAATGCGGATGAACACAGTAGTGCAAGCAAAAAGACTTCGGATACTGATACGACAGATCAGCGTATCAGTGTGAACTCCTTGTCTAAAGTAAAGTCGGCTGATCACCTCAAAGAGAAGTGTATGCAGTCTGAAAGCGTTACAATGACATAATCTTTATCAGAAAACTTTCAAAACTAAACATACCAATATATATATATATATATATGATATACAGTGACATATATTAGGGTTTTACAAATCGGTTACATTGCAGCTTACATATTTTTTATTGACGCCTAAACTGAATCAGTGTGTGTGTGTGTGTGTGATATCCTATTTGAAGAAACATGTGGAATGGGTAAATCTGTGAAATAAAAACAAAATTATTTTTGATATATAATAACACTGTCTCTTTTCTTTCTTTCTTTGTGAATAACCTGGAAGATGGTTACAGGATTTCATCGTGGACTGACATCAGCTAGAGAGCCATTGGAAAACCAGCTGGGAGTAGTGGACGGCTGTTTCGTCCTAGTGTGAGACTTTTCATCAATCGGTCGGTCGGTCGGTTTTCGATATAGAACTTTGCACCGGTGTGCGGCAGTTTAAGTCGCCACACTCCATGTAGCACACAAAGCAAGAGAACAAAGTAGGAGAAATGTATAATATAGACAGTAAACAGAGGCATGAGACAAAGGAATAGTAATAGCGAAGAACAAAACAGTTTCATTAAAAATCATAAGTCACAAGGAGTGGATGCATCTGCACCAGCAATTGAGAAGGATTTTCAGCCATGCCACCAATTGTTTCCAACCACTGGTTTTTACCATCCCGATGACCCCAACCACGAAGTGTACACCTTCCTACGTGGCCTAGACTAAATGTTGTAGATTTCATTGACTTGTGCCATGTTTTCGTTTGACCGCCACTAGCTCTTTTCCAGATTGACCCTATGTCAGTTAACATTGCCCATTGTCGAGGAAGGCGATGACTAGGCATACGTAACACATGTCTTATCCATCTCAGTCGATGTAATTTCACAGCCTCGTCGATTGATTTCCCCGCCTTACCTAGTACTCGACTGAGGCCTAACCTCAATATTGCTCACCTTATTATACCACTTCACACGGGAGATAGAACGCAGACACCTATGATCGAAGACAGCTAATCTTTTCATGTCTTCATCTCTCAATGGCCAGGTCTCACAGCCATAAAGGAGGAGCAGACTGCTGAGCAGTACACCCGCACTTTGATTGATAGGCGGATATCACGTCTAATAAGCCAGAGACGGCGTAAACTGGCATATGCGAAACTAGCCCTCTGTATCCGTGCTGAGATTTCGTCAGAGATCAACCCGTTGGGGCTGATGGTACTTCGCAAGTAAGTGAAGCGGTCAACGTGATCTACCACTTCACTTCCTATATCTAATCTAGGGGTCGGTGAAGTCCAATCCTGCAGCATCATCTTACATTTTACAGGGGCGAATCGCATGCCAAACATACGAAGATTGTTGCTCAAGGTGTTCAGTAGACTCTGCAATTTGTCAGCGTCCTCGCATAGAAGGACTATATCGTCTGCATCATCAATACGCAGTCGCCGACATGGTTCGAACCCAGGATCTTCTGGTTACAAGGCGAGCGACCTCGTAGACCATTAAGCCCATGGTCCGTGATCAACTCGTAAAAACATAACTAACCCTTAAAAACCAAACTATAGGTAATACAGTTGACTAGTCAATGTAATCAAAATGCATTTACCAAGGGAGTGACAGATAGACTACACTGCCTTTCTGTATGCATGAGAATGGTTTGATTGTAATTGCTTAAGCAAATCATAGTAAATTTCCTATCATTTTTGTGTTTAATATTTTGAAGGATTTAGAAGTCTCAACGGAATGACTTATGTCTACAAGGTATCTGGTAGTTGCACTTTTTGAATATATGCTACCTTCTAAGCATAAGTTCTTTGGGATATTCCCTGAAAACTGGATGGAAGCCATTCTTCATGTTCTTTCAATGTGTCTGCTCTGGCAAGCGTAGTTAAGTTTATAAACGCAGTTGGAGATGACATCAGCAGGGTCTTTATCCAGTCTGGACTCACTTATAGAGCATGGGACGCTGTGCAGTGTTATGAGCTTAGCTGCCGGGAAGCATCTTTTTACTTCTGCTTTCATTCTCTTGTTAATCGTCTGTGATACTGCTTTTCCTTTCAAAGGGAGATAAATTTACACTTCCTTCTTGTCAACAGTTGGATGTTTCGTTTTCTTGTCCGTTTCCTTGCTATGCTTTTGGATAAGTACCTTTGGATACCCATTTTCCCTTAGGCGTTTCTCAAAAAAGTCTAAATCTTCCTCTAGCTTGTTCGCTGAACATAACTTCCTGGCTGTACCATACAGTGTCCTTACTGATCCACGCTTATAGCTTATAGGAAGGAAACTGTCATCTTTTCACTGATAACTTTCAGCCATTGAAGTATGTCATTATCATTCTTTTATAACTATTGTAATTTCACCTGGTTTACAGCTGATAATAACCTGTGAAGTAGAATTACGATATCATTTTGTACTTCGAATCTGATCTTTCTTTCTTTATTGAGATTTGAAAATACTTTCATCAAGCTGGCTAAGATTTTTAAATAGGAAATCGCGAGTGACATACGGGAATATATATAGCTGAATTTATAATAGTGGATAAAATAATTAACTGTTATCAGAATTGAATATTACTGGGATTATGAGATAAATATTCTTGAGAAAAAAAGACAGAAGCTCACAATATGGACGGAAATAACATTTAAATTACAAAAGTAGGTGACATGGAAAGTCCTAAAAATCCACAAAGAGAAATATGAACACCGTTTAGACAAAAAACCAAGATTTTAAAAGATGACAAAGGCACGATGGCGTACTGCAAAGCGTGTATAGTTACATTTCATTAACAGCCTGACGTTGTCTCCTGTATGCGTATCTACCAGTTTTGACTGCTCCTATGGGGCTAGTTACATTGGCAGTACAATTAGGCAGCTTCAGCATCGGATTTCCGAATATACTCCTGTATGGTTAAGCAACGGACGAACAAGATCTATTCATAACTCTGCAGTAGTATACTTCGTAGGCAGTGAGCACTAAAATTTATATTAATAAAGCTTCTAAAGTTATTTATCGCATTCCAACCACAACAACGTCCCGTGTTAACTTTAACAAGCTTGACAGAGAAATGCAGGAATTAATCCAATTCCTTCACTGTCATATGATCATTGGAATTCTTGAATGAACGGAATATCCTCTTTTTGAATCATAAGGAAAAGACGTACACAGAGAAGACAATATTCTCTACGATTGATTTTGATAAGCTGTACAATCGCAATTATATTTGACAAAGAATTTATAAGCTCGGTCAGATACTTGTAAACTTGTTGTAGAAAATGTATTACATAATGTAAGGTATAATCTAGAAGAGGATGACTAGTTGGAGTTTCGAAATACGGGGTAGAAGTTAGGATGACATAATGTGATAAAATGGACAATTAATGTGTGTGTAAATTGAACAAAAATTAGTGGAAAGACGATAAGTTGCATTTTACTAAAATCTGTATTTACGGGTTTGACCACGGATTGACATCAGTTAGAGGACCACTGAAAACCAGGGAGTACTGGACAGCGGTTTCATCCTAGTTTTGGGAATCATCGACAGTACGCATCCACCACGCGGGTTTCGAACCCAGGACCTTCCGGTTACAAGACAAGCTACCTCGTATACCATTCAGCCACTGGGACCTGATTCAATGACCAGCCCATGAATTCTAACTTCAACCACTTCGTGATTTAGCGCGACCACCAGTCAACGTCCTCGGTGAGAACTCCATCCTCATACACTTCACTTGATGGACCTCACTGGTCACGACTTCTCACTAGAACTTCAGGAAACTCCGTCCCTTAGCAAGTCATTAGTGAGCATCAATGTTATTAGTAATAAACAGTAGTAGGGTGATAATAAAATAGGGATGATGAGAATAATGATAATAAACTTACATAATAAAAGGGAGCAAAATTATACTGAAAACGTTACTCTGTCCACGGTAGGGAAAGTAAATGTGTGTAGTGCTACTGAATGCAGAGGTCCGGTTTCAGATTCCGAATAGCTTATTATTCAGTTATGTACAGATGGCGTATGCGAAGTCCCTTTGTACGATACTGAGGAACTCTGTGTAGCACTGTGAGGTAGTCATGCGTGGGTGGCCAGAGTTGACGAAGTGTTCGAGGACAGAGCTGCTGCTATTCTTCTTTTCTCCTCTGGCTGGCTAGACATGCTGGACAGTGTTCCAGAATGCGTTTCAAGACTTGACGTTGCATACGCCAATATACTTTGCTCCACACGAGCAAGTAAGTTGATAAATACACATTGAAGTGGCCAAAAGAGGTATTTTATCCTTAACGTTAGACTGGATTAACTGTCTGCTGGGGAATGTGATACGTAAGGTAGATGTTGCAAATGTCTTCTTCAGACATTTAGAAAGGCGGTTTCTGAGAATTTCCGCTGCGATGTCACCTTTGAATTCCAGGTTCATGAAGACAGTTTTCCTAGGAACAATTCCGATGTTTGGCGGCGGAGGCTTCTCTTTCATTTTTTTATCTATGAACCTTGGTGGATACCCGTTCTCTAGTAGGGTTTCACGTAATAAATTTAATTCTTTCTCTATCATGTCTCCCGAACAGATTTTTCTAATCCTTGAACTTAATGGACTTACCAGGTTGTGCTTTCGGATCAATGGGACGAAGCTCTGGAAGTTGATAAATTGTCCTGTCCATGTTGGCTTGCGATATATCGATCTTTGGAAAGCACAGTCGTGTATTCTGGTACTTAGTTCATCGAGGAATGGAAATGGGATGTTCGATTCACGTTCTAAAGTGAATCTTATTAATGGGTGCGCTGCGTTGAAAGTTTTAAGGAGATAATCTAAATCAGATTTTTCATCGCAAATTATTAACTTATCATTTACGTATCTCCTGTATAAGTGCAGTTGACTTATCAAAGGATCGAGGATATTGTTTTCGAGACTCTCCATGAAGGAGTCGGCTAGGAATGGACCAGTAGCAGACCACATTGCTGCACCATCTTTCTGTAAATAGAATTGTTCACTGAATTTAAACTAGATATTAAACGTACATCTGAGAAGTAGTTCCTTCAGGTAGTTTATTGGAAGAAGAAGAATCCGTAAACAATTCTCGTGCCTACTAGCGTTACACCAGGATGGAAAGCTACACTTTTTGATGGCCTGCCTCCATCTGGCATAATGCACCTACTTTTCTCCGTTTATTTCAGTCGCAACATGAATTTAAGAGAAATTTTAACTGGCTACCTACCTACCACTATGCACTTCTCGAAGAAAATGGGAGACAACAAAATTTAAATAGGATTCCGTCTTGTTTCTGAGAGAATAACATCGATACATACGATAAACTGTTGATGAATATTTATTTGAAGATGCTTTACGAGGAGAAAATAATTTAGAAGAAATTACGCTGATGATTCTGGACTATCTGTACATCTAATGTCCTGAACAAATCTCAAGTTACTATAATTATAACTATTGATTATGGATCATTAACAGAGGTAAAATTGTACGTTAAAATTAATTAGTGCAGAACAAAGTGAAGGCATATGTCAATCGAGTTAAATAAGCCAGTTTTTTCCATGTTTGAACTAATTTCACGGTATGTTTTTGACATGTGAATTCTTAGTCTTCTGGTACATATTCTTTTTCAAGGAAAAAATAATTTTCCTGAAGACGTATGCTGCCTTAAACAGATGCCATTTAAAAAGCTTGACCGTTTCTCCTCTCCTCATTTAAAAATGCTACGAAGAGAAAAAGAGTGGTTGTACAAGTCTAACGACAAATCAGGTCTAAAATCGATAAACATCCCGATTATAACCAAAGACTCTTGCCATATAAAACTCCCTGAAGCATGTGGAAACTTTTCAGTAAAATTATATGTTCTGGTAAGCAATGTATTAATGTCCTCTCTTTTGATGTAAATGCTCTCAAAAATTCATTAATATGCTCTCCTAAAAATGCTTTTTTCTTCAACATAACAAATAACAAGGTCAGCGATTTTCATGGCTTTAACGCTTTTGATGTTCTTAAATGTTTGAAATATCTAAAACCTCCCCAGAGCCTAGGTCTTGATGGTGTACCTGCTGTTATCCTCATGAGTTGTGCTGATATTTAATGCTATCCATTTACAAATATATTCAGTATTTTCTTTTTCGGTAATATTGTAAAGGTGCGTGGGAAGACATTAAAGTCATCCCTGTACCCAAATCAGGTTCTGGTATTAATGTTAAATTTAGACCTACTGCAATTACCTCTCCTTCTTCGAAATTATTTGGTAAATTACTCCTACTCAAACTTGTATCGCCTTTAAAAGGTTGTAACGATCCCAAAGAGTTTGATTATAGGCAGGGCAGAAGTACTTTAGATGCTGACGCTGTATTACAGCATAACATTGTCTCCTCCTTAGACAAAGGAGTCAGATATGTATGTTGTAACTTCGTTAAGCGCGTATTTGCTTTTGACTCAGTATCTAGATGCCATTTGTTAAATAAGCCTTCCCTTAAAAAAACTGAATTCTAGGCTGTTAACTGGTTACATTCTTATTTTTCTAATTGGATGCAGTTTACTGTGTGTAAGGGTGAATCTTCCTCTGCTTTGCTTACTGAAGCTGGTGTTCCTCAGGGTGCTGTTCTCTCTCCTTTTCTTTTTTCTTTCTCCCTACATGACTTACCTCTTTCGAATGAAATCAACTTCGTCAAATACGTTGATGATCTGGCCACTTTGCTTCATGTTAAATCTCAGTCAGACAGTTGCAAACTTAGTCGCTTTCTGTCGGACATAAGTCAGTGGTCTAAGCTAAACGGTCTTACGTTAAACGCCTAAAAAAATTTCAGAATACTGACTTCTCCTTTAGACATAAACGTGATCTACAATGGATGGTTGATGCATACGATGCTTGTAACATAGAGGGGACTGTAATGTAAACTAGGTCTAACACAAAATACCCTTATCCACTGACCTTATCTGGTCATCCCATATTTTGTAGATCTCCAAGAAAATGTTCCATTTAAGTTACTATATGAAGAAGCTAAGCAGCCTGGAACCGCTCAACCTCCACTTTTACAATTTGTTAACTCGTGTATCGTACCAGTTTTACTTTACTGCAACCTCTTAGCCTTTGCTGGGCTACTGAAAAAGGACTATGTCATTATGAGAAAGGTATTCTAGGCTGTCAGTAGGACAAGTGGTATGCAACTCACTTAGTTTGTTACTAAATTAGTTGATATTCATCTGAACTCATGCGAGAAATGGTCTAAATCCATATGGTATAACCCTTAAGAACCCCTCTGTTCTCAACTCTCCCCTCGTTGCATCTCATCTAGTAGAACCACAGGTCAGTACGAAAGATTATACACATGTATTACCAAGTATAGGAACTTAACGATCCCATATTTGGCCAGGCCGTGTTCTATGAGGTAGAGACAATGTTAAGTGTGGAAACTATGAATTACTATGTTGTTAGCAAAATAATTGGCCCTTTTATTACGTCCTATTTGTAATCTACGTTGACACTGTTTCAATTAGATGACAATCTTAGCTATTAACGTTGCTTATTTATAATTTGTGTTTGTATGATGGTGATTTTACTGTCACTGCTAATAGCAAATAAGAACTGCCATTAACAATCCTGTAATATTATCTTCATAATTGTTCTTTATGTTATTCGATAAAATTAGATACAACATTGTACCAAAGCTGAAAATTCCAGACTGTAACATTATTACTAATATGGAATAAAGCAAATTATTGTTATCATTATTATTAAGCAAATCATTTTTATCATGAATCTTCCGGCATAATGGATGTTATACGCATCATACGTGTCAGCCAAATCGTGTCTTCCTTCCATTTTTGTCGAGATTCATAAAATGGGAACTGAATGCATTATTATTATTAATATTGATCCCTTGGGTTCCTAGTGGAACATAGGACTTCAACTGCACGTCTCCACTTGCTTCTGTCTTCTGCTGTACTTTTCACCTGCATCCATGTTAGTCCATACTGTTTCACTTCTTCTTCACACGATGTCCTCCATGTCACCCTTGGCCGTCCCACTCGCCGCTTCCCTTTCGCGTTCCCCTCGAGCTATGGCCTGACGTGCGATGTCACCCAGCGGCCTCCTCAGCTCAGCGAGTGTCCAATCCATCTCCACTTACTCCTGCATATTTGCTGGGCGATTGGTTCTTGTTTTGTTTGTTCCCATAGTTTCTTGATGGTGACTTTTTTCGGGCATCAAATCTTCAGTATAGAACGAAGACAGTTGTTGATAAAGGTGTGCAACAGGCTGTTGCAAATATTCTTTGTGACACACTGGCCAAGTTTCTTATTCGTATAGAAGAACTGACTGACTTGACGTTTGTATTGAAAATCCGAATTTTATTGTTGATGCTGAGTTGAGTGACGAAGATTTCCAGATTGGTTGGTTTCAGGTTGATGAATGTGTTTCTCGCCTTCCCGATTCTCGATTTGGCATCCTCGTCCGTTCCTCCTGTAGTTGAGACAATGCTCACTAGATAAGTGAAAGAAGTAACCTCTTTCAAATCCCTCCCGTTGATGGTGATTGGCACTGGCTGTTGCTGTTGTTGTTGTTGTTGGTGGTTGGTTATTTTCATAACCTCGGTCCTGTCTATGTTCACCTGGAGTCCTGTCTTTGTTGCTTCTTCGACCAGTTTGTCGGTTTTCGCTTGTAAGTCTTCGATTTTGTGTGACATCAAACATGAATCATCCACACGCGAAATCCAGGTCTTCTAGGTTCTTCACGTCGGTCCAGGATATCCCTGTCTCCTCGTTTCCCACTGTCTGACGCATAATCCAGTCCACCACAATCAGGAATATCATTGGTGATAATAAGCACCCTTGTCTGACTCCTGTGTTTACTTCAAACGCCTTGCTAGGTTTTCCGTTGTTGATCACTTGACATGTGCTGTTGTCGTACAGCTGTTGAATAAGGTTGATGAATATTTGGGGTACGCCGTAGTACTTGAGTAGTTTCCAAATTACTTCGCGGTCAACGCTGTCGAAGGCCTTCTCAAAGTCTATAAAGTTGAGGTAGATTGACTTAATTAACTTAATTCATCTATCTAATATCAGATCATCGCAAAGCATTTTCACATATATATTATCATTTACTTTTTATACTTGCATGTAGCTGAATAAATGATGGTTAGTTGTAAGCCATCTATCTGACAAAGGCTTTTCCACAACATTCGTCAAAATTTATTATAACTAGCTTATTTCTTTCCATGTCGATTGCATTGTTTGTGTTCGTCATCGTTTAACCCTTTTTTATTTTGTAAAACAATAACTGCCACGCTTAGTTCTACTCAGTTCTATTTAGCTTCCTGATAAAAGTGCATACATTTTGCACTGCTTCGGCGAAAAAGGAATAAGATGTCAAACGCAGTTATTTGCATTGAAATGATATTGTAAATATTGCAAAACATGACAGATGATGTTGTGAAAATAAAAGACTCCTGAAGAATAATATTTCGTTTAACAAGAGACATTATATACAGTTGTAATCTTCTATAGTTTGGTTTGTAAGGGTTTGTAATTTTTTTACGAGTAGTCAAGGAACTTAGCCCTAAGTTCCTATTGCAACGAAGACTTAAGCGATTGAACCGATAAACACTATGTGTTTCCTTCAACTTTAAATCCAAAACACCAATATTCCTCGAACGAAATTATATTGTTTGGCAATTAAATTGAAGATAACTACAAAGTCTGCAAACAAATGTTAAGTACAAATGAAGTTATAAAGTACTTTTATTCGTATTGAAATCCAGTCTTCGTTCAACTTGCAAGCGATCGTTCCATTCGCGCCTTGAATTGCCCGCTAATGGTTGCCAGTTCCAATAAAACAAACGTTCAATGTTCACTTCCATTGACACTCCCCGGCAAAAAAGGGTCCATCCCTTTTTTCCACAACGGCGGTAACCTTGAACTGAACTGCCAATGCGGGAACCTGGGCCAATCGGGACTAGGCTAAAATTGGAAAAGCAAGACAAAAAAGCCCAACACACAGCAAACATACCACATCACACCGACACGCTCTCCCCGGCGCATGGGGTCTACGCTGTCTGACGACAATACCACCACTGATCTCGTTCACAAAGTATCGATTGCTTCATTCCACTCTAGCCCAATCCTCTCCCCGGCGTATCCAATCGCGTACGCTGACTCTAACTCTACTCGATTCGTTCACAAGTTTAGAAGCGAATTCAGAAGTACTTACAAAAACATTACAAGATGATTCACACAATGCGACAACTATAAAATTAACCGACAATCAGATGAATCGGAACCCACTGAATTACTCAACACAAGCATATGTACAATCAATATATCAAATGTTGTGGATTCTGCCTTGACGAGCTACCCTTGAAGAACTGTAGGACTTACAGCAGTACGCCTACATTTCTTCTCAGGTTGACGATCCAAGTGGAAGACGTCCGGATACAAACAAAATTAATCAACAGATAGAAGAGGGATGATACCAATTCATTATATACAACATGAACATATGTACACCAAGTACGATGGACTGCTCTTCGACGTACTACCCTTGAAGAATTGTAGGACTTACAGCAGTACGCCTACAACCCTTCTCAGGTTTACGCCCTTAAGTTGGAAAATCGTCGTTGAGCTCATTTGCTGACCTCCTTCCATCATCTATATCCTCGACTCTGAATGGTAACACGCCCATGACATTGTATCGTGGAAGGTAGATGACTAACAAACATACGACGTATCTGACCAACCAAGCGAATGTACAGAGTAATTTGCACCAAAGATAATAACATTCAAATAGTAGTTTGAAACCTGAAATGCCTTTATTCGTGCAAGTCAGTCTAACGATTACCCTCTTGTACACAGTTGGCCTATCGTCACTAAACTGGCCATTGACTTTCGTCCCTTCGAACGGACCAACACTAGCATAGTCACTGCATAAGACACGTTGATTCATGAACGGCTCTTTTACTGCATATGACAACACCAACGACGACTGGCTGACACCAGTTGATGAACTTAGCGGTGTATCAGAAGCTGTTGTTGTTAGACCTTTAGGAGGTTGTCTAACCACAGGATAACCACCACTGCTATCTTTCATTATTGGCTCCAGTTCAGTTTTAACATCTGTCGATAGTTGGGCTACACTCGGATCACTTACAGTGATGGCCTCACGAGTATCCATACCTTCTCCAACCGCATCTGCCTTTAATTCTGCTTCACGTTCAAGTTGTACAGAACCTTCAGTCAACTCAGTAGTAGTAGGCATTCCGCTAATCTCATCCTGATCAGTCATAGACAAATGTGAACTATCGTGACCATTGTCACAAATACCCACTTTACCGCCGTCTGTATGATAGACTTCATCATTTTCAAACTCTTTAATAACAGCCGTAGATGACTCAGGTTCTTCCTCATGAATCTTTAAAGGTTTTATTCCTTTACTCTGACTAGTAATACCTTGTAAACTTGTGGAGTCAGAACTGGACACTGAAACTGTAACCCTCTTCTTATGCACAAACTGCGGTGTCGTCTGAGACACTTTTTTCAACAATGGACTACCAGTTACGACTACAGGCTTCTTCACCGCACCATTATCGATACACGATTCGGAGTCAGAACACGATGACGCTGACTTCACATTTAGCTTACCACAAAACTTGTTAGTTGCTTCACAGTTCGCCTTTGTATGCACTTCTTGCAAACGGACGAAGCACAATCGTGTTTGTCTTGCAACTTGTAACTTATCCGTTGGGGACGTCCAACTAAAGCTGTCACAATCATTAGGTTTACTAGACACCATACCGTTTTCTCGATATCCACTACGCTGAGACCCCTTCGTCATAAATGATTGCATTTTACTCTCTGTTTTCTCTATTCCAGGGGAGGGATGCAGTATGCCAGCGAACTTGCTCAAAGCTTGGTTGACACTGTCTTTCACCAGGCTCACAAGGTCATCCAACCTGGGCTCTAAACCCTCCTCCTCTAGACGTGAACAAACCTTTATAAACTTCCTTTGTAGACGAACAGGTAATCTCTTGGCAACAGTCTCAAGCACGGAACTTGAGTTCAATTCATCTACGCAGTTAAAAGACATGAGTGTATTTCTATATACCATCAAATTATCCAAGAACTCTGCAAGTTCCTCTGCATTATCGTTTAACTGGGATCCGTTACCTTTCACTGTCTCGAAAATACTACGGGATATCATAAATGGTTTCCCAAACCTCTGCCGGAGTATCTTCATGGCCTCATCATATCCTTCGTTCGGGGGCAAAAACTTACAGCACTGTATGGCTCTTGCAGCTACACCAGTGCAATATCTCAACAAATACATTAACTTCATTTCATCATTCAATACAAAACCACTCAGCATGACCTCAAACTCTTTAATGAACTGTGGGTAGTCGGCTGGGTTTCCATCGAAGTATCTCGGTTCAAACTTAGGCAGTCTTAAACCCTTACTGTCACTTAACGGTGAGGCATGAACACCAAACTTAACATGCTGAGCATCATACATATCAATACAATTAACAGGCAACTCATCGTGACTTACTTTTTTGTCTGCTTCCATTGTGAAATGTCCCTTTCTTGACCCAGGCATTATCCGTCACCAAAGAATCCAAATTGCGTTGATAATCCTTGTCCAAAGAGAACCTGGCTGCAGATCTAGTAAGTACACCCAGACGATTTCCAGAAGGCGCCCACGAAGACTTGGAGAAGAATAAAAACTGTCAAGGAACTTAGCCCTAAGTTCCTATTGCAACGAAGACTTAAGCGATTGAACCGATAAACACTATGTGTTTCCTTCAACTTTAAATCCAAAACACCAATATTCCTCGAACGAAATTATATTGTTTGGCAATTAAATTGAAGAAAACTACAAAGTCTGCAAACAAATGTTAAGTACAAATGAAGTTATAAAGTACTTTTATTCGTATTGAAATCCAGTCTTCGTTCAACTTGCAAGCGATCGTTCCATTCGCGCCTTGAATTGCCCGCTAATGGTTGCCAGTTCCAATAAAACAAACGTTCAATGTTCACTTCCATTGACACGAGTTGATCACGGACTGATATCAGTTAGATAACCATTGAAAACCAGCACTGGAGTACTGGACAGCTGCCGTTTCATCCTAGTTTGGGAATCATCGGCAGTACGCACCCGTTGGGATTCGAACCCAGGACCTTCCGGTTACAGGGCAAGCTCGTATACCATTCAGCCACTGGAAATCTTCTACATTCCGCCTCAGCAGCATAAATAAGAGGATTTGGATTTTCAGCACAAATGTGAAGTCAGCCACTTCTTCTATATGTACGAGACACTTAGCGCCTGCGTAACGAAAGAGATTTCCAGAGGTTTACAGAATTTTATCAACAGCTGCCACCTTCTCTGGCTGGCTAAATATTGAAAATCAAATGGCCGATTAGAAAGAATTAGCAACAGAAAACTCTGGCTGGGAACAAACCAACAGGCGAGAGTTGATTGCTCATGAAATATGTAGGAGAAAATGGAAGTGGGTCGGTCAGGGCATATGTTGAGAAGGCCATCGAAGAACATCGCGCACAATACAGGCCATCACTGGAGTGGAAACCGAATGAGAAACGATGAGTGGGTCGTCGATGCGAGGGTGATATGGAGGAGATCGTGTGAGTTGGAGAAGGAGGAGAAGAGAGATTATGGCCAATCGTGCAGTTAGCCAGCTGAAGAGGGCAGCAGAAAACAGAACAAAGTGGAAATGTGTTGTTAAAGCCCTATGTTTCTCTCGGAACCCAAGGGTTAATAATAATAATAATTGTAATTGAAGGAACTTATTTTAAGATGTACAATGAATGTTCATTTCTTATTCAATAATGAATATTACAGACAAATTGATGGTGTAGCTGCGGGTTCCGCATTAGGTCCAGTCCTAGCTGACTTTTTCCTCGCTAAATTAGAGAATGGACCACTGAAAGGAGTAATTAATGACATGGATTTCTACTGTCGATATTTGGATGACACATTTGTGGTTATGAAAGACGAGAACGATGCAATGAATATCCTTCACAAGTTTAATGATACACATCCAGCAATAAACTTTACCATAGAGAAAGAAAGTAATGACAGTATCTCATTCCTAGACGTCTTCATGGCAAGGAAAGAAGATGGAACACTAAGAAGGAGTGCATATAGGAAACCTACAACAACAGGTCAGTACACTCACTTTCTGAGTTTCGTACCTTTGAAATATAAAGGTAACCTGGTAAAGTGTCTGGTTCATAGAGCCAGGTTAATCTGTTCAGGCAATTGCCTCAATGAGGATCTTAAGATTATTAGAGAATTGAATAAAAAAATGGTTATCCAGATAAGTTCATTCAGAAAAATATGAATTCAGCACCTAGGAGAGTCAGTACGACAACAGTTCCGAAAAAACCACTGTTCACAAAACTGCAGTTCCTCGGTGACAACCTCAGCGAAATAATAACACAGCGCCTGAAGAATGCAGTTAAATGAGCTTATTATGCAGCAGAGGTACGTTGTCTCTTCACAACCAACCCCCTTCTACTTTTGAGAAATAAGGATAAACTACCTAAATTTGCCTCCTCTCTGTGTATCTACCAGTTTGACTGCAGCCAGCTACATCGAGCGTACAATTAGGCAGGTTCATCGTCGTATTTCTGAACATCATCCAACATGGTTAAGCAAGGGACAAAGAGGATCTATTCGTAGCTATATTTTAGCACACCTTGTAGACACCAAGTGAGCATAAGGTTGACATTAATACTGCATTCAAAATTATTTATCACATTCCTACTAACCTTAATTTTGCTCTACGATTTCGTCTTCTACACAGAGCTGAAGCAATCGGAATCCACCTGAAGAAGCCAAGCTTATGTGTCCAGAAGAAATTTGTACAGCCACTTTCCTTACCGTGGCCATCGTTACAAGAATGCATAAACAGGACTACGTCGCCCTCTCCCCCTAAACTATAGAAACTATAATTGTCCAAATTATTTTATTTATATTTATTTTGACCACTTCATCTTTAATTACGTGTTATTCTTGTAAAATTAATTTATTCTATCCATTTCTACCTTTTAAATGTGCATTGATTTTCTTCGTTTATTATCAACCCATTGACATTTTGACACTGTTTAATTATTGTTAACAAACATATCGCCACTTGTTTGGTAAATTGTTGTATATTGTAATAAAAATGCTATATGTATTAGAGTAGAGTCAGAGATGATTATCTAATTGAAAAGTAAACATTTCTTCGCTCAATCTTTCTGTTTTATAATAATAGTTGTTGTGCCACAAATTACTTTTGGATAATGTGCTTCTACAAAAGCTTTTGTTCCACACTCCTTTATTATATTATTTACTTACTGATGAATTAGAACACTAGACTGCCCATCAAGTTCCCCCTTGCATGTGAATAATACATATTTATCGCTATGCATATGATGATGATGAAATAGTGATTTTATAAAGGCGTCTAGCTAGACGTGATACAAACCATTCTATACAAAATTTCATCAGTATTCTTCAGCTTTATACATCTTTGGTTATCACACATGTTAAAGGTAATAACAGTCATCAAGATTCTCCTAACTAATTCATACGCATAAGATGCACTTTTATTCTGGTGAATATCTCCCGACAGTCTTTGTCTCTTCACATCAACTTTAATGAGCAACTCACTGGTACAAACAAGAATACAGTATCCGTCTTCTATGAGTCTATTTATAGTCTATGTTGAATTAGTCTAATAAGGACGATTATGACGATAAAAGAAGTTTTAATGCACATGATAATTCTTATCATTCTTTTTTTCTTTCATATTTTGTCTCATAGCTGAATAATCTAAGATAAATAATGCACCAAATGGCATATGTGATGAAGTTTCTAAAGATATATAAATATATACTACGCTACTACGGGGTGCCACCGACAATTATACGTCTCATCCAACAGTTGTACGATAATGCTGCATGCCAAGTAATCCACAACGGGAAACTCAAGGAATCCTTTGAAGAAAAGACGGGAGTAAGATAAGGCTGCCTACTGTCGCCAATCATTTTCCTGATTGCAGTAGACTGGATAATGCGACAAACAGCGGGCAATGAGGAAATACGCATAAAATGGACACACACAAGTAACTTGGAGGATCTGGACTTCGCCGATGATATATGTTTGATTTCCCACAAACTGGAAGATATGGAACTGAAAAGCAACAAGTTGTCAGAAGAAGCATTCAGAGAAGATAGGACTTCCTTCAGGTGAACACAGAGAAAACAGAGGTGATGAAGATTCGTGGGCAACACCACCAACAGCAACAACAACAACGGACAACAATCAGCATAAATGGGACAAGTTTGAAAGAAGCAACTTCCTTTACCATCTACCTGGAAGCATCGTTTCAACTACAGGCGGACAGTAGTGATGAGGATATCAAAGCGAGGATCGGAAAAGCAAGGCAAGCTTTCATTACTCTCAACTTTGTGTGGAGGTCAAAAGCACTCAGTATGAAAAACAAGATGAGGATTTTCAACTCTAGTGTGAGGTCACTGTTACTTTATGGATCAGAGACTTGGCGCGTCATAAATAGCATCTCAAACAAACTACAGACCTTCATTAACAGTTGTCTTCGCTCAATATTGCTCAAGATCAGATGGCCGGAAAGGATCAGCAACAAAGATCTCTGTGAGCGAACCAACCAGGAGCCGATTGTGAAACAAATAGGCAGGAAGAAATGGAGATGGATTGGCTGGTCATACTCTTAGGAAACCATCAAGTGACATCACTAGACAAGTCATTGCTCGAGTGGAACTCGAATGAGAAGCTGCGAGTTGGTCGTCCGAGAGTGACCTAAAGGAGGTCATGTGAAGAGGAGATGAAAACATGTGTGCAGACTTGGAGCCAGGTGAAAAATTTAGCAGAGAACCGAACGTAATAGAGACGTGAGGTTGAAGCCCTATGTTCCTCTAAGAATTAAAGGAAATTATTATAATAATAACTGATGAATTAGAACACTAGACTGCCCATTAAGTTTCGTCTTGCATGTGAATGACGCAAATTTATCGCGGTATATGTGATGATGAACTAACGATTTGATAAAGACATCCAGCTAGACGTGATACTAACATTCTTATTTAACCATTCTATAAAAAATTTCATCAGTATTCTTCAGCTTTATACTTCTTTGATTATCATACACGTTAAAGGTAATAACAGTCATCAAGATTCTCCTACCTGATTCACATGCATAAGATGCACTTTTATTTTGGTAAGAATCTCCCGATAGTCTTTGTCTCTTCACATCAACTTTAATGAGCAACTCACTGGTACAAACAAGAATACAATATCCGTCTTCTATGAATCTATTTATAGTCTATGTTGAATTAGTCTAATAAGGATGATTATGACGATAAAAGAAGTTTTAATGCACATGATAATTCTTATCATTTTTTTGCTTTCATATTTTGTCTCATAGTTGAATAATCTAAGATAAATAATGCACCAAATGGCATATGTGATGAAGTTTCTAAAGATATATATATGCGCATTTGTTTAGTCGTTGTACATATGGATATCTATATACATCTGAGTGCTAATCATCAAATATTCATTTGTTTACTTTGACTGAATATTTCCAACTTTTTGATACCATTTGTTACAGAGATAAGAAGTAAGATTTGAAGATGATAGATAAAGCTCATTATTTACATGTTTTCAGTAATTGCTTTAATTAAAGGAACTTTAGTTGCTGTTCATTATTAAGGTCTGGCCATTAGTGTTATTAGGAATTCATTTAAACAAATGTTTGCAAGGATCTTGCCACGTGTCACATACTTTCATTCGCAACTCTCGAGGTACTTGTGTAGCGTGTGCTACTGATGAGATGTTCATCAGCATAAAGCATTGAATAGAAGAGGGATAGATTTGATGTCAGAGAAAGTAGATGATACAGTATTACGGAGATATATGGAAGATATGTGAAAGGAACATTAAAAGTAACACAACACGAAGGAAGAGCGGAATTAACACAATATGGAAGATATGTGCAAATGGTGCATTGAAGATGACGTGGTGCATAATTCGACTATATAGAGATACTAGATTGCAAATAAACATTTCTTTACCACATCTTTCGTATTCTACCATCTTCACTGATGAAATACAAACGTAATATGATCATTTGTAAAAAATTACATTTGTAAAGTCTCAGCAAGATTGAAATGAGTAATTCCAACGTTACGTTCGGCAATCTGGTCCGAACTTCTTCAGGGAAATTAATCGAAATTAACATAACAGAGGTTTACATATAAAAGGAACATCACTTGTTTTTAAAAACTTTGTCCAATCATGAACCATTCAACAAGTATAATAAACAAAATTTTTTGTCTGCAACAGAATGCATATCCTAAATCCGTAGCTGCCGAGTCACCTGACAACTCCAGTAGGTCGAATAAACCAGCTCAATCTTCAGAAAGAAGACAAAGCAATAAGCCTGACAGGGTGCTTCTACTAAACTCTAATCCTAAACACCATAATTTTGAAAATACCTCTAATCATAAAATTCTAGATACTAACAGTTTGGACAGACATGAAGGCGTGATGTTAGCTGATGCATAGGAAATCCTTATTAATAAATAAAAATGGATATGTATCACTAATTATTAATACTGGGTCAAAATTCTCGACTGTCCATATCTTCTTATGGAGACGTTAAGAAATGTTTAACAACTGCTTATCCACACACACATACACACTCTGTTTAAAGTGTTTCAACAAAAGTAAACCGATATTCGGAAGTCCGAGGTCAAATTTTGATCACAGTTCATAAAATATTTTTTATTATACTTTTTGAATAACTCATGATTGGACAAAGTTTTAAAAACAAGTGATGTTCCTTTTATATATAAACGTCTGTTATGTTAATTTTGATTAATTTCCCTGAAGAAGTTCGGACCAGATTACCAAACGTAACGTTGGAATTACTCATTTCAGTCTCGCTGAGATTTTACAAATATAATTTTTTACAAATGTCTACTTCTCACTCGATGCCCAAATATTTTAGAACTATTCTCTCAAATCTTGACGACAGTTCATTTGAAGTAATCTGATCAGTCGCTTAGCACTTAGAGCGAGTTCCATTTGTTCCGAAGACTGTTTAGAGAAAGAATTTCAGGTCATCGAAGACATTTCAAGCGAGAACGGATATCCAGAGTAGTTCATTAAACCCAACACAGGTTACAGTAGTCGTAAACATGAAGTGGCAACGGTGGAGAAAAAGCCTCTGTTTTTACGTCTACAATTCAAAAGAGATACTCCTGTGGAGATTCTATCGCAACGTTTAACCAGGGCAATAAAGAAAACTTTCTAGTCTGCACATCACTTTCTATTCTTCAATAGCCGTCCAATGTTCACCCAGCAACTCAAAGGTGTCTTGCCTAATCTTAGCTCTTCTTCATGCATATACCATTTCAACTGTATCTGTAGTTCAAGCTGTAAAGGGCACATGAATAGGCGCGTTCGTCTACGGGTTCGAGAACATTTACCAGGTTGGTTCAGCAGGGGGAAATTAAGTGCATAAAAAGCTCGATCCTGTCACACTTGGTCGATACTGGACACAGCATCGATGTCAACACAGCCATCAGGGTTATGTACCGAATTCCTGAGCCTTTATCGAGTACAGTTCGCTTACATCTGCTACACATAGCTGAAGTTATTGCAATAAGATCGACTAAACCGGAACTTTATATCCAAAACGAACATGTCTAGACACTGTTCCTACCGTGGCCAAACTTAGAGTGATGATTCTTCCTCTCACCAAGAGTGCTTCTTCCTCTTAACCCTCCTGGTTTTTTTCCTTTGCTTATTATTACAATTATTATTATTCGTCATAATTTACACCCTTCATGCAAACATTCTCTCAATACTATTGAATTTCCTTTTATACTATCCGGACTTATTATTAGCTATATTATCTCTTTTCTCAATGTGTGCCTCCACCTGTTTCATTTCACATATTCGTCATTCCATTATGAACCTCCCATTGCAGTCTTACTATCTCCTGTATATTACATACCACTTTGTACTAGCCACTCACCTGACACAATTTATAACCTTGAACTGACTTCTCAATTTTGCTAGCCCACACTCCACAAATCTATTATGACTAATCACCACCATTGTCTCCCATTTTACAATATTTTGTGATCGATTTCAGCCTGGCACGTTTGTCGCACAAATATGACTATTTATTTTCACACCTCATAACTAATCTGTTATTCTACGTTAAAAATGTATCCGCCGCATAACTGGCCTTTATTGTAACGGTAACAAATATTACATCTTATAATTGTGAGAACCTGAAGAGGAAGAACTATCGGAAAGAATAATCTTGGTTCTGATTGACTTTTAATTCTACCGTTACACTTGTTGTATAAACCAGTAGGTTATGTCGACAAATCAAACACTATATTACCCTGTCGTTCTTAAAAACAGCTCATATTCGTAAAAAATTATATTTGTAAAATCTCAGCGAGACTGAAACGAGTAATTCCAACGTTACGTTTGGTAATCTGGTCCGAACTTCTTCAGGGAAATTAATCAAAATTAACATAACAGACGTTTATATATAAAAGGAACATCACTTGTTTTTAAAACTTTGTCCAATCATGAGTTATTCAAAAAGTATAATAAAAAATATTTTATGAACTGTGATCAAAATTTGACCTCGGACTTACAAATATTGGTCTACCTTTGTTAAATACTTTAACTTTGAAGTCTTTAAAAAATGAAAATCTAATTGATAGTTCCATATTCGACGCTATTAAGCCCACCGGAACTCAAAGGCCCAGACTTTATGGCTTACCCATGATACATAAGCAGGGAATTCCCCAACGACCAATCCTGGACATGTCGAACTCGCCCTTCCATTTAACTGCCAAATGGTTAGTTAATCTGTTAGAACCGCTACATCGCCAGTTGGTTAAATATAGTGTAAAAGATGTCTCTGACTTTGTTGAAAACATTAAAGATATGAACTTAGCAGACAAAATTGTGTTATCGCTGGACGTAACATCACTATTTACTAACGTCCCCCATGTAGAAACTGTCGACTACATATGCGAGCAACTCGTAGAAAAGAAAATAGAAATTGGGATCACACCAAGAAAATTGAAAGAATTACGGCTGAAATGCACTATGAACGTTCAATTTTTATTTAATAAGGAGTATTACCGCCAAATAGATGGGGTTGCTTTGGGTTCTCCCCTTGGTTCCGTATTAGCTGACATATTTCTATCTAAATTGGAAAATGGTCCTTTAAAAGAGATACTAAACAAACTCGATTATTATTGCCGATATGTTGACGACACCTTTATCATTTGTAACAATAATCAAGATAGACAACACCTGCTCCAAGTCCTCAATAAGGTACACCCAGCTATTAAATTCACTTGTGAAGAGGAACTCCAAGGTAGTATTCCATTTCTGGATGTTCTTCTTACAAAAAGAACAGACGGTACCTTAAAGAAAAACATCTATAGGAAAGCGACGTGGAATGGACAATACACCCACTTCCATAGCTTCATACCAATACAATATAAGCGCAACCTAATTCGTTGTCTTAGTCATAGAATTAGACGCATATGTACCGACGACTGCATTGAAGATGAAATAAAAATCTTACAAACGCCTTGTTACAAAACGACTATCTTACCAACTTTGTAAAGAATTTTATCTATGAAACTGCACACAAAACTAAGCGAGACACAGTACGTAAGAAAAAGCTTTACTTAAATTTACAATTCAAAGGCGATATATCCAGCGACATATTAAACCGTAGATTAACGAGAGCGATTGAAAGAACTTTAAATGCCGCAAAACTGCATGTCACTTTCTCAACCAAACCGATATTGACACTGTACATTAAAGAGAGATTACCCAAAATGGCGACATCAATGTGTGTATATAAATTCGACTGCTCCTGTGGAGTTAGTTATATAGGTCGTACCCAGAGGAATTTATCTTTACGCACTCGTGAACATATTCCTGTCTGGCTTGGGAAAAGAGCAACCAAATCACTAAATAGTGCAATTCTGTCTCATCTAGTGGATAGCGAACACAGCATCAAAGTAGATGAGTCATTTACAGTTGTGTATCGAGTACCCAACAATCTCCCCAAAGGCACACGATTACGCCTCCTAGCCATAGCTGAGGCTTTAGAGATTAATAGAGAAAGACCAGACTTATGTGTACAGAAAAAACTTATTCACTCTCTCTGTCTACCCTGGCCCACTATAAGGTTACCAGGATCATAATTTTTCGTATTATCATTATTATCTCTTTGTGATATCATGTCTTTATTATCCATTTCTCCACCCAGTTTATTCCACCTCATTGTTACCCTCAATTTTTGTTAACCTTTATGATTTTGTATTAAGCCTGCCAATTCTGTAACATCTTATTACAATTTACAATTAAGCCTCTTTATTTTATCATTAGACATTATCGGTCAGCCCTCACATTCAGTGTCCCATCTGTTAACGTGTGTTTGTATGTATTTTGTGGCTATCGCATTTCTCTCACCCCAATGACACTTGTTTTCTGTTGACTATAAAACAGCACTACATTACCGAATTGTTCATTCACACTTCATCACATTTCTTCTGACTATACACCCTATACACGTTTGATTGATTATGTTAACTAATGGACTATCATCTCAACTTACACATGCACCCCAGTAAAGTTTCTGATATTTGTACTATATTATTCATGGATTTATAACTGTAGAGCCTGAAGAAGAGATTATTGAAGACAATTGTTCTCTCAAAATCTTGTTTTGATTTCAATATGGGGATATTTCATTTACTTAAACACATTAAACAGAGTGTGTATGCCGAATGAAACGTTGGAATTACTCATTTCAATCTCGCTGAGAGTTAACAAACATAATTTTTTACAAATGTCTACTTCTCACTCGGCGCCCAAATATTTTAGAACTATTCTATCAAATCTTGACGACAGTTCATTTGAACAGCTCATATTCATTTGAAAATTGAGAATTTGCACAATTCCTACCAGCACCGAGATTATGATCTTTATTGCTTAGTCACTTAGTAACATGATCGTCAAGAGAGTCTAAAGGAAAGTGCCATCCAGCAGAATTCATCAGATAGCCTAAGCATTGAATACTGTTCACGTTTTAAGGTCAATGTAAAATCAAATAATATCGTCAAGTTTGGTGAAAATAGGATGAAATAGCTGTCCAGTACTGTCACTGTCTGGTTTTCAATGGTTCTCTAACTGATATCAATCCGTGGTCAAACTAGAAAACAAATCAAATCCTTAAAATTCAACTCTTGAAAACATTAAGTACTAATTATCGGAAGAATGTTCACATATTCATACATTTCAGACTGGTTGGAAGGTCACAATATTTACACTACAATGAAGTACACAGAATCATAATTTCACAAAGATATTTATGTAAAACAGTTAGTTCCCTTTATGAATTTAGATAAAACAATAAGAAGACGCAATTTGTCTGAATAGTGTAATGCTGTATTTGCACAACACATTTCGAACAATCTGATCCAACACGGACTTGTCATAGGAATACATAAGAAATTAATAAAGAGTTAAGAGGTGAGAAAATAAATTTAGGTCAAGTTAAAAGGATATATTCAAGGTCAAAATAACAATGAAGATCACTAAACCAAATAACAGAGGTAATAGTACATCCACACTGACTGATATCAAAACAAAATTTACCAAGCAAGGTAGGTTTAGTGTGATGACGAATTGTTTTTGAATACATAAAAGTGGTTTAAACTTTCTAATTGCCAGCTAGGGCTTCCACAAACTTCAGGATACGTCCGGAACACGTTTTATAAATAGGTTTAAAAGATGTGTTAACGTTAATTTTATGTCCTGTCTCTATAATATGTTTCGCAATAGAAGATCTAGGTCTCCTGTTCTCACCATCATTAGGTTCTGAAGATTCCATTTGTTTCTAAAGCCATTTAGGAATATGCTCTGAAGCCCTTACTTGCAGAGATCGATGAGTCCTCACTATGTATGTGTGTCCACACGTACATTCAAATTGGTAAATACAGTGGGATGTGACGTCATTTTTCGCATGTTCGAAGGGCTTAGATAGATATATTGGCTTTACATTCTCCATTATTATGATATTGGCTGCATAAAAGTCTTTTTGACGGCAGCGTTCAGTCTTTGTCTAGTTATCAAGCTGCTTTGATGCTTGATGTACACGTCTTTCTTAAGGGCGAGTTGTAGAGTGGGTCTTGGTGTTCTAACTACTTTATATCTCCTCATGAACTTGTCTGGATAATTGTTATCAACCAAAGTTTGTGTCAACTTCCTTTCTTCTTCATCAAGTGTGTCTTCAGTGCATATTCGTTGGAGAACAGGAGACCTAGCTCTTCTATTGCAAAACATATTATAGAGACAGGACATAAAATTGACGTTAACAGATCTTTTAAACCTATCTCTAAAACGTGTTTGGGGCGTATCCTCAAGTTTGTGGAAGCCCTAGCTGGCAATTAGAAAGTTTAAACCACTTTTATGTATTCAAAAACAATTCGTCATCACACTAAACCTTCTTTGGTAAAATTTGTTTTGATACCAACAAGCGTGGATGTACTATTAGCTCTCTTATTTGGTTTAGTGATGTTCTTTGTTATTTTGACATTGAATATATCCTTTTAACTTGACCTAAGTCTATTTTCTCACCTCTTTATTAATTTCATGTATATATATTCCTATAACAATTCCGTGTGTGATCAGGTTGTTCGAAATGTTTCGTGCAAATACAGCATCACACGATTCCGACAAATTACGTCTTCTTATTGCTTTATCTAAAGATATTTGTCGCTTGAATGGTTAAACCAGTCTTCTGGAAAGAAACGTAATTAGGCAGCGTAGAATATGTCGAAATTACCTTTATAGATTGGATGAAAAATCTGAAATTAAGATGAAGAGGGTTACTATTCATCATTCACACAGTCTGATCAGAATATTTTCAAATCGATAGAAGACATCAGTTAGCTTCAAAGCTGAACGTTATAAGACATGATAATGGCTTCGTAACTATTTGTCCCATGTAAAATAGATGATTGAATACGGAATAATTCTCTATATTGTTTGGTGCCATTGGAAAAAGAAGAAGAGAAATAAAGGACAAGGAGAAACAATTCGTCCTCACCAGCATGACACAAGTTAAGTGTATGCAGTCTAAAACTTAAACCAATGTGATCAATTACATTTGCCTTTAGTAGAGAATATCTGTGAACATAGAGAAAACAGAGGTGATGAAGATTCCTGGGCAACAACACCAACAGCAACAACAACAACTGACAACAATCAGCACAAATACGAGGAACCTGAAAGAAACAACCCCTTTTACCTACCTTGGAAGCATCGTTTCAACTACAGGCGGACGGAACTGACGAGGATATCAAAGCAAGGATAGGAAAAGCAAAACAAGCTTTCACTACTCTCAAGTCTGTGTGGAGGTCAACAACACTCAGCATCAAAAATAAGATCCGGATTTTCAACTCCAATGTGAAGTCAGTGCTACTATACGGATCAGAGACTTGGCACGTCATAAAGAGCACCTCAAACAAACTACACACCTTCATCAACATATGTCTTCGCTCAAGATCAGATGGAAGGTCAGAAGAGATCAGCAACAAAGATCTCTGGGAGCGAACCAACCAAGAACCAATTGTTCCACAAATAAGCAGGTAGAAATGGAGATGGATTGGCTGGGCACACTCTGATGAAACCATCAAGTGACATCACTAGACAAGCCGTCGAGTGGAACCCCAAAAAGAAGCGGCGAGTTGGTCGTGAGTGCGATGGTGACTTGGAGGAGGTGATGTGAAGAGGAGATGAAAACGTGTGGGCAGACTTGGAGCCAGGTGAAGAGTTCAGCAGAGAACCGAACGGAATGGAGACGCATGGCTGAAGCCCTATGTTCCTCTAGGTATTAAAGGAAATAATAGTAATAACAATAATCTGTGAACTGTCTTCATCACTTTCTTAAATGGAAGGTCACTGGTTTGAATCCTGGTAGACACATACTAATGAAGAGTCCCAGACTAAGAAGAAATGGCTGTTCAGTACTCCTCGGTCTTCCAGAGGTTCTTTAACGGATGTCAGCTGGTTCTAAAAACGCTTTCAAAGGGAAGGCGATAATCTGGAAGACAATACGCTAATGTAATTTGACATTACATCACAAGTGTATGAAATAACCTGATCAATCTGAATGGGGAAAACAGTAGAAAAGACAGTCAAGCGTTTATTTGAAATCTGAATAATAATTGTAAACTGTTTAGTAGGGATAACGACTGACTGATTGAATGGTTTCAACATAGAACTTTGCACTGATGTGTGGCAGTTCGAGTTGCCACACTCCATGTAGCACATTAAGCAAGAGAAGAAAGCAAAAAGAAATACAAAGTAGAGATAGTAAACAGAGATATGAGGCAAGAAGAATATTAGTATCGAAGAACAATATAATTCTATTGGGTATTATAAGTCACAAGGAGTGAATGCATCTGCCCCACTGAGAAAGATTTTGAGCCATGTCTCCAGCCATTGGTGTTTACCGTCCCGAGGACCACAACCAGGAATCCAGTCCACACCTTCCTACGTGACTTAAACTAACTTTTGTGGATTTCATTGACTGATGAGACCATGTTTTGCTTTGACCACCACTGGCTCTTTTCCAATTTGATCCCATATCAACCGACGTTGCCCGTCGAGGAAGGCGATGGCTACGCATGCGTAACACATATCCTAACCACCTTAGTTGATGTTGCTTCACAGCCTTTTCTATTGATTTCCCCTCCTTACCTAGCACTCGACTGAGGCCTAACCTCAATATTGCTCACCCTATTATACCACTTCACACGATAACGACAGAAATAATAATAAAAGCAGACATTAAATAAATTAAAGTTAGATTACTACCTTGATCATAGTAGTTCAAGTGAGTGTGTGTATTGCTTTGGTACACAGAGGTCTGGTTTGAGGTTCAAAATAGCCAGTGATTTGGTCATGTATAAATAGGATATTCGTAATCTTCATGTGTGATATTTATGGACTATGTTTACCACTGCGAAGCATTCATGCAGAGGTGCTGGATGACTGGGGTTGACAAAACGCTTGAAAATAGACCTACCGAGATTGTCCTCTTCTCTTTTAACTAGCTAAGCTTGACAGCATTCAAAAATATGCCAACATAACGGCATGTACGGCCAATTTACTTCCCTCTAAGGGAACGAATCGATTGATAAATAAGAAGTCAGGTGCCTGGAAGCGCTATTCTATGCTTAACGCATTCATGGAATAACTGTTTGTTAAAGAAATCAATTTTGCTGCTTACATTTTAATAACAACTTTCAATATTTTGTTTATTCATTCACAAGGTTTTCTTTTGAGTGGAATATTTAAACAAAAGACCATTTTCGCATACACAGTCCTACAGGAACAGCAGGCGATAAACCATACCACTTTGGAATCATTTAGATCTGTAGGGACTCACTGACTTCCTGGATTTCAACATGAGACTTTGCACAGAAGTACAGCAGTTCAGATTACTACACTCAGTGTTGCACACAAAGGTTGATAAGAGACCGAAAGGAGAGATTCAACGAAAGGAGCGGTAATGTGACGGAGTAAGGAATATTAGTAACGTGGAAAACATGACGGTTTACTGGAAATATGAGGTCGCAAAGAGTAAATGCATCTGCACCCTTGAGAATGATTTTGTGTCATATCTGCAAAATATTAAATATTCCCATAGTAAAATTTAGAACAATACATTTAAGCGAACAATATTGTTTTCAATTAGATCTCATCAGGCTTAACTCTAATATAAGTTTACAAATAAAAATTCAAATATAAACCAATCATGTTTTTTGTCTATAGGATAATACGATGGTGAATATAAATTGTGCAATTAGTCATAATAATAGTAATAATAACAGTAATAATAGAAATGGTCTTATCAATAATAAGGATGAAAAAGTGAGGCAAGCTGTGATAACACGAATAATGAAAAACAGCATGATTAAACAAACAACTGTTCAGGTGGAAGTAGTCGATAAAGGCTAGTAAAAACAAATGAACCGATTAAGTAATGCTAGATTTTAAGGGAGGAAATGAAACACTTTTATAATGAAGATAAGATTAAGAGATGATAAGAAAGGGGTTGAAAATATAAACAAAAGGTGTTGTAGAAGTCACAGTTGGTTATGTCTTAATAGGCCAGGGAACGAATAATGGATGTACGAACTTTTTTGAATACATAGTTTAGGTATAATAGTTCGAATGCCTATCGCCTCGGCTGTGTGCAGTAAACGAATACGAAGTTTATTGGAAAGATTCGGTGGGATACGATGAATTACTTTGAAGGCTCTCGTTTTCTCCACTACATGACCACTATCAATTAAGTGTGACAAAAGTGAGCTCAGAATTGTTTTTGTCTGTCCTTTGCCAAACCACGATGGGAGATGTTCACTAACACGTTGTCTTAGCTGTCTAGTAGTATGCCCAATATAACTGTCACCACAGGTGCAGTTGAATTGAGAAATGCACATAGATGTGGCAAAACTATCAAGCTTATCCTTCGTTTGCGTCCCAGTCATAGGTGTGCTGCATAAAATGTTCTTCATATACTCCTTGAAAGTCTTTGGAATAGAATCTCACTTGATAAGTCACCATTAAAGTGTAACCTAATGAATAGAGGTTTCTTACGTGCAGTAAGAGTCTCCGGTTTTTTCTCTGATGTTTTCATATGTTTCTTTATGAAACTACTCGAATAGCCCATCTCCATCAAGGAATCGTGAATATATTCAAATTCCTTTTGTGCGAGGTCATCCGTACATATATCTCCAAAAGTCCCCAGCCACTGGTTCTTACCAGTCCAACGACCCTAAGCAGGCAGCCTACACCTTCCTATGTGGTTTAGACTGATTGTCAGAAAACTTCATGGAATGATGACAAGTTTTGGTTTGACTACCCCTAACTAACTCATCTTTAACTTAATCCAATGCCATCTAGCACTTCCGTCGAGGAAGGCGATATCATGGTTTATGCAATACGTATCCTAGCCATGTCAGTCATCTACCGCGTTGATCGACTTACCCTCTTTGCCTGACACTCTAATATTAACTTCAATACTGCTTTCCATAAAATACCCCATGACATGAGAGACAGAACTCAAACATCTGTGGTCGAAGACATCTAGCCTTTTACATATATCCCGATTTCTATATGTCTCACAGGCATAAAGGAAGACAGCACACACCCAGCTGTGAAGTACACACTTCCTTTGTTGGATTAGGTGTTAGAAAATTTATGTTAAACGAATAAATTAAATTTTCAGAAAACAAGAAGTTCAACTCCGCTGTAGGTAAAACAAAACCAACTTGAAGTGTTCCAACTTTGACACGGGTTTTCAACTCTTAAATTCAAATTTACCTGTCATTTCTTGACCCAGTTTACCTACAAACCCGCGATAGAATCAAGCAACTGTTCAGTTTTTCTCACTTCCTTTTAACAAGCATTTAATTAGTGTCATTCGGTTCACGTATAATAATTAAGACCCTTTTAAGAATGCTTTGGACAAGTAAGTCTTTTTATACTATTAATAATCTGTGAGATAAGTCAACTTTTTGATAAGGTGTCACTTGAAGATAAGCGGTTGATAATAGTTATGAAATGCTTGTTTTGACATTTTGTGTTACGTCAGTTCCGCCTGTAGTTGAAACGATGCTTCCCAGGTAGGTAAAAGATGTTGTTTGTTTCAGGTTCCTCCCATTTATGCTGATTGTTGTCTGTTGTTATTCTAAACATCTAATTAGAAATGTATCGGCAGTTCAAATTGCTTACAGAACACGTGATATCAATAATCAATGAAGCACTAATTAATTACATAAAAGTGTTATTGGGGTTATACAATTAACTGAGGTGATAATAAAATTACACGATTAGCCAGCCACTATGCCAGATGAAGAGAAAAGTGAAGACAGTGAACTATCCTTTGATGATGATAACGATAATGATGATAGTCGCCAAGAAAGCATCAGCACACTGGAATCATCAAGTCAGCGCAGAAAGTCAAGAGCATTGCGCCGAATGTCTAGTTTACTCAAAGCCCAGTTGAATATTGGCTTTCCGAGTACCTATACTGTCCAGTTAATCCAATGGTCTATGGAACTAGAGCGAGAACGTGAACGTCAGCTAATGAAAGTGGCTATACGAAAATCACAATGGGATCAGTGGAGTAGACGTAGCACTATTCTGTTTCAATCGATCAGACAGCCAGTGATCATTCCATTACCATGCGCTGTAAGAAATGCTTTGCATGAAACACAAATATTTTGGACTGCTATACAACTGATTCTAGTCATTTGGTTTATGTCAAAAGTTGACTGGCAGTTAAGGCTATGCGATCCGTTGAGAGAATTTCCTAATTATACACCCAGACGAATGCCTTGGTTACCAGGACAATATGAAATGCATTTGCGTTTTAAAGTGGCACTGATTATGATAACATTGATTTATATTCCTGGAGTGATTGTACACTTTAATTATGTACTGGACGATTGCCCAGACGAGTAAGTCAGTGAGTGAGTGAGTGAGGTGTTGAATTTAATTTATATATTTACGCCGTTAGTTTAATAAATCTTATCTGCATACTAACATGGTTAATAATAATAAAATAAAATATAGCTAATGACAATTACTCAGTTATTATGATAAACGTTTTTGTATTTCCCAGTGAAGCGGATGCCCGGCGCTCTTCACTGGGTTGACTGTCCATTGGATGACAGTCTAGGGGAGATGGCTAAACCATGATTCCAAACCTCCAACGACTGGCGTATGAAGCTCACTGGAGCTCACCGGCAGACGTATGGACAAAGGGCTTGTTGGATGTCCTGGATGTCTGGCCCCATTCAAAAAGGCGTATGAACCGAACTCCGGTCACCGGCTGCCAATGGATAGTGGACTCCTTACTCCACTCCTACTGCCTTGTAGGTCACACTTGGTTGTGTAAAGGCTAGAGCTGCACTCTCAAACAAAAGGCCGAGGGATTCTGGGGACATCACTCGTACTAAATTCCCATGAAACTTCATGAACTCTCTTACAAACGTGGTACAGTCAAGGCTGATATGGAGTGCCTGGGGCTACAAACCGTCTACGGACTCCGTCTGTGGAACAAGAATTGGAAAACCCTGTCGCAAAACCTTGCATTAGATCGTCGTGCCTAGGCAGCGATGATTCGAGATGTTCATGAAGCCGGCTCATCCTCCCGTAGGAGATAGCCGAAGAAAAGTAAGTAAGTATTTCCCAATGAATGAATGAAAAACAAAACGATATTATCGTTGCTCTTACTGACGTTTCGCTATTTAATGCTGCTGCTAATAGCTTTATCAAAGCAGCATTATTAAACCAGAATTTACAAAAATCTCAGCATATATATAACAAAGAGTTAAAAGGTGTGTGAGAAAATAAAACTTGACAACTTAGGTCAAGTTAAAAGGAGGACATGTCTGTCTGTCTATCTGGATTCAACATAGAACTTGGCAACGAAGTGCAACAGTTCGACTTGCCACGTTCCAAATAGCACACAAAGGTAGACAAGAAGATGAGTGAAGAGAATCAATAGAGTTTTGACATGTATTAGAGTGAAACAGAATGAGTAATGGTAGAAAGGAATATGAAAGATTACACAAGAGACTGAATACATCTGCGTAAGCCATTGACAACGATTTTGAGCCATGTCACCTATTGTCTGTCTCCAGCCATTGATTCTTAGAGTCGTGAGGGTGGGCCCCAACCCGGAAGTCTGCATCTCCCTAAAAGGACATATTGAAAGTCAAAATAACAATGAAGATCACTAAACCAAATAACAAAGGTAGTAATAGTACCTCTGCTATAGTATCAAAACAAAGTTTACTAACCTGATCATCGTTCCTCAGTCTGGGGTCACTTTTCGTTGTCAAGTTGGTCAACTGGTAAAGATAACAAATCAGGTGTAGATTATTGGATTTGATCAGTGTGTAAAATTATAAAAGCAGAGTGTGTTTATATAATGATATTGCTTATCACGTTCGTGTTGATTTTTTCGCTTCATGGGGGAGGGAAGTGTTGTAACCAGGTCAGATTCGTTTTTAGTCCATCATTCCTATTCAGTTCATGCAATTTGGATTCCATTAGACAATATGAAGTGCTTCTGATGATATTAGACGTTCTTTTTGACTTATGAAGTTTTCCTGGATGATTATTTCAATATTGTCAAAATCAATTTTGTGGCTTGATTGTATCGCGTAGCGTGTAGACAACCTATGGCTGATGATTTCTTAGGGTTTTATAGTTCAACCGGATTTCTCGGTGGTCGAACAGATGCTCTACGATGTTCATTTCTTCTGATTTTGATATGTTTGTCCGATGTTTATCGCATCACATTCCAAGCATTTTATTTTATTTTATAAACACAATTAGATAGAGAATCTTAAGGGATTTGGTCTTTTATATGGACAAGGTTATTTCGAAGTGTGTCTGATGTTTTGAAGAAAATTCTAATGTCGAGCTTATTGAGTACTCTTCTGATATTGTCTGACGTCTCTGCTCTATACGGAATGATGACTGTTGAGGTGCATATTTTCGGAATGCGTTTTCGGCCATACTTAATGTCTGTGTTGATTTTGTTGATGAAGTTCCTTGGGTAGTTGTTTTGCTTGAGAGTTTCAGCAGTGTTTGATATTTCTTCTTCTTTTTCTTTCTCATCCCTTATCAGAGATCAAATCCACCAGCCTACACTTGGTATTGTTATCTTTACCAATTGACCAATTTGAAAACAACCAAAAATGACCCCAGACTGACGAACGATGATCAATTTAGTAAACTTTATTTTGATACCATAGCAGAGGTACTATTATTACCTTTGTTATTTGGTTTAGTGATCTTCATTGTTATTTTGACTTTCAGTATGTCCCCTTTTAAATTGACTTAAGTCTATTTTCTCACGTCTTAACTCTTTGTTATAAATATATATGCTGAGATTTTGTAAATTCTGGTTTACTAATACTTTAATAAAGCCATTAGCATTGAATAGCGAAACGTCAGTAAGAGCAACGACAATATCGTTTTGTTCTTTTGCATTCATTCATTGGGAAATACAAGAAAACCCTTTATTATAATGAATATCATATCCCACCCAATGCTTAAATTTTTTCAAGATGTTAAAAGTGAACTTGGGTTTTGGACGTATATAACTTGTCATTCAGTATCTTTATACGAATTTACTTTGTCAAGTGTGTGGAAAGTGTGAGCTGTTTTCATGTTGAAGTAGAACTGTCTTTACTGCATTATAACTTGCTTTCCTTAGTTTATAAAAAGCATCTCAAACAAGCAACAGACCTTCATTAACAGTTGTCTTCGCTCAATACTCAAGACCAGATGGCCAGAAAAGATCAGCAACAGGGATATCTGGGAGCGAACCAACCAGGAACCGATTGTGAAAAAAATATGCAGAAGGAAATGAAGATTGATTCACCATACTCTGAGGAAATAATCAAGTGACATCACTAGACAAGCCATTGCTCGAGTGGAACCCGAAAGGGAAGCGGCGAGTTGGTCGTCAGTGCGAAGGTGGGGTGACTTGGAGGAGGTCATGTGAAGAGGAGATGAAAACGTGTGGGCAGACTTGGAGTCATGTGAAAACTCTAGCTGAGAACCGAACGCAATGGAGACGCATGGCTGAAGCCCTATGTTCCTCTAGGAACTAAAGGATACAATAATTCCTTAGTTTATGTGGTAGGTGAAATTACATTGTGCAACAGTATCATCCAGTCCCGTTTTCGTCACTGGTTCAATGGTGTAGCACACTTGCCAACAATACACGTTGGTCGGTCCGGGATTCTATACACCTGTCCGCGCTGCTCTTTTAGGCCGGTAGTAATACGGATAAAGAGGGAAGGTTCAGCGTACGACGACGACTGTCAACGCAACTCTGTAAAAGCAACACTGCAGCTGTACTGAAATGTCAAAATTCAAAACCTGAATTCTTATGTTGTTCTCACAGCACAAAGGAGTTACAAGGAGAAGAATAGAGTAGTAAGGACTGGTCTTGTTGTTAGTTGAGACTGATTGTCAGATGTTTATTTACACTTCTTTCCACCCATTGCCCAAATTTTTCAACTGTTAAGAGTGAACTTGGTTCGGACATTTATAAATTACTCAGTTGTATATATAAAAAAAAACAAAAGTACATACTAATGAACAATCATCATATTTAAATAGGTCAAGTAGTCAGTCACTTCATGGTAGGCGAAGATTGAAGTCCATTCTTTAGACTGTACACACACACAGTTTACGCTGTATGTGATTAATCCCCTAAAGAGTGCTTCCATCACTCATCATTCAATAACCAACCTGGAATTAGAGTTAGGTGATGAAATAATAATTGTGAAACAGTCATCAATTAATATTGATTGATTTTGTGACCTCACATTAATTAATAAACGTTCCCTAGTGTGAAATGTTTGTTTTCAAGGGCCCGAAAAAACAAATGCACGAGTAACGCATTGATGGATGGAGTCACGACATATACACATTCAGTTTTATTAGCTATCAAAGGCACATTCTACGCCATCGCATCTCTTTTTCTCACATGCCGAACATTTCCGAACCCTGTATCTACAATTAAAGGACGAAATTCTGTGAACTCTACTTCAAACTGTATCTACAAGTTCACCCGCAGTTGTTGTGGTGACACACACACCTATATAAGTAGAACCAATATAATGTTCCAATGTCGTGGTCGATAAGAACATGTTCCAAACAAGGCTACTAAATCATACAGAAAATCATAATGCGATTAATCTGAATAGAAATCAAGCATCATCACCCATTGCAAAACACTTATTAATGTGTGAGGTTACAAAATCAATCAATATTAATTGATGACTGTTTCACAATTATTATTTCATCACATAACTCTAATTCAAGGTTGGTTATTGAATGATGGGTGATGGAAGCACTCTTTAGGGGATTAATCACATACAGCCTGAACTGTGTGTGTACAGTCAAAACAATAGACTTCAATCTTCGCCTAGCATGAAGTGACTAATTACTTGACCTATTTAAATGTGATGATTGTTCATTATATTCATCATGTAACTGAGTAATTGTCATGATCTTTATTTTATGATTGTTAACCATGTTAGTTGTGTAAAGCGGTTGTAAAGCACCTACGAAATGACGATATCATCTCGTGGCAAAATATGTCTTCTAAATGCCTCCTGATTCAAATTTATCAGAGGGACTAATCGTTTTAATTATCTGCATACGCTAACGATAACTCATAAAATCTAGCAGTAGGATCCTAACAAATATAACTTAAACGTGGGCACTATGGTGTTGGTAATAAGTAATTCCATATTAGTTTGTTTATTAAATGTATCACCAGACAGACGACAGTGAGTGAAACAGTATTAGTATTCACTGGATGACAAAGTTGTTTCGAACATAATTCATCATTATTGCTGTTCATAATCATACACATCACCAATTATTCTTACCACACGACTTCGAAACTTGAGTCTGATAGTTTTCTTTGTTCTCTCCTATTTGTCGTCGTTATTATGGTAGTAGAATTTTCCACATATCCACCTGGATAGGTAGTAACCAAGGATAATCTTAGACAAGAAGTGTTACATATAAGAGAAGCCTTGAAACTCAACAATTACCCTGGTAAATTAGTCAGAAAGTATGTAAGGAAATGTAAAAATCAAATAAATAATGATAGTACTGATAGTGATAATATTAGTATTAATAACAATATTAATGACGACATGCAAGTCAAATAAGCGCAAGACAACACCAACAATAAGGAATCTAAATCATCAGTAGTAATTCCATACAAGGAAGGAACCTCGAAAACCACCTTACGCAGAATTCTTAAGAAGGCGGGTAGGAATAAAAGTGACTGGCATTCAAACACCCAAACAAGCTTTGTCGGTTAGAGGACCAATGCTGTTGAACCTTTAGATCAAAACAATTTGATTTATATAATACCCTGTCTACGATGATTGTCAAGTCAAATACATAGGTGAAAGTAGTAGAACAGGGTCAGTGAGTCAGACTAGCTGAACAGCACAAAAAACCTAGCAGTGAAATCTAGATTAATTGACCCGAATAAGATAAGAAATCTAGAGAATAGTTCAGCAGCTATCGCAAGCACTACATACAATTACATACACCCAGCCATACAATAGGCTGGATGGGATAAGATGACAGTTTTGAAATCTAATACAACTAACAGGCTGTCGAGTGGGGATATTGATAACGGAAGCTTTTTTTATCGAATCAACTGCAAATCAACACGTGTAACAGGAATGATTCAACACCTGTCCAGGCGGATATCTGGAAAATTCTACTACCCCAATGACGACGACAAATAGGAGAGAACAAAGAAAACTATCAGACTCAAGTTTCGAAGTCGTGTGATTATAATAATTGGTGATGTGTATGATTATGAGCAGCAATAATGATGAATTGTGTTCGAAACAACTTTGTCATCCAGTGAATACGAATACTGTTTCACTCACTCACTGACTGTATGGTGATACATTTAATAAACAAACTAATATGGAATAACTTAAACGCTCTGTTGAAGAGTCTTCATATAATATATGTATATGGAATTGTTGGAACGACATCAACACTACGTCATATTTAAATTGCACTCAACACGTGTACAAGATAGTAGATTGTGAAAATGAAAAACAACAACACACAGTGTTCATAATTGTGCCATTACATCAACCAGTATCTTCACCTATAACCCTAACGTGTTCCATTAAGCAGTTTTGATAAACTCGACGGCACATGAGATAAATTGACGACATAAATTCAGTAAAACCCAATATCCGAGTGACTTTATTCATGGACTTATACTGCCGCCACCACCCTTTGTATGTCATTTTCCAGTTGCCGACCAATTATGATTGATCAAGTGAAAGACAAGCTACCTAGTTAGCTATGCTACTTCTATGTGTGTATCTATAAATTTAGTTGCTCCTATGGAAAGAGCTGGCTATATAGGGCGAACAACTAGACAGCTTGACAAACGCATTGATGAGCATCTTCCTTCATGGTTCGGAAAAGGTCAATTAAAATCTATAAGAACTTCTATTTTGGCTCATTTGATTGATAGCGGTCATCAACAAGGACTAAAATAGTGCCACCTTCAAAGTTATCTATCGCATTCCATCGGGCCTTTTGAACGGAATCAGAAGCCATCTCTTACACATAGTCGAAGCTATGGGAATTTGAGAGAACAACCGTAGTCTTTGCACACAGCAAAAGAAGTTCGTTCTATCACCTGTCTCTCCCTTGCTCGCCTAGGTGAATTCTATTCAAAACCCTCCCACCCTTTCTTATTTTCCATTTCCTTTGTACTTTTATGATACTTATTTAAACTCTGATTATTTGTCCACTTCACCTACCTTCAGTATTACGCAACTCTAAGGATTTGACCTAATTTATTTATTCATTTAATTGTCTACATCATACACATAGTACTATCTTTGTTATTCTTATCGCCACCTGCATAAACCTTATTATCGATATTTTGTTATCATTAAAGTCATCGTTATTAGCTACTTTTAAAACATTTACCAAATTATTATTATTTGGTCCACAAAATCACCGTCATTGGTTAAAACTTTTTATATATAAATCTATGTAAATGAGAGCAAAGCGTGAAGAAGGGGATCTAATTGAAAACAACAATTTTGTTCGCTTATATATGTCTTGTTCTTATATGGATATGAAGCTGGGTGAATATAATTACCCAGCATTATGCAGGAACTACTGTCTGAACAACATGGCGTTTATCACCAGTCCCCAATATGCCGATGTGAATAACTCACAAAATCCGTATAAAACACCACGACAGGCAACTGCCGAGAGTCTATGTATATGTACATATATGTGTAACAGTCAACATGCATTACCTTCGCAGAGTCGCTTCTGTTCTCCCTTGCGACACATTGGAAACACTGCCAGAAAATGCTGACTAGTAGTAGTAGTTGAGAGATTATTAATAATAATAGTAATTTGCTTTATTCCAGAAACAGTACTAGTGGTACAGTGTGGAATTTTCAGCACATATCTACAATATTTGCATCTAATTTTACAAACATTTAAAAGGAGTATTAAACAAACAAAAAAGAAAACAGGATAAACACAAAATAATTATAAATGCGAAAAAATATCAAGAAGTAGAAATGAAAATAAACATCATATAATAATAACTCAGTATTGGGTAGTGGAAGCTATGATATGATTATGCATGGTGACAGTAAAGCTATAGTCATACAAGAAGTTATGAAATGATATTTAAGAATGTTTATCGCCAAGATGGTCAGTTAATTTTTGGTTGAAACAACACTAAACACTCAGAAAATAACATTTCAGAGTTGTTGTTTTGTTTTTTATTGTCAGGTCTAATGCAGTGTTTGTAGTGGTAGTGTGAGTAATCCTGCATAATACAAAAATTTTTAAGGTGGTGACTATGGCGTTCACAACCAAGGATTGTCAGTTTAATATTGCCGAAAAGTATAGAAAATAAGAATAAAACAACCACAAAACTAATAATTACATGATGGTTAATGACAGGACAATTTTATAATACCCATAGTGCTAATAGAGTCGGAACCAGTGGATACACAAAAGAAGGAATAGAATAAAGTACAAAAAAAGAAGCAAATGTTGATCTATTATGTCAACGCTTACACAATTAGTCTGTCAAGCATTAACTAAACTGTCATTAATAATATATGTGAATGACCGTATCCCATCGAACATCTGTCTGTCTGTCTGTCTGTTTTCGACATAGAACCACTTTACACCAATGTGCACCAGTTCAAGTCACCCCACACTCCCTCCACTCCATGTAACACACAAAGCAAGTGAAGAAAGTAAAAATGAAGTGCATAATAGAGAGAGAGCCAGTAAACAGAGGTGTGGTAAGACAAAAGAATAGTAATAACGAAGAACAATATAGTTTCGTTGGAAATCACAAGTCACAAGGAGTGGATGCATCTACACCAGCCAGCCAGCCAGCCAGCTATTGAGAACGATCGCTTTGAGCCATATGATCAACAATTGTTTCCAGCCTTCATTAGTTTCTACCGTCCCGGAGACCTCAACAAGGAAGTCTACGTGGCTGGCTGGCTGTCTGACTTAAACTAACTGTTGTGGAATTCATTGACTGGTGAAGCCATGTTTTGGTTTGACCACCAATGGCTAGCTGTCTTCCAGCGTGACCAATCCTATGTCAGGTAACACTGCGCATTGTCGAGGAAGTCGATGATGGGCTAGGCATACGTAACACACGTCCTAACTGCTTCACAACATCGTCGATTGACTTCCCCCCTCCTTACCTAGCACTCATTGGACGCCTCACTTCAATATTGCTAGACTTATTATACCACCGACTAACAAGGGAGATAGAACGCAGTCACCTATGATCGCAGACAGCTAGAACATGTTCATCACTTCACCTATTCGGGAAGTTGTATCAGCACCAACGGATTGATTGGTGACGAAATCTCAGCACGGATCCAAAAAGCTCGGCCTGCTTTCGCTAACTTACACCATCTCTGGCGTTGGCGTGACATCCGACTACCAACCAAGGGACGTGTGTACTACTCAGCAGTTCGCTGCGTCCTTCTCTATGGCTATGAAACACGGCCAATACGAGTTGAAGGCATGAAAAGGTCGACTGTCTTTGATCATAGATGTCTACGATCTCTTTCTCACGTTAGGTGGCATAATAAGGTAAGTAATGTCTACGTTAGGTTAGGCGTAGAGTGTTGGGCAAAGAGGGAAAATCAATCGAAGAGGCTATAAAGTTACATAGATTGAGATGGCTAGGTCACGTGCTGCACATGCATAACCATCGCCTCTTCCTCCTGACGGGCATTACTAGCTGATATAGGTGCAGGTTGGAAAAGAGTAAGTGGTGTCATGCCAAACAAAAACATGGCATCAAACAATCCATGAAATCATTGACAGTTAAACTGAGTCAGGTAGGGAGGGAGATGCAGACTTCTGGGTTGGGGCCCGCCCTCAGGACTCTAAGAATCAATGGCTGGAGACAGACAATAGGTGACATGGCTCAAAATCGTTGTCAATGGCTTACGCAGATGTATTCAGTCTCTTGTGTAATCTTTCATATTCCTTTCTACCATTACTCATTCTGTTTCACTCTAATACATGTCAAAACTCTATTGATTCTCTTCACTCATCTTCTTGTCTACCTTTGTGTGCTATTTGGAACGTGGCAAGTCGAACTGTTGCACCTCGGTGCCAAGTTCTATGTTGAAAGAAGACAGCCAGACAGCTAGGCAACCTGTTCATGTCTTGCACTCTCAATGGCCAGGTCTCGCTCACAGCCACAGAGGAGGAGGGACCATCGAACACCATCACACTATAGTATTGATCAAGTGAGAGAGATCACGTGCAAATAATTCAAGTCTTTATGTGAACACTATAACAGACATCTGTAGTTGTAACAAAAGAGATCTTGAAAAAAGCAATGAAAAACAGGTGAAACAAAACTTGTAAAATATCTCTTTTGTCTTGCAGTTTCAAATGAAAATTTACGACTGAGTATATACACAAATGCGTCGGTAGCATAGCGGTTAGGACGCTCGCCAACCATGCACATGGTTCGGGTTCGATCCCCGGCCACCGAGACACTCCTTTACCTCGCTAAGCCAGAAAAAAGACGCTTGTAAAGAGGAAAGGTTGGGCATGAGGCTAGCAACCCCATCCTGTAAAGATACAAAATGCTAAAGAAACTTCAAGTCTCTAGATTGAAGTCCTATGTTCCACTGGGAACGTGAAGGAATAAAATATATATGTATATATGTGCATATACAAATAATGCTTTCAATTTCAGGACACCATTACAAATGGTAAGAAAAATGCTTGCGGCTGAAAGTCGTGGTAAATCAATACGTCAGTCAAAAAGATGGACATTCGATAGTCGATTCGACGCGTACCGTCAACCTCGCAGAAGACAGTGGGCAACCTGTACAATAACGATTTTCTTGATTTTCCTATGCCTTTACAATATTACTATAATAATCGGTAGGTTTTTGTTTTGCATTACTGACACTTTTGTGTAATGTAATTAATTTACTATGGTAACTCGATTACCGCTAATATTACGATAACGTAATTAAGAAAGCAAATAGGAATCATGGATATAGGAAATGATGGAGAAGATTTGTAGCTCAGGTGGATGATTTTGGTGTGGTGTTATGTTCTCTGAGCTGGTTGGATGATTAATTTGCGAAGCTTTCATCGCCCTACTACTAGGAAGGCGACATCTTCCTTCAGCGTATCACTTCAATTGAAGGGAACTTTTAGATTTCTCCTCCACGAGTTCACCAGTAATCATCTCTCCTGGTCGGTGAACACCTTCCATGTGACTGGTTGTCTTTGTGTGTTTTCACACTCTCTAGGAGGTTACTTGTATCGGAACTGGTATTGTTTCTTCGACTTGAAATTTGACCCTTTGAGTGTGTGTGTGTGAGGTTTCTTTCGTATCGGTTGATAAATTTTGTCTACCTCGATGTGTCTATCTATTGATTGATGATTCACTGGAATACCAGACAGGCTTCTAAAATTTCTCTGACTAGCATTGTTGATGTTGTTTCCTCTGTCTAATATTTGAACGTTGGTTGTCGCAGTCGAATTGATGTTCGTGGTTGTCTGTATGCAGTGAGACGAAATGAGCGATGGAGTGGATATCATGTCATGCATTCCATTTAGCTTGTGTGTTGCATTTTTGAATGGATAAACCTATGCCTAACAACGTACTTCCAATTCAACATCCAAATATATGAACAAGTCAAAGGAACACCCATGAGATGGATCGTCAATATCAGGTTTGATTGCAGAAGCAGGGATGCAAAAGCTCAAAAACGTAATCCTACCAAAGATTAAACCCAAAATTTCGATACGTTACGTAAACGACACATTTGTAATAATCAAAAGAAACGAGTTAGATAAAACTGACAACTTAATAAACAATGTCTTCAGCGACATCAAATTCACAAGAGAAGAGGAATTCGAGAACAAAATCCCAATTTTGGACGTCTTACTCAAGCGAACAACCACAGGGGAATTAGAAACTCAAGCTTATAGAAAATCAACTCACACAGACCAAATACTGAATTACAACAGCAACAATCCAATAACACACAAAAGGAATTGCATACAAACACTATTGAAGAGAGTCAGTCAGGATTCATTGCAGCACTCCCAACTTAAGGTAAATTGAAGAAAGATATCTCATGGACGTCTTCCAAAAGAATGGATATCCACGGAACTTCATCAAAAGACATATACCCCCAAGCCAACCTATCAAACCAAAAGCCCCCAAGGAAAGCACAAACAAAATCGCCCTACCATATACAAAAGATATCTCAGAAATCACTGCAAGACTCTTCAAACCAACAAAATCACTTCACTCAGCCAGCCAGCCCTGTATCAACTAAAAGACTCAACAACGAAAGAAGATAAAACCAACATCTGCATCTACAAAATAAACTGCATCAATTGCGAAAAACACTACATTGGCCAAAGTGGACGTCCCTGCTCTTCATCTTCGTATCCACGAACATAAGCTAGCCGTCAAAAGACATGACATCCACTCCCTCACTCATTTCGCCTCACTGCATACAGACAACCACGGACATCAATTCGACTGCGACAACCAACGTTCAAATATTAGACAGAGGAAACAACATCAAGAATGCTAGCCAGAGAATTTTTAGAAGCCTGCCTTGTATTCCAATGAATCATCAATCAATAGATAGACACATCGAGATAGACAAAATTTATCAACCGATACGAAAGAAACCTCACACACACACTCAAAGGGTCAAATTTCAAGTCAAAGAAACAATACCAGTTCCAATACAAGTAACCGCCTAGAGGGTGTGAAAACACACAAAGACAACCAGTCACATCGAAGGTGGTCACCGACCAGGAGAGATGATTACTGGTGAACTCGTGGAGGAGAAATCTATATGCTGAAGGAAGATGTCGCCTTCCTAGTAGTAGGGCGATGAAAGCTTCGCAAATTAACTATCCAGCTGCTCGCTCAGAGAGAGAACACAACACCACATCAAAAACCTACATGCCAACAGTGATTATTAGATTTTTCTGTTTTCTATCCTTCTCCTATCACCCTCATCGCCCCTGTTTTATACTCTGAAAGCATATAAATTGGTGGGAAGTTAAGCTATAAATTGTAATTGTCTTGCATTTCGGATGTGTTGATTTTTATGATGTTTCCTCCTTCACTTCTTTCCTTCACTTCAAACATTGAATGATGTCATTGTCAATTTTTTGCAACAAATTCAAATTCGAATAAAGACAACAGCAAAAAAGAAAAGAAAGAAAAGAAACGAAGGAATAGAATATTTGCAACCTATTCACACTTAGTAGAAAAAAAGGTCACTAAACCCTTTCAATGCCTATACAAAGTATCCAGTGAATGCTAATACTGTTACACTCACTGACTGTATAGTGATACATCTAATAAACAAACTAATATGGAATTACATAACAATCAGTTTTAAAAAGGTAGAAATGGATAGAATAAATTAATTTTACAAGGATAACACGTAATTAAAAATGAAGTGGTATATGCATGAAGAAGTGCTAAGCTTAGGTAAGACATCTTTGAGTTGCTGGGTGAACATTGGACGGCTACTGAAGGATAGACACAGACGTGCGGAGTAGAAAGTTTTCTTGATCGCCCTGGTTAAGTGTTGCGATAAAATCTCCGCAGGAGTATCTCCCTTGAATTGTAGACGTAAAAACAGAGACTTTTTCTCCACCGTTGCCAGTTCATGTTTACGGCTATTGTAACCTATGTTGGCTTTAATGAACTTCTCTGGATATCCGTTCTCGCTTAGAATGTCTCGGATGACCTGGAGTTCTTTCTCTACACAGTCTTCGGAACAAATAGACCTCGCTCTAAATGCTAAGCATCTGATCAGATTACGTTTGTATTTCATCGCTACAAAGTTAAGGAAGTGTGTTTACTGAGCTTTGGTCTCTAGCTTTCTAAATATAGTTCTTTTGACGAAACCATCCTCTCTTCTCGTTAGTAGGACGTCGAGGAAGTGTAGAGAGTCGTTGCATTCTCCTTCGTAGGTGAAATGGACCGCTGGGTGAGCATTATTGAAGTTTCTCAGAATCAAATCACTACTTAACCCTTCATCGTACACTACAAAAGTGTCATCCATGTAACGACAATACATTTCTATATTTGCTATTTCCTCTTTCAACGGACTATTTTCTAGTTTTGCTAGAAATATATTCGCGAAAATAGGTCCCAGTGGGGATCCCATGGCTACTCCATCAATCTGTCTGTATATTTCATTATTAAACAAGAACCGAACATCTGCTGTACATTTAGCAAGTAGTTGTTTCAGATTACTAATCGGAATATCAGTGCACAGTTTCTTTTCTATAATCTGTTCGCAGATATAATCGATGATTTCCACTAGAGGCACATTGGTGAATAGAGATGAGGCATCAAGTGATGCCATGTATTTGCCAGTTGCGTTCAAGTTTTTGATCTTATCAATAAATTGAAAGGTATCCTTGACGCTATGCTTTACTAACTCGTCATGCAAGGGTTGGATTAGCTGTACCAGCCACTTCGCTGTCTCGTGATAGGGTGAATGAGACATGTCTAGTATGGGGCGTAGGGGTACTCCTGATTTATGCACTTTCGGTAGACCATACATGCGTGAGATGGTGCTCCCTGTGGGTTTTATGTTTTCGAAAGTCTTTGGTGATATATACCCCTTACTCTTCAAATCCTTTAATAAGTTTGTTATTTCTCTCTCTACTTTCTCCGTATGATCTTTCATTGCTTTCGGCTTCTGAAACTTGCTGCCATCAGCTAGTATGGAGTTCATCTTGTTGATGTAGTCCTGCCTATCCATAATGACTATCCCAGGTCCCTTATCCGGTCTGGTAATAACTATGTATTCATTTCGTCTTAGTTTTTTAACAGCTTCTCGATGCGATTTTGTGAGCATACTATGAGGCTTATTCTTATCCTTCTGTCTATACTGATAGCAACAGTCTACCAGGATTGATTTGAATCTTTCTAGGTCCTCATCAGAGGAGGCGACCAAGTCCGCTGTTTGTAAATAGAAGTTCTCGAACTGTACATCGGTGTCAATCTGACTAATCTCCGTATGAAAATCCCAAAACTTAGGTCCTAGAGATAACGCTTCAAGTTGTAGTTTGTCAAGAGTCACGCTAGAAAAGTTATGCACGTACCTTTCGGGATTATCAGGAAATCTACAGGGCGATCAATAAAAGATGAAGTGGTCAAAATAAAAAAAAATAATTTGGACAATTATAATTTAATAGGTTTAGAGGGAGGGGGCGACGTAGTCCTGTTTATGCATTCTTGTAACGATGGCCACGATGAAACTGCCTAATTGTACGCCCAATGTAGCTAGCTGGCTCCGCAGCTGCAGTCAAACTGGTAGACACACATAGAAGAGGCAAAATTAGGTAGTTTATCCTTATTTCTCGAACATAGAAACATAGGAGTGGTTTTGAAGAGACAACGTACCTCTGCTGCATAATAAGCTCTCCTTTAACTGCATTCTTCAAGCGCTGTGTTATGATTTCGCTGATGTTGTCACCGAGGAACTGCAATTTTATGAACATTGGTTTTTTCGAAACTATAGCCATACTGACTCTCCTTGGTGCTAAATTCATATTCTTCTCAATAAATTTATCTGGATAACCATTTTTTTTCTAAGTAATTCATCGTCGTATTTCCGAACATCATCCAGCATGGTTAAGCAAGGGACAAACAAGATCTATTCGTAGTTCTATTTTAGCACACCTTGTTGATACTGAGCATAAGGTTGATGTGAATACTGCATTTAAAATTATTTATCGCATTCCGACTAATCTTAACTTTGCTCTACGAGTTCGTCTTCTAAAGACAGCTGAAGCAATCGGAATCCACCTGAAGAAGCCAAGCCTATGTGTACAGAAGAAATTTGTACAGCCACTTTCCTTACCGTGGCCATCGTTACAAGAATGCATAAACAGAACTACGTCGACCCCCTCCCCCTAAACCTATTAAATTATAATTGTCCAAATTATTTTATTTTTATTTATTTTGACCACTTCATCTTTAATTACAATAAGTTTTACATCTTATTTAACTTCTATCGTCTGGGTTATCATAACTTGGAATACCCACAAAAAATGTGAGCGTTATTCAAGTCGGTAATGTTGCTAATATAAATAAACGAAATATTCCCATATTGAGTCATAAGAAAAAAGGCACAAACAGCGAAGAACTTTTTCATGAGCTGTACAATCGTAATTATAATTAACAAAGAAATCTTTAGCCCAGTCAGATACTGGTAAATTTTGTCCTTGGAAAATAATGTAAGGTGTAAGAAGGGATGACTAATTGTAAGTTAGAAAGAAGACAGAAGTTGGCATGACGTAATAAGTGTGAGATAGTGAATAATCAATAATCTCGTGTAAAATGGACAGGAACTAGTGGAAAGGCTATAAAGTGTTTTTGTATAAAATATGTATGAAAAGCAATGTTATTAATAAACAGTAATAGAGTGGTAATAAAATGTGGATGATGGGAACAATAATGATAATAAAAGTATTAATAAAATAAAATAATAATAGTAATAATAGTGAACTTACATAATAAAGGAAAGAAGCAAAATTGTGATAAGAACTTTACTCTGGCCATGGTAAGGCAAGAGAATGTATGTATCGCTTTTGTATGCAGAGGTCCAGTTTCAGATCTCGAATAGCTAATGCTTCAGCTATGTACAGATGGCGAATCCGAAGTCTTTTTGTACGATATTGAGGGACTCTGTGTAACACTGTGAAGCATTCATGTGGGGGTGCTCGATGTCCAGAGATGAAAAGGTGTTCGAGGATCGAGCTGTTCCTATTCTTCTTTTCTCCTCTGGATAACCATGCTGGGCAGTGTTCCAGAATACGTTTTTGGACTTGACGTTGCGTACGGCCAATATACTTTGCTCCACACGAGCAAGTAAATTGATAAATTCACATTGAGGCGGCCAAAAGCGGTATCTTGTCCTTAGCGTTAGACTGGATTAACTGTCTGCAGGAGAATGTGATACGTAGAGTGGCTGTTGGAAATGTCTTCTTCAGACATTTAGAAAAGCGGTTTCTGAGAATTTCCGCTGCGACATCACCTTTGAATTCTAGGTTCATGAAGAGAGTCTTCTTAGGAACCGTTGCGATGTTTGACACCGGAGGCTTCTCCTTCATGTTTTTGTCAATAAATCTTGGCGGATACCGATTCTCTAGTAGGGTTTTACGTAATAAATTTAATTCTTTCTCTACCATGTCTTCCGAGCAGATTTTTCTAATCCTTGAGCACAACGTACGTACCAGGTTTCTCTTTCGGATTAGTGGGACAAAGCTCTGGAAGTTGATAAACTGTCCAGTCCATGCTGGCTTGCGGTATATTGATCTGTGGATCGTACAGTCGTGTCGTCTGGTGAGTAGTACATCAAGGAATGGAAATGCGTTGTTCGATTCTCTTTCTAAGGTGAAACTTATTGATGGATGCGCTGCGTTGAAGGTTTTGAGGAGAGAATCTAAATCACAATTTTCATCACAGATTATAAACGTGTCATCTACGTATCTCTTGTATAAGTGCAGTTGACTTATCAAGGGATTGAGGATGTTGTTTTCAAGACTCGCCATGAAGCAGTCGGCTAGGAGTGGACCGAGAGGAGACCCCATGGCTACCCCATCTTTCTGTACATAGAACTTTTCATTGAATTTGAACTGGATATTGAACGTACATCTGAGAAGAAGTTCCTTCAGGTAGTTTATTGGGAGAGGAACTTCTAGGTTGTTGGTTTCGATGTAATTACAAATGAAGCATATTGTTTCAGTTAGGGGGATGCTTGTGAATAGAGAGATGACATCTAGTGAGATCATTTGTCTTTCAGACACGCTGACATCCTTCACTGAGTCGATGAAGTCAAATGTATCTTTGAGGCTATATTTTGTCATATGTCTTTTAACTGGTTCGAGGATAAATAACTTTAGCAAATTTACAAAAAGAAAAAATTCATAACTTGACAGACAATGTATGTGATTTCTTCAGCTGACTGTAACTGTATCAACATGCGATCCTGGGAAACGGTTATTCGATCATGGCTTCAAGAAGGTAAACAACTGCATTTTGATCATATGAATGAGCTACTCAAACAACAACCAAATCCATTTGAATCATTTGAAATATCTAACAAAATTATGACCTTCCAGCTAAACACACTTGACAGAATTCATACCATTTTCAAATGTTGTGGTCCAGATGGATTTATGGCATACAGAGATGAAATTTCAAAACTATTTCCGCAAAAGTAAGCCATTTCATGTGTATATTTATTTAATGAGTTCAAATATTTGAAAACAGTGTGAAATGTTTCCAAATAAACTATTGACATTTGCTTACTGAGCCTAGAACTTTAGATACCACCATCATGTTATAAGAATAAATTGTGCTCGAAACGTCATCAGTAAATATTACTGTATAACACTGTGAGACTTTATCAAAATAAAATTTACCCATAATGGAATTACACCATCATATTAGTCAAGCTAATCCCCCTGTGTGGTTGGTTATCACAGGAAGACTTGTCTCCCTTTTCCAACCTGATCCATCCTATGTCAGCCAGCTAACATTGCCCATTGTCGGTGGAGGAAGTCGATGGAAGGCTAAGCATGCGTGCGTAACACATGTCCTAACCATCTCAATGGATGTAACCTCACAACCTCGCCAGTTAGCTGATTTCCCTTCCTCCTCCCTCACCTAGCACTCCACTGACGCCTCACCTCAATATTGCTCACCTTATTATACCACCCACTTCACACGAGAGATAGAACGCAGACATCTATGAACAAAGACAGCCAACCTTTTCGTATCTTCCTCTTTCAATGACCATGTCTCACAGCCAGCCATAAAGGAGGAAGGAGCGGACTGCTGAGCAGTACATTGGCATATGGGAAACTAGCCTACTGTATCATCTGTGAGGAAATTTCGTCAGCGATCAACTCGTTGGCACTGGCTGATGCAACTTCCCAAATAAGTGAAGCGGTCAACGCGCTCCACCAACCACTTCACTCCTTATCTCTAAGTTAGGAGTCAGTGTAGTCCACTTCAGTCCTGTAGCCTCATCATCTTACATTTGGCGGGAGCGAATCGCTCGCATGCCAAACATTCGCAGATTGCAGCTCAAGGTGTTCAGTAGACTCTGCTGGATTTTGTCAGTGTCTTCACCTAGCAGGGAGGACTATATCATCTGCATATTCTAAGTCAACGAGATTATTCCCTGAGGTAACAAGTTAATCCCTGAGTCGCTGAAGTCACTTAGAGTTAAGTCCATTATTACATCTATTATGAAATTGAATAGAAATGGGGATAGTGGGCATCCCTGACGGACAACACTAGTTGTCACCACTTCAGATGACAACTCGCCGTAAGCCTCTACCTGGCTGCATGAGTTCGAGTAGAGTGCTTTGATCAGTGCGATATATTTTCTCGGCATTCCTTTCACAGCCAAGCATCGCCAGAGTACCTCTCGGTCGACAGAATCGAATGCCGCCTTTAGGTCAAGAAATATGACGATTGTTGGACGCCGGTAAGTATGCCTATGCTCCAGAATCTGTCGAAGGATGAAGATGTGATCAATACACACTCTTCCTGGTCTAAAGCCTGCCTGGTTCTCTCGTGTTTGTGCCTCTCAAGCACTACTTAGTAGTGTACGCATTATTATTGAGTCTAGAACTTTAGATGCCACCATATTAATCAAGCTAATCCCCCTGTGGTTATATCACAGGAAGACTTGTCTCCCTTCTTGTATATAAGGATAACCAATGACTTACACCAACCCGACGGGACTTCCTCTGATTCCCAGACACTGCCTAGTACCTTAGTAAAGAAAGACAGTAAACTGTCTCCACCATACTTTAATACCTGTGGAGTCATTCCATCAGGTCCTGCTGCTTTGCCTTGTTTCATACTACTAGTAACAGCCTTATTAACCTCAGTTAGGGTGGACGGAGGACCTGTGTGTCTATATCCCATACTGAGAGATTTCGAAAGCCGTCTACAGAAAAGTTCTGCTTCAGTATCGCTTTGAAATTTGAGGCTAATTATCAGCACTTTTTTGGTGGGGGGGGGTGACTTGAACGTGTGTTGAGACGTTTTCTTTGGTTTTTCATTCTTGTCTATGAATCCGGGTAGGAAACCATTTTCTATCAAGATCCCTCGGAGATTACGCAGTTCTTCGTCAATCGACTCCTCAAGGGGGAATTTTCCGGATCCTCTAGGAAAGAGAGATATATTAGGTTTCTCTTTCTGCTTAGGGGCACACAACTTCTTTTAAAAAGTTGATAAACTGTCCCTTCCTTGTGGATCTCTGAAGCGAGTTTTACCAGCATTTCTTCGCATTTGTACATCCAGGAAATGAAGCATTGAGTCAGACTCAGCTTCCAGAGTGAAATCGATGTTTAAGCGGGCATTATTGAAGGTTTTGCAGTAGGGGGTTCTCAGATCCAAATTCTCATCACAAACAAATAATGAAAATACCACACCAATGTATCCCTTTCAGAGATGGAGCTCGTCGACAGTTGATGGGACTTTATTAATTTGCCCCTTGACTATAATAGTTGTGGAATTTTCTCGCGACAAAGCACGATCACTTAGGGATGTCTTCGATGAGTAACTGTCCTCATCTTTGAGACCTGCTGTTTCTCTCTACTGGTCACATGGCTTCCCACTAGAACCCCAGGTAAAACTGCTTGAATAAAGCTAGTCATCAGTGATAAAATAAATAAAATTCACCTAGAGAATGATGAAACAGTGGTTAGTTTTGATATATATATAACTAGTCTTTATACTAACATAACAATCAAAATGAGAGCTTTAGATGCAGTTAAAAAAGAACTAACTGCAGATCTTGAACTCACTTACTCATAGGACAAAGCTGCGCATTGAAGAAATTATTTTAGGAATTCAGTTATGCCTCACTCACATCTACACTATCTTGAAATTCCAAGGCAAAATATATAGACAAACAGAAGGTGTAGTAATGCGATGGATCACCAGTATCCCCTATCTTAGCAGATATCTTTATGGACAGCTAGGAAAATATGGCTCTTAATACATTCACCTAATCCTATTCCAAAAATATGGTGGAGATATGTGGATGACACTTTCACTCACAGTGTTAAAAACAAAACAGATCTCCAGCTTGTTGGCTAATTAAAAAAACCAAGAAATTCTGCTAATAGATATTTAGACTTGAATTCATCACCTCATCCGTTAACTGTTAAGGCAGGGTTAGATAAATTAAGTGTCTAACAAACCGAGTAGTAGCACTAAGTAGTACAAAAAACGACCTAAATGATAAAATAAAACAGACAGAAGAAGAAGCGTTGGTGTCAAACAACTAACTATCATATAACATATGTTCAAACTCCCGTGTGAAGTGAGCAATATTGAGGTTAGGCGTCAGTCGAGTGATAGGTAGGTGGGAGGGGAAATCAATCGACAATGAGGCTGTGAAATTACATCGACTGAGATGGTTAGGACATGTGTTACATATGCATGCCTAGTCATCGCCTTCCTCGACAATGGGCAATGTTACCTGACATAGGATTGGTCAGGCTGGAAAAGAGCTAGCCAGTGGTGTCCAGCTATATGGAAATCTTCTGAGCATCATTTTGCGTTAAAAATACTCAACGAGTATTTGAAGTATAGCGCAAGTCTCAGCAAAGCAAAGACTACTGTTGACATTGTCCACCAGTGTATTGAAACAAACCGGTACTCTAAATAGTAACAGAGTCCGGCCTAATGATAAGACACTCAGGTGCCATGCACGTAATCAGATTGACTCAATTCAATCAAACGTGTATTACTGAGTTATCGAAGAACGTAAAAGAAAGGTTCTATGCTGTCGACGAATTACCGAAAGAAAAACTTAAAGAAACTATTTTTAGATTATGCGGGTGTTATTGTGAGTAATAGGAAAGAGAAAGAAAAGAAACGCCGCATGAAGCTGTTACAGAGTTTGGAGAACAAGGCACCTGAAACAAGATTTCCTCCGAACCCAAATCGTTTCGTGTGTATAATTTTTCGGATGTAATACTTAGTGAAGTGGATCTACAGGTTTTATATCACTTGGCCCTGAATTTTGTGATAGCCATGTAAAAATTAACAAAATGGATGCAAAAATTCAGTTCGAAAGTCTCTACACTCCAACGGAAGGGTGAACACCCTCAACAACTGAAGATACTGAAAGACTGGTCGATTGCTGCTATTATTACATGAATAGTAAACGCAATCCTGATAGTATTTTGACCAAAAAAAAAACATAGAGAAGCTCTGCAGCAAAGGACAAACAAAATCTATTCTCACCGCTGCTATTCTATCTCACTCATCTTCTTGTGCATACACAAAACAAGACTGATTGATGTTAACAAGGCGGCGGCTTTCACGGTCATTTACCGCTTACCAAACAACAAATCTCAATTTCGCCTCAACAGTTCGACTACTAAATGTTGCTGACGCTGGCTGGCTGGCCGTGTTTGGATCCATATTAACAAGCCTAATTTGTGCATCCAAAACGAAGTTGTTTGGTTCAGACATTATCCTTACCCGCTTGGCCATCCAGAGTTGAATGATTGATCCTGAATTTTTGTGGAAGTTTCCAAATTCAACTGATATTCTATTTCCTACTATATTTTTATTATTATTGTTATTATTATAATTTAAGCATCTTTAATGAACTGTGGTGATTCCATTGTGATCTTACTTTACAAATCGATATTATTTAAAAGACGCACTAATATTATAGATCTCCAGGCCGTAGGTGTTACGATCTTCCAGGAATAATTTGAGCACTGAGTCTGACTGATTCATTATAAATTATTTAAATTAATCCCAGCGTGTTAAGGAAATCAAAACAAGATTTTTCTGAACGTTTCGCTGTGTAAGCCACAGCTTCTTCAGCAGATTTATTCGGATTTTTATTAATCATCAAAATATATAGTCAAAATTTTTTTACATAAATTGAAATCAGTGTATTTGAAGGTCATTTGTCCATGGACATTTTTACCAATAGAAAATATGTAAGCAGTCATCACATATATTTGAAATGACTAATGTCAAGTTGGTGTTGTGTTCACTCTTCTATTGTTAATTTGTATAGATTAGTTTTGTATGTGTATGTGTGTGAATGTATGTTATTTGTCATATGGAAAATACGTGAATTCATATATGATAAACATGATCCTATATGTTTTAAAAGGTCGTGGAGGCTCATAGAGTGTTTATTGATTTTTTTATCTTTCTTGCTTCAAAAGAGTTTGCCATATAGGTGATAAGTCTATCCCATCTTTCCTATTCACTGCATTCGATGTGGTTAAGATGTGCAAGGCTTCAGAAGTCAATCTTTCTTTATGTGAATGAAATCCCCTTCCAAGAATTTCGACATTGTCGAAATCAATCTTATGTCCGCTGTCTATATCATGCATTGCCATAGCCGATCTTTTTTTTAGACTTTTTAGTTCTACTTCATTTCTAGGTGGACGTTTCGTGCATAGTCTATGCTCATTCACTCTGACCTTCACCTGCCTACTGCTCTCCCCTATATAGCATGCATCACATTCTGAACGCTTTAACTTGTAGACACAATTACTTTGTGACATTCTGGGAACTATATCTTTGACATGCGCCAACGCTTTCTCTGGACAGTTAGAAGGTTTGACATAAACTTTAATATTATATGAGGCAAACAGTCTTTGAAGTTGTTCAGCTGTGTCCTTTCTGTATTAGATGGCTATCGTGGATAGCCAGGATTTTTCATTTTTTGTTATTGACTACTATACTAGAATATTCTATGTATATAAACGTGAAAATGTAGATATAATTGTAGAGCGAGAAGAGGAGGATGGAATTTATCGAAAAGGATATTGTTTGCTGGCTCAATTATTTTTTTGTGTTTTATAAAAGAAGAAAAGATGAAAAAAGGCTTAATTTGACTTCTTCTTATACTTCTTATTCTCAGTGAACAAAATAATACTGAACACATTGGAATCCAGTACAGTTGTTGTACTGAAAACAATTTTGATTGTGATTACACTCACTTGGAGAAGAGTGAACAATTTTATCAGAACGATTGTGTCCAACCAATCATTGAAAATATTATCTGTCGATGGAGAAAGTTGGCATTCCGATGTCTATTCCCGATAACTTTAACACTGGTAAGTTGGCAAAGTTAAACTTTCAGCACCAATAACTAACTACCACCAATCAACGAATGACCTCACTCAAATGCAACAATCACGCGAAGGAGGCTGTCAAGGAACTTAGCCCTAAGCTCCTATTGTAACGAAGGCGATTTGAACCGATAAAGACTGAGTATTTGTTTCAACTTTAAATCCAAAACACCAGTATTCCTTGAACGAATTTTTATCGTTTGGCAATTAAAGTTTACAAACAAATGTTTAGTACAAATGAAGTTATAAAGTACTTTTATTCGTGTTCCTTTCCGCCTTCATCCAACTTGCACGCCATGGAACGATCCGCACCTTCGAGTTGCCCACCAATGGCTGCCAGTTCCAATAAACAAACGTTCAGTGTTCACGTCCATTGACAGAGGCATTTTTGTGCATGGAATACATGGATATATTTATGAAAACAAATGCATAAAACCTGTAGGAAGGTGTTACACAGGGGATACCTTCCGCTCACATGTGATAAAAATAGCTCTCTCAGTTTTAGGTTGCAGTATCAACAGAGTATAATTCCCCATTGTGGATAAACTTTATTGTGATAAAGTCTCACAGTACCGTTATGCAGTAATATTTATTTGCTGGGTAATAAATTGTGCTCGAAACGTGGTCATCAGTAAATATTACTACTGTATAACAAACACTGTGAGACTTTATCAAAATAAATTTTACCCCAAAAATGGAATTATACTCTACCGCCACAGTGCACAAGTTCTATTCTTATATCAACAGAGTAATTTAACTCCATTATGGATAAGGTTTTATTTTGATAGAGAGTCACACAGTGTTATACAGGAGTAGTGCGTCGGTGGTGTGGCGCCTAGAACGCTCGCCGACCATGCAAATGGTGAGGGGTTCGATCCCCGGCCGACGCACTCCCGTACCTCGCTGAGCCAGAAATAATGCTGGTAAACAGGAAAGGTTGGGCATGGGGCCAGCAACCCCATCCTGTAAAAATAAGGACTGCTACAGAAACTTCAAGCCACTAGCTTGAAGCCCTATGTTCCACTGGGGAACGTGTAGGAAAAAAAAATTAACTGATGACGTTTCGAGCACATAATCGAACTCATAATCATATCAAGTTACTCACACAACCTTTTTCCTTCATTTAACCACATTCTATGCATGTAATTATTTAGGTCTTCTGACCCTAATCTTTCCTGAACCTAACGTAACGTGAAAATATTCCTTAACTAATTGTTATCTAACTCGAAGTAACCCTAATGTTGCCCTTATTAGGTTAACCTAACAATATATTGTCTTTGGCTTAAAGCGTAACTAAATCTTTCCCAAACCTAAGCTGAAACTTGCTAGATATCCTATTTTTAATAGCATAACACTTCGATGAGCATATTTTATTGATGATGACAACATTATTTGCCAGGTTTCACTAAATTCCTCAGTGGGTGTTTCAAGGTCATTGATGCGGTCGCACTCCAGACAGACACACATAGCGACACACTTGATTTCGTCGATTCAGTTAGAAATGTCAACCTCGGAGATAACAAAATGGTCTCGGTAGACGTCATCTCCCTGTGAGAGAAACCATATGTTTTCTGTATGACTTCATCCAATGCAACACCGTATAGGTGTCAGCATACCGATCCACTGTCTACAGAAGCTGTTACCACGTTGTATCTTCAACGTCTACTTCAGATTCAACGACGAAATCTACAGGCAAAAGCAGATGGCGTAGCGATAGGCTCTCCACTAGGACGCCCCCCCCCCCGCTTGGCTGACTGTTTTATGGCCAGCCTACAAAACAACTTCTTGTCATAAACTGTCACTAACAACTGTATCTTCCTTCACAAGAGATACATTGATGACACCTACATCATTTGTGATGAGAACCTGGATTTTGAAAACTTACTTCAAATCTTCAGCAGAGTCCACCAAAAAACATTGACTTTACTCTTGAAGCTGAATCCGATGGAATGTTCCATTTCCTCGACGTCCATCTGAGAAGAGCGCCGACAACTCTCTGAAAAGGTTCATATACAAAAGGCCTATATGGACTGGACAATTCATCAACTTTCAAAGCTTTGTGTCCCTAGGCAGAAAGCGGAACCTGATAAACGCCCTTTCCTCAAGGATTCGGAAGATATGCAGTGAGTAGGTAATTGAGGAAGAACTGCGTATTCTCCGAGGAGCCCTGATGGAAAACGGTTTTCCGCCTAGAATCTAAAATCAAAGAAGACTTCTGAACAAGTCCAATCCGTCCCGAAGAAGATGCTTCTGCTTAATCTAGAATTCAAAGGTGACAGTGAGGCGGAAATCCTTCGGAAATGTATGTGGAAATCTCTGACGAAAACATATTTCGCCGCCACCCTATGAATGACCCATTCTTGCAAGAAACTATTTAGCCAGGACGCAAAAGACAAGCTGTCGCATTGGGACAATTCAACGTGAATATACCATTTTACTCGCTCATGAGGAGCTAAGTACATCGGTCGTACCATGCAACAACTTGAAAAACGCGCTCGTGAACACTATCCAGCCTGGCTATTAAAAGGAGAACGAAAATGTGTAAATAGTTCAGTGACAGAACATCTGCTCAACTCAGGACATTCAGAGCCATTTGAAAAATTCTTCAAAATGATTTTATTTTTTATTTTGATTATAGCTTGGTTCCACACAGTATTTTTGGTACAAGTATGGAATTTTCAGCATGGATATCGGTAACCCAAATTTTGCAGGCCAACCATTGATATCAGGTGTGCGTCGGCAGGGGATTGAACCCCGGACCGTGTGCATGGTCCGCGAGAGTCATAAACGCTGTGCCACCAACGCAAACATCATATACAAGATTCGATCAAACCTATCAAAGGGAGTAAAATCAAGACATCTTGTCATAGCCGAGGCACTAGCCATCCAAATGCTCAAACCCACGCTATGTATCCAAAAGAAATACGTTCACCCCTTGTCCCTGCCTGCCATGACCATTATAACACAGGTAATTCTTCTAATAGTGATTATCCCATTGTCTTCCAAACAGCACACAAAGGTAGACAAGAAGATGAGTGAAGCGAATCAATAGAGTTTTGACATGTATAAGAGTGAAACAGAATGAGTGATGGTAGAAAGGAATATGAAAGATTACACAAGAGACTGAATACATCTGCGTAAGCCATTGACAACGAGGATTTTGAGCCATGTCACCTATTGTCTCGAGCCATTGATTCTTAGAGTCCTGAGGGCTGGCCCCAACCTGGAAATATGCATCTCCCTCCCTACCTGACTGACTCAGTTTAACTGTCAACGATTTCATGGATTGATTGATGCCATGTTTTTGTTTGGTCACCACTTTCTCTTATGCAACCTGCAACTGATTCAGTTAGTAATGCCCGTCGGGGGAGGCGATGGTTATGCATGCGCAGCACTTGACCACCTAGCCATCTCAATCTATGTAACTTTATAGCCTCTTCGATTGATTTTCCCTCTTTGCCCAACACTCTACGCCTAACCTAACGTCAACATTACTTACCTTGTAGAGGATAACAGACACTGAATAAAACATCTGCGCCACTAATAACGACCTTGAGTCATGTCATCAAGGTCCAGGCGGCAGTCTACACCTCCGCTCTATGTGGCTAGCTCAAACCAACACACACCAGTTTTTAGTCTGATAATCCCCAACTCTCTTCTCCTCAAACCTAATCCTATATCAGCTAACATTGCACATGAACTCGCATAGGGAACACATGTCCTGCCTATCTCAGTGGATTCATCTTCACAACCACATTGATCGGCGGTCTCCTGCTAGTAAGAATCACACACACACACAAGCAAAAAGGTAAACTGGAAATATAAGTATAAAGCTTAGGCACTGCTTTGGTAGAGTATAACTACTCCATTATGGATAAGATTTTATTTTGATAAACTGTAACACAGTGTGTGTAGTGTTATACACAGTAATATTAACTGATGCGACCACACGTTTCGAGCACAATTTATTATTGCCACTCATAATAATCATATCAAGTCACTCACTCACACAACTTTTCCCTTCATTTATATACATCAGTGGAATTGATGATTAGACATTTGAATACAAATCAGTAATATAGGATAATGTACATTCAGAAATAATAATAATAATATGAGTGTTATTGATCAATTACAACCAGATGGGAAATGAGACGAGTATTTTTATAGTAAAAATAAGTAACTTGTTAGAATGTTGTGATGTACGTGAATTGAATTGAAATAGAATACAACATAAGAGACCTGGGCAACTAGATGGCTGTCTTCTTATTTTAAGGATAGGAAACAGCATACTGTTTTCGCTGGAAAGCGCTCCACTTCTCAGCTAACTGAAAGTGGTGTGCCTCAAGGTGCAGTACTTTCTCCATTTCTTTTCTCTTTCTTTTTGCATGACCTTCTGAACTCACCCAAAGTTAACTTCATTAAGTATGCTGATGATCTGACCGTTTCTGTCCCTGTAGTTTCCACATCGGATTGTTCCCATATAAATGGCTTCTTAGCTGAAGTTAAGGATTGGTCTGGCTCTAATGGTCTTAAACTAAATCCAACTAAATGTAATACTGTTGATTTCAGCTTGAGAAGTGAAAAAGACATGCATGGATTGATCCAATCTCATGATTGTTGTAATATTGATGGTAACATGACAGCGAGTAAGTCAAGTGTTTCTTATCTTGGCATTAGTTTCTCTTCAAACCTTTGCTGGTCGTCTCATATTCTTATAGTTTCTAAGAAAGTTTTCTGTCTGACTTATTACATAAAGAAGTTGAGGCACTCAGGTATATCCCAATCCCTTCTCATACAATTTATTAATTCATGTGTTTTGCCCATCATTCTTTATTGTTCTCCATTATTCTTCCCTGGGCTACTCAAGAAAGACCATATAATACTACGAAGAACATTGAAGGCTGTAAGTAGGGTCAGTGCTATCCCTTTGACTCAACTAACCGACACTGTTGTCAATAGGCACATGAATTCTTGTAAACACGTAGCTAAAGTTATTTTGTCTGATAGTGAACATCCTCTTTATTCACATTTGTTTCCTTGCATCTCTTCGGGTAAGACCAGAAGAAATTTCATAAACATTTATGCTCGTACTACAAAATATAAAAATTCGACCGTACCATATTTGGCACGAGTATTGTGTGAAGAGACGAATATCAGAAAAGAACTTTTACAACTTTTAAATCATTAACTAAACTATAAAATGTAATGATGCATATTATTGCATGTGTGATTTGTTATATTATTTATTTATTATTTCACTATGACCTAGAAATGGTGTGATTTCGTTGGGTTTTTATTTTTTCCTATTAATTATCAATATTTTTAACATTTCATACATTTATATAATTATAAAAAGAGCTAAACCAATACAATATGTAAAATGAAACGCTGAAAATTCCATGCTGTAAATTGTTATTGTTGTGGAATAAAGTGATTATTATTATTGTTATTTATTATCGTCTTCTGATTTAAGTGAGTAAAGCCTTGATATGATTATGAGTGGCAATAATAAATTGTGCTCGAAGCGTGTGGTTGCATCAGTTAATATTACTGTGTTTAACACACACTGTGTGACACTTTATCAAAATTAAAAAATTTTATCCATAATGTAAACCGAGTAAACTGAGAATGACATTGATCACAATTTTGTTTGTTTGTTTGTTTTAATTAACTCCAGATTCCACAGCTCATATTGTTTTTGAGCACTTTTCATATACGCATTGCAATACAACAGTATCTTATGATTGTTCTCGAGGTATACACACAGATAAAATACTGGCAAAGAATGAGAAATATAACACAACAACGTGCAAGACAGCAATCGGTGAGTGAACACTTTTATAATATTATTAGTAATAACCAAAAGATATTTTTATTTTTTTTTATATATTTTTTTGATTACAGCTTGATTCCACACCATATTTTCTGGTACAGGTGTGGAATTTTCCGCATGTGATATCGGTAACCCAAATTTTGCAGGCTGACCATCGCGTCGGCAGGGGATCGAAGGCAGGACCATGTGCATGGTCGACGAGAGTCCTAACCACTGTGCCACCGACGCTAACTTGCTTTGTAACCGGAAGGTCTTGGGTTCGAACCCTGATGCAGTGGTGGGTGCGTACTGGCGATGATTCCCCGGAAAAACTAGGATGAAACAGCAGCTGTCCAGTACTCCGGTGCTGGTTTTCAATGGTTCTCTAACCGATATCAATCCGTGATCAACAAAACATAACTAACCCCGTACAAACCAAACTATAGAAAATAAAATGCATAAACCTTTGAGGGTTTTCAATGTGCATTTCTGCAAAGTTTGTATTGTCAAAACAGCACACATCCGTCTGAAAGTATTACAACTAAAATCTTCAGAAGAGATTTCTCTCTCGAGAAATATCAGCCGGAATTATTCTATTGGGGGCGAGGGAGCGGTTGATACTATACGACTCAGTCAAACAATCTGAAGTAAGGTGAGGAGGAGTTTGAAATTCCGCACCACCCTATCAGAAATCGATTTCCATTGAGGTTTATGCGAGATAAGGTGAGAACTACTTCAATATTGAATTGTTACTCACAAATAGTTTAACTGGACAGAAAACAAACTACGTTTTAACATATTTAATATTCATTAGTACATTTATAAAACACAAAATATAATTGAGCCAGCAAACAATATCCTTTTCGATAAATTCCTCCTCCTCTTCTCGCTCTACAATTATGTCTATATATGCATGTTTATATATACATAGAATATTCTAGATTAGTAGTCAATAACAATATCAGTGTTTTAGTGTTTTAAATAATATCGATTTGTAAAGTAAGATCACAATGGAATTACCACAGTTCATTAAAGATGCTTAAATTATAATAACAATAATAATAAAGATATAGTAGGAAACAGAATATCAACTAGAAATAAGAAAATTCCACAAAAATCCAGGATCGGTCATCCAACTCTGGATGGCCAAGCGGGTAAGGATAATATCTGAACCAAACAACTTCTTTTGGATGCACAAATTAGGCTTGTTAATATGGATCCAAACACGGCCAGCCAGCCAGCGTCAGCAACATTTAGTAGTCGAACTGTTGAGGCGAAATTGAGATTTGTTGGTTGGTAAGCGGTAAATGACCGTGAAAGCCACTGCCTTGTTAACATCAATCAGTCTTGTGTTCTATATCCACATGAAGATGAGTGAGATAGAATAGCAGCGGTTAGAATAGATTTTGTTTCTCCTTTACTTAACCAACCAACCAACCAACGACTGTGCAGGGTGGGTGGTGTTCAGATACTCGACGAGAAATACGTATAAACTGTACGGCCTATCTATGTAACTGGCCGTACATTAAGCCTAGCTGGAATAATAATAGGGATAATAAAAGTCACTGGTTGAAGACTTTCCAACTAACGCTACCATTTACAAAATAAATTGCATGTATGAACTAAAACAGCCATTACATCGGTGGTCGAAGTGGATGTCCCCAGGGCGTCGAATCAGAATCCAGGAACACAAGTCAACCGTGATGAAAAGACATATATATTCCTGTTTCAAATCAATGTATATAGATAATTATGGACATCAGTTTGATAACTGGGATAATGTCGAAATTTCAGACAGAGGAGGAAACACCATCAAAAGTGCAGTCAGGGAATTCCTAGAAGCCTGGTTGGTACTCAAACGAATATGCAATTCACAAACACGTTAACATATAGACCAAATATACCAACTACTGAGAAAAGTAAAAAACCATGTGACCAGAAATTTTAAAACCCAAGTCAATAGAAAATGAATGATAAATACAGCATATGTAAAGATGGTTGTTACCGGGAGACGCAATTCTATCTATCACTCATGGAAAAATTCAAATCATTTCAGCCCAAGGTTAAAAATTGCGCTGAAGGGAGCTGTTGTCCAGCAAGCGGGTGGGGAACGACGAAAGCTCCGCAACTAAACCAACCAGCTCTTCAGAGAACACTATTAATTGTAAAGATAAAATTTATTGATTCGATAGTGATCTTCAGCCCATTAAATGTCTAAGCAAGTCTTCGACTGTACTTCTGCGCTGAAGAAGCTGTGGTTTCCACACAATGGACTGTTTAAAGTAGAAAGTAGTCTTTTGTTTTGATTCTCTAAACACGCCGGAATGATTTTAATTTTTTACGAGTTGATCACAGATTGATATCAGTTAGAGAACCATAGGAAACCAGGGAGTACTGGATAGCTGCTGTTTCATCCTAGTTTGGGAATCATCGGCAGTAAGCGCCCACTGGGATTCGAACCCAGGACCTTCCAGTTACAAGGCAAGCTAGCTCGTATACCATTCAGCCACTGGGCTCGATTCAGTGGCCAGTCCATGAATTCTAACTTCTACCAATTCGTGATTTAGCGCGACCCCAACAATTGTCGTTGGTGGGACATCCATCCACACACGTGACATCTAATTGGACCTCACTGGTCACAACTACAGGATGGAGTTTCCTGGATTTCGAGTGAGAAGTGGGTGCGTACTGCCGATGATTCCCGAACTAGGATGAAACAGCAGCTGTCCAGTACTCCCTGTTGGTTTTCAGTGGTTCTCTAACTGATATCAGTCCGTGATCAACTCGTAAAAACATAACAAACCCTTAGAAACCAAACTATGGAAGATTTCATTTTTATTTTTATTTTTTTAAATAATTTTATGATGACAGTCAATATATGTGAGATGTTTTGACTGTGTGTGTGTGATTTTATCCAAATAGTAAAAAAAATTATTCATAATGGAGTTCTACTCTACACTGCCCACAGTGCCCAATTTTTATCCTTATAATATAATATCAATGTTTCATTTGTGTGTGTGTCCGTGTGTTTATATCATTGCCAATATAATAATATCTATTGATTTATTTATTGATTTATTTGAAGCAATTACTGAGCACAACTCCAAGGAACAACAATTCATGCAGAATATCCCAAAAAATACAATTCGATGGAAAACCAAAAGTAGAAGAAAGACTTGAGGAGTCACACCAACAACAACCGGAACAATCCTAAAAGTAGTGTAACTATGTTGGCATCTATATTTCAATATTATCGTTATTTTCTATTTCTATCCAATTTTGTTAAATAAATAGAAGTAATTGTTGCTGTTTTTTTATGCATATCAGAATTCTGTAAAAAATTCTATCCTGTCTGTCTGTTTTCGACATAGAACCACTTTGCACCGATGTGCACCAGTTCAAGTCACTCCACACTCCCTCCACTCCATGTAGCACACAAAGCAAGTGAAGAAAGTAAAAATGAAATGCATAATAGAGAGAGAGACAGTAAACACAGAGGTGTGGTGAGACAAAAGGAATAGTAGTAACGAAGAACAATATAGTTTCATTGGAAATCATAAGTCACAAGGAGTGGATGCATCTGCGCCAGCCAGCCAGCCAGCCATTGAGAACGATCGCTTTGAGCCATATGATCAACAATTGTTTCCAGCCTTCATTAATTTTTACCGTCCCGGAGACCTCAACAAGGAAGTCTACGTGGCTGACTGACTGGCTGGCTTAAACTAACTAATGTGGAATTCATTGACTGGAGAAGCCATGTTTTCGTTTGACCACCGCTAGCTGTCTTCCAGCATGACCAATCCTATGTCAGGTAACATTGCGCATTGTCGAGGAAGTCGATGATGGGCTAGGCATACGTAACACACGTCCTAACTGCTTCACAACATCGTCGACTGATTTCCCCCCTCCTTACCTAGCACTCATTGGACGCCTCACCTCAATATTGCTAACCTTATTATACCACCAACTAACACGGGAGATAGAACGCAAGCACCTATGATCGTAGACACCTAGTCAGCCTATTCATGTCTTCCACTCTCAATGGCCAGGTCTCACTCACGGCCATAAAGGAGGACGGAGCGGACTGCTGGCTGAGCAGTACACCCACCCATTGGTCGACAGCCAATCAGCCGCATATCACGTCTACTAAGTCAGAGACGGTGTAAACTGGCGGGCATATGTGAAACTAGCCTTCTGTATCCGTACTCAGCTGAGATTTCGTCAGAGATCAACCCGTTGGCGTTGGGGCTGATGATACTTCCCAAATAAGTGAAGAGGTCAACGCACTCCACCAACCTTGTTCACTCCGTATTTCTAAACTAGGAGTCAATGTAGTCCACTTCAGTCCTGTAGCCTCATCATCTTACATTTGGCGGGAGCGAATCGCTTGCATGCCAAACATTCGTAGATTGCAGCTCCTCAAGGTGTTCAGAAGACCATGTCTGCTGCATTCTATCCAACGAAAAGTAAGTTACGTAAGTGACATTGAAATCAGCATACTAGTAGTGTCATATACGGGAACTTAATCTCTGATCCACACATATTTTATGCCATATAGCTATCCCATCTGGTTGAATAGAAACAATACAATCAGTAGGAAGCTAAAAACCAACTGAACGACGCCTCCAGTACATAGAAAATACTCAAAAAGCGATATAATAAACAGAAATAGAATGTAAATCGAAGGGATTGTAGTTACTGCGTGAGGATAGGAACCAACCGTGATGTTTTCGCGTCTAGTATAGCAAACGCCAGAATATATACATATATTCCAAGTGTGTACAAAACCAATCGATAAAACACTTTCACAAAAAAACAACCACATATATAACATCTGATATGATTACGGCATACTTGTAGGCATATAACAGAAAAAAACTACCTGAGGAAGTGTTCAAACGGTAGCTGACCACCTCTCTCTCTTTTCTACTCAGTTAAATTAGGGGCGAAACGAAAGCGTGGCAAGTATTTATTGCTACAACTTAGATATAGCAAAAATATTCATTCAGACAAAGTTATAGGATACAAAATAATTGAGCCAGCAAACAATATCCTTTTCGATAAATTCCTCCTCCTCTTCTCGCCCTACAATTATATCTATATATGCATGCTTATATACATGGAATATTCTAGATTAGTAGTCAATATCAAAATTAGTGTTTTAGTGTTTTAAATAATATCGATTTGTGAAGTAAGATCACAATGGAATTACCACAGTTCAATAAAGATGCTTAAATTATAATAACAATTATAATAAAGATATAGTAGGAAATAGAATATCAACTGAAATTAAGAAAATTCCACAAAAATTCAGGTTAAAAATAATTGTGAAACTAATAATAATAACATAAATAAGAGAGAATATAAGTCGTCTACAGTTATACCATATAAAGAGGGGACATCTGTGACCCTACGTAGGATTCTAAATAAAGCAGGAATTAGGGTGGCATTTAAACCTACAAACTCACTCAGGGACAAGCTCTGTAGGTTAAAAGACCCAGTGGACCCAATTAGACGAAATAATATAATTCACAAAATACCCTGCAATGACTGTGAGTTAAGTCAACTACATAGGTCAAACTAGTAGGTCAGGGGTAGTCAGATTGTCAGAACATAAGAATTTAGCTAAGGTAAGAATGGTTGACCCAGAGAAGATGAGTAATTTAGAAAAAAGCTCAGCAATTGCAATGCATGCATTAACACACAACCACACAATAGGGTGGGAGAGGGTTAAAATTCTAAAAAGTAATCTAGGTAGGTGGAGAGAGAGGTTGATTACTGAATCTTTGTTCATCGAATCTACACCCAACACATGCAATAGGAATGAATCATCACTCATACCTGAAATATGGAAAATAATACTACCAATCAAATCAAGTGAAAATCAAGTGAAAAACAATGGAACTATATAAATGAATTTAGGAAGTCGTGTGATTACCTTGATATGATTATGAGCAATAAATTGTGCTCGAAACGTCGTCAGTAAATATTACTGTATAACACTGTGAGACTTTATCAAAATAAAATTTACCCATAATAGAAAAATTCAGGATCTATCATTTAAACCTAGATGGCCAAGCTGGTAAGGATAATATCTGAACCAAACAACATCTTTTGGATGCACATATTAGGCTTGTTAATATGGCCAGCCAGCATCAGCAACATTTAGTAGTCGATCTGTTGAGGCGAAATAGAGATTTGTTCTCTGGTGTCCGGTAAATGACCGTGAAAGCCGCCGCCTTGTTAACATCAATCAGTCTTGTTTTGTGTATGCACAAGAAGATGAGTGAGATAGAATAGCAGTGGTGAGAATAGATTTTGTTTCTCCTTTACTTAACCAACCAATCAACCAACCACTGTGCAGGGTGGGTGATGTTCGGAAATTAGACGAGAAACACGCCTCAATTGTACGGCCTATGTAAGTATCTGGTTCACTCCACTCGGGAGCAGTTAAATTGGTAGATAAACACAAATAAAAGAGGCAGAATTAGGTGGTTTCTCTTTTTTACTCCCCAACTTAGATAATCACTCAAAATCCTTGCCTATAACCAAAGTGATGAGGCTTCCTGCCATCCTGTCTCCAACACCTCCTAATATCAGAAAGTCACAGTGCACTGTAGTGTCAAGCCACCTAGTGTGCCATACTGGCCACATTGAAAACTTGACTGTCGATAGAATTCAGTCTGCATCAATCGAAGGACTAGGCACACAGACACACACACGCATTACACTAGTTACTAGTGTGACTAGTGTCCAACGAAAAAGTGATAAGAAGCTTAAAAGTCCTACTACATAGTTCGGTCGGTAGGTCGGTTTTCTACATAGAACTTTGCACGTATGTGCAGCAGTTCAATTCGCCACACTCCATGTAGCACACAAAGCAAGAGAAGAAAGTAGAAGAAATGCATAATGTAGTCAGTAAACAGAGGTGTGAGACAAAGGAACAGTAATAACGGAAATCATAAGTCACAAGGAGTGGATGCATCTGTGCCATCCATTGGGAACGATTTTGAGCCATGTCACCAATTGTTTCCAGCCTTCATTGGTTTTTACCGTCCCGAGGACCCAAGCCAGGAAGTCTACACCTTCCTACGTGGCCTAGACTAACTGTTGTAGATTTCATTGACTGGTGCCATGTTTTGGTTTGACCGCCGCTAGCTCTTTTCCAGCCTGGCCCTATATCAGCTAACATTGTCCTTCGGTCGAGGAAGGCGATGACTAGGCATACGTAACACATGTCCTAACCATCTTAATTGATGTAATTTCACAGTTTCGTCGATTGATTTCCCCGCCTTACCTAGCACTCGACGCCTAACCTCAACATTACTCACCTTATTATACCACTTCACACGGGTGATAGAACGCAGACACCTATGATCGAACACAGCTAATCTTTTCATGTCTTCCACTCTCAATGGCCAGGTCTCACAGCTAGTCATAAAGGAGGACGGAGCGGACTGTTGAGCAGTACACACATCCTTTGGTTGATAGTCGGATATCACATCTACGCCAGAGACGGCGTAAACTGGCATATGCGAACCTAGCCCTCTGTATCCGTGCTGAGATTTCGTCGGAGATCAACCCGTTGGGGCTGATGGTACTTCCCAAGTAAGTGAAGCGGTCAACGTGCTCTACCACTTCACTTCCTATTTCTAATCTGAGGGTAGGTGAAGTCAAATCCTGCAGGATCATCTTACATTTGGCGGGAGCGAATCGCTCGCATGCCAAACATTCGTAGATTGCAGCTCAAGGTGTTCAGAAGACTCTACTGAGTTTTGTCAGTGTCTTCACCTAGCAAGGAAGACTATATCATCTGCATATTCTAAGTCAATGAGATTATTCCCTGACGGTAATAAGTTAATCCCTGAGTCGCTGAAGTCACTTAGAGTTAAGTCCATTATTACTTCTATTATGAAATTGAATAGAAATGGGGATAATGGGCGTCCCTGATGGACACCACTAGTTGTCACCACTTCAGATGACAACTCGCTGTAAGCCTCTACCTGGCTGCATGAGTTCGAGTAGAGTGCTTTGATCAGTGCGATATATTTTCTCGGCATTCCTTTCACAGCCAAGCATCGCCAGAGTACCTCTCGGTCGAGAGAATCGAATGCCGCCTTTAGGTCAAGAAATATAGGGATTGTCGGACGCCGGTAGGAATGCCTATTTTCTAGAATCTGTCGAAGGGTGAAGATATGATCAACACACCCTCTTCCTGGCCTAAAATCTGCCTGGTTTTCTCGTGTTTGTGCCTCCCGAGCACTACTTAGTCTACGCAGTAATACTGAGCCTACTACATAGTTTAGCTTATAAGTGAACTTAATCCTTTTTTACAAGCGCATCGTTTAAAATAAAACACAAACAAAGATTGCATGAATGATAGTTGATCACAGTGTTTTTTCACACTTGAACACGTCTCATGAAATAGGAAATTTGTCATACAAGTATAACACGTTGTGAAACCAGAAAATCTCGAAAATAATTAGAGCTGAAGAACTGATGAATCCATCAACGTATATATATATATATATGCGAAATTATTTTAAGCATACAAACACGCATATTTTACAGGATTTCAAAATGTCTTCTTCCATGAGTTACTGCCTCATCTTCAACCTGCTGCTGTACCCTACTGGTCACGGCTTCGCACCAGAACCCGAGGTCTCTGCCTACCAGAATCGGGCCAGTTGCTAGTGAGCATCAGATTAATCAATTTCGATGTATTGGTATTTTTTTCACGGATTTAGTTAGATTGGATGGAGGATTTCATCATGAGCTGACTGACATCAGTTAGAGAACCACTGGAAAACCTGCAAGGAGTACTGGACAGCTATTTCGTCCTATTTTTGGACTCTTCATCAGTACACACTTACCTTGTAACCAGAGGGTTCAGGGTTCGAACCCTGACTGTGGGTACATACTGATGATGATGATGAGTCCCAAACCAGGCTGACGAACAGCTGTCCAGTGTTCCCTATGGCTGGTTTTTTAATGGTTCACTGACCGATGTCAGCTCATGATGAAATCCTCTATCCAATGAAACTAAATCCCTACAAAACCAATACTTGAAGACTTGGATGTCCTATATACTTTCTTTAAATAAATATATATATATATGTATATTTTATTATCGATATCTGAATTGTATTAAGTGGTGTTGTGAAGTAGCAACGTTTGTATTGTAACTTCCCTGATAATTTCCTTCTTCATGAAATTGGTCGTTAGTCATAAATAATTGGCTCTAACCACCTTAGTGAGTGTACGAGTTAAAATTATGAACCTTTTTAAGGGTTCACTTGATATTCTCAACTTTCATTTGGTAGTATCACAACGAAGACGAAATTATATTGTCATATTTCATGTATATATCACTCATAGTTAACAACAAGTTCATATTTGACCATGTATATGAATACTTTGAGCTAATAGTTTTCTTCCAGTTATGATGTACTGCTCAGCAGTTCGCTCCGTCCTTCTCTATGGCTCTGAAACATGGCCAATACGAGTTGAAGACATGAAAAGGTTGACTGTTTTTGATCATAGATGTTTACGATCTCTTTCTCACGTTGGGTGGCATAATAAGGTAAGTAAAGTCGAAGTTGGGCATAGGGTGTTGGGCAAAGAGGGAAACTCAATCGAAGAGGCTATAAAATTACGTAGATTGAGATGGCTAGGTGGTCAAGTGCTGCGCATGCATAACCATCGCCTCTTCCTCCCGACGAGCATTACTAGCTGAAACAGGTGCAGGTTGGAAAAGAGTAAGTGGTGCCATACCAAACAAAAACATGGCATCAATCAATCCATGAAATCGTTGACAGTTAAACTGAGTCAGTCAGGTAGGGAGGGAGGTGCAGACTTCCGGGTTGGGGCCCACCCTCACGACTCTAAGAATCAATGGCTCGAGACAATAGATGACATGGCTCAAAATCCTCGTTGTCAATGGCTTACGCAGATGTATTCAGTCTCTTGTGTAATCTTTCATATTCCTTTCTACCATTACTCATTCTGTTTCACTCTTATACTTGTCAAAACTCTATTGATTCTCTTCATCACTCATCTTCTTGTCTACCTTTGTGTGCTATTTGGAACGTGACAAGTCGAACTGTTGCACTTCGTTGCCAAGTCCTATGTTGTATCCAGACAGACAGACAGACAGGCATTTATTTCCAGTGTTTCAATTAACTTTGCAACTGAATCCTGATAAAAATGAGATTTTGAAGGCTGAAAGTGTTATATTCATTGCATCATTATACTCAAAATATTATGTTGTTTTTACGAGTTGATCACGGATGGATATCAGTTAGAGAACCACTGAAAACCAGCCACAGGGAGTACTGGACAGCCAGCTGTTTCCCGTCCCCGTGCTATTTTGGAACTCTTCAGCACTACGCACCCACCCCACTGACAGGGTTCGAACCCAGGACCTTCTGGTTACAAGACTAGCGAGCGAGCTAGCTCGTAGACCGTTGAGCAGCTACTGGGACCCGATTCAATAGCCAGTCAGCCAGTGCATGAATTCTAACTTCTGCCAGCCAATTCACGGACGACATAGTGTGACTAGCACTAGCCAATGTCTTTGGTGGTGATTATTTGTCCTCACACCCGATCTGCTGCCCCCCCTGGGTAACTACTACCTACCTACCTGAATAGGGCAAGTCGCTAGTGAGCATCTCATCAAGTCTCAGAGTAGGCTGACGAAATAAACAGCTCGCTGTTCAGTACTCCCTGGCTGGTTTTAGCAATGTCAGTTCATGATGAAATCCTGTAACCAATCAATCAAATCTCCCTTAAAAACCAACACACTTAAAGCTCATATTTTATTCACAGTAATACAGTGTAAATAAAAGTTGACAACGATGACAATTAATTAACACATCATTAGGTGAGCTACGAGTATTCCAAAGGAGGGTGGCCGGGTGGGGACTGGAATTTCTAATCTCTACAATGCACCACCGATGATCCCTTAAGCATAGTTCAAACCTATACATCGACATTTCATCACACTATCATCATTTAGTGATATAGACAGACCGCAGTAGTAGTAGTGAATCATTTTTTCTACTCTCATAAGTGATATCAAAAAGATACAGAATTAAAAAGGAAAAGATTTCACAGTCAAAATATAGAACAAAAATTAATTGGTGGATGGTGACTAGTAGCAGTGGAATACAGTCCAGGATAACGCGCATTTCACCGGTGCTATTTAGGGTATTGCTTTAGCGTTTGAAACAGTGAGCACTGAGTTCAAGACTCAGCACTAAACTGTTTCACTCATTAGGGAATGCGGGTACATTCAGCTGATGAATCCGAAGTAAGAGAGAAATGTGCATCCGGTACTGCACTGCTAATCATTATCCACTGAAATACTAAAGCTGACTTTACCTAGTTTTGTCCAAAAGCCTGTATAATCGTGGTTACATACGTGTGTATGTATTACAGAATATCTGAGCTGTCAGAAGAGAAAACAAACATCCGATAAAAGGGGTCACGTGCAATAACCACATGAATTAGCGCCAATTACAAGATATATATCTTTTATTTCCTGTCTTCCGCTTCAAGAAACAAAAAGCAATAATATAGAAATAAAAGGAAACCAATATTATTGTCTATGTAAAAATACCAGTCAGGCATGTAGGACAGATTATTTAATTAGGCTTTGAGTTTGCAAAACTGTCTCCTTGTAGACTAATCTGATACCCTTCTCTTTCGTAGCATATGGAAAACCAATTCTAATATTGTGATGGAAACACCTTCAACTTGTCTGTATTGTTGTAATCTTTTGTCGTCAGCGTCTTTACTTTTTCATAAAGAAGACTAAGGTTTTTGATAAAAAGTTGCCATTGTCTTTAGCCGGTAATGTATACATATGTAGAGTTAATTAAGCGCGTTTGTCAATGCATAAATCAAGTCTGATTATCGTTTAAAGCAGATATCGATTACAGGACTGTCGACATCTTATAACATTTAACAGTGACTGGTACACCTGCAAAATTGGATGAATTTTTTTGCATTCCTTTAAGTTCCCAGGGGAATATAGGGCTTCAAAGTAGACACTTGAAGTTTCGGTAACAGTGGCGTTTATTTTCACGGGACTGAGTGGCTAACCTCATGCCCAACCTTTTCTCTTTACCAGCCTTATTACTAGCTTAGCGAGGTAAAGGAGTGCATCGGCCGGGGATCGAACCTCAAACCACCTGAGGCGTGTTTGGCGGGCATTCTACTGCTGTGCCACCGGCACACTAAAATTGGATGAATAGCAACATTAAATTTCGACTATTTAGTTTGTTATTTTTCGTTCTATTGTAGTCCTCAGCTAAGAGTCATTAAGCTGCAATTCAGCATGAGTTGGTTAACAATAATCACATCTAATTGGATTAACTGTCTCTCCTATGAAGCTTCCTGATTCTGTCCTGATTGAAATACATAAACTCTTGGTGATCTGGACAACAAAATATAAAACCTCCTCATAATAAAAACGAGTCAGATTTGAAGGTTTAAAGAAATGTGTCGTTGGAATTACCTGACAACTTTTCACATAGAATTCTGCACAGTTTGAAAGTATTAGACACAGTTAACGATCAGACGATCAGATGAACTTGCATAACCAAATGGCCAAACATGCTGAAGCATAGAAACCATATCCGGATATATCGTGGTATGTTGAATACCACAAAGCCGATCCCCATTATTAGTTTGAACAGAGAAGGAACGAATATTATTATTGTTCCCTTGGGTTCCAAGTGCAGCATAGAACTTCAGCACCACGTTTCCACTTTCTTCTGTTTTCTGCCGTCCTCTTCAGCTGGCTCCACGAATGCCCATAATCTCTCATTTCCTCGCCACACAATCTCCTCCATGTCACCCTGAATTTGAGGACCCACTTGTCGCTTCCCATTTGGATTCAAATCGAGCGATGGCCTGCGTTGTGCGCAATGATATTCGACAGCCTCCTAAATGTATGCCCAATCAATCTCTATTTTCTCCCACATATTTGTTGAGCTATCGGCTCTTGGTTGATTTGTTCCACTAAAGAGCTTCTTGTTGCCAATTCTTTCTCACTGGCCGGGCATATGATCTTCACTAAGGAGCCAACAAAGGTGTCAGCTGTTGGTAAAAGTCTGGAACAGGCTGATGGAAATCCTTTTCGTTCTACGCCAAGTTTCTCACCCTCATAGAAGGACGTACTTGACATATCTGTTGCAAATCTGGATCTTGTTGTTGATGCTTTGGAGTACAGAAGATTAGCAAACTGGTTTCAGGTTGATGAAGGCGTATCTTGCCTTGCCTCTCCGATTCTGGTCAGCTTTGACATGTTCATCCATTTCTCCTAGAGTTAAACGATGCAGGATAATATGGGCTTATATTATTTCGTAGATTCTCTTCAGCTGAGTGTGTAATAAATAAATCAGTTATACGTTACAAAGTTTCTGAATATACTATTTACAATGATTTCAAGTGATAGATAGAAAGTATAAGCAGAATAATTTCAAAGACGATGTGAACAGACAGATTTCTCTTGGAAACATGAATGGACTAGAGACAAAATACAAGATAGTACAGCATAGTTAATTTATACATAGTATGGTGGAGAGTCGAGGAGGTTGGGGATGAATAGTAAACTAAAATTACAAGATGGACAAATTAATTCAATAGATTTGAAACCTTAATAGTGAGTTCAACTCAGTGAATCAAAATCAAGATTGAGTGGAATGTTATGAAACAAAACACGAACACACAAACACACGAACAAGGCAGTTTCGATTACCAGATAGGGTAGTGAGAGATTAGTCACACTCTCTTTCTGTGTGCAAAGGTTGAGTCGTATTCTTTTGAAGGCAGTGGTTTCGACTATAACATAGAGTTTCAGCGGAATATTTTCATTACATACTGTTTTCTGCAATCTCCCTTAGCTGGTTCCAATATCACTTGGGAGCTTTCATCACTTCCTCACATTATTGCCCCCAGGTCACCGTCGGATAACTAGGTAAAAGTTTCTCGTTCAGGTTTCACCTGAGGTCTTGCCACTTGATGCCACTCAACGGCCGCCTCAGTGTGCACACGGTGCACCACGGTTTTCGTTGCCATATTTTATGGGAAAGAGCTTCTTGTCTGATTCGTTCCATGAGTTCCCTCTTGTTAATCCTCTCTGGACATATGATCCTCAGTATCGAGTGAAGTCAACTGTTGGTGGAAGTTTTCTGTGAGTCATACTTACTTTTAGTGCCGTACCAAGCCACTGAACCGTGTAGAAGAGATAATTTGATATTAGTGTTAAAAGTTCGAATCTTGTTCATTATAAGACACAAATTTCACTGTCATTCTGATCTCTGATCGGTTATGATGCGTAGCGTTGCGATCTGATGAACACATGATTTGCTTTTCCTGAATCAATTTTGTTCAGTGTGGCGCTTTCCATCCGGAACATCCATTTAGTCTTTTCAGGATGTCATGAATTAACATTTTACATGACGTGAACAGGAGCATAATGCCACATCACATTCGTCGGAAGCCTATGTTGCCTTTCTTTGACAGTGGATAGTTTTCCCTCCAAACTATCTGCAACAGTAGCGTGAGGATATCTACTGAAGTCTCTGCACTCGTTTTTTTATTGTTTCAAGAGGAATGCCATTGGGTCTTGCTATCTTTCCGACTGGCTTTCAGTGTCAGTAAATGGACTTCAAGACTTCTGTTTTAGGTGATGGATTGGTGTCCGCAGTGCGTCGGTGGCATAGCGGTTAGGATGCTCGCCGACCATGCACATGGTCCGGGGTTCGATCCCCGGCCGGCGCACTCCTTTACCTCACTAAGCCAGAAATAAAGCTGGTGAAGAGTAAAGGTTGGGCATGAGGCTAGCAACCCCATCCTGTAAAAAGAAACATCGCTACAGAAACTTCAAACCACTAGTTTGAAGCCCTATGTTCCACTGGGGAACGTGAAGGAATAAAAAAATTGGTGTCCACTAGCTTTTCTGTGGCTGTTGGTGGTACTTCTGGATGTGGTGCAGGTGGTGGTCATTTCAAGAATTTAATGATATAACGCTTGATATCTTGAGATAGGGAAATTATGTACACCTCTCTAGCGCACCGTTTGCACAGATCTTCTGTGTTGTGCTACTTCTTGCCTCCATAATGTGTTTCTTTGTGTTCTGTTAACGTCTCCAGTGTATTTCTGCAATGCTGCATGATTTGCTTTTTTTGACATCAAATCTATCGCCTTGATAATTGATGTTATTATGCCTTTGATCATCTTTTTATATATATACTACTGATAAATCTTATCAGTAGCACCCGCCACAATAGAAGTGTATTTTCTCATTTCTAGCACTCTCCATCTACATTGTAGTCAGCTTCTCCTTTCGTTGTTCCTCTCTGCACTATTTCACGATCTTTCCATATTTTTTCAGAATTATAAGCACCCCTTTCATTTGCATAAATCTTGCGAATAATCAATTTCTCAACTCGTATTTCTGGTTTCATCAGAATAAGACACAGTTGATTTGCTTCCTGAATGCTTTCATCAAACTACGTCATACCTTCTTTCTAATTTCTGATAAGAATAGTTTTTTTGTATTTTCAAAAGAATGGTAATTGAACGAACAAAGAATATTCTTTACGATAATCTCTTCTTTACCATCAGGTTCTATAGTTATATGTATCCATAATAGTGAATGAATTAGTGTTATTAACAATAATAATATTGTTTAAATAACATCGAATCAATAATAAAATCAATGGATTATAGTTTGATGACATCAACATAACAATACACTGAATATCAGAGAAATTAGGAAAGATAATAACAACAACACAGAACTCATGAATTTATAGTCTCCATTGAAGACCGGCCAGGGAAGTGTTAGTGGCTGGCTGGCTGGACTTGCTTCTTCTGTACACAGAGCATTGGTTGTTTTAGGCGAATCGCGATAGCCTCAGCTGTTTGGACTATGCGGTACCTGGATGGTTTTGGCAATTTGCTAGGTACTTGATATAAGATGATGAAGGAGGAGTCTTCAATATTTTTAATAATAATAATAATAATTTGCTTTATTCCAGAAACAGTACTAGTGGTACAGTGTGGGATTTTCAGCACATATCTACAATATTTGCATCTAATTTTACAAACATTTAAAAGGAGTATTAAACAAACAAAAAAACAGGATAAACACAAAAATAATTGTAAATGCAAAAAAGTACCAAGAAGTAGAAAGGAAAATAAACATCATATAATAATAACTCACTATTGGGTAGTAGAAGCTATGATATGATTATGCATGGTGACAGTAAAGCTATAGTCATACAAGAAGTTATGAAATGATATTTAAAAATGTTTATCGCCAAGATGGTCAGTTAATTTGGTTGAAACAACTCTAAACAATCATAAAATAACATATCAGGGTTGTTGTTTTGCTTTTTATTGTCAGGTCTAATGCAGTGTTTGTAGTGGTAGTGTTGTGGTGAGAGATGGTTGCTAGCCAAATTGGTTGACAGTAATTGAGGTCAATGTTAGTCATGTGAAAACAAGGTCAAGATGGACAGGCGGATACAGCTTACATATAGATGAACTGACATAGCCACAAGAGATGCAAGGTTAACTTTGTGTGAGAAACAACCAATCAACAGACTGTATTTTCTACCAACATTAACCTACAATGATGTACATCAAAATCTATAATATGTGTTGATTTTCCGTAATAAACGTCCTGTTGCTAGGCTCTTGTCTTCTGTTGTTACAGTGTGATATCTGCTATATATCTTGGGTAATATCCGAATAATGCAATGATCAGAGTTCATTATAGGAGCACGTCTGCGTGCTTCATATATTTCCGCATCATTAGTAAATACTAGATCCAGCGTTTTATCAAGTCGAGTTGGAAATTTGACAATAGTGACATGACCTAATGATTCAAGAAAAGAACAGTCACAGGTATTGAAATCTCCAGTGACAACTGATAAAGAGTTTTCAAGATGTGTAACCGCGAATGCTGTGAATTCATCGGCAAAATAAGATAGATCCGAGGCAGAACAGCCAGGAGTAACATAAATGTTTGAGATGAAGACGTATTTAAACTTGGATAAGTGTTTCGGACGATATTTGACCGTTATACAATCAATAAAGAAAAACATGCATTATTGGAAGTTGGCCACTGAGAATGAATGAAGGTTGCGACGCCTCCACCTCTTTTCATTCTTTAGCATATTCGATCTTGTCTAAGCAATGTGAAACCATTTAGAGAAACCAGGTTGTTGTCATAAAGATCATGGAGCCATGTTTCTTGTAATGCGACTATCGCCGTATTGTGATAAGTATCGGATGATAAGAGAGACTGGAGATGCATAATTTTGTTGGAAAGTGAACGGCAGTTTGAACTGACAATAACAGGAATAGTTGTGCGATATAATGGTGTCCGTTTGATAGTACGTTGCCAACCACCATGATGTTTTCTCTTAGTTTTATTAGATGCATGAAAGTCATATGGTTTAAAACATTTAATGAATTCATTACTGTATTTGATACGATTTGTGATCATATTTTGTTAAAATTAAAAATGAAAACCTGATGTATTAGATGCAAATATGTAGATGTGTAACAACAGAAGACAAGGGCCAGGCAACAGATCGTTTATTACGAAAAATCAACACGTATTTATAGATTTTTATGTACATTATTGTAGGTCAATGTTAGTAGAAAATACAGTCTGTTGATTGGTTGTTTCTCACACAAAGTTAAACTTGCATCTCTTGTGGCTGTGTCAGTTCATCTATATGTTAACTGTAACCGCTTGTCCACCTTGACCTTTGACCTCAATTACTGTCAACCAATTTGGCCAGCAACCATCTCTCACCACAACATGACTAATATTTGATACATAAACATTGACCTCAATTACTGTCCACCACTTGGCTAGTAGACAGCTCTCACCACAGATGAACAGAAAGGTAGCCCAGATGTTAAACAGGCCGCCGCTTTGTATTTGTATTTGTTTCCTGTGCTTTAAAGTTTCTGATTTTCAGGGTTAAGAGGGCTAGTCTGATACACAGTCCCCACTTTTTGCCCCATCTAAGGAACAGCTGGAAGAGTAGGTGGGGTTGAGTTTCACATACCCTCATCTTATTCACGTTATGGTTATTTAGTTAAACTGTTGGTTTGAAATCGATTGGCGACTTCAAGATTTATCAAGATAAATTACAGTTAAGCTATTCGTTTTATTTGGTTGTTGGTGGCTAACAGTGTTTCGTCCCCTTTGGGACTCCATATCTGGATGAGTGATGGTGTTCTCAGTAAGCAGAGATTCCTACAGTTTCCCTCTGATTAAAATCCTTCTTCGGATGTGGCATCTTGATGGCAACTAACATATATATCCAAAGAATAATTTAATTTTAAAAGATGCAATATGGTATCTGGAAAAAAAGACAGAACAAATTTTGAATACAACTAGAAATCGACAAATAATTAGGTAAATAATTGCTTCAAAATACTCTGACAGCAAAAGTCTCCATATGTTATATATAACTTTGATTCGTATAAAAACGCAACTAACAACACAAGCAGTAATCGTACTGCGGGAATAATAAATCATGGAAATTGAAGCGGAACAGAAACAAAGTATGATCCGAACAAGTACAAAAGAAAATAAACAAATTTGCATTTGTTGTTACTTGTTTCAATTAGACAATTTGAAACTGAACTTATGTTTGCAGACAGATGTTTATGTTGTGGGCAGTAGATAATTGAGGATGAAATGAAAACAAAGATTATGATCCAGGATTCTGATCCAGGTTCTATCACTTTTATTATTATCTCCACATCAACAGAACATCTCCTCTGTGTCCCATTCTCTTCAGCCCTACTCAGGTCTCCTGAAGATGGCGCATAAGCACTCACCTTCTCCTCAGATGACACTTCCCCAACTCGTCATTGCTCGTTCACCTTCCACTTGAGGTCCTGCACTGTGAGTGATGTTACCCAACAGTTCCCTCAACATCTCCATTTTCTTAGGCATATATTGAGTAATAGGCTCCCATAGTTTCTTGTTGCTCATCGTTCCTGGTTGGCCATCTGATCTTCACTATGGAGTCAGGGAGAACAGCTGTCGATAAAATTATGACACCTGAGATACCTGGCCCATACAGAAGAGCGGACTCAACCAATCAACAACAACACTCACCGATCACTATCTACAGAATAAATTTGAAAGAATCCGCTTTCGTCACTTATCAAGCGATGGATGAGGATTTGAAAAGCGGAAGTCAGTTTGAAAATCTGAAGAACAAAATTCGGACTTTTCATAGAGCATAAGGTATCAGATTTACTCAATTTCACCTGCTTTGAATCATTTAATTACCTTTATGAGAAATAATCTGTGCTCACACATATTTTTGAATGGCTTTCAGTGTGTTTCCAAGTGATGAAACTGTCAGAGGTTAGTACATCTTTCAAGTTGAACAATATTCCGTCAAATCATGCCCTGTCGATTACTATTTACGTGAGTATTCCGTATGAGGCATAAATAAAAACATTGGGAAATTGTCCGAAGATGACATGGAAGAGATCGTGTGAGCAGGAGGTGAAAGCTAATTGGCAGTCGTGTAGCCGGATGAACAGGACTGCAGCGAACGGGACGAAGTGGAGGTGTTCTGTCGAAGCCCTATGTTACACTTGAAACACAAGGGAATGAAGCTATTATTATTGTTACCGTTTTACGCTAGCTACCTTGTTGTGTGTAGAAGACTAAAGCATACATTAGGGTAATAAGAACTGGAATCTGTCAGCTGAACAGAAATACGTTTGCATTTGATGTTACTTTGTTGAAGACGATCAGCTGGAGCCCATGAACATACGTTTCATCCACACGGACATACTTCAGGAATGATGTATTCGCAGTCTCGAAAGAATTGATCTCTCCTCGGAGATTCGAACGTGCTTAACTGATTGTCACATTCAGAAACGTGACCACTGAACTAATGAAGCTCAGAAGTGACCTACTTTTGTTGCAACCTTAGTCTACTGTATCTTTATAATCAACTCTAAAAGTAGATTTTTGCTGCATTTCACTAATTTCGCTTACTTTTTGGCTTATTTTAGCTATATAACTCTAAATTACTGTCATAATATCTTTCTCACTCTTTCTGTACACTGACCTCTTAATGAATGTTGACTTTTTCTACTTATTATTTCATCTAATAATTGCAGAACTCATTTAAAATGTACAGTATCATCATCTGTTTTAAGTATTTTAACTGTTATTTGTACCTATGAAAACTGTCTATGAATTGTCTATCTTCTCCTCTTATTTATAGTATTGTTCTTGTGATGTATGATGCTGTGATTCGGGTTGCTACAGGAGATTTCTTTACCACGTAAAGATCACATCGCTTACAGTCTTCTACGTCGCATAGTCAGTCACACTACCTTCACGGAAAGTAGCTAATTGTCTATATGAGTAGTAAAAAAAGCCCTTCATCTCACTTTGAAAGCAAATCACTAGCATTCATTAAGTGTATGGATGAATGTAATGGCAGTCAGTCTATTCAATGCAGAATTTTTTAGCAGTTTTATAAAATTCATATTTCAGTCTTTTGAAGAATTCACAGGAATGCAATTTTAATACAGCAACAACATACCATCTGTCATATTCGATTTTTAGTGAAGAAACACATTTAAATATTGTCTTATGAATCCTGTTTACGAGATTTCATGTTGAGTTATTTAGAAACTGTTTGGCTAGTAGGTCAATCCTCGCTTATGTATGACCGACATGCTCCTTTAAGAGTAGGCACAGTTAAAGTTCCTCTACCCATTCATCACAATAAGTCTAGATTCCTTTCCTGTTTTTCACCCTTGCAGAATAAATCTCTGCTTCATTGAGTGAATGTTGTCTGGAAGTGGAATGATTATTGAAAAGACCTTCGAAAATTAGGATTCCTGTTTCATTATGGTTTAGAGTGTACAAGTGGTGGATAAACTCAAGCGTTTGAGTGAATAGCAATCAACTTTTCACTAGTCATTAGATTTCAGATGAATATTTTTGAGGATTTAATGAATACTGGTGAAAACTGAGCAGTATTATCAATTGATGGAGCTATGATAATGACTAATATAATTTAGAATTCAAGAGCCATCAGTATTCTAATTGTGACCCACTGTTAAGTGTCCTTATTATAATGCCAGGGACAGTAACATAATTCCTAATAGGGCTCTATTATTATTATATTATTATTTCCTCTAATTCCTAGAGGAACATAGGGCTTCAGCTGCGCGTCCCCACCTCCTCCATGTCATCCCACCCTCGCACTAACCACCAACTCGCCGCTTCCCATTGGGGTTCCACTCGTGAGCGATGGCCTGGTGTGTGATGTCATTCATTTGGTGGTTTGTTTTCTCAGATTGTGGCTAATCCACCTCAATTTCTTCCTGTATATTTGTTGCACAATCGGTTCCTGATGGGTTTGTTCGCTGATTGCCAAAGATTCCTCCCTGATGCTGATCTTCTCTGGCAGGCCATTTGATCTTCAGCGAAGCACTGGGCGAAGACAGCTGTTGATGAAGGTCTGTAGTTTGTTTGAGATGCTGTTTATGACGCGCTGGCCAAGTCTCTGATCCGTATAGTAGCACTGACTTCACATTTTTCATGCTGAGTGCTGTTGATCTCAACACAGACTTGAGAGTAATGAAAGCTTGCCTTGCTTTCCTGATTCTCGTTTGATGATACCTTCGTCAGTTCCGCCTGTAGTTGAAATGATACTTCGCAGGTAGGTGGATAAAGGAGGTTGCTTCCATCAGACTCCTCCCATTTGTGATGATTGTTGTCTGTTGTTGTTGCTGTTGGTGTTGCCCAGGAATCTTCATCACCTCTGTTTTCCCTATGTTCACCTGAAGGAAGTCCTATTTTCTCTGGATGCTTCTTCTGACAACTTGTTGCTTTTCACTTGCATATATTCCAGTTTGTGGGAAATCGGTGAAGTCCAGATCCTCCAAGTTTTTTGTGTGGGTCCATTTTATGCCTGTCTCCTCGTTGCTCCCTGTGCGTCTATCACATTATCCAGTTTATCACAATCAGGAAAATCATTGGAGATAGTAGACAGCCAGCTTGTCTGACTCCTGTCCTCACTTCGAAGGATTCCGTAAGCTTCCTGTTGTGAATTACCTGGCACGCAGCATTATCGTACAACTGTTGGATGAGATGTATAATTGTCGGTTGTACCTCGTAGTAGCGAAATAGTTTCCAAATCACCTATCGATCGATGCTGTCAAAGGCCTTTTCAAAGTCGATGAAGTTGAGATAGAAAGGTTACCACCATTCCAAGCTTTGTTCAATGATTTCATGAAAACATGACTTGTTTCTCCTGAATCCTGCCTGTTCCGGTCGACGTTTTTCATCCAGGGCTTGTTTGATTCTTTCCAGGATGATGCGGCTCAGTATTTTGCTTGGGATGGACAGGAGCATAGGGTTGTAGTATTGATCAACATAGAAAGTGTCTCACTTGGTTTTCAGTCAGTCACCTGACCTTATCTACATTCATAAAAAAATCTTCAGTGAAATTAACCAAATCCTTAATTACCAAAATTTCAACAGGCTTAATTGCTCAAACGGATCTAATACAGTGAGTAAGAAAAAGCTTTATTTGATGAACACAATTCAAAGGTGATAATATCCAGTGATATACTAAGTCGTGTATTGATTGGATCAGTTGAAAGAACTTTCACTGCTTCAGTACTGTATGCCACTTACTGCGCTAAGACTAACTGTCAAATAATGGCAGTATCAATGTGTGTATGCAAATTTTCATGCTTCTGTGGAGCTCTATATATAGGTCGTCCCCAGAGGAATTTATTTTTACGCACATGTGACCATATTCCCGTTTCGTTTGAGAAAGGAGTGACCAAGTCAGTAGACAGTTCCATTTTATGCCATCTAGTGGACAGCGAATACCACATCAAAATAGATGAGTCGTTTACGATTGTGTATCGATTACATCTTCTAGACATAACTGAAGCAATTGAGCATATGAATAAACCACATCTATGTATACAAAAAGCCCATTCATACGTTTTGTTTACCCTGCCGTAAAATAAGGTCATCATGAGTGTAATCATCTCATATTTTCATTTCACCATTATTATTTGTCAAAGTTTGGATTAACATTAAACGTTTTGGTGGTGTGATACAGACAATGTTTGCCAACGGAATATTATTCTCACACATTCGCACGGTTCACTTCGGCATTAGCAACAGAATACAGTATATTCTGTTTCATTTCGTTTGATGTAAACGAAAATCACATGCCCAGTGATTGGTTAACGAATATAAACTGTAGATATATAAACAGCGGTTTGATCAATGGAAAATATACCTTGGTGTCTGTGTCTTGCCTTCTGCTGTTACAAACTTCTCATCTCCTGTACTTGATTACAGTTCACTATTTAACCTCTTTACTTTTAATCATTCTATTTGTTAGTTGGCAATCCTCAAACTTATATTCAGTGTGCCTCATCTATTTGTTTGTATTTTGTGGTATCTACATTTCTATCATACCACCGAATATAACTTCCCCTCTTCTCGCAAAATCTTTATTTTTTCCATTTTAAATTCAGTCAGGTAATAGAATTTGTAGGAATTTTGGATTAATTTCAATTTCTACGAGTTAATCACGGACTGATATCAGTTAGAGAACCATTGAAAACCAGCCCTGGAGTCCTGGACGGCTTTTCATTCTAGTGCTTGAGAATCATCAGCAGTACGCACTCACTGGGGCTCGAACCCAAGACCTTCCGGTTACAAGGCGAGCTCGTATACCATTCAGCCAATAGGACCCAATTCAATAGCGCGACCCCAACCACTGTCGTCGGTGGAACATCCATCGGATGACTCTCAAACTAGGATGAAACAGCTGGCCAGTACTCTAGTGCTCATTTTCAATGGTTCTCTAACTGATATCAATCCGTGATCAACTCGTGAAAACAAAACTAATCCTTACAAACTAAACTATAGAAAATTAATTTTAAATGATTCAAAATGCTCATTAAAATTTTCAAAAAAATGGTTACTGAACGAACAAAGAATATTCTTTCCGGTAACCTCTTCTTCATCAACAGGCTCTACAGTTATATTCACACATAATAGTGAATGAATAAATTAGTTTTAATAACAACATTAATGTTGTTTAAATAACATCGAATCAATAATAATATCAATGGATTACAGTTCGATATTATCAACATAACATAACAATACACTGAATATCAGAGAAATTAGGAAAAATAATAATAACACACAATTCATGAATTTATAGTCTCCACTGAAGGCCAGCCAGGGTATAAGTAGTGACTGCCTAAGTACAAGTCTTATTTTCTACATGACAGATGGTGATTCCCCAAGTGAAAGATGAATTAGCCAGACTAGCCACCTCTGACTGTATCTACCAGATCAACTGTGCTTGTGCTGGAGCGAGTTATATTGGCCATTGCTATAGGAAATTTATTTTTCATGCTCAGTCGAGACCATCTACCAATGCCATTTAATAAAGGTGTAGTGAAAAGCATCAACAGCTCGATATTAGAACACCTGGTCCAGACTGGCTACAAAGCTAGTTAGCATTGAAGAATCCTTCTCCATCATCTATCGGTTACCAAATAAATTGACAAAATATCCACTCCGAACAGCGAAGGCTACTGAAGTTCACCTAAAACAACCAATGCTCTGAGTGCAGAAGAAGTAAGTCCAGCCAGCCACTATTACTGCTCTGGCCAGCCTTCAGTGGAGAATATAAATTCCTGAATTTGTAGTATTATCCTTCCTAATTTTTCTGATATTCAGTCTATTGCATGTTGTTGCTATCGAATCGATATAATCCACTGATATTATTATTGATTCGATGTTACTTAAATAACATTAATGCTGTTAATTACATTCATTTCAATTTTCAGGTCTCCATCTCTGACAAACATCACTTAGAGAGATCATTGAAAACTAGACTGCACTAGGCAGCTGTTTCATCCTATTTTGGGAATTCTCATCACTGCTCACCCACAATACCACAAGGGATCGAACCAGGGACCTTCAGGTTACGAGACCAGGTTAATTGGCCATTCAGCCACTGGGAGTGGAATTCAGTTACCCCTGTTTTGTTACTTTGTTAGCGGAAGATATACTGCTGCCCTCACCAATGCCTTCAATATTCATCCTCTTCACTTTGAAATGGTGAACCCAACTGGTCACGACTTGTCACTGCAGCTCCAGTAATTCGATACAGTAGGCATCCTTACATTAGTATGTCACCTGATGGTCTATTAACATTTCTTCTTATGTTCTGACTGACTGTACCTTTTATGTGCATTCGTTGGACAATGTTAACTAATGGACTGTTGTTCCATCTTATACTTGGACTGTAATACAGTTCCTGATGTAGTTTTCACTTGCCTCTAGTGGCTATTTGTATTCTAATATTCATAGATTTATAACTGTAGAGCTTGCTGAAAATAACCATCCACTGAAACACTTTTTGTGAGGATTTTTTAATTTGTGAAATGATGAATAGCATAGGTGATTTCTCCCATCTGTTCTTTAGGTTGCATACAACATAACTTCACTGAAACAGTGCCCACTGTTGTCTCATTTTATAGCCTTCGATGATTTTGATGACATCTTGATAGCCATTCCTTCAGTCTACTCATGATTGTCGTCTGGGTGACCAGAATAAATTACTGACTCTCCAGCTGACACTTTCAAAAGTCCTCTCCCACTCCATCTACTTTTACAGACTCCGAGCACTTCTGTACCACACCTCCTCATGTCTCTGGCAATCTGACAGAGTTTTCCACCGTCGGAAGTTATGAGTAAATCCCATGTCCCTATGCTTATTTCTAGTTTCATCGAAGGGGAACATGTCAGCTGACTAGATTCTCGAAAGCTTCTATCGTTCTGGGTCATTTTGTCTCTCTGAAGATTATGACTGAGTCAGCTGGGTTTTCAACCTTGACCTCTTTTGTGTTTAAGCCTTCGACTCACTACATATACTAAAGCGCTTTTGAATTGCTCTTTATCGACAACTACTTCCAAAGGTCACTAATTGCATAGAATGAAGGGGAATGCATTATTTCAGGAGGTCTATGTATATATATTTTTCTTCATTCAACGCCAAAAGAACAATAATAATAATAACAATAATAGTGAACATTTACATTTAAAGAAATAAATAAAACATAAGTCAACTCTGATTGTAAATAAGAAACAGGAAAACCAGAAGAGAAGGACGCAAATGATGTAGAGACAACAGGTGGGTTTTCTTCGCTTACTTTCTGATTTTTTGTATATATATATATAAGCAGAAGAAAGACAGCGTTCATGTTAATAATAAATACTTTTTTGTCAATAATTTGACAATTCAAGAAGGTTATATTATCTTTGATAAATCAAAAAGTAGATGAAGGGAATCCGGTTTGAAAGGTCAAGTGAAATTCACGCACACATAACACATTAGCGATTCAAGAAATGTACTCCCTTCTATTCCAGATGTATATATTATGCGGTTTTGCTCATTGAAAACTTGAATACTCACCCAGTCGTTAAACCGAAAATCTAAACATCAGCATACACATTCATTGGCAAGAGGGGCATCCTGTATGTCTGTATAAGTGTGAAACTTTTAGGAGAAATTAGCACAACAAAAATGACGCCAACAATTTAAACACATCAATAATAAAAACAAAACAAAAAAGAATTAATCAAAAAATATATAATAAGTACGGAGAAGCTGAACAGAAGGCAAGAAGAGACAACCATATTAGAGTTTTAATGAGGATTTGTGTTTTTAATCAATTGATTTGAGGCAGCACAATTGTCATGGTTATTGCATATGGGATAGTTTGTATATAGGGATGGATATATTCACTGGAGACAAACATAGAAATGATCAGTGTTATGGCCGAAGAATCTGTAAAATAAAGAGATGAACGAACTCCATATATTAAATTGTATGAAAAGTTTAATAAAGTCAAAAAGGGATAATAATAATAGACTACTTGAGTAGTGTATCGTGATTGGGCTGGATTCATGGCATGAGGATCCTGCATTCAATGTTCGGTGAAGTTGAAGGGGAGTTCTACAGAAGAATCCCAAACTAGGGCTAGACAGCTGTCCAATGTGTCCTGGTTTTCAATGGTTATCTCACTAATATCGGTTATAGAACTCCTGAAAAACCAGGGAGTACATGGCATCTGTTTTGTCCTAGTCCGGGACTCTTCATCAGGGAGGCAATCCAATCGACCATGAATTTCAACATCACTTGAAAGTCTCTCTATGCTATCGAAAGCTTTAAACAAAAATTAAACATTCTGAGTAACCAGAAACCAGATTTTTGGAGAAATCACTGTCAGATTAACACGCACTCCTGAAATGTTAAAAACAAGTGGCCTCTTTTTTTATCTAATGGTTTCTTTTACTACTGAAATGCTGATGAATCATATAAGACGTATATTCTTAGTGTCTTACTTAATTTTTATTCATTCTAACAACTGCTGGAAAGGAGTTTAAACATTTCCTTTAAAAGTGAATTAAGAAAGCTGGCTATTTCAGTTAAATGGATTACTTTTTAACAGATTTATAAGGTAACTCAATAGTTCCTCACTCTGAAGAGTCTTCATTTCGACAGGTGACTCAATAGAATATTTAAGTATCATAAGTGATTGGTGTCATGCATCTAATCCTGTGTTTGCTGCACACTCAGTCCCATCAAAGTTTCCAATACAAGAGATCAATCGCGAACCCGAAAAGTTCAGTGGTGACGTCTCTGACTTCAGCACTGAGTAGCACTGGTTTTATTCTCAGAAGGAAAATGAGTTCCTTCAATAAGGTTGTAGGTACGCCTTACTGACTCATCTATGCCAAAAAGCACGAAATCCACGTAGAAGGCTTTCTACCGACTGCTTCCAATTATGAAATAACTAGAATCATAATGTTGATGTCAATACAGACTTCTACTACTACTACGGGGTGCCACTGACGACTATACATCTCATCCAACAGCTGTACGACAATGCTGAATGCCAAGTAATCCACAACGGGAAACTTAGGGAATCCTTCGAAGTGAGGACAGGAGTAAGACAAGGTGGCTGCCTACTATCGCCAATGATTTTCCTGATTACAGTAGATTGGATAATGCGACAAACAGTGGGCATTGAGGAAACAAGCATAAAATGGACTGACACAAAGAACTTGGAGGATCTGGACTTCGCCGATGATATATGTCTGATTTCCCACAAACTGGAAGATATGCAAGCGGAAAGCAACAACTTGGCAGAAAAATCATCCAGAGAAGATAGGACTTAAGGTGAACATAGAGAAAACAGAGGTGGTGAAGATTCCTGGCCAACAGCAACAACAACAGACAAAAATCAGAATAAATGGGAGGAACCTGAAAGAAACAACCTCTTTTACCTACCTACCTGGAAAGCATCATTTCAACTACACGCGGATCTGACGAGGATATCAAAGCAAGAATCGGAAAAGCAAGACAAGCTTTCACTACTCTCAAGTCTGTGTGTAGGTCAACAGCAGTCAGCATGAAAGTGAAAATAAGATCCGGATTTTCAACTCCAATGTGAAGTCAGTCAGTGCTACTATACGGATCTGAGACTTGCACTGCGCGTCATAAAGAGCACCTCAAACAAACTACAGACCTTCATTAACAGTTGTTTTCGCTCAATACTCAAGATCAGATGGCCGGCCAGAAAAGATCAGCAACAGGGATCTTTGGGAACGAACCAACCAGGAACCGATTGTGAAACAAATATGCAGGAAGAAATGGAGATGGATCAGCCATACTCCAAGGAAGCCATCAACTGACATCACTAGACAAGCCATTGCTCGAGTGGAGCCCGAACGGGAAACGGTGAGTTGGTCGTCCAAGTGTGACTTGAAGGAGGTCATGTGAAGAGTAGATGAAAGCATGTGAGCAGACTTGGAGCCAGGTGAAGACTCTGGCAGAGAACCGAACGCAATGGAGACGCACGGCTGAAGCCCTATGTTCCTCTAGGAATTAAAGGAAACAATAATATAATAATAATACAGACTTCAGGGTTTACATACAAAAATAGACAGGGATGCACATTGAAATATGTTGAGGTAATAGTGATTCTTAGAAGTAAAAGCTTCACCTTGTGTGCATATATAGAAATTTGGTGTCACATCTAATCCACCTTGATAATTCTTATCTGATTGTATTATCAAGATTGGTGTCAATAATCATTCTCCATACTCTTAAATATCTTATTTGGCCTTGCAGTTTATTCCCTTTCCGCTTAAAATAAACTCATAATATGGCTAGGCAGTCTTATGTTTAGAGGACTGCTGGAATCCGGATCTTCATTTCAGCATTCGTCAATCGCATCAATAAATTTAGTTGACATTAAGATATGAGATCAGTTTTTTTTCGAAATACTTATGCACAAACACGTCGCATCTTTCATATAAATTCTCCCCTTTGATGATGTCAGTCAGAGTACCATTGAAAGGCGGAACTGGAGTAGTAGACAGATTTTTCGTAATAGTCTGGGATTCATTGGCGGTTCAGACCTACGACCTCATGGTTAAAAATCAAGCTCACAGAACATTCAGCCATTGGGACCCGATCCACTGGCTCGAGCATGAATTCCAACTTCTGCCGATTTTAACGCAACTGCTAGCTAAATTCATTGGCTAGTATTCGTCCTCACTCCCAACCGGATGGACACCGCTGTTCATGGCTTCCCATTTCGAAATCCGGGTAACATCATCCTGTAGCTAGCCACCAGCCAGCATCAGGTAAATTTTCAAGAGTTCATTTGTAAGGATTCGACTTATTTCCGATTCGACCACTGACTGATGTCAGCTGGAGAACCACCGAAAACCAGAGAGTAATGGACAGCCACTTTCTTCTAGTTAGGGCCTCTTCAACATCACGCATCTATGACCTAATGAGAATCGAAACCAAGATTTCCAGGTTACGAGGTGAACCCGCTGACTGTTCAGCACTGAAGGAATTATATTGTATATCCTCCTGGGCACTTCACAAAATTTGCTAGACTAATGTGATATTTGTGTTTCTTGTAATAATCGGGAAAAGGCGATACTACTGGGGTTGAAACCACTTTTCACAGGACTTATATAACTAATAAACAGTGGACTGTATATCCCACATTAGAAGCTTTTTACCTTCAGAACAGATAAAGTTACACATTTAAATAATACCCCTAATGAAGAATCGATGTAGATACATAATACAGTGTGAGTGCTGTTCAGTGCATAAATTAATTATTCCTGTGCACAAATACAAATCATTTGCCCTTTAAAACATACTTCTGATTTCTTGTCTTTAATGGTATTCTCAAAATTTGACTAAATTCGAATCTACTTTAATGCTATTAGGGTCAGTGGTTTGTTAAGGGAATATTCAATCTATTGTATAACACTGTTTCTGTCAATTACCTTTATCAGTCATATGGACGTAGAGAGTCCCAGATTCCTGGCACTTCTGTGCCACTTCTCATTTCTTTGGCAACCTGATAACCTTTTTACCTTTCGTACATTCTGTGTACATTCCACATCCACATGGCTATTTTTTCTTCTATCTAAGGAATACACATTGGGTGACTGGCTTCCCTAAGGCTTTCATTAGTCTATGCCTTCATTCCTTCCCTCCTGTTCCAGAGAAGGATAAGTTTTTTTCGTGCCTTAAAGTTTCTTTAGCGATGGAATTGAATTTCCGGAGTAGGCTGGCGGTCTCCACGTTCAGTCTCCTCCTTTCCCAGGGCTTAAGATCAGGTAGAAAATTAGTGAACTAGTAAACTAAGCGATGAGATTCGTGTCAAGGGCAGATGAGAGTCTATGGGAAATTGTGAAGCCAGCTAAAGAGGAATGCACAAATGTGCTGTGGAAGCCCTAATTTACGCAAGGAACCCAAGGGAATTATATAAATATAATAAATGAACATTTTTAGTAATATCATACGAAATTCTTGCCAAATACACATAAATGAAGGCAGTACTATCTGAGATAATGGTTGAAAGTGTAATGAAAATCTCCGACGATGTGGGACTCGAACTAGAAGTCTACAAATTGTTGTTCTCACTGATAACAAATTCAGTGGGATAACATATTTATTTGCTGAAGAGATATTTCTTTTCTTGATTTCCATAAATAAGGCTTTTTCTGAATTTTTTTTCTGTAGCCATACATCACAAACCCTTCTAAATTTATATAACATGGAGACGGTTAGATCACTCCATTACCCACAGGAAATTTATAGCTGAATGTAAAATGCACACAATTAGTGTCAGTAAATAAAAAATTCCTTTTCGCTTCAAAGTCTTAATTTTCGCTATTATCTTGGAAAATTTTATCTAATTGAAAAGCGTTAAAAGTCTTAATTTAAAGTGATTGGATGATTGACTGACTGTGTGAGTTTCGACGTAGAATTAGCACAGATGTGCGGCAGTTCGTGCTGTCACACTCCATGTAGTACACAAAGGTAGAGCGAAAATGAGAAAAAGGTAATTCAACAAAATATAGTCAGCAAACATGCACAAGAAAAAGAAGGGTGACATTGGAAAACATGAGGGTCTAATAGATTTAGAAGACCAGAAGGAGTGAATGTATCTGTGCCACTGAGAACTGTTTTAAGTCAAACCATCAACATTCTCCAGCGACTGGTTCTTAGAACCTCGAAGACCCTAAACCGGGTATTCTGCACCTCCATAAGTGGCTGGCTAAAACCAGGTGTCAGGGGCTTCATGGATAGATGTCATATCGTCCATCAGCCCCAATGGGTTGTTCGTTAAAGAAATCTCAGCACGGATACAGAAGGCTTGTTTCGCATACACCAACTTAAGCCATCTCTAGCTTACTAGACGTGATATCCAGCTGGCTGTCGACAAAAAGGGCGTGTGTACTGCTCAGCAGTTCACTCTGTCTTCCTTTATTGCTGTTAGTGAGACATAGCCATTGAAAGTGGAAGACATGATACGCACGGCTACCTGTCTTTGATCATAGGTCTCTAAGTTCTGTTTCCCGTGTTAAGTGGTATAACAAGGTAAGCAATGTTGAGGTTAGGCTTCGGTCGAGTGCTAGGTAAGAAGGGGAAGTCAGTCAACGAGGTTGTGAAGTGACACCGATTGAGAGGGTTAGGACATATTTTCCGTAGGCTCAGGCATCGCCTTCCTCGACCGACGAGCAGTGTTAGCTGATATAGGATCAGGTTGGAAAAGAACTAGTGATGGTCAAACCAAAACCAGCATGGTTTCATCAGTCAATGAAATCCACAACAGTTAGTTTAAGCCAGCCAGCCACGTAGGAAGGTATAGACTTCCTGGCCTGTGGGTGTCCTCGGGATGATAAAAACCAATGAAGGCCAGAGACAGTTGGTACTATTGCTCAAAATCACCGTTCTCAATGGCTGGCGTAGATACATCCACTCATTGTGACTTATAATATCCAATAAAATTATATTGTCCCTCCATATTCCTTCTATTTTTACCTCATATCTCTGTTTGTTATCTTTCTTTTACCCGGCACTTCAGTTTACTTTTGTCTAACGATACACCGGTTAAACATATATAAATATATACATACATTACTTTGAGAAAATTTACTCACCTCGAAATTCACACAATAATGTAATTTTTTCACAGAAAACACGCAGATATGTGTACATAAGATAAGTAAGTAGTGGGATGAAAACAAAAAGAACAGACAAACAAAAATTTGAGGCAAAACGTTGCTTAGCTTTTTCTTTATGCTTGTTCATTCAGTTAATTAATTTGACTAAACAAATAAAACTGCTGTGAATTTGTCAAACATGTTGAATGTGTGTTTTGTATTTGTAATAAAAACTGATTCCGATGTTGTTGTTGTGTTTTTTTCAGGTTTTATAATTAAGCCTACTGAAATCATTTAAGTAGACATCAGACACACCACAACGCAAACACACGAAGATATATAGACGAAACAAAGGCATGTTATCCAGTTGAACAGTTTAATTTTTCAGATCTGCGTATTTTTCGACTTCTGCCCAACCGTGAGCTACAATGAAAAAAAAAGAAACAAAAAAAAGATGGTTGAAAAGAAAATCCCACAGAATTTGAAAATGCATCAGAAAATTTATTTATGAGTGCATCATGGACAACAATCAAATATATATAGACACACAGAAAAATTGAGGTAAATTTTACCAAGTCTGAAATCATACAGATGGTTGTTTCAATTGCTGGCTGGTTAACAAATTAACTGGAGGAAATTAAGATGAATTGACTCGGTAAGGTAGAAAGTCTCCAAAAGTTAGATAGAGAAGGAAAAAGAAGCCAAAAGCTATTTGTTTTACTCATATGATATGGGCCATAAATCTTGTGGACAATTTCATTGAGGCAAATGACGCCGGTGCTCTTTATTTTTAACATGAACCCAAAAGATGATTAATATCTTCGGTAATGCCTACTTGTGGTGGATTTATAGACATATATATATTATCTATTTGACGAATAAAGCCACAATATGGACAGTAACATATGTATGTCGGAGAGTTTTTCCCTAGGAACCTGTCTCGAAAGGTTAATTTTCGAATTTAATAATAGTATATGCGGTTAGCGGTCTTTTGTTAATTACATCATAGGTAATTTATTGCAGATGTATACTAATAACAGTTGATTTCCAAAGGAAATGCAATGACTCTCTTGGTTTAATAAAACCCGTATGATTCAGTGATTCGAAAGATTGCGTGGGGAGACGCTTTTTCGATGAGACCTTTGTAGTATGCAACAATGATGGTCGTGCACTCTGCCTACCCAGATTATTCTTTCTTCCTACACGACCTGCCACATTTAAACGAAACTAATTTTGTCAAATATGCGGATGATCTGACTGTATCACTGCCTATCACTTCCGAGTCTAACTGCTCCAAAATTAATAGCTTTCTGTTGGACATCAGTAAGTGGTCTAAGTCAAATGGTCTTAAGTTAAATCCTTCCAAATGTCAGGCAGTTAACTTTACTTTCAAGCATCGACGTGACATACATGAACTAGTTAGTTCCCATGATACCTGTAGCATAGATGGCACGGAAATTGAAACCAAGTCAAGCATTAAATACCTCGGATTAGTTCTTTCCTCTCACCTTTCATGGTCATCCCACATCTTATTGATCTCTAGGAAAATGTTTCGTCTTACCTTCTACATTAAAAGGTTAAGACAATCAGGTATCAACCAATCTTTTGTTTTGCAATTTGTAAACTCCTGTATTTTACCTATTGTACTCTATTGTTCTCCATTAATCTTTCCTGGGCTTCTTAAAAAAGACTATGTCACATTACGAAGGGTATTAAATGCTGTGAATGGGGCTTGTGGTTTGCCACTGCATGAGCTCGCCAATACTATAGTCGAGAGACACATAAATTCCAGTACAAAGTGGACAAAGGCCGTACTGTCAGACCCTCTGCACACTCTTTATTCACAACTATCCCCTTGTATCTCATCAGGTAGGACGAGAAGTCAATATAAGAAGTTATATGCTCGTACCACTAAGTACAAAAATTCTACAATACCGTATTTAGCCCGTATTTTATGTGATGAAGACTCTGTTAGACGTGAAACATATAAGTTATTATGTAGTTAGCATAGTGAATCGACCCTTTCACTGTTCATCTTTCTGTAATTTTATGGTGTCACCCTTTCTATCGTTTAATTATAACTTTGCTATTTCATTTTAGTTGTCATTACTATTATTACTTTAACTTTATACTTTATGCGTATTTTTATCTTTATCGTATACTGTAATTGCTACATAGCTGCTATAAAGACGTTTTGTTATCATTATTATATAATGATTATTTCTTTTATTTATTTCTTTTTGTTGTCGTTTTTGAGTAAATTAGGTGCAATATTGTACTGAATGCTGAAAATTCCTTGCTGTATCATTGGTACTGTTTTTGGAATAAAGCGAAATTATTATTATTATTTAACGGTACAAATACGAGTAATGAATTCACTATGCAGCATGGAAGCGATACAAAATCTCATTTCCCTTGACATCACCATCCAATGCCTGGAAGATGATAGTCTCGGGAGATCACTGAAAGCCTAAATGGAATGGGCAACACTTACATTTGAATAGTTTTCGTCCAAACAGCTATAAATGAACATTGGTCAAAACTTTGTTTGATCGAGTCAGGGGAATATGCTCTACAAGGAGAATTTTGGATTCCCGAAAAGGTGTTGAAAAACAATGGCTGCCCTTAGAAATCTACTAACAACGACAGAAAATGTGAAGACTCGAATACCAAGTAGTGGATATGAAGCCTTTCTTGATTCAGCTCGACTTTAAAGGTGACAATATTTCAGGAAGACATGAAAAGGTTGACTGTTTTTGATCATATATGTATACGATCTCTTTCTCACGTTAGGTGGTACAATAAGGTAAGTGATGTTGACGTTAGGTTAGGCGTAGAGTGTTGAGCAAAGAGGGAAAATCGATCGAAGAGGCTATAAAGTTACATAGATTGAGATGGCTAGGTCACGTGCTACGCATGTCTAATCATCGCCTCCCCCGACGGGTATCACTAGCTGATATAAGTAGGTGCAGGTTAGAAAAGAGTAAGTGATGGCCAAACAAAAACATGGCATCAATCAATCCATGAAATCGTTGACAGTTAAACTGAGTCAGGTAGGGAGGGAAATGCAGACTTCCGGGTAGGGGACCTCGGGACTCTAAGAATCAATGGCTGTAGACAATAGGTGACAAGGGGCAAAATCGTTGTCAATGGCTTACGCAGATGTATTCAGTCTCTTGTGTAATTTTTCATATTCCTTTCTACCATTACTCATTCTGTTTCACTCTGATACTTGTCAAAACTCTATTGATTCTCTTCACTCATCTTCTTGTCTACCTCTGTGTGTGCTATTTGGAACGTGGCAACTCGAACTGCTGCACTTCGGTGCCAAGTTCTATGTTGAATCCAGCAGCAGCAACAACAGCACGAATGGTCAGATGACGGTTGAATACCTCACCAACCATAACCTATCCTGCAGCTAAATTGGTTCCAGTTTATCTGACAACATGCTCTTCATTGAAGTAAAAACTCCACAGATATCCTTTTCCTATTAACCTAAATATACATATGAATACAGATTTACATGTATCTGCAGGAGCATTTATACTGAGAGAACAGATAGAAGAGTATACCTTCGATTTGCTGGACAAGTACCACAAAAGGCCTATATCTCAATGGAACAAACGCTTGCAATATTTTCCTTGTCAGACATCTCGTCATTATGGATCATAAGGTGAATGTTATGAAGGCTTTTAAAATTATCACCTCTCCTCACATATGCCGAGGCAACTGCTATCGAACACTGGAAATCCGATTTATGCTTTCTGAAAGTAGCAGTTATTAGTCTTTCCTTGTCCTGGCAACTGGATGTCTTTACTCAATCTTTCATTCGATTATGTAATCCTTGTCTTTAGCCTCCCTCTATTCACTACAATCTGAGTTGAACTTACGACACTATTACTCAATTTATTATTTACACACCACCCTACTCATCTCTTTTCTTTATTACTTAACGCTTTTACCTTTGTATTCAAGCTTTATTTTCTTTTGGTTCGAGGGTTACATCGTGAGCTGATATCATTTAGAGAAACATTGGAAAACCAGCTAGGAGTACTGGACAGCTGTCTTGTTCTAGCTTGTGACTCTTCAGTAGTACGCGCCCATCGATTGAGGTTGGAATTCAGGACCTTCTGGTTACAAGGCGAGCCACTGCGATGTGATCCAGTGGCCTACGAATTCTAACTTCTACCAATTCATGACATAGCTCGTGACCACTTAGCAAAGTCTTCTTCAACGAGTTATTGCCTCACCTTCAATCTGCTGTACCCTACTGGTCACGGCTTCCCATTAGAGCCGTAGGTTAACTGCCTGAATAGGGCCAGTCGCTAGTGTTGATGAAACCCTCGAACTGATTAAACACAATCTCTACAAAACTAATACTTGAAAATTTTTATTTTGGTTAAAATATAGCTTTCTGAGTATGAGGTGTGTAAGTATATTATCTGAACACTGTTTATTATGTTTGAAGTCTCCTGTCAACTGACCTTACGTAACATTTACCAGTTTGTTAAAACCTAATGACTTCTTTAGTCTGTACGCGGCTAATGAGGAGCTGACGATATACATGATGGCACCATATTATTCTGTAGAAACTGTTGCTCTTGCTTTACTGAAAATGTTCATGATTCTTTACACATCTCTGCATTTATTTGTCAAGCGATTCGCATGGCTGTGTAAAGAGAGACATCGGAGAGACTATTCTCCACTTATTTGAGCGTCACACTATAAACTGAATACCCAGTTGTAATAATAACAGTAATGACAATAAATCTAACCATAAAAGCTGTAATTTTGATCATATTACATATTCTCTATCACAGAAATCTTTGAACTATTGAGGTCTATGCTTTCTTATCCTTGAAATAACTTGTTTTTGTGTCTAATAATCCTACAGATTTATCACATTAAGCCGTGTTTTCAAATCATCAAAATTAAACTCTCAAACTGTATATGCCAATCAAGAAAGCATCGTAAATTATGCAGAAGAACATTAACAGAAACTTGTCTGGCTTGTGTTTACTTTTTAGTTTCGCCAAATCTTTTTCAGGCATTCAGAACGTTTGTACTTGATCTTTGGTATTTTGTAATTATTATTTAATATCTTGTTGATATTACGTTTGTTAATGTGTGCAGTAGTTTGCGCTAGTAGTACAAAACCACTGTTATTTTGGAGGTCACACTTTTCGCTAACTTCTCATCTTTCATTTTGGGGCATCACCAATATGACTTGTAGTTCACCAGCATTTAAAGTTCTTTGAATATATTTTCTCACCTTGTTAGAAATTATTGATATAAGAATAAAACTTCGGCACCCAGCACCAGGAAGTCTTCGTCACTCAACATCAACAACAAAATTCGGATTTTCAATACAAACGACGTCAAGTCAGTCAGTTCTTCTATACGGATCAGAAACTTGGCCAGTGTGTCACAAAGAATATTTCCAACAGCCTGTTGCACACCTTTATCAACAACTGTCTTCGCTCTATGCTCAAGATCAGATGGCCGGAAAGAATCACAAACAAGAAGCTATGGGAAGAAACAAAACAAGAACCAATCGCTCAACAAATATGCAGGAGGAAGTAGAGATGGATTGGACACTCGCTGAGCTGAGGAGGCCATTGTGTGACATCGCGCGTCAGGCCAGTGCTCGAGTGGAACCCGAAAGAGAAGCGGCTAGTGTGACGTCCAAGGGTGACATGGAGGAGATCGTATGAAGAGGAGTTGAAACAGTATGGATTAACATGGATGCAGGTGAAAAGTACAGCAGAAGACAGAAGCAAGTGGTGACGTGCAGCTGAGGCCCTTTTTTCCACTAGGAATCCAAGGGAACAATAATAATAATAAAACTTGAGCACTGTGGAGGAATATAACTCCATTCAGGATAAGATTTTTATTTTGATAAAATCACACAGTGTTTTACAGTAGTATTAATTGATGACCAAGTTTCGAGCACAAACTATCGCTCATAATCATATCAAGGCACTACTCACACAACTTTCCAACTTCGTTTATTTACACGGGTAAAAATTCATTAGACAATTGAATAAAATCAATATAAGATTAACTACATTCGGAAATAATAATATTAGTGTTATCAATCAAACATAATCAGATAGGAAATAAGATGTTTTTTATAGTAAAAATAATAAGTAACTTTTTAGAATGTTATAATGCGAATTGAATACATTTTAACATTATTTATTATCCTCCTCTGATTTGACTGCTGGTGATAATATCTTCCATATCTCTGGTACTTGCGTTGAGTCACTTCTACTGCATGTATTGGGTGTAGACTCAATGAACTGGACAGGACTCAGTAATCAATCTCTCTCTATCTCCACCTACCTAGATAACTGTTTAGAATCTTGACTCTGTCCCACCCGCCCTATTGTACGGTTGCGTGTTACTGAATGCAGTGCTATAGCTGAGATTTTTTTCTAACTTACTTATCTTCGTGGGTGAGGTCATTCATTCTAACCTTCGCTAAATTGTTATGCTCTGATAATCTCACTACTCCTGATCTACTAGTTTGACCTATATAGTTGACCTCACAATCATTTCAAGGTACTTTGTAAATTATATTATTTTGTTTAATTGGGTCCACCGGGTCCTTTAATCTACAGAGCTTGTCTCTGAGTGAGTTTGTAGGTTTGAATGCCACCCTAATTCCTGCTTTGCTGAGAATCCTAAGCAGAGTCTCAGATTAGAAATTACTTCACTAAGTGCGTCACCATTGAAGTACCTAGATTGGCCACTTCTATTTGTATCTGCCAATTCAACTGCGCTTGTGGTGGAGCGACTTACATTGGCCGTTACTGTAGGAACTTGATTTTTCAAGCTCACTCGAGAGCATCTACCAATGAGATTAAATAAAGGTGTAGTGAGAAGAAGGGTCAACAGCTCGATATTACAGCACCTGTTTCAAACCGGCCACAAAGATAGTAAGCTTGAAGAATCCTTCTCCATCATCTATCGGGTACCAAATAAATTGCCAAAAACATGCACGTACCGCATACTCCAAACAGCAGATGCTATCGCTATTCGCCTTAAACATCCCGTGCTCTGTGTGCTGAAGAAGCAAGTCTAGCCACTACTACTTCACTGGGATTCAGTGGAGATAATAAATTCATGAATTTGTAATATTACCTTCCCTACTTTCTCTGATATTCGGTGTATTGTTATGTTGATGCCATCGAAATGTAATCCATTGATATTATTATTGATTCGATGTGATTTAAACAGCATTAATGTTGTTAATAACACTAATTTATTCCTAATTATGTGTACATATAACTGTTGAACCTAACGATGAAGAAGAGGTTATCGTAAAGAATATTCTTTGTTAAGTAACCACTATTTTGAAAAAAGTTTTAATAGGCGTTTTTAATTAGCTAATATTATTATTACTGAATCAACAAGCTCTGCTCTGTATACGTATCTTAGCTGACTTACCGAATTTCTCCAGCTTTCAAAGGATTAAGCGCATACAACCAATCATGAATGTCTGACCCATCTTCGGCTATGGTTTGTATAAGTAAAGTTCGTGTTTCCGTAATCAGTGTGAACATATTCAATTTACTTGGGAATAAAGATGTCGGTGACATAACATGCTCATTTTCAGAATTCAAATGAACAGAACCAGATTTCGTATCATCCATAGTGAAGTCTTCTTCTTCTTCATATGCCATATTCATACTAAAAAACATTAGACAAAAAATACACTTAAATAGCTTCAAAGAAAAATTGCCTGGAATTCGCTGTTAATAAATTCTTGCTTTTGTATTGAAACTATTGAATGATTGGCGCTAAATCGAACTTTGAAGTTATTAGACATTTGTGCTTTGATATCTGTATAGGTAGTAATGATTTTATCCAACTAAAGACATATTTTAAGTCTTGCTGACGAGTGCCAACTAGGACGAAACCTAGGTCATACAACGCTTCCTGTGGCCGATTGCCTCCAACTATCTAATATCATCAAATCAATGTACACCGCGATGGTGAGCTACCTAGAATGGTGGCCACATTGCAAACCTGACTGACTGACAGAATTCAGTCTGCACCAAACAGAGGACCAGACACTTCACACTAGTTACTATTGTCCAATGACAATACCCACTAGAGTCCTACAGGAGCTTAATCGTAAGTCCGAATAGCTCAGTGGTAACGTCTCTGACTACAACACTGCACTTGGTGACGCGGGTTCGGATCTCACAAGGGCCATGAGTCCCTTCAAGGTAGCAGCTACGCCTTGTTGACTGGTGAGTGCCAACTAGCACGAAACAGAGGTCCAAGGCTTCCCCCTATGGCCGATTGCCTCCAACTACTAATATCATCACTATTTTAAGTCCTTCATCTGGTTTCTGCTTAATCAATAGAAAAAACTGAAGTGACTTCAGAACTAACTGGAAGAATCATTTCAAATTAGATATCTTTATTCCGATATAACATACAATATTTATAAGTGGATGACGTTTCGGGCACAATATCTTATCATATACCAGCATTTTATGTGAAATCTCACCGACGAAGTTACAAAGACGGTGTTGACGCTCAGTCGTCTACATCTTTTCCTCAAAAGTTTGATGTAAACTGACAGCTTTAAAACATGTTTTCTAAGTTTTTCCATTCTTTCCATAGCACTTTAAAGCAATGGTTGAGAGTTCTACTGTGAAACACCGAACTAATTAAGTTACTAATTTTCTTATTGCCTTGGGTCCTGATTGGAGCATAACGGCTTCAACGTTACATCTCTAATTTTCTCTGCTCTCTTCTTTGGATGAATCCATGGTAGTCCATATGCTTTCATCTCTTTCTCACATTCACACCTCCAAATCGCTGTTTCCTATTCGGGTTCCACCTTGATGGCGTGTGATGTAACTCAACGGCCTCCACAAACTAACTAAATTAGTAATTTGAAATATATGTCAATGATTGTATACTGCATTGCTTGACGCTCAGTGTTATGAAAGCAGTTCATAAAGTCGTTGACTTGTGATTTCTTTAAAACTGAATAAAACTCCGATCAGAAATTCACCTCAAAACTAACATTCTCGCCAGTTGATATCCGACTTTGAGTTAGCGACTTCAGAGGTCGGGTTGTGTTTCACCCAACCAAGCTTGGTCAATAAGTAGTTACTATCATCAGCTTTCAAACAACACTTTTGGCTGATAATTTGGTGCAGCTTTCACGTTCCCAGTGGAACATAGGGCTTCAAGCTAGTGGCTTGAAGTTTCTTTAGCAGTGTTTATTTTACAGGATGGGGTTGCTAGCCTCATGCCCAACCTTCCTTCTTCACCGGCATTATTTCTGGCTTAGCGAGGTAAAGGAATGCGTCGGCTGAGGATAGAACCCCGGACCATGTGCATGGTCGGCGAGCGTCCTAACCGCTATTCCACCAACGCACGTGCAGCTTTGGTGAGTTCTAACCAACCAAATGAAATATGACGTCCATCTGCTGTAAGCTGTCCTCCATCTGTGTAGAAGATAGGATCAATAGTTCGGCTACTTCAATATGTATCTACAGTTCATCTGATCTTATAAAGCAAGGTACATTAGCCTTAGCCAGAGTATACTTTACATACGGACACCAGAACTTATCTCAGTATGACTTTACAAGGCAGAAAGGAAGGGCATGCGAAACTCTATCCTAGAACACTTGATCGACTCCTGTCACTCTACCAACCCTAACTATATTTCTAAGATCATCAACTGAATCCATGATAACTTGCCGTATTTTCTTCGTGATAAACTTCTAAAGACAGCGAAGACCTTAGCCATTCATGAATTCAAGTCAGATCTTTGTGTACAAAGGAAGTACATACAATCCCTGTTTCAATCTTGGCCATATTTTGTTTATTTAATTATTCTATGTACTTTTCCTTCATTACTGTGATTATTATTACTACTATTCTCATTCTGAACTTTTTCCACTTGTCTCGCTTGTAATTTTAAATCAAAATTTATGTTTGCAATGTTGAATTCTAACTTATCAAATTTCCCACCGTGTTACGTAGTGTTTTATATGCCAACTAACCCTATAATTATACACCCCTCTCCAACACCTAAACATCCTATGAATTATTCTAAGCGTGGCATTATTTGTTTCACCGCTTGACACCTGATATTTAATTATGATTATAATTATGAATATTTTAATTGAATCTCATGGTATTATTGTTTTATGTATTCAAACCTTTAATTCACTTTTAAAGTTTTCTCGTCGATTGATTGAACTGAAGTGCTCGGTCTCAGGTTGACATATCGGCTTCTTGTACAGATGCTTCGACGATGTCTAGACGTGTAATTAGAAGTTAATCGGTGGATGGTGACTAGCAGTGGAATCGAGGATGCGCATTTCGTCCTATTTGGGATTCGTCACCTGGATGCACCTACATTCCGCAGTGAGTGGTGATGTTTCCACCGAGGCTCTAACGCAGTGCCCATAGTTTCAAATGCACAAGAGGTGGCTCTCGTGGCCCAGGTGGTCTAGTGGATAACGCTTTAGCGTTTGAAACTATGGATACTGGGTTCGAGCCCTGGTGGGAACATCATCACTCACTGCGGAATGCAGGCGCATTCAGCTGGCGAGTCCCAAATAAGATGAAATGCGCATCCTGGTGGATTCCACTGCTAGTCATCATCCACCAATTAAAATTGATATCTTCACTTAAATTTCCTTACGGGATATAATTTCATATAAGCCGTATATATATATATACATATATATATATATATATATATATATATATATATGAATGTAAAGCTTGATAATAAATTCGCTGGAAAGATTCTCTTCTCTGTAGAAATTGTTTTCCTAATGTTACAATGGGAATTATTAAATTATATTCATTAATTACTTTTTGCAATGCAAATTATGCCATCAACCAACTCAAAAACTTATTCATCAGAAAGCGAAAATGCTATTGGTGAGTGTTATCGAGTACAACCAAAAAATATTTTGAACTGGTCAATCAATTTAGGAATTTCTCTTATGGTGTCACCTAAATTTTTGTGACACACCAATAAATTTGCTGATAAAAGGAAAAATGGCATTTCTCTTTTAAAAAATGACATATTGTATACTTAATAAAGGTCTGATGTTTTTGTCCGGAGAGAATATAAACCAATGTGAAGTTCAAAACGACTGACTCTGGGGACGAGTTTGAGTGTGATCACCATCACTCACTTGGGATAAACGTACATTCATCTGACGAATGCTGAGTGGAATGAAATGCGCATGTACCAGTCCCCATCAACAGATGAACGCTTAGCTCCATGCTTAAATAATGCACTAAGTAGCATAGCGGTGTAGTGCGTATTCTTAAATGTACGCAACCGGAAATAAAATGCGGATCCCTGTGTGTAGACTGAAGGTCGGGTAGTAGAACCTGTTGACTGGTAATAGTTAGTTGTCAAAAAATGGCACACGTGAAAATTGACATATAAATACCTTTTTACGAATTGATTACGGATTGATATCAGTTGGAGGACCATTGAAAGCCAGCACTGGAGTACTGGACAGCTACCTCATCCTAGTTTGGGAATCATCGGTAGTACACACCCACCACCAGGGTTCGAAAACAGGACCTTCTGGTTACACGACAAGCTAGCTCGTATACCATTCAGCCACTGGGACCCGACTCAATGACCAATAAATCTTAACTTCTACTAATTCGTGATTTAGCGTGACCACCAACCAATGTCATTGGTGGGACATCCATCTTTAGACACTTGACTGGATGGATCGCACTGGTCGTAGGTTGGGGTCGCGCTAAATCACGAATCGGCAGAAGTTAAAATTCATGGGATGGCCATTCAGTCGGGTCCCAATGGCTGAATGGTATACGAGCTAGCTTGTCTTGTCACCGGAAAGTCCTGTTTTCGAACCCTGGTGGTTGGTGCGTACTGCCGATGATTCCCGAACTAGGATGAGGTAGCTGTCCAGTACTCCAGTGCTGATTTTCAATGGTTCTCCAACTGATATCAATCCATGATCAACTTCTAAAAACAAAACTAATCCTTACAAACCAACTATAGAAAATATAAATAGCTAACAAAGAAAAAGTAGACTATTTTATCACTTTGAAACTTACTCATATTCTATTTGTGAAGTAGTCAAGTTGATAAGACCTCTTTCAACTAGATCTCTTTCATGATTGTATAGATAAAGGAAAGGTCGTCTAACAACAGCCCACCTACGTAACCAACCAGCTGTTCTTTCCTCCAAAACAAGTAGGTAGCCTTTACGACTAATCACTGGGCTGATACGAACCTAAAATATAAAAAAAGAAGTTAACATATGCATTATATTCTATGTATATTAATCGAACGTCCGGTATTCGCGCATAAATAAATTCCCATGACAAGCAAAGCTTTATGCAGTTGCAATTTGAAGAAGTGTCCCTTACTTCTTCCACTAGGATGTTGGAGTAATAATAAAGGATTAACAGGATTATTGCTCAACTTATTTATGATAATTTCAAGTTTATAAATGGTCTCACAGTACATTGGGTCCATTGTAATTATTTACATCTCAGAACAGCCTAACTAGCAAAGGAAGAAAGTATGTGTGTTTATAGCTGGATAATAAAAGCAACTGGTGTACTTGGAAAACTCAGCTCCATTTGAAAAATCCTTCAGATTTCTACACAGGATCCAGTTTAACCTCTCAAAAAGAGTGAGATCAATGAATTTGGGCATAAGTGAAGTACCAGAGATCTGAAAACATCAAGCCAAGTACTTCAAATCTTTGTATTCACCATGGCCATCAAAAGCATCCAGTTTTGTCGGTAATTATTATCCTCTTGTGTTTATTATCTCAAAGTCCTGTTTATTTTCTTTATTGTTATTGGTTGATTGGAAGCAATCGAAAGAAGCCTTCAACCTAGGTTTCCTGCTTACTGGTACTTACCAGTCAACAAGGCTTATCTACAATCCTGAAGGAACTCATGTGCCTTCTGAGATTCGAACCCATGTTACCCATTGTTACAGTCAGAGACATTACCAGCGAGCTGTTCGGGCTCACGATTGACTCCTTGTAGGACTGTATTGGATGCTTTGATTGGACATTAATTAGTAACTAGTTTCACGTGTCTGGTCCTTAGTTTGATGCAGACTGAATTCTATTGTCAGTCAAGTTTGCAATGTGCTCACCATTCTAGTTAGCCCGTCATCACGGTGCACTCTGAAATGTTGTTATTAGATGGTCGATCCCCAGCTTGAATAGCTCAGTGAAAGCGCTTCTAACTGCTGGACTAGGTGACACGGATTCGAATTTCAGGAAGGACACGAGTTCCTTCAAGGTTTCAGACACTCCTCACTGACTAATGAGTGCCAGGAAACACGAAACCTAGGTCTAATGCTTCCTGCCAATTTCCTTCAATCATCAGATGTCAGTAATAAAGAGTGTCCCGTGATGAAGAGCCACCTAGTACGGTGGTCTCATTTCAAATTTGACTAATAAAATTCAGTATGCACCAAAAAGAGGACTACACACGAGTCATTAGTTACTAGTTGCTGCGCAATCGAAGTATTTTCCTAATTGTTTTTAATCCATATTTGTATAACAATTTTCATATTGTGATGTGTTAGAATTTGCTTTTTAACCAGGAATAATTCCATGACTTTCTCACCCTTATATTGTACATTCGCAAATGTACGGTTTAGTTGATGACTTCATCGAAAAGAAAATTTTCTTCGCTGCCACTGGCTTTTTGTTTTTTCTTATCAACTCAAAACATTATGTGGCTTGGTTATGAATGAGACAGTGAAAGTCATTTACTGAGAAAATTATCGAGCACCTTCCATATCAAGCTAGGTCATGCAGCTCTGCAGGGAAAGGACGAATAGTACAAAGGCTTCGACACTTATGTGTGGCTAAGGCGCTAGCAATTCATCACCACAAGTTTGAAAGTGATCTAATATTAATACTGTCACAAATCCGTTTTGTATACTTTATCAGCGAGTGTCTTGTTCTCCCTATCATATGGATCAATTGGACAAAGCTGACTTGCTTCTCCTTTAAAACTAATTTCCACCTTATCAAATTTCAAATTCCTACTTCCGGCGTGTCTCTGAGTGTTATGTAATCTTTTTCTATCCTTAGAAACCACTATTGAGTGACCTTCATTAGCAGTTGTCTTCGCTCAATACTACTCAAGATCAGATGGCCAGCCAGACAAGATCAGCAACAGAGATCTCTGGCAATGAGCGAACCAACCAGGAACCAATTGTGAAACAAATAGGCAGGAAGAAATGGAGGAGGATTGGCCATACTCTGAGGAAAGCATCAAGTGACATCACTAGACAAGCCATTGCTCGAGTGGAACCCGAAAGGGAAGCGGCGAGTTGGTCGTCAGTGCGATGGTGACTTGGAGGAGGTTATGTGAAGAGGAGATGAAAGCATGTGGACAGACTTGGAGCCAGGTGAATACTCTAGCAGAGAACAGAACGCAATGGAGACGCACGGCTGAAGCCATGTGCTCCTCTAGGAATTAAAGGAAACAATAATAATAATAGAGTGAATGTATAAATTGGCTTTTATTATGTTTAATACAGGATTTTGGTCGGAAGAAATCTCTGCATTATTTTGTATGACTACTTTTATCAAGAATGAGTGAGAATGCTAAAATCATGGTCAAATCATCGAGCCTAATGAGCCTAAGATAATCAGAATACTTCCAATGGGAAAATTATATTTTCCCCCGCATCAAATTATGTAGTGTCATATCAAATGAACTTTAGTAGGTGAATGAAATAAAAGAAGCGCCTATTGTGGACAAAACAATAAATAAACGAAAAGATTATTGTCATAAAAGATTTTGTACTTCCCAATGAGTGAATGAAAAACAAAACGATATTTCTGCTTTTACTGACGTTTCGCTATTTAATACTGCTGATAGCTTTATCAGAGTAGTTATATTAAACAAGAATTTACAAAATTTCAGCTTATATATAACAACTTAAACATCCTTCATAAGAATGGGATAAATTTACGTTGTCAAATCGGCCATTTGGTAAAGATAACGAAACTAATTGTAGATTGTTGGATTTGATAAGCGTATGAAATTATAAAAAAGCAGCATGCGTTCACATAATAAAATTGCCATCACATTCGTGTTGATTCCGTCACTTCATGGGGTTGTGGTACGGTGTTTTAACCAGGTCAAATTCTGTTCTAGTTCATCATTCCTATTCAGACAATTTGGATTCCATTTGATATGAAGTGCTTCTGATGATATTAGACGTTCTTTGTGATTTCTATGGTTTTTCTCGATTACTTGAATATCGTCAAGATGAATTCGTGACCTGATTTTATAGCGTGTAGACCTATGGGTGATGATTTTTCAAACTTTTCCAGTTCATCTGGAATTCTCGGTGGTCGAATAGATACGGCCCTACGGTGTTCATTTCTTCTGATCTGGAATTCTCTTGATGTCTGTCTGATGTACGTGGCATCATATTCCAGCATTTTGTTTTGTAGACACAGTGAGACAGAGTCTTTAGGGAATTGGTCATTTATATAGACTGGGTTGCTTCACAGTGTGTCTGGTGTTTTGATATTGTGATATTGTGCTTATTGAGTACTCTTCTGATATCGTATGACGTCTCTGGTCTATGCGGAATGACAACTATTGAAGTCCATGTGTTTGGAATACGTATTCGACCATATTTAATGTCGGTATTGATTTTTTTCGGTGAAGCTCTTTGTGTGGTTATTTTGCTTGAAAGTCCCAGTAATGTTTGATATTTCTTCATCGCTTTCCTTCTCATCCGTTTTCAAAATGTGTGCTCGTCTAAGAAGATTGAAAATTACTGGTACCTTTACGCTGATGTGGTGTCAGAATGAGAATAGGTCATTTTTTGATGGTGTTAATGTTGGAGGTATTATCAGGAATGATAATGAAAACTCAATCACCAAATATGAAAAAATACAAAGAAACCATAACGACTAGAAGTGTAATAGAGAAAGAATGATGAAGACAATGGATCTATGAGATCTCATAGTGAATGCATCTACTCCATTGACAGTGATTTTCATCCATATAACAAACAGTCTATAACTACTAATGCTAAGTGTCTTGAAGATAGCATAAAAAGAAATTTGCATAGAAAAAGCACTTGGACAGGACAATATACATATTTTCATAGATTCGTTCCTGTCAATTACAAAAGAAATTTAGTGAAGACCCTTAGCCACAGAGTTATAGCTATATGCTCAGAAGAAGTAATTGAATACGAATTCAGCATTGTATATGATAGTTTAATCGAAAATGGCTATCCCGACAAATTTATCAAGAAACACATGACAAAGAAAGGGGAAAAGGACTACTCACTGTCTGTAAACAAGAAGCCTTTATATATACGACTATAATTCATGGACAATATACCAAGCGAGATAATTACGAAGAAATTAAGAAAATCAGTTCAAAGAACTTTTAATGCTGGCGAAATACACGTATTATTCTCTGCACGATCGATGGTGCTACCTCGACTGAAAGATGAAGTACCTAGACTAGCCGCTTCAAACTGTATCTTGAAGATCTCAAGCAGTCAGTCTGGAGCTCCGACAATAAAAGCCTTTATGGACTGATGCTATGCTTTGATTTGACTACCCTTAATTATTTTCCAACCTAATCTATTATCAGTTAATATTGTGCGATGACAAATGCGACAGTTTGGCATACGTAACATCAAACAAAGCTACGGAATTTCCAAGTGAAATTAATATATGCGCGAAAATTGGACACTGACAGTGTGTACGTCCATATTATTTATCTTTCGCTGAATATATCAATGGGATTATGTTTGGAAAAAGACTTTATTGTTAGCAATCCTATCAGTGGTGACTATCTAACTACGAAACTCAATATCTGCAGTTCTCGTTCTTTCCAAAATCCGGGAGAGGTATTTAATCATTCCTGTTGCATGCATTTACAACCTATCACCCTATTCTGTTATATCGGACGTCACTTATTGTATGGTTGAGTTTAAATGCATGGGAGATCTGTAGTTAAGCTTTTACTAGGTGTCTTATCCTAAAAGGTTTTGCTAGCCAAGATTTCACAAATTATTTGTGCTCCATCAGTCTAAATGACCATGGGAAGCGACAGTGAACCACGGTTTTCATCTCACAGTCACTGAATAGTATGAAACAGACTAAATCATTTCGTCTGATGAACTGCACAGAATCATTTTTTCTAAGCGAATTAGTGGGTCTGAATGCTACATATTTTGTCCTGACTTATTGAGAATCCTACCTAAGTTTCCTATATTGTACGGTGTCACTACTGATATTTTAAATTCCCTCTTCTTGGCGTTTTCAACGTTTTGTTGTTCGCATCATCCCTATCATTCGTCCTACTCCTACTCTTATAATCTTGTATATACTTCCTAGTTCGTGCTTAAGTAGTTTAGGGGTAGAATATCCGCCAACCATCTACTTGGTTCACTGTCCAGTCAATCGCCAGCGCACTGCTACATCTCACTGAGCGTGCGGTAGCCACTATAAAGAAGAAAGGTTGGGTGTGAGGCTAAACACCCCATCTTGTGAAAAACAGACGCCACTGCTACTGAAACTTCAAAGTTCATGGTTGATGTTCTGTATTTCACTCGGAGTGCAAACGAACAAAAATTAAATTTATACATGCTTATTAGCTTATCAGGGTAATTATTAAGTGCTAAAGCTTCTGTGTATGTATCTCACTTCATTTTGTAGATTTTCATTTAGATATGATGGAGAAGATTTGTAGCTGAGGTGGATGATTTTGATATGGTTGTGTTCTCTGAGCTGGATAGTTAATTTGCGAAGCTTTCAGTGCCCTACTTGCTAAGTGACATCTTCAGCGCATACTTCAATTTGTTGAAGTGAGCTTTTAGATTTCTCCACGAGTTTATTAATCATCTCTCCCGGTGGGGGACCTTGGACGTGATTGGTTGTTTCTGTGCCTTTTCACACTATCTAGGCTACTTGTATTGGAACTGATTGTTTCCTTGACTTGAACTTTGACCCTTTGTGTGTGAGATTCCTTTCTTATCGGTTGATAAATTTTGTCTATCTTGATGTGTCTATTGATTGATGATTCACTGGAATGCCAAGCTTCTAAAAATTCCCTGGCATTCTTGTTGTTTCCTCTGTCTATTATTTTAACATTGTACCAATCGAATTGATGCCCGTGGTTGTCTGTATGTAGGGATTTGAGGGAGTGGATATCATGTCTTTTGACAGCTAGCTTATGTTCGTGGATACGAAGAAGAAGGGGGCGTCCACTTTGGCCAATGTATTGTTTTTCTCAGTTGTTACAATTTATTTTGTAGATGATATTGGTTTTATCTTTTTCCGCTGTTGAGTCTTGTGGTTGACATAGAACTGAGGGAAGTGATTTTGTTGGTTTGAAGAGTCTTGCAGTGATTTCTGATGTATCCTTTATATATGGTAGGGCGACTTTCTTTGTGCTTTCCTTGGGGATTTTGTTCTCGGATTCCTCTTCTCTTGTGAATCTGATGTCATTGAAGACGTTGTTTATTAAGTTGTGAATTTTATCTAACTCGTTTCTTTTGATTATTACAAATGTGTCATCCACGTAGCGTATCCAAATCTTGAGTTTGATCTTTGGTAGGATTACATTTTCGAGCCTTTGCATTACTGCTTCTGCAATCAAACCTGATATTGGACGTCTTAGTCAAGCGAACAACCACAGGGGAATTAGAAACTCAAGTTTATAGAAAATCAACTCACACAGATCAAATACTGAATAACAACAGCATTAACCCAATAACACACAAAAGGAATTGCATACAAACACTATTGAAGAGAGTCAGTCAGGACGCATTGCAGCACTCCAACCTTAAGGAAAATTGAAGAAAAGTATCTCATGGACGTCTTCCAAAAGAATGGATATCCATGGAACTTCATCAAAATGCATATACCCTTAGGCTAACCTTCCAGATCAAAGGGCCTCAAGGAGAACACAAAGAAAATCGCCCTAACATATATAAAGGACATCTCAGAAATCACTACAAGACTCGTCAAACCTTTAGGAATTGACGTCGCACACAAACCAACAAAATCACTTCACACAGTTGGCTCTATGTCAACCAAAAGACTCAACAGCAAAAGAAGATAAAACCAACATCATCTACAAAATAGATTGTAACAACTGCGAAAAACACTACACTGGCCAAAGTGGACGCCCCCTTCGTCTTCGTATCCACGAACATAAGCTAGCCGTCAAAAGACATGATATCCACTCCCTCAAATCCCTACATACAGACAACCACGGGCATCAATTCGATTGGGACAATGTTCAAATAATAGACAGAGGAAACAACAAAAATGCTAGAGAATTTTTAGAAGCCTACCTAGTATTCCAGTGAATCATCAATCATTAGACACATCAAGATAGACAAAATTTATCAACCGATAAGAAAGGAATCTCACACACAAAGGGTCAAAGTTCAAGTCAAGGAAACAATCAGTTCCAATACAAGTAGCCTAGATAGTGTGAAAAGGCACAGAAACAACCAATCACGTCCAAGGTCCCCCACCGGGAGAGATGATTAATAAACTCGTGGAGAAATCTAAAAGCTCACTTCAACAAATTGAAGTATGCGCTGAAGATGTCACTTAGCAAGTAGGGCACTGAAAGCTTCGCAAATTAACTATCCAGCTCAGAGAACACAACCACATCAAAAAAGATTTCATTTGCACTCCAAAGCTGTCACTCAAACACTCCACTAATTCTATTCTCAGTGATATGGGGTGAAATGAATGGAAATCCAAAAATCGGTATGAATTTGTAGGTTGTTCGGTTGACACTAGTGTTTACCTTCACATCTTATGATCTTTTTAGTCACTTTCTCCCACTGAATTTAGTCGTCCATAAAACTTATTGAAATCTTGCATTTTGAATACTGTGATTATGTCACCGTCAAGTTTTGTTATGGCAGATTGCTTTCGACCAAAATTGATTCTACGCTCTATTAAAGACACGATTACAGACATAAGAAAAGTAGGGCAATTACAGAATTTGCTTAAACAAAATAAAATTACTTTCCTGTCTAAATTTATCGAGTTCTTTAAATAGAATTTAACACTGTTACACACAGGAAAATTGACGAGACAAAACGACAGCTGCTCTAATTACCTATGATTGTGTGTTTTTTTCACAACCACAGAAAAAATCATGTGATGGTAATAAGCAGAAATGGAAAGAGGCAACAAATCATTCCTAGACACAGACAGACAGACTGACTGACTGACTGAACAGTGTTCATTTCCCATCATTTACGCTAAGTGCATAGGCATAGATAGATGACAGTCATTGGGCAAATTATTGCAATCATCAATAGTTTGAATAAATATCAGACTCATTAAATTTGGTTTCTTTTTATAACTATGTACTTCTTACAGGTGAAATGAAAAATAGGCATTTTCTGTCAAGACTTCATCAGTTTGTATGAATAATAACTTTTAGAATAAATACTTCTTCAACGAATACCATCCTTGTACTAAAGTAGCGAATATTCAAACGAAAACATGGCACCAGTCAATGAAATCCACAACAGTTAGTCTAAGCCAAGTAGGAAGATGTAGACTTCCTGGTTGGGGTCCTCGAGACGGTAAAAACCAATGGTTGGAAACAATTGGTGACATGGCTCAAAATCGTTCTCAGTGGCGCAGATGCATCCACTCCTTGTGACTTATGATTTCCGATGAAACTGTGTTGTTCTCCGTTATTACTATTCCTTTGTCTCAAACCTCTGTTTACTGTCTCTAATATACATTTCTTCTACTTTTTTCTCTTGCTTTATGTGCTACATGGAGTGTGGCGACTTGAACTGCCGCACATATGTGCAAAGTTCTATGTCGAAAACCGACCGACCGACCGAGCGAATATTCTGCATCAATTAGACGTTACATTTTCGGTGATGCTTAGGAGGGGAATTCTCGTTTGTGTATTTATCAGTACTGTCAGCTGAGAGTGTCTGCATCCGCCACAGTAATGGCTGGCTTCCCCCACTAAAAATCGAATCCAGAATCTTACTATTCAGATGACAAAGAGTTACATTTATGTGTTTGCCTGTATGACTGTGGTATGATATCGGTTAGAGAATTATTGAAAAGCATGGAGTAACGGGTAGTTATTTCGTCCTAGTTTGGGACTCTTAAGCAGCAAATACCCATGGCTCCATCGTGAGACTAGTCCAGAATGTTCTGGTTACTACACAGGCTCATCAACGTATCAGTTACTGCGGCAGAATCCTATAACCCAAATTCTAACCACTCGCCAGCTATGTGTCATCGGCGAGTATTTTTCCTGGTGGACCACACATATCCATACTTCTTGCTAGAGCTCCATACAATGGCGCAGATGTATTCAGTCTCTTTAACCTCTATATTCCTTTCTACCATTACTCATTCTGTTTCACTCTTATACTCATCTAAATTATATTGATTCTCTTCTCTCATTTACCTGTCTACCTTTGTGTGCTATTCTGAAGGTGGCGACTCGAACTGCTGCACTTCGGTGCCAAGTTCTATGTTGAATCCAGCCAGCCAGCCAGTCAACATTAAAAATGAGATTAGTTTTCAAGAGTTTCTTTAAAGGGATTTGATATATTTCAAGTTTCATCACAGATTATTATGACTTATTATTATTATTGTTTCCTTTAATTCCTAGAGGAACATAGGACTTCAGCCATGCGTCTCCATTGCGTTCGGTTCTCTGCTAGAGTCTTCACCTGGCTCCAAGTCTGACCACACGCTTTCATCTCCTCTTCACATGACCTCCTCCAAGTCACCCTTGCACTGACGACCAACTCGCTGCTTCCCTTTCGGGTTCCACTCGAGCAATGGCTTGTCTAGTGATGTCACTCACTTGATGGTTTCCTCAGAGTATGGCCAGCCATTCCATTTCCATTTCATCCTGCCTATTTGTTTCACAATCGGTTCCTGCTGGGTTGGTTCGCTCCCAGAGATCTCTGCTGCTGATCTTTTCTGTCCATCTGATCTTGAGTATTGAGCGAAGACAATTGTTATTGAAGGTCTGTAGTTTGTTTGAGATGCTCTTTATGACGCGCTGGCCAAGTCTCTGATCCGTATAGTAGCACTGACTGACTTCACATTGGAGTTGAAAATCTGGATCTTATTTTTGATGCTGAGTGCTGTTGATCTCCACATAGACTTGAGAGTAATGAAAGCTTGTCTTGCTTTTCCGATTCTTGCTTTGATATCCTCGTCAGTTCCGTCCACCTGTAGTTGAAACGATGCTTCCCAGGTAGGTCCTGAATTCGATCTCCTGTTGAGTCATAAGTGCGTACTAATGAAGAGTCCCAAACGAGGACAAAACAGGCCTCCAGTATTCCACGATCTTTAATAATTCTTTAACTGACATAAATCTGTTATCAAACCTGAAACAAATCAAATCCCAAATAAGATGAAAGTCGCCTCCTATATTGCACTGCTAATCACCAAAAGACAAAGAACTTCAAAACAGTAATCAGTGATAGCATCTAAGTATCCGTTCAAGGAGCTTAAATGACAAAAAGAAGTCGATTCATTCGATCCAGAAATATCAACGACAGAAAAGTAAAGTTTGTTTTTGAAACTCCTGGTCATTTATAAAGATTTACTGAAGCACTTAGTACAGACAACCTTGGTGATTGAATGACAAAGTCATTTTTCACTAGAGTGTGTGACTACGAAACTCTGTTACTCGAGAAGGTCAATTTGACTTCATTTTCTTAATTAGTGACGCCAACAAATCAAAGCAGCAAATGTAACGTGGTTAAACAATGTAAGTGTGAGACGACTATAATAAATCTTATTGTACATCTTTTAATTTCATATATCTACACTAGCGTTTCATGTATTTATATAAGGCGTAGTTTAGAAAAAATAATTAACTCTGAATTGGTTAAATACATTTAAATTCCATGGATAATATCCTTAGCTGATTGTGTTCCCTTCATAACATCAGTGAAATAACCAGTCACATCCAAATGTATCAAGGCAGTTTATGATAACCTTTATGCTAAATAATTGAAGTTTTTGAATAAAGCAAGAATAACAGTTTTTGCAGAATAATATATACCACCATCATTGTTTATTTCGTTGGCTTCTCATCAGCTGCTTACAGGCCAAAGTCATTATTAAGTATATCTACAGAAACAGTGTTAACGTACTTGAACAGAGAGTTCATTTTTAAACAGAAAATCAATATATGCATGCGCTGCTAATAATATTGGTTTTGTAGGGATTTTGTTTGATTGCATGGAGGATTTCATCATGAGCTGACATCAGTTAGAGAACCACTAGAAAACCTGGGAGTACTGGACAGCTGTTTCGTCCTGGTACTTGGGACTCTTCATCAGTACGCACCCACCGGGATTCGAACCCAGGACCTTCTGGTTGCAAGGTGAGCTCGTGGTTCTCTAACTGATGTCAGCTCATGATGAAATCCTCCATGCAATCAAACAAAATCCCTACAAAACCATTACTTGAAAATTAATCTGATGCTAACTAGTGACTGGTCCTATTCAGCCAGTTAACCTGGGGTTCTAGTGTGAAACCGTGACCAGTAGGGTACAGCAGGTTGAAGGTGAGGCAGTAACTCATCGAAGAAGACATTGCGAAATGGTCCCTCTATGTCATGAATTCGCAGAAGTTAGAATTCATGAACTAGTCAATGGATCGGGTACGAGTGGCTTAATGGTCTACGAGCTAGCTTGTTTTGTAACCGGAAGGTCCTGGCTTCGAACCCCTGTGGTGGGTGAGTACTGGTGAAGTGTCCCAAACTAGGACGTAACAGCTGGTTGTCCAGTACTTCTTGCAGGTTTTCCAGTGGTTCTCTAACCTATGTCAGCAGCTCATGATGAAATCCTCCATGCAATAATAATCATACAAAATGGAATTTTTGGTGTTACGTAATTGGGTGAAAGAGAGGATGAAAACATCCAGTTACCAGGGCAAGGAAAGACTGATAACCGCTTCTTTCTGAACGCATAAATCGGGCTTCAGTCGCTTGATGGAGCGTGCTTCGACAAACTTAATGATGTAGCAGCAGAAGGCAAGACACGGAAGCCATCGTTTATTTTCAAATGATCAAACCTCTGTTTATATGTATACAGTTTACATTCGTCAACCAGTCACTGAGCATGTGATTTTGGTTTACATTAAACGAAATGAAATAGAATGTCCAACTATACATAGTATTCTGTTGCTAACGCAGTACTGAACTGTGGGAATATGTGAGAGTAATATTCGGTTGAAACTCATTTTCTGTATCACACCACCACAAGGAGAATTGAACTCTTCTGCCTATTGATAATTTTGAAAGATCTTGCGACGTCCACTTCATGACCCTGGTAACTGGATGTTTTCATCCTCTCTTTCAACCGATTACGTAACGCTGAAAGATTCCATTGTGTATGATTATTATTGTTTGGGATAAAGCGATTATTACTACTATTATTAGCACCGTATGCATATAATGATTTTTTGTTTAAAAATGAACTCTCTGTGCAAGTATGTTAAAATTGTTTCTGTAGATATACTTAGTAATGACTTTGGCCTGTAAGCAGCTGATGAGAAGCCAACGAAATAAACAATGATGGTGTCATATTATTCTGCAAAAACTGTTATTCTTGCTTTATTCAAACTGAAGTTTTGATAATCGTATCAATAGGTAATAAGGGAATAAGATGTTTTATACTTGGACCATATTTCAAGTAAATCCAATGAAATGTTTCTGTCCCAGTTTTATAATTGTCTTCATATATAATCAGTTTACTGAGATATGCTTTTCACCTAAGCGTCACACTTCACTCTAAAAAACGCTTATCTAATATTCTACATGCCACTGACATAAATCCACCCAAAACTGTAGTAAACCATCTGTTCTATTCCTCACCGTCATGCATTCCAGACTGAACTGCCAACATATTTCCATGGGGTCGACTACCTGTCAAATAGTTCGGCTCCAGTGCAGCTGCAGAGTATTAAACTACCATCAAAATATTATTAAATTTTGATGAAAATGTAATACGGTATAAGAAATGTAGGAGTTTCACTTCAGGTAACTCACCTCATCACATTCACCTACTAGATAAGATGTTGAAAGATACTTTTCACCAGACAGTAGATTCTGAATTGATTCAGTTGTAGACGATCTCGGTATACCAGAACCTGTAAATAAATATGGTAAGAAGGAAAGTTAACAGAGGATTTTATAATATGATCTTTTAGAGGTTTGAGGGAATAATTGTCCGGAAAATCCCTCCCGAATGATCTAATTATAATATTGATGCTTATTCAGATGTTTCAACTAACTTTGTAATTACTTTCCTCCTTTCTCCTGGGTCTAGTCCCGACGATCGCGTATCACTTGTTGACTTGATCCTTGTTATTTGTATTTGCTCCCGTTAAACAGGAGCTTCTCTTCTCTGTTATGTGGTGATATTCATAATGTGTCGTCTTACGAATGCTATTTGCTTTCAGTGAGCCAAAGTCACTGTGACTTTGGATTCTCTGCTAGAATTCTTCGGTGTGTGATTCTTGCTGACAGAGTTCTAATCCCATCTTATTGGGAATGTTCTCCATGATTCTTAGGTACTTTTATAGTTGATTCGGTTAGATAATTCTGGTTGTATAGTACATATTTTGTAACTGAAAAGGAATTGGTAGATGATTCATTCCTATTGCATGTGTTGGGTGTAGATTCGATGAACAAAGATTCAGTTATCAACCTCTCTCTCCACCTACCTAGATTACATTTTTTTTAGGATTTTCACCCCCTCCCACCCTATTGTGTGGTTGTGTGTTAATGCATGCATTGCAATTGCCGAGCTTTTTTCTAAATTACTTATCTTCTCTGGGTCAACCATTCTTACGTTAGCTAAATTCTTATGTTCTGACAATCTGACTACCCCTGACCTACTAGTTTGACCTATGTAGTTGACCTCACAGTCATTGCAGGGTATTTTGTATATGGTATATATGTATATGGTATAACAGTGGATGACTTATATAAGTCATCCACTGTTATACCATATAAGGAGGGGACATCTGAGACCCTACTTAGTAGGATTCTGAATAAAGCAGGAATTAGGGTGGCATTTAAACCTACAAACTCACTCAGGGACAAGGTGGACCCAGTGGACCCAATTAGACAAAATAATATAATTTACAAAATACCCTGCAATGACTGTGAGGTCAACTACATAGGTCAAACTAGTAGGTCAGGGGTAGTCAGATTGTCAGAACATAAGAATTTAGCAATAGGAATGAATCATCACTCATCCCTGAAATATGGAAAATAATACTACCAATCAAATCAAGTGAAAATCAAGTGAAAAACAATGGAACTATATAAATGAATTTAGGAAGTCGTGTGATTAACTTGATATGATTATGAGCAATAAATTGTGCTCGAAACGTCATCAGTAAATATTACTGTATAACACTGTGAGACTCTATCAAAATAAAATTTACCCATAATGGAATTACACTCTACCACAGTGCCCAAGTTTTATTCTTATATCGAAAAGGAATTGGATCTGCATAGCAACTGTCTAGAGGTAAATATTGATGTACTTTTGACTATTCGATACGATACAGTCGGATAGGGCTGAAGATTTTATCGGAAATAACTGTCTTTTTACTATCGTCGGGATATTTCTGTGTAGTGGCTTTCTGTATTCAGATCATAACACACCAGTTTCCGTCGTTACAACAGAAAAGAAGATAAGATACTCAGTATGTTAATTTAGTGTGAAGCATCCAATGTAATATTAGTTCTTTGGAATTTTTGTTCAGATCATTCAAGTGACGAAAGATAACTGGCATACTATGCTAAGATGATAATTCCTTCGTGATTTTCGCATCACTAATGCAGCGAAAACTTCATGACACAGTCAGTCTTTAAGGACCAATGAAATGCCTGCTCTGGTCCTCTCACTGGAGGATATTGATGTTCCTTTCAAGTGGTTGTGTTCCGTGAACTGTATGGTTTAACTGCAAATCTTTGACTGTCCTTCTAAACAACATCTTAACAGCTTCTTTCACTGTGAATAATTTCGTCTTTTGTGGTTTGCTTATCAGTTTTAAAGAAATTTGAGTGCTGATTCTGGAGAAGCGGAGAGATCCGTCTTTGAGGCAATACCACAATTGTATTTCAATCCTTGATGGAGTTACTTTTCTATGTTTATAAGTAAGTGATTTGAAACTGTTCGTTTAGTATTTCTTTACATGGTTATTTTGAAATTTCGGTTAACTTTTCTTCTAGGATAGCTTGTCTTCGTTCTTCATGTCGTCTGTGTTACATTGTGAAGGAGATATTCAGTGTTGGTGAATAAGGTTTGTGAGCCGAAAGTTCCAACTTTCCATTTTTGAATCGGATGTTGTAGTTGAGTGATCATTTATTCCAGCATTTTTACTATCTCAAAAGTAAGTCAGTGGCTTATATCTAATTCTGAATATTAGGATTTGAAGTCTGAGACAGAGAAAATATTATTATTATTTATTATTGTTTCCTTTAATTCCTACAGGAACATAGGGCTTCAGCCGTGCGCCTCCATTGCGTTCGGTTCTCTGCTACAGTCTTCACCTCGCTCCAAGTCTGCCAACACGCTTTCATCTCCTCTTCACATGACCTCCTCCAAGTCAACCTTGCACTGGCGACCAACTCGCTGCCTCCCTTTCGGGTTCCACTGGAGCAATGGCTTGTCTAGTGATGTCACTTGATGGTTTCCTCAGAGTATGGTCAATCCATCTCCATTTCTCCCTGCCTATTTGTTTCACAATCGGTTCCTGGTTGGTTCACTCACAGAGAACTGTGTTGCTGATCTTTTCTGGCCATCTGATCTTGAGCGAAGTATTGAGCGAAGGCAACTGTTAATGAGATGCTCTTTATGACGCGCTGGCCAAGTCTCTGATCCGTATAGTAGCATTGACTTCACATTGGAGTTGAAAATCCGGATCTCATTTTTCATGTTTTGAGTTGTTCACCTCCACACAGACTTGAGAATAGTGAAAGATTGTCTCGCTTTTCCAATTCTTGCTTTGATATCCTCGTCAGTTCCGCCTGTAGTTGAAACGATGCTTCCGAGGTAGGTAGAGGAGGTTGTTTCTTTCAGTTTCCTCCCATTTATGCTGATCGTTGTGTGTTGTTGTTGTTCTTGTCCAGGAATCTTGATTACCTCTGTTCTCTCTATGTCCACCTGAAGTCCTATCTTTGATGCTTCTTCTGCCAACTTTTTGCTTGTAATGGACGTTCGACAAATTCTATCCATTTTCGAACATGTATATGCTTATAAATGTTCAAATCAAATTCACTTTTAACAGTTTGCAAAAATTTGGGCGCTGGGTATGTGATAATCATTATAATAAAGGTTTTTTGTATTTCCCATTGAGTGAATGAAAAACAAAACGATATTGCTGCTTTTACGGACGTTTCGCTATTTAATGTTGCTATTAGCCTTATCAAATTAATTATATTAAACCAGAATTTATAAAATCTCAGATTATACATCACAACTTAATCATCATTCCTCAGCATGGGGTAATTTCTACGTTGTCAAATTGACCAATTGGCAAAGATAACAAAGCCATGTGGAGATTGCTGGATTTGATAGGCGTATGCAATTAAATTAAAGGCAGCATGTGTTTACATAATGATATTGTTTATTACATCCGTGCTGATTTTGTCATTTCATGAGAGAAATTCGGGTTGTTTTAACTAGGTCAAATTCTGTCCATCATTGCAACTCAGACAATTTGAATTCCATCTGATGATATGAAGTGCTTCTGATATTAGACGCTCTTTCTCATTTCTGAAGTTTTTCTGAATGATGATTTCAATATTGTTAAAATCAGTTTGTAGCCTGATTCTAAAGTGTGCAGACGACCTATGGCTGATGGTTTTTCAAGCTTTTCTAGTTCAACTGGATTTATTTCCTGGTGGTCGGACACAGATGCTCTACGGTGTTCATTTCTTCTGATTTCGATTTCTCTCTGGTGATCTTTGTCCGATGTATATCGCATCACGTTCCAAGAAGGCATTTTAATTTTAAGACACAATTGGGTAGAGAATATTTAGGGATTTGGTCTTTTACATCGACAGGTTTGCTTTTTAGTATGTCGGGTTTTTCGAAGAAAACTCTGATGTTGTATATTGGTTGAATACACTTCTGATATCGTCTGACGTCTCTGCTCTATATCGAATGACCACTGTTGAGGTCCATTTCTTCGGAATACGTTTTAGACCATACTTAATGTCAGTGTTGATTTTGTTGATGAAGTTCTTTGGGTAGTTGTTTTGCTTGAGAGTCTCAGTTATGTTTGATATTTCTTCTTCTCCTTCCTTCTCATCCGTTATCAGATAGTGTGCTTGTCTAAGAAGACTTGAAACAAGTGATACCTTTGCTCTGATGGGGTGTGATGATCCCAAGTCTAAATATTTGTTGCTGGAGAAGGTTTTCTTCCTCTTAACTAGGCAGTCTAGAAATGGTAGTTCACCGACGTGTGATTCTGCTTCTGAAGTAAACTGGATGCTGCAGAACAGACCGTTCAGTTTCTCCAAGATTGAACTGTGCGTATTCTGCTAGTAGAATTTTGAATTAATGAAGATTTGCAGCTCTGGTGAATGTTTTTGATGTTGTGCTCTCCGCGATGGATGGTATAATTATGAAGCCTTTATTGTCCTTTCTGGCAAAATCTTCAGTAAGTAAATCAAAAATATTCACTTGAGTCACATATCTATTCTGCTTTTGCAAAAATGAATTTCACATATCTGAAGAAATCATCGAAGTATGAGGCCAACGTATTGGGAAGACGAAACATTAATGAAAATGAATCAGAATTTGACCTTCGGGTTCCACATCCTCAGTAGTAAAACATTCACTGTGATATAAGTTCCTTTTTCATTCCCTCAATATTTTGAATAAAATAATAAAATGATGGCAAACAACATTAGTATTATTTCCTTGTGTTAGAAGTGGAACATAGAGCCTCAACAGTACAACTCCACTTTCTCCTCTTCTTAGTAATCCGCTTTAGCTGGCTCCACGGTTCCTTATAATCCCTCATCTCCTTCCCACACCATCTCCTCCATGTCATATTGGGACGCCCAACTTGTCGTTCACCATTCGGGCTCCACTCGTGGACTAGGCGCGCGACTTCAGCGTGTATCCAATCTATCTTTATTTTCTTCGAGGTTTTTCGTGAGCAATAGGTCCTTCATTGGTTCGTTCTCCTAATTTATTGCTGCTAATTCTTTCTGGCCATCCAGTCTTCAGTTCAGAGCGGAGATAGCTGTTGACAGAAGTCTGAAGCCTGTTGGAAATGCTTATAGTGAGGTGTAGGCTGCATTTCTGACCTCCATACAGAAACTAACTTCACACTGATGTTGGAAATTCGAATTTTGTTTATTTATGCTGAGTTCAAAAGATTTACCAACTGATTTCAGAATGATGAAGGACTGCTCTATCTTCCAGATCCTGTCTTTGTCGTCTTCGTGTGTGCCATATGTAGTTTAAACAACAGTGTTTACATGCTGGAAGAGAGTGCCCTCTTTCAAATTTATTATTATTTAATATAGTGCGTCTGACAGTCACTAAAGGAAGGTTAGTAGGACAAAATCTTATCCCACGTTTTCAATCCATCATAGTTTACGTATGAAATGAACAATTTTGAATAGATAATCAACTCTGAAGAACAGAAAGACGATATTAAACAACTACTTACTGAATGATCTTAAATTCAGCTCAGCAGCTTGATCAGAATACACACTTGCTGTCATTTCTGTCTGAGGATAAATTTTCACATCATCCGAATGAAAATCACTATCCGACTTTGAATAGGTGTTCGAGACACTCGGCGAGGAGATATCACTAAACACTGAGTCGACTAAACAAGGCTGTTTAGTCTAAATACACAAAAAGGAAGCAGAAGAGAGAAAGTAAGCAGACAGCGAGAATACGACAGTATTTGCATTTTGAAAATAAATTTTTTAAAATCCTATCCCATTTCCTGTCACCTGTTTGACATCGTTTGCAAGTATGAGTTTGCAGGGTTTAGAGCAGCTCCGATTTATATCGCGAACTGTCATCAACTATTTGGCTACAGAAAACCAGGAAGCCTCAGAAATCTGTTTCATCCTAGTTCGGAACGTCTGACTAGTACGCGGATATGACCTCACCAAGTAAAGAACCCAAAACATTCAGTAAAGTCGTGAGTTCACTGGTTATTTAGTCAAACTTCCCAAATCCCACAAATACACGCTCCATCCCTGTAGTATTACTGGTGAAGGAGTCTCAAACTTGAATGAAACACCTATCCGGTACTCCGTGGTTTACAGTGTTTCTCTAACTGACGTGAGCTCGTTGAATATATATTAAATTCACATGGATTAATGGCTTTGAAAGTAGATTTTCTATTAAACACAACTTATATCACTGCATTTATATACGCTTAACTTCCGCTTAGTGGTTATGACTTGAAAGGAAAACTAAAGAATAACTAATAAGCTCCTTTTTTGTGATTGGTATCTTGAGCATAGTTTTAACCAGCAATCCCCTTAATCCTGAAGCCAACGCATGTGCATCAATGACTTCCTTGAGTACTGTGAAGCCATTTTCTTACCTACTTAAATTCCTTTATCAATTTTTTTACCAGTCTTACCAGTGGCTTAGCAAGGTAAATGAGTGCTTCGGTGGCCTGGGATCGATCCCCGAACCACCTGCGAGGTCGGCGAGCACTCTACCGCCGTGCCACCGACGCACTCCTTTGTCAATAGGTGATGCTAATTTTATAGAACAATCAGCGAAATCGAAACCTACGTCGTAAAGGATGTAGGGACATCGGCTCGTCACCTGTTTGTGATTGATCCGCACCATTCAGTAGGTAATCAAATCAGAATATTACTTAATTCACTATGGATTAAGCTAAACTCCCTTCTGTTTGGTTTATTTACCTTAATTCTTGGCTGGCAATGGAATCAAGCACGCGTGTTTCTCCTCACTTGGAACTCTTCAGCCAAATGTACCTGCGTTCCAAGTGAGTGGTGGTGCTCCCATTGTGTCATGCACCCACTCCTTTAATGATTGCCAGAAAGCATGAAACCTAGGTCCAGGGCATCTCACCTATCACCTTCAACACCCTAATGACAACAATCAAGTATTTTCATCCAGTAAAAAGCAAACAAGAGGAAATACAATTTAACAGAAGCCGGTGTCCCCCAAGGTGCTGTACTCTCCTCACTTCTCTTTTCTTTCTTTCTACATGACATACCATCTTTAAATGACATTGATTTTGTCAAATATGCTGACGACCTGACTGTATCTTTGCCTGTCAAATGTCAAAGTGACTGCTCTAAACCAAATGGCTTTCTGTCAGAAATCAGCCAGTGGTTCAAGGAAAACGGTCTTACCGTAAACCCCTCCAAATGCCAAACAGTCAATTTCACCTTTAGGCATAAATCCGACCTAAACAAACTGGTTGACTCTCACGAGGTATGCAACATAGACGGCACTGAAATAGAAACCAAGTCGGAAATTAAATACCTAGCCGTCATTCTATCTGCTGATCTTTCGTGGTCATCTCACACCTTGATGATTTCTAAGGAAATATTCCGTCATACCTTCTACATCAAGGAGTTAAAACATTCTGGTATAACCCAACCCTTGCTCCTACGATTTGTTAACTCTTGCATCCTGCCTATTATTCTCTATTGTTCCCCCTTAGTTTTACCAGGGTTACTGAAGAAAGACCATACCTTATTATGCAGGATCTTAAAGGTTGTCAGCAGGGTAAGCAACGTGCCACTCAACCAGTTTGTTAATATTTTGGTTGACAGGCTCTTGGACTCATGTGGAAAATAGGCTAAATCCATTCTGTCTAACTCACACCACCTTCTTCACTTACAACTCTCCCCTTGCATTTCATCAGGCAAAACCAGAAGCCTACAAAGAAAACTATATGCTCGCACCAGCAAGTACAAAAAGTCAACCGTACCCTACTTAGCTCGTGTTCTGTGTGATAAAGAAAGCATTAGGCTTGACACCTATAATTCATTTAATAGTCAGTAGTACAATTGGACTTCGTCTTTCCAACTCATATCATTTATAGGTACAACATTTTCTTTCTTTCTTTTCCTTTTCTCTCTCTCTTTTTTCCGTTATGTGCTGCTTTGTTTCTTTATCTCGCTTACTCCAGTAAATATGACAGCACCTACTTTTCTAACACCTTCAAACACTTGGTTCAACTTTGGCTTTGCTTCCGACATGCCAGTATGTTGTTGTCATAATGAACTGAGATTTCCTTAATCTATGTAGTATTCTATTTATTGATAATGTACTAACTGGATGCAATACTGTAATAAAAATGCTGAGAATTCCATTCTGTATCACATGTACTGTTTTGGAATAAAGCAAATTATTATTATTATTATTAAAATGACTTACTGTAATACCAGTCTGTCTTGTTAAGCATTTGCTAATAGACATATGAGAAGTTAAAGCATTTAAACAGCGTTTTATGATAAGTTCATTTCTAGATGGAGTATTCTGTTGTTCACCTGATGTTTTCATTGAATCTTCTTTTGAACTGTCCTCCTCCTCCTTCTTCAAGGTGCACTCTGTTTCTTCAGTATTCACCTTACTACTACTACTACTACTTTCAGTCTTATTTTTCAAATTAAGTGTTGTCGGTCTTACTGGAGGAGAAGACCTGTTGCCGTTGTTGTTGTTATTTCAGTGAACGTGTTCAGATAAAAATAAAATAAGAAAAGCCATTAGTTAATTAAGTCAACATTCAATGTATATGACTATAGTTTTCTGATACAACTACTAAGAATTCTTATTAAATACAGTTCAAAAATAAATGATTAAATGAAGATCACAGTGTCTTGTATATTCTAACTGCTTACATTATTTGAAAGACAGGTTTAAATGTGACAATTCCTAAATCGAATGATACTTCCCTTACATCCAGTAACATGGAAGATAAGCAGACTAAGCTGGTAACCGACTCAATTCCGAAGAAAACCTTATTCATGAATTTGGAATTCAAAGGTGATCAAGCTTCAGAAATGCTCAAAAACCGTATTTCTAAAGCAGTCAGTATGACGTTCTTTGCAGCAAAATTACAAATCGCATTTAAATACATAATTTTACATGGAGAAAATTCTTGTTTGATTCTACATAATTACGACGGCGAATAAAAGGTGTTAATTATTTCCAACTAGATATGGTTTTTACTAGAGGCTTAGAAACAAAATTACACAAGATCCTTTGATCCTACTCCCTCAGTCTTCATTCGATTCACCCCATTTTTTCCAGTTATAAAAACAGTTATTTTAAGTTTGTTTCCATGCTTTTCCTGTTCACATTTATAATTCGTTTTAAAAACAATCGACAATTATGTCTTAATCCTGTGCAATTTTTTGTGTTTCTAAGGCTCTTGTAATCTCTATTCACACCTCCTAACTTCTGTTTCAAGTTAAAATTATTATATCAATTTTTGTTTCCATGCTCATTTTCTATACAGCTGTAATTCGCTAAATCCCATGTAATTTTGTTTCTAAGGCTCTTGTAATCTATATTCGCACCTCCTGATTCCCATCCCAAGTTGAAAATTATTATTTCCATTTTGTTTCCATGCTCATTTTACACACTTGATATCCGTTCTAATCCTGTGTAATTTTGTTTCTAAGCCTCTCGTAAAAACCATATCTAGTTGGAAATAATTAACACCTTTTATTCGCCATCGTAATTATGTAGAATCAAACAAGAATTGTCTCCATGTAAAATTATGTATTTAAATGCGATTCTACAGCTTTTGAAAATGAAATTACTGAAAAGATATCTTTGCTGAACTTCATGTTCTCTTCTTTCTAATGTCCATATGGGTGTTTTCCACGATCTGAAAAATTACAAATGACGTTCACCAGCCGCAAATTGTTTTCCATCTCTGCAAAAGATAAGCTCCCCCGTCTGGCCGTCTCCATGTGCATCTATCAGTTAACCTCCTCTTGTGGAGCAAGGTACATTGACTGTAGTCAGAGGACGCTTTCCACACGGATACCAGAATATATTCCAGCATGGTTTTACAAGGGAGAAAAGAAGTGTATGTGTGAAGCTCAATTCTAGAACACCTGATCGACTTCTGTCACTCTGCCAACCCTGACCATGACTTTTAAGATCATCTACTGAATTCATGCTAACTTCCGCGTTTTCTTCGTTATAGATTTCTAAAGATAGCGGAGGCCTTGGCAATTCATGACTTTAAGCCAGACCTTTTTGTACAAAAGAAGTGAGTACAGTACCTAATTCTGCCTTGGCCGTAGAGGGATAGACGTTTATTTATTTATGTATTTTGTTTATTTAGTTATTCTATGTAATTTTCCCTTATTATTGCATTCATTAGTATTATTATTACTATTCTCACTCTGAATCGTTCCCGCTTGTTCCACTTGTCATTCTAAATCCAAAATTATTATCTTTATTGTTTTCACAATACTGAATTCTATCTTATCAAATTGCACACCATATTGTGTAACATTTTATATTCTTCTATTAATCCTATAATTATGTACCCCTTTCCAACATCTATACACCTCATGTATTATTCTGTATGTGACATTAATTGTTTTGCTACTTGACACTTAACTACGATTATAATCACAAATATTTTAATTACATTTCATACTAATATTATTTCATGTGTTCACACTTTTGATCCAATTCCCTGACCGGATAAAATTTCTTAAAAACCATACATATGCGATTGTACAGACTGAAAATAAATTCATTGAAAAGAGTCTCTTCGCTGAATATTGTATTCTTAATAATGAACTAGTTAATTAGTAAGCTGCATGTCACATGGCATTCAGTCTCTATTCAATAGGATTGCTTTACTGCCACACTCATGGTTCAGACTGACGTACTCCTAAACCTTGCCCAGTTGTCTGACCAGTTATAAACCTTGGAAAGCATTAAGTTTGAACATGAGACTGGTAGCCCGGCTGCTGGAACTTCAAAGGCTGAAGTTCCTTGTCCTACTTAGAATGCAAGGAATGCGAAAAACATCAAATAAGAAAATATAGGCGGATCTTCAGCCAAACATTCATTCTCCTTTGCTAAGTTTCTTCATGTGAATCTAAATAAACATTAGCAAACGATGTGGTTTCTGTATTCATTAGGGAAGAAAAATGATGATGCTATCAGGAAAATTAGTCATTAGTTCATCAAGGAAATCATTTCAAGTACTCAGCTATCTATACTCAAATTGATAATCAGCTCGAACCACTCCTGTAGCATAAGTTCATATTTGAAAGAGACGAAGAGCACTCCAAAGAAATGAAGATTTTATCCCACAGTGTTCCAAAAACTGCGATATGTTTCTGTCTGCACAACTAAATGCTACTTGTAGTTGAAATATATATAAATTGTCAAAACCTAATATGTATGCTTGTGTCCGAGGAACATTTCAAAGGGTGAAAATATAATTTCAGATGGACAATGGCATCTTCAGCATTAAATTAACCAAACTGATTTGCCTATTGTCATTTCAGGAAAAGTTTTCCTCTTTCATAAAAAATGGAATATTTAGTCATCTATGAGGATGTGTTGAAATTAACTGGAATCTCCACATACTATCCTACTTTTAACTTTAATAATCCCTCCTTATAATTCCTTACCATTATAGCATTATGCCATTATGTGTGCGTCCGTGGCACAGAGGTAGGATGCTCGCTGACTACGCAAGTGCTGACACACTTCCTTACCTCGCTAAGCCAGTAATAAGACTGGTAAAGAGGGAAGCTCAGACATGAGGCTAGCAACACCACTGCTACCGAAACTTCAAGCCTCTAGCTTGAAGCCCCTATGTTCCACTTGGAACATAAAGGAATAAAATAAATTTTAATAATAAAATAATTATGCTAAAACAACTCTGAATTAAAAGCATAAGTTCCATCTAGTTATCCCGCTTCAGAATGGGGATACCAGTCAGAACTGAATTGAAAGATAAATATCAGTGGCTGTAGTACAAATAAATTTCATTTGAACTACTCGCAAAACCTTCCTGCTCCATTATCTAGCTGCATTTCCTCAGGATATCCATTCTTCGTGGAGATCTTACCACTTAACATTGTTTTCATCGGGTTTGTCTCTGTATAGAGCTGAAATAATGGATAGTTGTTAATAAGCGATGATTCCGTTTTTTCATCTTTTATTCTCCGTCTTGGCTACGAATGTTTTAATCAGATTAAATTTAAGTCTGGTAATATCATTCATTTGAAACGAGAGCAAAAGGGTTTACCAACCTTTGAATGCACATTATCACCCGTCTTTTACAGTATACCAAATATAAAGCGATGGGACCCCAACACTAACATCACTTAGAGCCTTAGCTACTTATATGTACAACTTCTGACAGAATTAATAAACCGTACAAATTCATGCCTCCCTGAAAGCGGTGGCAGCTGTGTGTATAGTCATGCAGGCTACAACAATCCTCAGTTGATGTGTGGAATTGAATCAGAACTGTTGTACATTGGTTGAAACTCAAGTACCTAAGTTCATAAGCCATTTTTAAAATTATCTATATAACCAGTGACCATTTGACGGTAGTCTTCCAATCTTTATAGTGTATACTCCGTTTTGTTTAAATCTAGTGAAATGGACAGTGGGAAATACTTAATGTCGGTAAAAAGTTTGAGCATTGTGGAATAGATCAAATAAAGTATAATTATTTTGATCAATTTTAGATTTTCCCATCGACTGATCGGAGCGAAGTGCTCAGTCTCATGTCGAAATGTCGGCTTCTTGTGCAGGTGCTTCGACGATATCTGGGCATGTAATTGGAAGTTAATTGGTGGATGGTAACTAGCAGTGGAGTCTAGGATGAGCATTTCGTTCTATTTGGGACTCATCATCTGGATGTACCTGCATTCCGCAGTGAGTGATAATGTTCCCACCGAGGCTCTAACCCAGTGCCCATAATTTCAAACGCTCTCGTGGCCCAAGTGGTCTAGTGGATAACTCCTTGGCAATTAAAATTATGGGCACTGGGTTGGAGCCTCAGTGGAAACATCATCACTCACTGTGGAGCGCAGGTACATCCAGCTGACGAGTCCCAAATAGAACGAAATGTGCATCCCGGACTCCACTGCTAGTCACCATCCAACAATTAACTTTTAAAGTATAATTATATTTCATTGGTTTACACACAATGATAAGTTTTTGTTTTTGGTAATGTATCGAGCAAAATTACTGCCAGTGTTCACACCAGCTGCTGGAATGGTTTCTTTAATTTACACATTTATGATTTCTACTCAAAATATTTTTTATTTATTTATTTTTTTCCTTCACGTTCCCCAGTGGAACATAGGGCTTCAAGCTAGTGGCTTGAAGTTTCTGTAGCATTGTTTATTTTACAGGATGGGGTTGATAGCCTCATGCCCAACCTTTCCTCTTCACCAGCATTATTTCTGGCTTAGCGAGGTAAAGGAGTGCGTCGGCCGGGATTCGAACCCCAGAGCATGTGCATGGTCGACGAGCGTCCTAACCGCTGTGCCACCGACGCACTACTCAAAATATACATAGTTCTTTTTCTGTTCACTCGTGTTTTTGTATTCAGAATTATATTCCAGGTTGTTGACATTTGTGCTGGGTCACCCTTGTTACATGTATCCGGTGTGACCTTAATGAATTTGGATTCTGTTAAAAGTCTCTTTCCATTTGTTCATGTTAGTTTTTAGAATACCAACATTGTTCCAATCGAAATTGTGGTTTTTTCCCATCCATGTGCAGCTATAGATCAATTTTTTTCTAAATTCTTGTAAACTTGTGTTCCTGTTGGCTGACTTTTAGTTAGGCGTGTATGTTCATTCACTCCTGTTTTGAGTGATCTGGCCGTTTGCCCTACATATTTAGTCGGATATTCAGCACAAGATATCTGTTTGTAAATCACATTGTTTTTATCCATCATTTTTATTGGATCTTTCAGCTGATTTATTTTATTTTTTATTAGATTCGTCTGTTTAAACGTTGTGCGAATCCCAATATTCTTGAGGTTTCTTCGAAATGCTTCTGATGTACCATTTTTGTATGGTATTGTGACTTTTTTTGTATTCTTCCATTTTGTCATTCTCCGGTTTTACCCTCTTTTTTCTCTTATTTTTGATAAATTCTTTTAGGTCGTTGTTGTCCAGTAACATTTTGAATAGGACGTTTATTTCTTTACGCTGGTCCTCTGGTGTTATTGTAAGTCGCCTACGTATTCTATCTACAAGACCTTGTATTAATCCTCGTTTTACCGTGAGTGGATGAGCTGAGTGATAATCAAGAAATCTTCCACCTTGTGTAGTTTTTCTATATAGCTTCGTTTTTATGCTGTCATCTGTTACTCTTTGTATTTTGCAGTTTAACATAAGAGACAGTTCCCCAACTTCACTCTCTATTTCCATACTGAATTGTATTAAGTCGACATGCCTGTTTATGTGCGAGAAGAATTTCTCAACATCGTTTATTTTCATTATTATCTACATATCTCCACCAACAATTTATTGATGACCTGAATAGTCTGAGTGTATTCTCTTCCAAAAAATCCATGAATATGTCAGCTTTGGGCAATACGTTGCTAAGATACTAAAATAACCATATCTGTTCCTGCTGAAGCATTTTAACAGCTTAGCAAAATAATGATCATCTCAATGTATATTTTATATAATTACGTCACATTGTCTGACTACTTTTCGACTAAAAGAAGGAATGGGTGTAGGCTAACTTATTATATAAGGACTAAAGCCTGTTTTCTCTGTGAAATATTACGAACTAAGGAACCAGGAGAATCAATGGAACATTTTACATGTGACGAGAACTTAATGTTCAGTGCAATCCAAATCTGAAAACTTACAAAAACCAATATTCCGAAGATGATCTGAAATTCAGCAGTTCACATTTTACTATATTCATTCGGATTTTTGACTGTCAAATACTCTTTAGTTTCAGTTTCCCAGTTCTTCAGTCTCAAATTCAACTAAATAACATGAGTCGCCAGCAGAAATCCATAAGGTAAATTTTTCATGCCTGAGTTGCTCTAGTTTGCCTGGGTATTTTGCTCACAAAGTGCATGCCCATTAGTTTCAAGTGGTAAGACTTGAGACATCTGAGCTTATTATTTTACAGAGCATTGCATAATCTGAGTCGTGCAACACAACAAAGGACCTAGTCAGAAAATGTCGACAAGTGAACACTGATCTCTCAGTTGCCCTTCTCGACCGGCAATATTAGGTAACATAGGATCAAGTTGGAAAACAGACATTGATGGTCAAACCAAAACATATACTCATTAGTCAATAATATCCTCAGCGGTTAGTCTAAGTCATCGGCGTAGGCAGGTGTAGACTTCCTGGTTGTGGTCTTTGGGACGGTAAACACCAATGAAGGCTGGAGGCAGTTGGTGATATGGCTTGCTCAGAATCCTCGTTCTCAATGGCTGGCACATATTCATATTCTATTGGCCTCATATTTCTGTTGATTATCTCTCTTTTGCATCTCTCTTTACTCTCTTCTCTTCTTTTGTGTGCTACATGGAGTGTGGCACTTCAAAATGCCGCACATCTGTGCAAAGTTCTATGTTGAAACCGGTCAGTCATTCAGTCAGTCCCTGAATTCCAAACTCAACCTTGACTAACATGATCACAAGCAGCAGAAACGCAACCTGTGTCGTGCTAAAAACCCAAATTAAACACTACCACCTTAATTGATCTTGGTGAGTAAACAACTATCAAAATGATCATACTGAAAAAACTCGAAATTCATGTCAACATTGACGAATCAACTAAGATCCTATCACTTATCAAGTGCGCAGAAGAAAATGGAGGTGAATCGAACACACTTTGAGAGGATCGTTGAGTGACATTACATGCCAGGCCATCGTTTTAGTGGAACTCGGATGGGAAGTGATGAGTTGGGTGTAGGTATGTGGGTGATATGGGGGAGATAATGTGAGAAGTTAGTGAAGGCTTATTAGCAATCGTGTGCCCCGACTAAGGAGAACTGTAAACAACATGATGAATTGGCGATACGCCGTTGAAGACCGATGTTCCATCAGGAACCCAAAGGAATAATAATATAGTAAATTAATTTCTAATAAAAAATAAAATTAGAGAAATTAAAATACGAACAATTCTTACAACTTTCTATCCTTATTACTATTATTGCTATTATCATTGACAGATGGAGGGTTTTCAACGCATTCCTTTGTTTTCTCGCCAGTTTCTGAGTGGTTTTGACTTTCTGATGATAAATGGGCTTTAGGTGTATCCAACTGATGATGGGGATCTGATGGTGTCGTGTTTGAATCGTCAAAAATATTGCGTAGTTTTAGCATTTGTCGTGTTTTTTCCACCTGGCAATAGAAATAAAGAGAATCACTGAATGAAATGCTCCCTGAATAAGCTAAAAGACGTGATAATACATGGAATAAAGTTAGTCAATCAGGTTAAATAAAAGGTATTTTTAAGAACTTAGAAGAAAACAGATTAACTGTCCTACACTACTAGTTGGTTCTAGACCCAAACGGCGAATAGTTTTACTATCCTGTGTTCAGAAGACGAAGAACCTTTCATCTTATGAAGATTCAAAACTGAACACCATGCATCAGAAAATATACTAAAGACGACACAGCATTGAAAAGCTGTTCATTCCTCTTAGGTTCTGAGTGGAACATAAATCTCCAGCAGTATACCACGATTTCTCCGTGTTATTTTCAGCCATGACCATATGCTCGCATTTCCTCCTTACAAGATCTGAATGTCACCTCCGAGCTTATTCGGCTTCAACTCGAGGGCTTGCCGCTTGGTACCCATCAGTGACCTACTCAGCATATGTCTTGATTGATTCATTGCCAGAGTTCCATGTAATCTACTTATCCTATCTTTCTATCTAATTTTCAGTAGAGAGAGAGGGCGGCTGCCAATGCTCGTGAACGCTGAATAGTTTGTTTATTGGAACTGATTTCCATTGGCGAGATACAAGAAGTCTATCACTGCTTAATTGTCTACTGATTGGCAGAAGATTGGAGAAATACGATTAGCAGTATAGTCGTACATTATATTAACGTTTATTTCCAATTAATAGTGTTCTCTGAGCTTTCGTCGTCCTTCTGGACAACATCTTCAGCGCAATATTTAGCACAAAGTGAAATGATTTAAATTTCCTTATGAGTGATATAACTGCGTCTGCTGGTAACCATCTTTACATATGCATTGATCACTTTCTATTGACTTGAGGTTAAAATTTCTGGTCTCATGATTTACTTTTTGTTAGTTTGTATACTTCGTCTATATGTTAACGTGTTTGTTAATTGCATTTTCGTTTGAGTACCAGGCTTCTAGGAATTCCCTGACTGCACTTTTGGTGTTTCCTCTGTCTAAGATTTCGACATTATCCCAATCAAATTGATGTCCATAACTCTCCATATGCATTGATACTAAAGAATACATATCGTGTCTTTTCACGGCTGATTTGTGTTCTTGGATTCTAATTCGAAGAGGACGCCCACTTTGGCCGACGTAATGCCTTTTACAGTTCATACAATTTATTTTGTAAAAGGTATCAATTTTATCCCCTTTTTCTGTTGGATCTTTCGGTTTGCATAATATCGAATTAGGCGATTTGACTGTCTTGCGCGCTATATCTATTTCAAACGGTTTCAGTATTCTAGCTGTTATTTCAGAGATATTTCTTATGTATGGAAGGATGAATTTTCTTGTGGTCTTTGCTGATGGTTTCTTGTTGGTGTTGTGATTCGACTTTAAACACTTTTTGACGAAATTTTGTGGATAACCATTCTTTTTGAAGACCGTTTGTAGGTATTTTTCTTACATTCTTTTCAATTCTGGAGTGCTACAATGCTTTTAAACTCTTTTAAACAATGTCTGCACACAGTTTCGTTTGTGAGTAATTGGATTATTGCTAGTATAGTTGAGTATTTGATCTGTGTGCATTGATTTTCTATATACTTGTGTTTCTAAATCTCCTGTGTTGGTTCTCCTGATTAAGACATCTAAAAATGGGATTTTGTTATCTAATTCTTCTTCTCTTGTGAATTGGATGTCTTCATATATGTTGTTTATTAATTTATGGGTATATTCTAAATCATTTCTCTTAATTATTACAAATGTATCATCACCGTGACGTACCCAGATTTTTGGTTTAATTATAGGTAGAGCTATTAATTCTAATCTTTGCATAACGTCTTCAGCTATTAATCCTGATTTGTTTATTTACAGAATTTGGCACTGAGAAACAATTGTAAATCTGTTTCGTTATCACTTGAAGAATAAACGGTCAAGTCACCCAGCCGTTTTCTGTTGTTCTGCGTCGGTTACAGAGCATAGTCCCTGTGTGTATTAGCCTTAGTCTTCTGAAACCGGCGATAGATCCAGGATCTTTGCTATCTGGATATTTGACAGCGGCTGTCGATAAGAATGTTGTAGTAGCCTGCTGGAAATGCTTCCTGTAAGGCGCAAAATTTCTGAACTATATGAAAGCACTAATTTAAAATCCGAGTTGAAAATCTGGATCTTGTTCCTTACACTAAATACAGCAGGTTGTATATATTGTGAATGGATGTTTGTCTTGCCTTTCTGACCCGGGATTAGAGTATTTCAGTAATTTGTGCATTTACAGAGAATTCCAGTGAATGTAAACAGTTCGACAGAACAAATGTCAGTTACATCCTAGGATAGTGGACGAATGGACTAAGAATGTAGTACTTCTCCAGGTATTAGAATACACTTGTAACGGCTCAGTCCCAGCCGAATAAATTACAAAATGATTGTGCTAATTGGTTACAGGATTTCATCATGAGCTGACATCGGTTAGAGAACCATTGGAAAGCAAGCTGGGAGTACTGGGCAGCTGTTTCGTTCTAGTGGTTCATCAGTACGCACCCACCGCCAGAGTTCCAACTCAGGACCTTCTAGTTACAAGGCAAGCGAGGTCATAGACCATTAAGCCTCTGAGACCCGATGCAGTGGCTAGCCCATAACTTCTAACTTCCGCCGATTCATGATATAGCTCGTGACCACTTCGCAACGTCTTCTTTGATGAGTTACTGCCTCACCTTCAGCCTGCTGTACCCCACTAGTTACGACTTCCCACCAGTATTGAAAATAACACAAAGTTTATCTAACACTGCTCAAAACATAGTCATGAGATGTCTGTAATAGTGAACTCTGATAAAAATATGAAAGATATTCACTTTCATCATTCTAAGAATTCAATACTCGGGGAAAATGAATTCACAACTAACTGAATGCACCCACTACACCAGTTAGAATGACTATCGATAATATGTAATACTGAATACAATATCAGTGAAAAATAAGACGAACATGCCAAATGGGGCTAACTCGTTTCTAACATTTTACAAAGCGAATGTAGTGTTACTTTTTTCACAAGTGATCAACGAAACATCACACAACGAAGGATTAAATGTTCAGGTACTTTTGACAGTGAACTGTAGAAACCTACTGACTTCCTTGACTGTTGAGGAACTAGCTGGATTTCTGCCGTACTATGTCCAGCTTGCTGTAGTGAACGTCAAAACTAGTTTTTTACAGGGTTTGTGTCAATAATCACGAATATTCGAAATGGTTCTGGGAAGCATTGTGAGGAAGTTGCATATATATACGCATCCTGGAACTCCAATGAAATATTTCCCAAAGACTTTCAGCCCTATATGAATTACTCCCCTGATAAATGTATCCCTCGACATTCAAGTAATTTACTATAGTTTTGGCTGAAAATATATTATCCACTTGATTAACTGTCCCCATATCTAATACACTTACCTTCACCAGGTTTATTTTCTGAATAACTTCCATGTAGTTAAATATAAATACTAACTTCTGGGGAATATTGTTCATTTGTAAGTCGCTTTGAAATCAAGCCATCCCTAAATGAACATTTGCGATGATAGAGATCTAGTAAAAGATAGAATATTCATAGATAGTTGGCTTTTTAGAAACTTAGCATAATGTTAAATTTTTCTCAGCTTTTCTCACCATTTCTCAAAGTGGAAATCAATCTTTCTAGTATGATTTACAAGATTTGAAACTCATTCAAATATCTTCCAATTACATACCCAATGGTACATAGTAAAAATTGATAAAAGTAGTTTGAAACCAGTCACTCTCCTACCAGTAGTGTCTACCACCCGATTATATGTGATTTAAACACCGGACGATTAAGTAAATTAGCGGTGCATCAAGACAAGTTCAGCCTGAAGAACCCAGTGAGTTCGAACCAGCGGAATTCTCTCTGGCTTCTTCAGCAAACTAGTAATAATTTGCTCATCACATTATTTGAGGAGAAAATCCACCAGTTTCCTTCAGTAACCAAAACTATTCAGTTAGAGAACCATTGAAAACCAACCAGAGAGTACTAGACGTCTGTTTCATCCTAGTTTGGGAATCATCGGCAGTACATACCCAGTGGAACTCGAACCCAGGACCTCCGGTTACAAGTCAAGCTAGCTTGTATACCATTCACTCACTGGGACCCGATTCACTGGCCAATGCATGAATTCTAACTTCTACCAATTCGTGATTTAACGTGACCCCAATCAATGCCCAATGAGGTCCATCCAGTCACTTGTGAGGATGGATGTCCCACCTATGACATTGGTTGGGGCCGCGCTAAATCATGAATTGGGAGAAGTTAGAATTCATGGGCTGGCTACTGAATTGGGTCCCAGTGGCTGAATAGTATACGAGCTTGCTTTGTAACAGGAAGTCCTAGGTTCGAACCCTAGTGATGGGTGCTTACTGCCGATGATTCCCAACACTAGGATGAAACAGCTGTCCAGTACTCCCTGGTTGGTTTTCAATGGTCCACTAACTAATATCAATCCGTGATCAGCTCCTAAAAAACAAAACTAATCCTTACAAACCAACTGCGATCTGCTCAACACGATGAATAACAATCAAGAAGACAATCACGATTTTATATAGCTCTGATTGTTGGTGAGAAGTTGGAAAACACTCACATCGACTAGTTATCTTCATTGTAGACAATTCAAAATAAGAGAATAAGTCCTGATGCTTACCTGTGATATCCGTGCAAAACGTTCCAACTCCCATTGATGTTCAATAATCAGCGAGTCACCTCTTGGTCGCCAACCTTTGATATTTTCTTCTCCTCTAACATAAGTCAAACTAGTATCCATAATCGACCGGTTGTGATGATGATTTTGTCCTTTTGAATGAAAGCAAAATGAACAAATGTTGTAATAATGATAATAATAATAAGGGGAAATACAGAAAATAAAACACAACAGGCAATGTGAACAAGGAAATTTCTCAGACAACTCAGTAGGTGAAAAAATAATTACGGATAAGATCGAATGAATATTCTTCATTCAGTTGTTTTGATTGTTGAAACTGTTGTTCACATCTCAGTAGTATGATGAGGGAAATAATTTTTAAAAAAATCATTTACCCTTTGACAAAATACATACACCATGAAGTGGAGTTATTTTTTTTCAACTCTGATATACATACACAGCAGGAGGGTAATTACAGTGTATGTGATGTTTTGGGGGGTGGGGGGAGTGATCACACTTATTTTGGATGATAATCATAAAAAAGTTTCACTCACCGAGTATTTTTTTCACCTTAGTAGATTTACTACTTAAGTGCAAAATTTTAAGTAGTACATACAATGATCAGTTATATCCATTAGGAAAATAAGGAGATACTGGTTGAAATTTTATAAGCCAACTTTTAATTTTCACCAGTTAACGATTGATACGTCGATTTGACAGTGGATTGATGCTTAAATCCTGTTTTCAACTAGTCACTGCACAAATTCACTTTGTAGCTTCTGCATTTAAGTATATCCTCATCAATGACATATACAGCGATACGCTTTATCAACATTTTGTCTTCACGTCTCTCAAACCATTATCAGTACACTATTTCCTTAGGTTCCCAGTGGAACAAAGGGCTTCAACAGCTGCATCTGCACCTTGTCCCGTTTTCTGTAGTTATTTTTAGCTGGACACACGATGGCCCATAGGCTCTCACCTTCTCAGTGTCATCCCACGACACCTCACTCGTCGTTTTCCATTCGGATTCTACTGGGGGAAGGGCTGGCGCACGGTGTATTCAATCTACCTTCAGTTTTTTCGGTATACTTGTGGAGCTATGTGTTCTTGCTTGGTTCACTGCCTGCTAGATGTCCTTGTTGCTAATATATTCCGGTAGGTGAAGGCAGCTGTTGATAGAAGTTTTCAAGCTGTTTAAAATGCTTTTGTTGGTTCACTAAGTTTCTGAACTGTATAGAATCACTCACTGACTGACTTGGCATTAGTGCTGAAAATCTGAATCTTATTCTTTATGCTGAGTGCAGCAGATTTTCATTATGATTTCAGAGAAATGCATGGTAGTCTACTTCTCCTATCCTGCTGCTGATATCCCCATCCATGACACCTTCTATTGTTGGTTACTTCATCACTCCTTTCTTCTCTGTGTTCACTTGAAGTCTTGTTTCCAAGCTCCTGATGCCGTATTAGACATCTAGAGTCTTCTTATCGGTTTAACATATTCATGTCTTCCCTCTTCCCACAACATGCGGCATAACCCAACCAACCGCAGTCAGGTTATAGCAGGAAGCCTTGTCTTCTTTTTGTCTTCACTTCGAAGGCTTCGCTGAGTTTCCCGTTGTGAATCACATGACAGGTAGTATTGTGATAAAGCTGTGAAGTGAGGCTGATATAGTGACTTCATGGTCAACGCTGTCGAAAGCCTTGCTAAAGACGACGAAGTTCAGACAGAAATTTGTCTGCCAATCCATGCTTTGTTCAATGATAATACTTAGTATTGTGATTCGATCAGCACATGATCTGTTTGTCCTGAACGCAGCTTCTTTGAGACAGAGTTTCTGCATCCTGAGCACATTCTAGTGTCTCCAGGACGACGCGACGTAATATTTTGCCTGATATGTACAGTAGCATGGCTGTGCATTTAGACATACCACATATCTCTGAAGCCTAGAACTTATTACCATATTTTCTGACCATTTACATCCAAGACCATTTCATATGACTAGTAATGTAAATCCAGCAGAATGACCGTGGTTCAGGCCAAACGCACAAAAGAAACCTACGTAATCACCACAGTAATACCGCAGGTAGGCGAAAAGGAGAAAAGAAGACAGGCTGCTTACATACAACTTTAACTATCACAAACAGCAATGAAAATCGTTGAGAACAATACTGGGTATAGCTATTTCAAGTGTTAAGTTCAAAAACTCAACAGTCAGTTAGAGTCCAACCATCATAGAGAGATCGTGAATCTCACAAAGACGTCAAGAGTGTGTAAAAACAGCAATTTAAAGTTACTCTAAGGTTATAGACTATAATCAGCCAAACATAAGTTGAAAGAAGGGATGTCCAACAATTTTGTATTGAGTAATTTAATGAGTTCCAAAATTATTCTCCGCATTTAAAACAAGTTACTGGGTAAGTATCTGTATTCCATATAGTTTAACCTATAAACACAATTGATTTTCTTTCACAATTAACCTTTTTATATCCTTACAATAACAGTGAGTTAACACTGTTCATAATTCTCCGGGGAACTAAAATAGGCGACGGCGTGCCTCATAAAATATGCTTCTACTTACTGTTGCGACAAATTATTGAATAGCGTAATATTCTATGCTGCCTGTACTGTTTGTTTATATTCATTTTTTCCCTATTCTTTAAATGTTGATAACAAAAAGAAGAATTTCGAAGGATATTCAGTTGTTGAATGTATATCTAAACTGTCGCTGCAGTACAGTTTGTGAGTTCTTCCGCTTCAATGACAGCCAAACACGTGTAGTTCAGCGAAGAATCTCTTTTCACCGGTGGATTCATTTTCTTATCTGTACAATCGCAAATATATATAAGTTATTTTGGTGCGTCGGTGGCATATTTATTTATTTATTTTTATTTACAGCTTGATTCCACACCGTATTATCCGTACAAGTGTGGAATTTTCAGCATGGATATCGGTAGCCCAAATTCAGGCCGACCACAGATATCGGATGTGTGCCGGCAGGGCATCGAACCCCGGACCATGTGCATGGTCGGTGAGCGTCCTAACCACTGTGCCACCGACGAATAGTGGTTAGGACGCTCGCCGACCATGCACATGGTCCGGGGTTCGATCCCCGGCCGACGCACTCCTTTACCTCGCTAACCCAGAGATAACGCTGGTGAAGAGGAAAGGTTGAGCATGAGGCTAGCAATCCCATCCTATAAAATAAACACTGCTACAGAAACTTCAAGCCACTAGCTTGAAGCCCTATGTTCCACTGGGGAACGTGAAGGAAATAAAAAAAAATTTTGTATGTATGTGTACATTAGGTTTGTCAAACAAAAATAAAATTGGTTATGGTTATTTTAATTAAAGGGGGGTTGAGAATTACTAAGTTTTGGGTGGAGTCATGTAATACAAAAACGGTCAAGAAAATTAGGTGTTAATGAAATTATAGTAGTAACAAAGGTGATGAGTTGCCACAAACACTTGTTAAAAAGGAGTTGCGTAATAATGTGAATAGTTTGATGATTGAGTTGTACTCAAGATGCATTTAGAAACAAAATGGAAAATATGAAATTGCGTACGAGTTCCAAATGAATACAGGAATTATGGGCAATTAAAGAAACCAGCAGACAAACAAAATAAGGCCATCAAAAACCAACAAAGTTGTTATCATGATAGTGGAAGTGGTTGAGTAATTCTCTTTTGTATGCACAGCCCTGATTTTCCTGTATGAATGACCAGAGATTCAGAAATACACGAAAGACGAAACCATGTTGCCTTTTGCAGGTTATTCTTGACTCTGTAGATTACTTTGAAGAGGGGGGAGGCGTTTGTTGAGATGGAATGATCAGTGTTAACCAGGTGTCCAATTTTCGCAATCCCTATGGCACCATTATTGCGTTATTGCTACCATGCTGGATAGTGTTCTTGAATCCTCTTGGACAGGATGTGTGTCTAACGACCAATGCACCTGACTCCACAGCAACAAGTGAACTGATATATGCACACATTGTCATTAAGTCTACTGCAGATCAGCGGGCAACTGCAGAACACTATTCTTAACGTTGCTGCAAAGAATGTTCTTCTCAGAGATGATGTGATACTTCTCTTGAGAATATCGTTTGTTAAATCTCCCTTGAAATTCAAGTTCATGTAGAATTTCTTTTTCTGTGCAAGTGAAGTTCCATTTCTCAAAATTCTTTGTTTGATACTTTTATCAATAAAAATTCGTAGGTATCCATTTTCGTTGAAGATTTCTTTCAAAAGACCTAATTTTCTTTCTAGAACACTGGGACAACAAGATGCGTCAGACACAAGTAGTAAGACACTAAATGTAATTCCACTTTTGTTGAATGGGTAGCCAGGCACAAAAGCATATTATTTGATCATTCTAAATAGCTTTTCTATGGATTGATCTTCTTAAGGTCCCATCACTTCGTCTTGTTAGTTCCACATCAAGAGAGGGAATTTTCGATTCGTTTTCCACTTCAAGAGTGAGTTTTATTGCTGAATGGCAACTGTTAAATGTCTGCAGCAGTAGACTGTGGGTCATTACTGTTGTCACAAATCCTAATAATTATAATAATAATAATGCAGCTGTACGACAATGCTGCATGCCAAGTAATCCACAACGGGAAACTTACGGAATACTTCGAAGTGAGGACAGGAGTGAGACAAGCTAGCTGCCTACTATCGCCAATGATTTTCCAGATTGCAGTAGACTGGATAATGCGACAGACAGCGGGCAATGAGGAAACACGCATAAAATGGCTATTCATGAAAAACTTGGAGGATATGGACTTCGCCGATGATATATGTCTGATTTCCCACAAACTGGAAGATATGCAAGCGAAAAGCAACAAGTTGGCAGAAGAAGCATCAGAGATACGACTTCAGGTGAACATGTAGAAAACAGAGGTGATGAAGATTCCTAGTCAACACCACCAACAGCAACAACAGACAACAATCAGCCAGCATAAATGGGAGGAACCTGAAAGAAACAACCTCTTTTACCTACCTGAGAAGCACCGTTTCTACTACAGGTGGACGGAACTGACGAGGATATCAAAGCAAGAATCGGAAAAGCAAGACAAGCTTTCACTACTCTCAAGTTTGTGTGGAGGTCAACAGCACTCAGCATCAAAAATAAGATCCGGATTTTCAACTCCAATGTGAAGTCAGTGCTACTCACTATACGGATCAGAGACTTGCACTGCACGTCATAAAGAGCACCTCAAACAAACTACATACCTTCATTAAGAGTTGTCTACACTCAATACTCAAGATGAGATGGCCAGAAAAGATCAGCAACAGAGATCTCTGGCAATGAGCGAACCAACCAGGAACCGATTGTGAAACAAATAGGCAGGAAGAAATGGAGATGGATTGGCTGGCCATACTCTGAGGAAATCATCAAGTGACATCACTAGACAAGCCATTGCTCGAGTGGAACCTGAAAGGGAAGCGGCGAGTTGGTCGTCAGTGCGATGGTGACTTGGAAGAGGTTATGTGAAGATGAGATGAAAACGTGTGGGCAGACTTGGAGCCAGGTGAAGACTCTAGCAGAGAACCGAACGCAATGGAGACGCACGGCTGAAGCCCTATGTTCCTCTAGGAATTAAAGGAAACAATAATAATAATATGATATTGTAGGTTTATAAATTGCAAAGACTATTATGTTTATACACCTAACTTGTTTTAATGTAGTTTTCTTTGTATTACACATGACTGACAGACGGTGGTTATCTGACTTATAAACACAACAGATAAGGAGAAATCCATTAGGCGTGTGAATTCTAACCAAATGGTATTCTGCTGTTGCTGTTGTTTTTGTCGGTGTTGCTGTTGTGGTTGTTGTTGACAAACTGTTTTATGCTATACAACCAAATGAGACTGAGAACTAAAAGTGTTCCGGTGATTCATGGAGGAAAAAATGCTTTAAGTAGTAGTAGAGAAGATTTGTTGCTGAGTTCACTATTATTCTATATGGTTTATTTAAGGAAGCTTTTAATGAAATGAATTTCTGAAGATGTTGTTCAGAAGGACAATGAAGGCTTCACAGCTTGACTGCCCACAGCTCAGAAAAACACCCAACAACACTGGAATAGCTTTGAATGACATTTGTTGAAATTGATTAAAAATGCCCATTAAAATTTTCAAAGGAATAGACACTGAACAAAGAGAACTCTTTTCGATAAATTCATCATCAGGTTCTACAATTATATATACATTATAATGAATGAATGAATTAGTCTTATGAACGACATTAATGTTTAAATAACATCAAATCAATAATATTGATAAATTACAGCTGAACAGCATCAACATCAATTAAACTGAATGTGCTCGAGAACATATCCCACTATGGCTAAGTAAAGGTGTAGTCAAAAGTATTAACAGCTCGATATTAGACCATCTGGTGCAAATCGGTCACAAAGCCAGCGTAGACGAATCCTTCTCCATAATATACCGGGTGCCCAACTAACTACCAAAATCCTCGAAGCACCGCTTACTCCAAACAGCAGAGGCTATTGCAATTCGCCTCAAACAACCAGCGCTGTGTGTCCAAAAGAAACAAGTCCAGCCCCTACTACTGCCCTGGCCCTCAGTAGAGAATATAAACTCATGAATTTGTACCATTACCTTTCCTAATTCTTCTGACATTCAGTTTAATTGATGTTGATGCTGTTCAGCTGTAATTTATCAATATTATTGATTTGATGTTATTTAAACATTAATGTCGTTCATAAGACTAACTCATTCATTCATTATAATGTATATATAATTGTAGAACCTGATGATGAATTTATCGAAAAGAGTTCTCTTTGTTCCGTATCTATTCTTTTGAAAATTTGTTGAAATTTTTATTGAATTTTTCTTTCATTGGTTTTATTGGATTGAATTGTTCTCATTCTCTGTCGACATGTCGGCTTCTGATCCAGTGGTCCAGTGGCTTGTTTTAATTACTGGACTACCAGAATTTTCATCCATTAAAATGCTGCTTAAAATGATGAATTCCTCCAACCAATCAAACTAAGTCCCTACAAAAACTAATACTTGAAAATTCCTCTGATGCCCACTAGCGACTGTCCCTATTCAGGAAGGCAGTTACCTGGGGTTCTAGTGGGAAGCCGTGATCAGTAGGGTACAGCAGGTTCAAGGTGACGGCAGTAACTCATCAAAAAAGACATCGTAAAGTGGTCGCACTATGTCTTGAATTCGCAGAAGTTAGAATTCAAGGGCTAGACACTGGATCGGGTCTCAGTGGCTTAATTCTCTACAACCTAGACTTGTAACTAGAAGGCCCTGGGTTCGAACCCTGGTGGTGGATGCACACTGCTGAAGAGTTCAAGGCACTAGGATGAAACAGCTGTCCAGTACTTCCTGCAGGTTTTCCAATGGTTCTCTAACTGATGTCAGCTCATGATGAAATCCTCCGACCAATCTTCTGCATTTCTTATCGCTTAAATCGTACAATTATATCAAATGACCACTACATGAACTCGTGAGTATATTTGATTAGCTTTCAACTAGATGCTGCTCAATTCTTGGAAGAAATGAAGAGAAAACTAGAGAATTGTTTCTTTTTTCATATGCAACAACACTAAGTCACATGGTATACTTCAGATTATTATTTACACGTTAATATTGTACGAAGGGAAAATATTTTGGAACTAAATACGCTGGAAATTTCTATACCGTTTATATATAATGTTTATATTTTGCCTCAAATACAACTTTATTATTATATTATTAACGTTTTTGACTGTGTTTTTGGGATTGTAAGGTAGCTAGAAGCCATATCATTCAGGTCTATGGAGCTAAATAGGACTAAAATAGCGTCTTGGATTCACTTGCTAGCCAAAGGCTTTGAATATTATAACAATTATTATTATTGTTTCCTTTAACTCCTAGAGGAAAATAGGGCTTCAGCCATGCGTCTCCATTGCGTTCGGTTCTCTGCTAGAGTCTTCACTTGGCTCCAAGTCTGCCCACACAATTTCATCTCCTCTTCGCATGACCTCCTCCAAGTCACCCTCGCACTGACGACCAACTCGCCGCTTTCCTCTCGGGTTCCACTCGAGAAATGGTTTGTCTAGTGATGTCACTTGATGGTTTCCTCGGAGTATGGCCAGTCAATCCACCTGCATTTCTTCCTGCCTATTTGTTTCGCAATCGGTTCCTGCTGTGTTGGTTCGCTCCCAGAGATCTCTGGGAGCGTAATAGTAGGAAAATTCGACCTTTCAGTTTAAATACTCTATAAAATAACTTTACGTTTTTCTGAACAGTAATTTCTTCTGGTATCCATATTAGCATTTCGGTATTTGACCCGCATATGATAAAGCCAAGCAAGATTTGCATTTCAGAGGATTTATACTGGTGTGTTATCACTTTTAAACAGAATACTTTCAGTCTATACAGCAATCAGACTAACTATCTAATTAGAAATTACACCTGAAAGGAGATAAATCACATATATGGTATACACAATATCGCATGTCGCTTTGTTCCTTCTAAATCTTCCGACTTCTGTACGTGACAATTTTAATGTTTAGAGTTAATTCGGTGTTATACGAGTTCTTTACTGCCTAAAAACTTGCTAGATTAAGCACATTTCTCTTTGATATAAATATAATTTATACAGATTTATTTACTGGATACGCTTTGGTTATGCGTCAGAAGTAATTACTGTCTCAATTTAATGTTTACACTGGTGTTATCTCTACATGAAGTCTAATACAGTGACAGACTTTTGAATAATAATGCGAACTTTACTCATATACGAGATATTTGTCTACACGTTCTACAAAGTTCTAGAAATTATGCGTGTTTAAGCACATTTTTATTCATTCAGAATCATAGCTGATTGTGTAACTTTATCCAGCTTATGAGAGCTTTAAAAACTTAACCCATCATAACTGTTGTAACTGCATAACTGCTAAATGCGGTTTTTATGATTCCCTCTCTCTTCTCCTTCCCACTAGTTGTAGAAGCAGTTCAACTTATCAGATGTCAAGGATGAGTTTCGAATCATTTTTACTACATGTATTCTCAGCTAATTCGCTAGATAAGTTCTACAGTTATCAGACCCTGTCTTTATCTGGATGTAATAGATTTTAAGATTGGTACTTTATTCCATTCTGTTATATGGTTATATATAACTGCACGTGGTTCTGTAGCTGAGATTCTTACTAGATTTCTACTCATAGTAGGGTTTACCAGGTTAGATTTTTCTAAATTTTTGCACTGGGCTACCGTAATTCACCTTGATCAACTTCTCCAACCCTTGTGTCTGACCTCATAGTCATTGCGAGCTACTAGACAAGACGGTTACGACTTGACATCAGTTAGAGAACTATTGGGAAACCTGGGAGTACTGGGCGGCTGTCTCTTCCTGATTTGGGACTCTTCATCAGTACGCACCCACCGCCAGGTCTCAAACCCAGGACCTTTCAGTTAAGAAGCGAGCTTGTAGACCATTAAGCCTCTATCAGTTTGTGATATATATTCAGAGCAACTGCCAGACAATGTCACGGACGACCAACTGCTGTCTTGGTTCACTTGGTGTACCCCGCTAGCTGCGACTTCTCTCAAAGGAGATGCAGTGTCACAAAAGATTGACAGAAGACTGAAAGGTGCAATAAAAAGAAGCTTCCCTGCAACTAAATTCATAACATGATACAGCACCACTTCTATAAGCCACTCAAAACTGGATAAATACCCTGCTGATGTCGCCTCCAACTGCATTTATGAATTTAAGTGCACTTGCGGAAGAAAGTACATTGGAAGGACAGTAAGAAGGGCTTCTATCCGGTTTTCTAAACATATTTTAAGAAACTTGTGTCTGAAAGGAAGCAAATATTCTCAGAGTGCAATTATCAGATATATTGTTGATACTGGTCATCTCGTAGAGACTTCTAAGTCCTTCAAAATATTAAATAGACAAAGGACAGCAAATTTACTACGATTTGCCGGAACGATAGCAATCAAACGATTCAAACCAAACTTATGCATACAGAAAGAGAGTGCGATTAACCTCTCTCTCACTCCCTTGATAACTGAATTTTGATTTTGATTACATTAATTAGTCCTCTAATTCAGTGATCTCAACTCATTGAGCAAATCTCAATCTTATAAACTCTAACCGCTTTTGTTTTTTGAGTTTCTGTGTGAACCTACAAGCTAACACTGTTCTAAAAATTGTAATGCTTACATTTTGGATGCGTCAATTTTATAGTATCGCTTCTCTACTGCCACTCAAACATTAAAGTATGTTATTATCATCTATATAACCATTGTAATTTTAGGTAGTCTGCAGCTGATGGGAACCTGTGAAATAGAATGATGAAATCATTTTATACTGCAAATCTGGTCTTTTTCTCTATTGAAATTTATCAAGGGAACCTAATGTATGAAAAATAGTACTTCATTTGAATTCGGCTGATGCTAGAGGAAAACACATCATTCTAGGTTATGATGTCTGTCTTTTGTCACAGGTATGATGTTACCATATGCGAAGTCATAACAACTAAAAGCAGCAGTGATAGTGATGGCATGAAATATAACAAGCGGCTGCATGCCATGCATATAAATATGTAGTACATCAACAACTCCAGACTTGTCATATCATCATACAAATTATCAAGTGTTAGTCTGCAGTGATTTAACTGGTTTAACATAGGGGAGTACTGATAAAGAGTCCCTAACTTGGACGAAACAAACTTCCAGTACTCCCAGGTATTCCAATGGTTCTCTAACTGATGTAAGCTCGTGACTCATCCTATAACTAATCAAATCCTTTCAAATCAACACTTGACAATTATTCTTTCTGCAAAGAATCCTTTCTTGGATATAGTTTGTTATTGATAAAATTCGCGGACTTGAATGTTATGTTAATTTCTACCTTATTAAGAATATACACTGCTACTGAATCAAAGCTGTTTTACACATTAAAACTGAAGAAAATAACCAAAAACAAACTCAATCAAATTACTATGAACTAATGACTAACCTTTTAAGGCAGTTTGTCCAATTTGTAAATCGTATACAGCGGTGACACGATTCGCTTCAACACTTCTGTAAAATGTACTCCAAATTGAACGTAATGACCTAAGTATAGCACGAGTAGGATTTGGTGTAAGACGCGGACTGTAGAATAGTATAAAGGAAATATTCAAATCGAAAAAGAAAAACGAAACATGGATATGCCTATATATACACACAGAGAACTTAAGACAATTCATAAAATTATTCGTATAGAAATGAGCTTAGTGTGAGGCAAATTAAATTTCATCCTTGATGTATATTTGATCTTTTACCAATCTAAAGCATTTGTGTCATCAAGTTAAGTATCTCAATGATTAAGACAACGAATTAAATTCTGTTTGTACTTTATGTGTATATACGTGGCTTTTCTGCAGATATTTCTGTATATGTAACGTACATCGCGTCCCAGGCCAGTGCTCGAGTGGAATCCAAATGGGAAGCAAGGTGTGGGTCGTCGGTGCGACAGTGACATGGAGGAGATCGTGTGGCGAGGATTAGATGAGAGATTACTGCCAATCGTGTGGCTAGCCCACTACTGAAGAGGACGGCAGAAAACAGAAGAAAGTAGAGATGTGTTGTTGAAGTCAGCTCTATGTTCCACCCGGAACCCAAGGGAATAATAATGATCAAACGAGCTCGTTTTATTTCGTGGATTCTCATCAACTGCATACATCCTAAACAACATCAAATTATAGGTTTCAAGTAAGTTGTGGAACATACTTTTTCATAATTACTTTGAGTTATGGATAGAAGGCATAAGGAACATAATTCCAGAATTTGCACCTGCGGAAGCAAGTACATAGGAAGGACTGAGAGGACAGTATCTACTAGATTTTCTGAGCACATTCCTAAGAGTCTCCGTACAAAAGGAAGAAAAGTGTTATTGAGTGCAATCGCCAGACATCTAATTGACACAGGACACACAGTAGAAATTAGCCAAGCCTTCAAAATAATCAATACTCAAAGAAACCCACGGCTAATTCGCTTCGCAGAAGCCATTGCTATCAAGAGATTTCGACCAGACCTCTGTATACAGAAAGATAGTGTGATTAATCTTTCACTACCTTGGTAACCCTAACTCTATTTTATTTTATTTTTGTTTTGCCTTTCTGTCAGTATGCCTGTGTGTTTGTCTTTTTACGTAACATTGTATTCAATTTTGACCTTCAAGTTTCTAAATCTACTTAATTGTTTGTGTGTTTAAGTTATAAATGTTACTTCACTATTCACCCCTACCCTCTTAAACTCTCCACCACAAGATGTGTAAATTTACTTTGTTCTCTGACCCTGACCCTGTAATATGCCTCTAACCAATCTGTGTTGTTTTCCAATAGAAATCTGAACTCTATCCCCTCTTATCTAGTTCCACTATATATAATTAGTTGTTTTTTGACACCGAATAATCTGTCTCCCTACATCAAATTCTGGAATTATGTTCCTTATGCCTTCTATCCATAACTCAAAGTAATTATGAAAAAGTATGTTCCACAACTTACTTGAAACCTATAATTTGATTTTGTTTAGGATGTATGCAGTTGATGAGAATCCACGAAATAAAACGAGCTCGTATTATCCTGCAAACATGTTCGTTCTTTCTCTCTTCAAACTAATAAAGGGAACCGGTTGCATGAAATAATGATAAAAATGCACAATGCATCCACTTCCACAGTCTCATGTTTATACACCACAAATAAAATTTAAATTGTTGTCTTAGCCATAGAATTAGAAACACAGGAACCTTTGATCGTATAAAAGATGGCATAGAATATTTCTTTTACGTGTGAAACTAACTCTACAACAAACAGTCAGTTGTATTTTTGTAGACTTTCTATTCTGGTTCTGACTTTGTCTAAATACTTTTTTTATTCCTTTACGTTCCCAGTGGAACATTGGGCTTCAAGCTACAGACTTGAAGTTTCAGTAGCAGTGGTGTTTATTTTTACGAGATGGGATTGCTAGCCTCGTGCCTGACCTTCCCTCTTTATCAGTCTTATTACTGGCTTCGCGAGGTTTAGGAGTGCGTCAGCCGGGGATCGAACTCCGGACCATATGAGTTGTTGACGAGAATTCTACTGCTAAGCCACCGACGCACAGTTACGGTATTAAATCCTCTTAAAAGTCACTCAAATCTAGAATAACAAATTCTTATGAACTAAAACATAGATTAGATAATTTAAAATTAGATAATGAATAAAAAATGGTTAGTTTTGACATTGTCAGTTTATATACATGTATAACAATAAATATGGCTATAAAGGCAGTCAGAAATGAACTCATTTCTGACCAAGAACTCGAACTTAGGACGAAATCGCCACTGGAGGAGATAATGTTAAGAGTGCAGCTATATCTGACTTCCACAGTGTTTAAATTCCAAGGGAAAATATTCAAACAAACTGAGGGAGTTGCCATGGGGTCACCAATATCCCCAGTTGTAGCAGATATATTCATGGATAGATGGGAAAACTTAGCGACTGACACGTTCAGTTTTGTCCTGTTTGAAACTCGTCAAGTGGATGTATCTGCACTGCTAGTCAGCGGTGATGTTACCAATGAAACTCGAACCAAAAACTCGTTGTATCAAACGTCAGAGTACAATCCATTAGCCCAATGGGTTAGAGCATGGGATCGAATCTTACTGCAAAGCTATTAATCGCTAGAGATGCAGGTACATCCATTTCACGGATTATTTAGATGATAGAAAAGAAATTACTAACTGATTACGTCACAAAATCTCATTATCACTCAGTTTTAGCATACATATTAAGAACGCCTATTTTTTCCGAAACATAACCAACTAAAATGAAATACCTACTTACCTTGGTACAAGAAGTTTTGATTCACGTGGAAATACAACCATTGCTATATCTTTTGTCATACAAACAGGCTGACGACAACCATCCACCTTTAAATAAGAAGAGACTGTCATATAGACACGTTGACCATTTGGTGTGACAAGATTTAGTAAACTTGAAGCATGAAGCGATGAATCCCATGCAGCTTCAAAACGAAACGATATACTAAAAGAGAGAGAGAAAGAGAGAAGAAAATAGTTATTTTGTTAAGAATATTGAAAACTTGGGAGTACTGGACAGCTGCCTGGTTCTAGTTTGGGACTCTTCATCAGAACGCACCCACCGACAGGGTTCGAACCCAGGACCTTCTGGTTACAAGACGAGCGAGTTCGTAGATCATTAAGTCACTTGGATCTGATCCAATGACCAGTCCATGAATCCCAGCTTCTGCCAATTCACGACATAACGCGACCTCTAGCCAATGTCTTCTTCGATGAGTTACTGCTTCACCTGCAACCTGCTGTACCCTACAGGTCACGAATTCCCATCAGAACCCTAGGTAATCGCCTACCTGAATAGAGCCACTAGCTGGTGAGTATTGGCTAGTGGTTACGCCATATCATGAACTGACACTGTCCACTGGTTTGGGTCTCTGTGGTTGAGTGGTCTACAAACTCGCCTTGTAACCTGAAGGTCCTGAGTTCGAAACCCAGTGGGTGAGTAGCGCTGAGGAGTCGCCAAACTAGGAAGAAACAGTTATCCAGTACTCTAGTGCTGGTTTTCAACAGTTCTCTAGCTGATATCAATCCGTAATCAATTCGTTAAAAAAACAAATCAAATTCTTAAAAATCAGCTCTTGAAAATTTTCATTATTTCTCATGATGTTTAATTTCGTATGTTTTCGGCAACTGGAATTACCGACTGACCTTTATAGATGTTTCTGTGACTCTTGAGTACACTAAATAGCTGTATAGCTTTGAGGAGAAGTTACGGTAAGAATACTGTTTTCTATGTCTTTCCTTGATAAAAGTGAAATGGCTTGTCCCTCTGATGAATTCAAATAAGGCATTAGGAAGGCAAATATAGCGAGATGATATCTTCATTTCGTCATTTCTCTAAGATGGCTTTACACGTAACATGCATTGTAATTCACACTGTATCTACAAGTTGACCTGCATTTGTGGAACCAATAGAATGCTACCACTTCGTGGTAAAGAATGTGTTCCTAAGTGGTTATTAAGTCAGATAGAAAACCCAAAATGTGCTCAGTATCATCCGCTGCAAGGCATTCATTAGTGTCTAATCACAAAATCGATATTCACGGCTGTTTCTACATTATTTCGTATAACTTTAATTCAGGGGGCGTTAAGGATGACAAAAGCACTTTGAACTAATCATATATGTCTCAAAATATGTGTGCAGAAAACAACAAACTTCAACCTATGCCTACCATGGACTACTTGACCTACTAAATGTGACTGGTTTTTAGAATGTACTTTTATTTCATATAACTGAGTTTATCATTGATTTTGACAATATTGAAATCATCATCCAGAAAAACTTCAGAAATCACAAAGAACGTCTAATATCATCAGAAGCACTTCATATCAAGTGGAATCTAAATTGTCTGAATAGGAATGATGGACTAAAACAGAATCTGACCTGGTTACAGCAGCCCTCTCTCCTCCCCCATGAAGTGACAAAATCAACACGAATGTGATATGCAAGTTTACTATGTAAACACACGCTGCCTTTACAATTTTAAACACTGATCAAATCCAACAATCTACACTTGATTTTGATTTTGTTATCTTTACCAGTTGACCAACTTGACAACGAAAAATGACCCCAGACTAACGAACGATGATCAAGTTAGCAAACTTTGTTTTGATACCATAACAGACATACTATTAACTTTGTTATTTGGTTTAGTGATCTTCATCGGTATTTTAACTTTCAATATATCCTTTTAACCTGACCTTAGTCTATTTTCTCACCCCTTAACTTTTTGTTATATATATATATGCTGAGATTTTGTAAACTCCGGTTTAATAATAGTTTGATAAAGCTATTAGCATTAAATAGCGAAACGTCAGTAAAGACAGTAATATCGTTTTGTTTTTCAATCATTGGGAAATACAAAAACCTTTAATATAATAAGTTTATCATTATATAAAGAGAGCTGACAAGAACGAAATGTTAATAAAATTTAATGATGCACATCCATCGCTCATGTTCACTGGTGAAGAAGAACATGATGGTAGACTACACTTCCTTGATGTCCAATTGAGCCGAAGAGAGGACAGTTCACTATAGAAAATCTACATCTGTAGGACAATATACACATTTCTTCAGTTTTGTACCAATCCGATACAAAACCAAATTGGTCAGATGCCTCAGGAATAAAGCAAGACGGATCTGTATTGATGACTCCCTAGAAAATGAATTAGGATACATCCAAAACACGCTAGTCCAAATGGGTTATCCTAGTAGATTTCTAAGGAGACACATGAGCACCAGGTATAATAAGTAGAAACTGACAACAGATTGCAATTTGATGGGGACTTGGCTAGTAAAGTCATACATCTAAGATTTTCTGGAGCCATGAAATGGAATTTTACTGCTGCCACCCTTCGACTGTCATTCTTCAGCCGAGCAATTATGATTGGTCAAGAGAAAGATAAGCTTTCTATCTGTGCCACTTCTATGCGCATTTATAAATTTAGCAGCTCCTGTGAAGAGAGCTATATAGGATGAACAACTAGACCGCTCACCAAACGCATTAATGAGCATCTTCCTTCGTGGTCTGGTAAATGCCAAATAAAATCCTTAAGCATCTCTATTTTGGCTCATTTGATTGATAGCGGTCATCAAATGGACAGAAGTAGTGACTTCAAAGTTATCTATTGCATTCCTTCGAACCTTCTGAATGGAGTTTGAACCTGCCTTTTACACACTGCCGAAGATACGGGAATTAGAGAGAACAATCCTAGTCTTTGCATACAAAAGAAGTGTGTTCTACCTTTGTCTCTCCCTTGGCCTAGGTAAATTCTAATCACCCTTTTTCCACCCTTTCTTGTTTTCCATTTCCTTCGTACTTTTATGATATTTATTTAAACTCTCAGTATCTGTCTACTTTACCTTTAGTATTACACAACTTTCAAAACTTGATCTAATTTATTTATTAAATTGTCTACATATACACATATTACTAACTTCGTTATTCTTGTCACCACCTGCATAAACCTCATTATCATTATCCTTGTTATCATTATAGTCATTATTACTACTGAAGTTCAAAACATTCACCACATTATTATTATTATTACTGCTATTATTTGATCCACAAACTCTCCGTTACGGGTTAATTTTTTGTATATACAAATCTATCTAAATTAGAGTAAAGCCTTAAGAAGATCTAACTGAAAACAGTTTTATACACTTGTTTATCTCGTTCTAACTTTGACTGAGTAACTGTCAGTCACTTTATTTTACCACTATGAACCACGCTAATTGCTAAGGGTTCGTAAAGAAACTACGAAATGATAACACTCCGTAATGTATGTCCTCTAAATGGCCTAATTAAAGTTTGTCGTTTTATTTTATGTTAAGAATCTGTTCGTTTTCTTTGCTTCTTCTACTAACTGAGTTGAACTCACAACGTTAATACGCAACTTACTGGTTTCTTATCATCAGCTTATCCACCTCTTGTTTTTCCTACTTAACTCCTTTATCAAAATTTCCAAATCATCAACCGGCTTGATGTCGCAGAACCTGAAGCCTCAGGTTCGATCCCTGGTGAGGCTGTGGTTGGCCACTGATGAAGGGTCTCCAAAGAGAGTGAAATGGCTTACCAGTACTTCCTGTTTTTCAGTGATTTCTTAAACTAACGTTAGCTAATGACGAAATCAATTGAGCATGTTTGTTTATGATATTTTTGAGTCTACACTGTTACCTGACGTCATATCATCTTTTTCATGAACGTCACAATAATAATAACGATAATAAAAATTTTTTTAAAATAAACAAAATAATAAAATTCCTAAGCTAATGTATGGCTGATGAGTAACCGACAAAATGAAACGGCATCTCATGTCATTCTTCTCCAACTGTTGTTTTCACCCTATTTTCAATTCACAAAGGGGAATAAGTTTACAGAGGATCCTGGTAAGCTTCCATATTCAGAAGGCTACTTTTTCTTTTAGTTTTGACCTTGTTGTTGCTAATGGATTTCTGTTTATCATAACTGACTGTTCATTAAACTTAGACGTGTAGTTTTCAGTTAACTTGTCTACTAGTCTGTTTATCTTTTGTTAATTAAATTATTTTTGGGAGACAATACTTTGTCTAACCATTCTATGGGGAAATTTTGTTGCTGACGCATTTAAAATCCCCCAATATGTTTATGTATGTAAAAAAAAAAAAATAATAAGCAGTTCTGTGTCGGTTAATTTGTTTACTTTCGAAGGCAGCTTCATTCATTTCTCGGAGGAACGACTGAAGGAGATGAAATGCACGGGTGAATTGAATCGAAATGCTGCCAAGTGAAAAGGAAATAGAAAATTTTCAAATGGTGGCTTGCAGGAATTTAATTGAAATAATAGAGGAGATTTGTAGCTCAGGTGGATGATTTGCAATTAATAGTGTTCTCTGAGCTGATTGGTTTGGTTGCGGAGCTTTCGTCGTCCTTCTGGACAACATCTTCAGCGCAATATTTAGCATAAAGTGAAATGATTAAATTTCTTCATAAGTGATATAATTGCGTCTCCCGGTAACTATCTTTACAAATGTATTGACCATTTTCTATTGACTTGGAGTTTAAAATTTCTGGTCACCTGATTTGCTTTTTATTAGCTGGTATATTTCGTCTATATTAACGTGTTTGTTAATTGCATTTTCGTTTGAGTACCAGGCTTATAGGAATTCCCTGGCACTTTTGGTGTTTCCTCTGTCTAAGGTTTTGACATTATCCCAATCAAATTGATGTCCATAGTTGTCTATATGCATTGATACTAAAGAATACATATCGTGTCTTTTATACAGCTAATTTGTGATTCGAAGGGCCCCGACTTTGACCGATGTAATGCCTGTTACAGTTCATACAATTTATTTTGTAAATGGTATTAATTTTATCCCCTTTTTCTGTTGGATCTTTCGGTTTGCATAATATCGAATTAAGCGATTTGACTGGCTTGTTTGCTATATCTATATCTAACGGTTTCATTATTCTAGCTGTTATTTCAGAGATATTCCTCATGTATGGTAGAATGAATTTTCTTGTGGTCTTTGATGATGGTTTTTGTTGGTGTTTTGATTCGACTTTAAACACTTTTTGATGAAATTTTGTGGATAACCATTCTTTTTGAAGACCCTTTGTAGGTATTTTTCTTCCATTCATTTCAACTCTGGAGTGCTACAATGTGTTTGAACTCTTTCAAACAGTGTATGCACATAGTTTCTTTTGTGAGTAACTGGATTATTGCTAGTATAGTTGAGTATTTGATCTGTGTGCATTGATTTTCTATAAAGTTTGTTTCTAAATTTCCTGTGTTGGTTCTTCTGATTAAAACATCTAAAAATGGGATTTTGTTATCTAATTCTTCTTCTCTTCTGAATTTGATGTCTTCAAATATATTGTTTATTAATTTATGAGTATATTAAATCATTTCTCTTAATTATTACAAATGTATCATCAACGTAACGTACCCATATTTTCAGTTTAATTATAGGTAGAGCTATTGATTCTAATCTTTGCATAACGGCTTCAGCTATTAATCCTGATATGGGCGATCCCATTGGTGTTCCTTTTATTTGTTCATATATTTGAGTATTGAATTGGAAGTATGTTGTAAGGCATAATTCTATGAGTTCTATCCAAGTTGGTAATTGCGTTTTTATGTTTTCATCACTATAGAGTAATTGTTGCACAGTTTCTGTTGCTAGTTTTGGACTAATTGAAGTATATAATGCTGCGACATCAAAGGACGCCATTATTTCATTGTGATCCACTTGAATGTTTTTGATTTTCTCTAAAAATTGGATTGACGAATTGATAGAATAGTCGCATGATTCTGTTAGGTAATTTAATTTCCTGAAAAGTTCTTTAGATAGATTATATGTTTCACTTTATGCTAAATATTGCGCTGAAGATGTTGTCCAGAAGGACGACGAAAGCTCCGCAACCAAACCAACCAGCTCAGAGAACATTATTAACTGCAAAGGGATTTAATTGGTTATAGGTTAGGCCACGAGCTGACTATTGTCAGTTAGAGAACCACTGGAAGACTGGGGAGTACTGGACAGCTGTTTCATTCTAGTTTGAGACTCTCCAGCAGCCCATACCCTCTGGGGCTCGAACCCAGGTCTCTGCAGTTACAAGGAGAACTCGAAGACTGTCCAACTACTGAGATCCGACCTATGAATCCCAGCTTCTGCCAATTCGCGATGTATCGCACAACTACCGGCTGATTTAATCGGCGAGTAAGTCTTCTCTTACCTGACTTGGTGTGGAAAATATTTACACTACTGTCTCAGAATATAAAGGAAACACCGATATACACTGACTTACCGATCACTGCTTGCTTCATGTGTCTGTTGTGCAGGCAGTAAAGATAACGACAGGATATGCGTATGTTCATCAGAATCTAACCATTCAGGTGTTTCACGCACTCGACCAACAACAACCTCATGTATTCCATGAAACAAGCTAGATGAATAGTTTAGATGTGCATCAATTGTGTTGGATTTTTTAAAACTGCAAACTTCATGTACTAGAGTGATAGCGATACGTCGTTGAATGCCTTGATGAATAAGAAATACACCCTGGCAGGGTGTTTCATCTAATCGATCAACTGGTACTGGTGTGTAACTGAAATTGAAAAGGAGATAGAAAAGGAATATATATGTTCTGATATATTGGAATTTTTAAATAATCTATCCAATGACTCCATTACAGATAAGAAATTAAGAAATTCAACAAATTATTAGAATAAAAGAAAAGCACAATAAATTAATTAGTTGATAACAATATTTCATCTTCTAATGATAAAACAAAGTGAGTAATCAACCACTCGCTTCAAGAGAATTAACCTCTAGTGAGATAAAACTACTTAAAAAAGGAAATAAATTTCAATGTAACGGTTAGTTAACTAAAACCAGAAGATGTCATTCCTAACAAAGAAGTAGCATTAAGTTCAATAGATAAGATGACAGCAGAAGAGGTTCGAGTACAGTGTGCATTAACAAAATCGGAAAGATTAGCTCTAATTAATCCTAAAAAGGATTTAAAAACACCGTCATCACAAAAGCTGATAAAGGAAACTCTACACCAGTTCTGGATAAATCTGATTATATAAAGAAAGTCACTGAACATATTGAGACGAATCCATATGAGGAAATTAAGAAGCCTGTAGATACGTTAATGAATAAAATTAAGAAATCTACAGCGGACTTAAAACGCGGAATGAAGTCGTCGTTGGGTGAGTCTAAATGATTTAATTTAGTGCTTGAAACTAATAATGCTAGTAGAATATATGGTACTACAAAAATACGTAAACCAGGTTACCCCATGATACCAATAGTAGATTTCAGGAATACCCCTACTTATGAATTATCAAAACAATTAGGAAAAAGCTGCCCACTGAGGAGATTATTTTAGGAATTCAGTTATTGTGTCTCACATCTATTGTCTTCAAATTCCAAGGCTAAATATATAGACTAACTGAAGGTGTAGCAATGGGATCACCAATATCCCCTATAGTAGCAGATATATTTATGGACAGTTGGGAAAATAGTGCTCTTAATACACATAATACTACTCCAAAAATATGGTGGAGATATACGGATGACAATTTCACAGTGTTAAAAACAGAACACATCTCTAGCTTCTTGACACACATAAACTCACTAGTGGAGGGAATAAAATTCACATTTGAAGCCGAAAATGAGCAAGGAGAATTAGCTATGTTAGATTGTAAGGTAAAACGAATAGAAGAAGGCAAACTACACACTAGTGTTTATAGAAAATCAGAGCATTCTAATAGATATTTAGACTTTAATACATCTCACCCTTTAACTGTTAAGACAGGCTTAGTTAAGTGTTTAACAAACCGAGCAATGGCACTAAGTAGTAAAACAAGAAACCTAAATGATGAAATACAACACATAGAAGAAGCGTTGGTGTCAAATAACTATCCTACAAAATTCATTAGGAAGATCGGAAAAGGCCAAAAACAAAATAAAAATAATTCTGAAACTAGCAATGATAACACAAATAAGACAGAATATGTCATCTACTATTATACCATAGAAGAAGGGGACATCTGAAACCCTACGTAGAATTCTTAATAAAGCAGGAGTTAGAGCAGCATTTCAACCTACAAACTCACTCAGGTAGGACAAGCTCTGTAGGTTAAAGGACCCAGTTGACCTAATTGGACAGAATAATTTAATTTACAGAATACCACGCAATGACTGTGAGTCAAGTCAACTACATAGGTCAAACTAGTAGGTCGGGGGTAGTCAGATTATCAGAACACAACAATTTAGCTAAGTTAAGAATGGTTGACCCCGAGAAGATAAGTAATTTAGAAAAAAACTCAGCAATCGCACTGCATGCAAACACTAACACACAACCACACAATAGTGTGGGACAGAGTCAAAATTCTAAAACGATATATATGTAGTTGGAGAGAGAGATTGATTACTGAATTCTGGTTCATCGAGTCTACACCCAACACAACACATGCAACAGAAATGACTCAATGCAAATACCAGAAATATGGAAGGTATTATTACCACCAGTCAGTAAATCAGAGGAGGATAATAAATAATCTTAAAATTCTATTTCAATTCACATTATAACATTCTGACATGTTACTTATTATGACTATAGAAACACTTGTCTTATTGATCAATAACACTCATATTATTATTCCTGAATGTATATTATCTCATACTGATTTTTATTCTAATGTTCACTCATCAATTTTTACTCATGAATGTAAATGAAGCAAGAAAGTTGTGTGAGTAGTACCTTGATGTCATTATGAGCAATAATTTGCGCTCGAAACGTGGTCACCAGTAAATATTACTGTATAACAACACTGTGTGATTTATCAAAATAAAATCTTATCCATAATGGAGTTAAACTCTACCACAGTGCCCAAGTTGTACATTCATATCAATCTATCCAATGGGAGATTGAGAAATACATTCGTGAATCTCCCGTGGAGAAGAATGGCAGTAAGTGAGCTGAAAATGGAAACTAGTAATCTAATGTTATGTCTGTTCGGTAAAAATCTCTTCTAGTTATGAAATTGGTGATAAGCACAACGTTTTCGTAGGCTAAATTATTATCTTTATATGAAAAGCATCGTTTCATGAGGAAGACACATACGAATTGGGTAGCCATCTCATATTGCTTTTAAATAAACTTTACATGTACATGTCACAGAGAATATATTGGTAAGACCAGAAAATAACTGAGGGCCGACGCTGAGCGTTCCACAGAACTGTGACAGTTAAAGTTGCTACACTCCATGTAGCAAACGAAGGCCCAGAAAGAGAATGAATTCAAAGGAACGATAATTACCACAAATGTACGGAGAAATATCAACATGGGAAGACATGAGAATATGGAAGACCGTCAAGTGAATGTACCAGCTGCACTGGGAACGATTTTGAGCCATCTCACCAATAGTCATCATCCAGTGGACGTTAAAATTCCGAGTACATGGATCAGCCAGTCTATACCTCTTTAAATAGCTTAGATTAACTGCCAACGATTTCATGGACTTATTCCACATTTTGGTTTGACTACCATAAGCTGTTTTCCAGCCTGATCCTATGTTAAATAACACTGTTCGTCGACAAAGGAAGGAAAAGGTGAATAGTTACTCGTTTTATTGAACAACTCCCGATAAACTTATGTAATCAAGAATCAGCTAAAGTAAATAATTCCAAATGCATGAGAAATACTCCACAATTAAGAAAATATTAACACCAAGGATGAAATTAATAACCTAGTCTGTCCTTTTTCCAGTTCACAGTGACTATGTCTTTTTATGTTTCAATAATACCTAATCCTTATGATCAGAAAAAATGTTTTCGCTGATTTCTGACTACCTTTAACAAAATAATTGCGTGATAGGAAATTCCCCCTACTTCTTTTAATCTAGTTTTCACATTTTTAGCAGCCAGACGATTAGTTTACACCCAAAATATCGCACCCAGAATAACTGTATCTTGTTAATTGTCGTTTTTAACTCCTTAAGTAGTCATTCTCTCTCTGCCTCTATAAATGTCCTTCAATTGTTATTAAACATGGTAGATTTATCTTTGCTCTGACTTTAAAGAGCTGTGTTTAAGGCAGTCTGCTTATATCTTCGGTCTAAGTTATTTTCCTCGAAGCGAAATACGTCAAATTTACTCAGTTATAATTTGTTCTAACCACCTATTTACGTCCTTGAAGAACAATCTGTACTCTCACACACTTTTCAGTTTCACCCAAGATACCGTTTAGTCTGTTTTCTCAGACGTTTAGCATGTTTCATACAAAAAGAAATTCAGCTGAATGATATACTGTAGATTACTGAAGATCACGTATCTGGAGTGGACAAAAGAAAGCTGAAAACTCTGTACTGTATTAAACATGTTCAGAATAAACCTATTATCATTATTATTATTTCAACTTGTGTCGATGATGATTAAGGCTCAACTGGACTTGACGCATTTCTGTGTTTAATTTATCCCATTGCAATATAATATTGGATAGCCGTAGATCGACGGACTTCTATTGATGTATTGGACGATAAATGGAAAAGGAAAATCTAGTTTGTAGCAGAATTCAAGCTGACTGATTTACTTAATCTTTGACTTTAGGAAAATACTTGTATGGGACTGAAAATGAAATTCGGAATTACGATGAAATCATGTGTCTAATTTTCAGTTTTCGTGCTGTTTAAAATATATTAGTGGCCAAGTTAAACTTTAAGCATCACTAACTACCTACCGATGGAGTGCGACCGCACCAATTACCTTGAAACGCTCACTGAGCAAGTTAGTGAAACCCGGCAGATAATGCTGTCATCATCAATAAAATATGCTCATTAAAGTGTTACGTTATTAAACGGGATATCTGGCAAGTTTCAGCTTAGGTTTGGGAAAGATTAAGTTACGCTTTAAGGCAAGGACAAGTTAAGGTTAGGTTAATCTAACAAAGGCGACATTAGGGTTGGTTCAAGTTAGATTACAGTTAGTTTAGGGATATTTTCACGTTAGGGTTAGGTTCAAGAAAGATTAGGGTTACTGTTAGGGTAAGAAGACCTAAATGATTACATGCATAGAATGTGATTAAATTTCTCTGTTGATATAAGAATAGAACGTGGTAGAGTATAACTCCATTGCAGTTAAAATTTATTTTGATAAAGTCTCACAATGTTATACAGTGGTAATATTTACTGGTGACAACGTTTTGAGCACAGTTTATTCCTCAGTAAATATTACTGTATTATACCATAAGACTTTATCAAAATAAATTATACCCACAGTGGAATTATACTCTCTTGATACTTGAACCTAAAACTGAGAGAGGAAAGTATCCTCTGCAACGCTTTTATAAAGTTTCTATGCAATTGTTTCATAAATATATCTATGTATTCCATACACAAAAATGCCTCCTTTACATGATTGGTGCGTTCGTGGTCATTCGCTGTGATTGGTAGTTAGTGGTGCTTAAAGTTTAACTTTACCATATTAGTCAAACTAGTAATATGTTCATTCATCCACAAAACTTATTACCAATACTCACTTTGGACTAATGATGGTTGGCTGAAGACAGCTGGTAGGTAGGCCTAGACTTAGACTTCTTACTTGAATAGCTCTGTGGTAACATAGCTGACCTCAGCATTGATGTATGTTCAAATCCCCAAGATGGGATCATTTCTTTGGATTTTTCTGATACTGTATGCTAGCGGTTGGATCTAAGTGTGAAGCTTAGCTTTATGACTTACTTCTGATTGTATCTTAACACTTGACACTAATTTCAATGTTCCTGAGATAGCTTGCCTATTTTTTCAGTGACGTGTTATCCCGTTTTAACGTTTTCAGTTATAGGAAAATATCTGCTTCGGTGACAGGTTAACATTTGGCAAAGTTCAACAATAGCGTCCCAAGGGATGCCAACGCACAAGTGTCCTTGAGCCGACCAATCATAGAAATGAGGAATTTTTGCATGAAAAATAACGTATATTTACAAGAAAATGCAAGAAAACACATTACTGAACAGGGAATCTTTCTCTGACATGACTTAAAAATACGTCCCTCTGTTATAACGAGGAGTATCAGTTGCTAAGTTAGACTAGTTTCTGTACATGTATTCACCAAGATGACTAAAGATGAGCTGTTTTTGCGATTCATTTATCTCTCTTATCTTGTTGTGCAGTCCTCCCTAAAACCCTCGGTTGAATTACTACGGCTTCCTGTAAGAGGATTAACGACTGCTTACCAGGAAAATGTGGATAATAAAACAAATTAAAATAAATGACATCAACTCTGAATCTACGCCTAGTCGTAACCCGAAACTTAACACTAACCCTAATTACAAGCCTTATTCTAATCGTAAACCTAACTCTAATGCTAATTATGACCCTGATCCTAACCTTAACCCAAAACTTACCTTAACCCTGATCCTAAAGAGCTATTAACACATTGTCGAAACGTGATTTGGGTGAAATTCGCTCCATAGTTGGTGTATATTATTGAAATGTCACCGATCATGTATGTCTGATTTCCCACAAACTTGAAGATATGCAAACGAAAAGCAAAAAGTTGGCAGAAAAAGCATCCAGAGAAGATGGGACTTCAGGTGAACATAGAGAAAACAGAGGTGATGAAGATTCCTGGGCAACACCACCAACAGCAACAACAACAACAGCGGACAACAATCAGCATAAATGGGAGGATTGATATAAGAATAAAACTTGTGCACTGTGGTAGAGTATAATTCCATTATGGGTAAATTTTGTTTTGATAAAGTCTCGCAGTGTTATACAGTAATGTTTACTGATGACGTTTCGAGCACAATTTATTGCTCATAATCTTATCATATCAGTAAACATTACGGAATAAATGGGAGGAACCTGAAAGAAACACCCTCTTTCACTACCTACCTGGGAAGCATCGTTTCAACTAAAGGCGGATGGGCCTGATGAGGACATCAAAGCGAGGATCATCGAGAAAGCAAGGCAAGCTTTCATTTCTCTCAAGTTTGTGTGGAGGTCAACAGCAATCAGCATCAAAAATAAGATCCAGATTTCAACTCCAATGTGAAGTCAGTGCTACTATACGGATCAGAGACTTGGCCAGCGCATCATAAAGAGCATCTCAAACAAACTACACACCTTCATTAACAGTTGTCTTCGCTCAATAAACAAGATAAGATGGCCAGAAAGGATAAGCAACAGACATCTCTGGGAGCGAACCAACTGAGCAGGAACTGATTGTGAAACAAATAGGCAGGAAGAAATGGAGATGGATTGGCCATACTCTGATGAAACCATCAAGTGACATCACTAGACAAGCCATCGAGTGGAACCCGAGAGGAAAGCGGCGAGTTGGTCGTCAGTGCAAGGGTGACTTGTAGGAGATCATATGAAGAGGAGATGAAAACGTGTGGGCAGAATTGGAGCCAGGTGAAGACTCTAGCAGAGAACCGAACGCAATGGAGACGCACAGCTGAAGCCCTATGTTCCTCTAGGAATTAAAGGAAACAATACTAATACTAATAATAATAATAATAATTGATATTTCAGCTATGATAATAACAGGCGCCGTAAGCCAACGAATAGCATGCGTTCAAGGTCATTGGAACATTCACACTCCTGGGACGCTATTGTTTAACTTCGCGTAACATTTTATGGCTAAACATTTCTTGATTGTCATTTCATTTCATACTAGATTCTGGATGTATTTCAGCAGAATTTCTTGAATTTATATTTGATGTTTATTGCATATCGCCTACAACAACATATGATGCAGCCTAGAGAAAAGTCATATTCCATCTGAATTTCGTGATTATGTCACCGAGTGCTAAAGTTATAGACTTCTTAGGATTAACTTATTATAATGCAATATAAAATTTATTTTTTTCCTTCACGTTCCCCAGTCGAAAATAGGGCTTCAAGCTAGTGGCTTGAAGTTTCTGTAGCAGTGCTTATTTTACAGGATGGGGTTGCTAGCCTCATGCCCGACGTTTCCTTTTCACCAGCATTATTTCTGGCCTAGCGAGGTGAGGGAGTGCGTCAGCCGGGTACCGAACCCCGGACCATGTGCATGGTCGACGAGCATCCTAACCGCTATGCCACCGACGCACCAATATAAAATTACGGAAAACTAATTACTGCACAGAGTTGAAGTTACATCCTAGTTGGCTTCTCTGGAGATTGTTCCTGTGTCATATAATTATGGATGTCTCCTAAGAATTTAATATTTAGCTTAAAACTGTATTTTCATTGTTAATAATATCATTAATATCCAAACCATAGATGTTGCAAATTTCCTGCCTTAATTTGAGCACCAAGTTAGATTGACGCATTATTCAGTTGCTTCATTAAAAAATCCTCCGTGTTTAAGAGATCAAAACAAGATTTTTTTTCCTGAACGTTTCACTATGTAAGCCACAACTCATTTAGCAAAATTACAATAATTTTATAATGATTCAATGTAAATAGTTTATTAAACTCTTACAGCTTTTACAGGCAACTTACTCTCCATTACGATCTAACTCCAGTATTTCAAACCAGACAAGTATATCATAACGTTGCAATAGTTCAGAACTGAAAATAAAAAATACAAGAAAACAAATGTAAAATAGATTAACAGTTGGAGGTAATATTATTAATAGTTACAAAGACTGCATCTGAGATTTAGCTGAACAATAGACATTCACAATTTAGGAATAGAATTTTTGCCCCTGTGATAGGGTTGACTTGAACAAAGATTCAGTAAATAACCTCTTTCTCCATCTAAACATTCGACTTTTTCATGCTATAACCCTATCGCACCCTAATGTGTGATTACATGTGAGTGTATGCATAGCACTACCGTAGCTTTCTCTGGATTACTCAGATTGGCAGCGTAAATCATTCTAGATCTAGCCAAATTTCTTTGTCCTGATAACTTATTATATTATTATTATTCCCTTGCGTTCCGAGTGGAACATAGGGCTGACTTCAACAACACATCTCCACTTCCTTCTATTTTCTGCCGTCCTCTTCAGCTGGGTCCACGATTGACCAAACTCTCTCTCGTCTCTTCCTCACACAATCTCCTCCATATCACCACCGCATCGACGACCCACTTGTCACTTCCCATTGGGATTCCACTCGAGCAATGGCCTGGCGTGCGATGTCATTCGGTGGCCTTCTCAATCTATGCCCAATCCATGTCCACTTTCTCCTACATATTTGATCTTCAGTATGGAGCCAACGAAGGCAGCTGTTGATGAAAGTCTGCAGTGAACTGTTGTAACTCCTTTTCGTAACACGCTGGGCAAGTTTATGACCCTCATAGAAGGACCGACTTGACATTGGTGTTGAAAATGCGAATCCTGTTCCTTATGCTGAGTGTGGAAGATTTCCAAACTGGTTTCAGGTTGATGAAGGCGTATCTTGCCTTTTCGATTTAGACTGACTTTGACATCTTCATCCGTTCCCTGTGCCTGTAGTTGAAACGATGCTTCCTGGCCAGATAAGTGAAGGAGGCAACCTCTGTTAAATCTTTCCCTTTGATGGCGATTGGTGCTGGTTGTTGTTGTTGTTGCTGCTGTTGATTGGTTAACTTCATTACCTCCATCTTCCCAGTGTTCACCTGCAGTCTTGTTTTCTCTGCCTGCCTCTTCGGTCAGTTTGTTGGTTTTCGCCTGCATTTCTTCAAGTTTGTGTGACATTAGATATATATCATCTGCGAAATGCAAACCTTCTAGAGTCTTCTTATCGGTCGTTCAGCGTATTCCTGTCTCCTCGCTTCCGACGCACAGTCTCACGCATAATCCAGTCCACAACAATTAAGAATATCATCGGTGACAATAGGCAAGCAGGCAGCCTTGTCTTACTCTTGTATGCACTTCAAACGCCTCGCTGAATTTTACGTTGTGGATCACTTGATCCTAATCTACTAGTTGACCTCAAAGACACTGGATGTTCTTCGGTAAATTATGCTGCCTTGTCTGTCAGATCTACCAGGTTATATGCATTTGACAAGACCCAATGAAATATGAAGAGTTGTCATATTGTTATGCTCAGTTTTTTCTGTTTTTGCCTTCTTTCAAGTTCATCAAGGAAAGCAAACTGTTTAGTAAGCAAACCATTTTTCTACCTCCACTTTATCTTGCAAAATTCCCCACTTGGACCAGGCTTCAGCCTATAGTGAACTTTTCAAAGTTCAACAACTTCGAGTAGGAATGTCCCTCCTGGCTCTTTCTGGTACTATTCGATTGCATTTCGAATGATCTTTCTCCTAAAACTAGTCCTTTTCTGGAATCAGGTTGTCTTGACTCAATGTACACATTAATGTCCACCCACTCACTCGACTAAGAAAAGAGCTAATATACGTGTAAATCTTGATCTTTGTATAGCAGTTTGCAATTTCATAACCCACCAAATTAATCCTGAGATGTACTGGAAATTATAGGAATAATAATAAGGACTCAATGCATGATATATATACACAGAACGATGCAAACGTGAACAATAAGGATTTCAAAACTTTAGTAGTACTGTCATACAAAGAGAGAACTTCTGAAACCTTATGAACGATTCCTGCCAAGGCAGTGATAAATGTCACTCAAACCCAAAAACTTACAAAGAAACGAACCATGTAGATTAAAGGATCCTATGGAGCCCAATAAACAGGAAATAATTTAGTTTGTTTAACACCCTACAATAATTTTGAGGTCTAATACATAGGCAGAAGAGAACACGAAGTTCAGCAAAGATAACTATCTTTTCGGCGATTTCATTTTCAAAAGCTGTACAATCGCATTTAAATACAGTTTTTAGTTGATTCCACATAATTTCGAACGCGAATAAAAGGTGACAATTATTTTCAACTAGATATGGTTTACGAGAGGCTTAGAAACAAAATGCGTTAGAGAACATTACCCAGCGTGGCTGCAAAGAGGAGGCACCGGTTCAGTCAGAAGTGCCATTATTGAACATCTGATCAACACCTCCCACAATATCTCAACTGATTCAGTCAAAGTAATTTACAAAGTCAACAGAAACCTACCAAAAGCAGTGTGTTTCTGACTTCTCTGTACTGCAGAAGCCCTCGCAATATGCATCGAAAAGCCGGAGCTGTGTGTTCGAAAGAAATTAGTCCAACCTCTACAACTACCATGGACCTAGTTCCCTTAGCCTCCGTTCTTTTTACGCTTTTTTCGTTCCTTTTTCATCCTTTTTCGGGTCTTTTTTCGTTCACTGTGTGTGTGATTCTTATTCTCTCTGTCTTCATTCAATTCATCCCATTTTTTCAATTATAAGAACAGTTATTTTAAGTTTGTTCCCATTCTCTTCCTGCTCACATTTGTAATTCGCTTAAAGTAACTATTTTACAATTATATTCTAATCCTGTGTAATTTTTGTATCTAAGCCTCTTATAGTCTATATTCACACTTCCTAACTTCTATTTCACAAGTTGAAAATTATTATTTCAATTTGTTCCCATGCTCATTTTGTTCCCAACCTGTAATTCGTTCTAATCCTGTATAATTTTGTTTCTAAGCCTCTCGTAAACCATATCTAGTTGAAAATAATCGTCACCTTTTATTCGCCTTCGCAATTATGTGGAATCAAGTAAAAAGTGTATCTATGTAAAATTATGTATTTAAATGCTATTGTACAGCTGCTTTTGAAAATGAAATCACTGGAAAGATCGTCATCTTTGCTGAACTTCGTGTTTACTTCTTTCTAATGTCCAAAAATAGGTGTTTTCCACGATCTAATACACAGGTTGACTCTGATAAAATAGAGGATTTAGAGAACAGCTCAGCTATAGCTAAACATACAATTACATGCAATGAAATGGCGAAATGATGGCAGTTAAATCTTATGTAATAGGAAGGAGGAAGGTGTTGATAAGTGGAGCCGCACTCATCGAATCCAATGAGAACGTACATAACAGGAATGACCCAACACCTACCCCGGACATTTGGGGAATGCTGCTACCCTCATGAAGTATAGGAAAGAATGGCAAGAAGTAGTGTAGTTACAACGGATATGATTGTGTCTAAAATGTCATCTAGTAAATAGTTATATACATATATACTTATATATACTATATACTTAATGACTAACCTTTTAGGCATTTCTGGATTGCATAAGCGTAACGGAGGCACCGGTGCAGAAATTGGAAGGGTCGGTGGAACGCCATGTCTATAACACCTATAGAAAAAATAACACACAGTTACCCTTTTAATTTTGATAATTAGATAAATCAACTGCTGAATACTGGTGAAAAAAAAACACTTTTTGTCCACTTTTCGTATTTTATAATGTCTGATAATGAGGTGATTAGCTTAGCAGAACCTGTTGAGTGATATTATTTCGCCTTTTTAAAAAGCGGAACAGTAATTTGTGTATTTTGTCAACTCGCTTAAATATACTCAGACCACCATGAATTTACACATAATCGCTATTAATACAATTAGTCTTTTAGTGAAATTGCCCAACCAAATGATTTCATAGGCCATTTCACTCTCAGTTACTTCCGTTTAGTGCCTATAGTCTTCAGTTTAATTACAAAATATCTAGGAAGCAAAATTCATTGTAATTACATTGTTACACGTGAACAAGCGATTATGATATTTATGCATGACTGTGAAAAATGAAAAAAAAAACGGACCCTTTTATGCGATTATCTCCGTTTATGGTGCATCGATGATTCAGGGATAGAATGACCACCCACTGTGCTCGTGGTCTGGGATTCACCTAACCTGTAGTGAGCTCAGTAAAGAGGGAAGAATAGGCTAGAGGCCAGCAACTCCAACCCTTGGAGACAACACTAGTGTAACTGAAATTTCAAAGCATACAGCCTGATGTCATATGTCCCACTGAGAACTCAAAGGAATGGGAAAATGTTCTCTGTTTTTAAATCGTTATAAAAAGCAAAATCAATAAATACTCTGACATGAATTGTTTTCACTTTCATTTCGTGAAGGCTCTACATTTTTCACATACATATGGAACTAAAAATTTGTGTAGAATTTTATAATTTAAGGTGGTATTGTTAAATACAAATAGAATTCAGTGATGCAATCAACATCTATGACATCTATGAAATAGATGTGACAAAAATGATGTAGTTCCCAACCTGAATACTCGTTACAAACAAAAGTACGAATGTGTGTGAGGACAAATACTCGCCGAAGACATTGGACAGCGGTCACGCTATTTCGTGAATTTGCAAAAGTTAGAATTCATGGGCCATTGGATTGAGTCCCAGTGGCTTAATGGTCTACGAGCTCGCTTTGTAACCAGAAGGTAGTGGGTTAGGACCCCAGTGGGGTGGGTGCGTAATGATGAAGAGTCCCAAAACTATGACGAAACAGCTGTCCAGGTTTCCCAATGTCTCTCTAACCAATATCATCTCATGATGAAATCCTTTAACCAGTCGATCAAATCCCTACAAACCAATACTTGAAAGGTACGAATAGTTATCAAGATGACATGTCAAACTACAAAGTGGGTCCCGACATTACGAAATGATTCAACACAATACAGATAAGGTATGATTAACAAACACGTTGATAGAGAGGTCAGTTAAGATGTGACAGATATTTAAGCGTGACACATTCCCAGATGATGAATTAAAAGTGCGTCTGAACGATTAATATTCTTTCCATTTTATAAATTCTCTTAAGGTTATCACATTTATAAAATATAGTAGTTTTCGTTACTATAATAGCCAGTTATAAGGCGGATACATTTTTAATTTAGAATGACAGATTCGCTATAGGGTTACAAAATAAATATTATGCTCATATGATAAACTTTCTGAGCTGAATTCAATTACGAAGTACTGTGAAATGTGACACGATGTCGGTGACCAGTCAATAGTAGACGGATCTATTAAAAGAACTATACTTAAGGGCAAGAGACCATTGCTCAATATACCCATCTGTACAACTTCCTACCAAGCATAATTTGATCAGGTGCTTAGCGCTTAAAGCGACGGTGATTTGCTCCAAAGACTGTATATATGATGGAGAAGATTTTTTAGCTAAGGTGGATGATTTTCGTATGGTTGTGTTCTCTGAGCTGGATGGCTGGTTTGCGATGCTTTCATCGGCCTACTAGGCAACATCTTCAACGCATATTTCATTTTGTTGAAGTGGAATTTTAGATTTCTCCACGAGTTTATTAGTCATCTCTTCTGGTGAACTTGAATGTCGTGGTTCGTTGTTTTCGTGTGTTTTCACACCCTCTAGGCTACTTGTATTGGAAGTGATTGTTTCCTTCACTTGGAATTTGACCATTTGTGTGTGAGGTTTCCATCTTATCGGCTGGTAAATTTTGTCTATCTCGATGTATCTATTGATTGTTGATTCAAAGGAATGCCAAGCTTCTAAAAATTCTCTAGCATTTTCGTTGTTTCCTCTGTCTAATATTTGAACGTTGGCTGTCGCAGTCGATCTGGTGTCCGTGGTTGTCTGTATGTAGTGATATGAGGGAGTGGATGTCATGTCTTTTGACGGCTAGCTTATGTTCATGGATACGAAGACGAAGGGGATGTCCACTTTGGCCAATGTAGCGTTTTCCGCACTTGTTACAATTTATTTTGTAGATGATGTTGACTTTATCTTCTTTCGTTATTGAGTCTTTTGGTTGACATAGAGCCAGCTGAGTAAAGTGGTTTTGTTAGTTTGTTCCTAAAGGTTTGAAGAGTCTTACAGCGTTTTCTGTGATGTCCTTTATATGTAGTAGGGCGATTTTCTTTATGCTTTCCTTGGAGGCTTTTTATTTGGTTGGTTGGCTGGGGGTATACGTCTTCTGATGACGTTCCGTGGATATCCATACTTTTGGAAGACATCCATGAGATATCTTTCTTCAATTTTCCTTAAGGTGGGAGTGCTGCAATGAGTCCTGGCCCTCTTGAATAGTGTTTGTATGCAATTCCTTCCATGTGTTATTGGATTTTTGCTGTTGTGATTGAGTATTTGATCTGCTTGAGGTGATTTTCTATAACTTCAGTTTCTTACATTTGCTTGGTTGTTCTGTTGACTAAGAAGTCCAAAATGGGATTTTGTTCTCGGATTCGTCTTCTCTTGTGAATTTTATATCGTTGAAGACGTTGTTCATTAAGTTGTGAGTTTTATCTACATCGTTTTTTTTCTTTATTACAAATGTGTCGTCTACGTAACGTGCATATATTAGACAGAGGAAACACAAAGAATGCTACAGAATTTTTGAAAAGCTGCCTGGTATTCCAGTGAGTCGTCAGTCAATAGACACAACGAGATAGACAAAATTTACCAACCGATAAGAAGAAAACCTCACACACATAGGGTCAAAGTTCAAGTCTAGGAAACAATTAGTTCCAATACTAGCAGTTTATAGTGTGAAAACACACAAAAACAATCAATCACACCCAAAGTCACCAGGAGAGATGACTAACAAACTCGTGGAGAAATCTAAAAGCTCACTTCAACAAACTGAAGTATGCGCTGAAGATGTTGCCTAGTAGGCCGATGAAAGCATCGCAAATTAACCATCCAGCTCGGAGGACACAAATACATCAAAATCCAAAGACTGCGTAAAGAATGAGCTCCATGAAATTCCAGACAGTCTGGGCGAAAACAGATATCCAGAGAAGTTTATGAAAGCCAACAAACATGAACTGTCAGTAGTGGAGAAAAAGCCATTGTTTTCGCGTTTACGATTCAACGGGGATACTCTTACGGACAGTCCATTCCAATGTCTAATCAGTGCGATAAAAATGACTTTCTACTCTGGCCGTCTCTTTTTATCCTTCGGCAGATGTCCAATGTTCACCCAGAAACTTCAGGATGTCTTACCTAATCTTAATTCTTCCTCATGTATACCCCCATTTCAGCTGTTCCTTTGGTTAAAGTTATATAGGCCAAAGTATTAGTCAGGTTCATCTTAGGATTTGGGAACACTTATTAGCTTGGTTCAGTAAGAGTGAAATCAAATGCATGAATAGTTCAACTATATCATATCTGATAGATACAGGACGTCACACCGACACTAACAAAGCCTTTGGTGATATATATCACATCCCGAAGTCATTGTCACATGCAGTTCGCTTACGCCTTCTACATATAGCTGAAGTTGTTGCAATAAGATTGACCTCCGTCTGTCTCATTTCACACAGTGGTTATTTCATGATTTCACTGCAGCCATACTATCTCCTCTTTAATGCATATCGCTTTTTTTATCGGCCGCTCCCCTAACACCTTTTACAATCCTGAAGTGACAAATCTGTCACTTTTCTTCCCCACATAGTATGAATCTGTAACGACTGGTCACCATCACTATTTCACAAATTCCTAATATTTTTTCTAACTGAATTCCGCTCAGCACGTTTTGTCACACAAGCATACTTTTTATTCTGTCATCCAAGAGTTACTAATCTGTCATTCCACATAAAAAATGTATCCGCAGTATAACTGACCATTAATGTAGCATTAAGAACACAATATTCAGGGAAGAGAATCTTTCCAACGAATTTGTTATCAAGCTGTACAGTGGTATATATATATATATGGAGTTTTCCTTAAGCACTTATACCCCATGAGGAGAAATTTAAACAAAAATGTGAATATAGGAAGTAATAATAGTAGTAGTATGAAATCCAATGTACTTCTGACTGCGTTGACTAAGAATTTTCCTTCCTACAAACCACGCTAGCAGAAAATGGTTACCCGAACCCATTTATTGACAAAAACACAAATGATTAGCAGTCCGAACTGGTCACTGACTGAGTTCTAAAGAAAACTATCTTCATGAATTTAGAATTCAAGGGTGATCTGGTTCGGATATGCACAGAAATCGTTTGTCTAAATCAGTCAGTAAGACCTTCTTTTTGCTGGAAAACTACAAATGACATTCACCAGCCGTAAGTTGTCCCCTCTCTCTGAAAAAGATAAGCTCTTCCATCTGGCTGCTTCCATGTGCATTTATCGGTTCACCTGCTCTTGTGGAGCAAGATTCATTGGCCGTAGCCAGAGAACACTTTCCACATGGATACGAGGACATATCCTAGCATAACTTTACAAGGCAGAAAGGAAGGGTGTGCGAAGCTTAGTCGTAGAACACTTCATCGACTCCTGTCACTCTACCAACCCTAACTACAATTCTAGGATCACCTACTGAATTTATGCTAACTTGCCGCTTTTTCTTTTCTTTTCAAACTTCTTTAGATAGCTAGGACCTTAGTCACTCATGAACTGAAGTCAGATCTTTGTGTACAAAAGAAGTATGTACACTCCTCATTTCTGCCTTGGTCGTAAAGATATACACATTTATTTTTTAAGCATTGGTTTTTGTAGTGACTTTTTTGATTGGTTGGAGGGTTTCACAAAATGAGCTGACATCATTCAAAGAACTATTGGAAAGCCTGCGAGTGCTGGACAGCTGTTTCGTCCTAGCTTAGTACTCTTCATCCCTACTCACCAACCACCAGGGTTCGAACCAAGGACCTTCTGGTTGCAACGCGAGCTCGTAGACCATTAAGCCACTGGGACCCGATTTTTTACTTAGGTAATCTCTGTACCTTACCCTCATTACTATGATTATCATTATTGTCACTATTATTATTCTTACTGTGCACTGTTTCCGGTATTATTTCACTTGTTCCATTTGTCATTCTAAATCTAAAATCGTCTAGTGCAATGTTGAATTTCATATTTTCAAATTTCTCACCATACTATATAAGGATTTTTCCTATTTGTCTACTAATCCTATAATTACACACCCCCTTCCACCATCTATTATTATTATTCCCTTGAGTTCCCAGTGGAACGTAAGGCTTCAACAACACATCGCCACTTTGTTCTTTTCTCTGCTTTCCTCTTCAGCCGGGTCCACGATTGCCTATAATCTCTCATCTTCTCCTCCGTGCCACACGATCTCCTCCATGTCAACTTAGGATGACACACTCGTTGCTTCCCATTCACATTCTACTCAAGTGATGGCCTGCATTGAGCGTGATGTCATTCGACGGCCTCCTCAACGTATGTCCGAACAGTCCATCTCCATTTTCTCCTACATATTTGTTGAACGGTCGGCTCTCGCCTGTTGGTTTTTTCCAGCTGCTGATTAAATTCTGTAAACTTCTGGAAATCTCTTTTGTTACGCGGGCGGTAAGTGTTTGACCCGTTAAAAAGAACTGACTGACTTCACATCTGTGTTGAAAATTTGAATCTTGTTGTTTATGCTGGCTGAGTGCAGCGTAGAGGGTTTCCAAACTGGTTTCAGGTTGATGAAAGCATATCTTGCCTTTCCAATTCTGACTGGCCTTGACATCTTCACCTGTTCCGCCTGTAGTTGAAATAACATCCAACATCTATACATTCTGTGAATTATTCTTTGCATGACATTATTTGTTTTACCACTTGACACCTGATATTTAATTATGATTATTTTCTACAGTTTGGTTTGTAAGGGTTAGTTATGTTTTTACGAGTTGACCACGGATTGATATCAGTTAGAGAACCATTGAAAACCAGGGAGTACTGGACAGCTGCTGTTTCATCCTACTTTGGAAATCATCGGCAGTACGCACCCACCACCAGGGTTCGGACCCAGGACCTTCCGGTTACAAGGCAAACTCGTATACCATTCAGCCACTGGGACCCGATTCAATGGCTCATGAATTCTAACTTATACTAATTCGTGATTTAGCGCGACTCCAACCATTGTCGTTGGTGGGGCATTCATCCACACATGTGACATCTAATTGGACCTCACTGGTCACGACTTCTCACTAGAACTCCAGGAAGCTCCATCCTGGAGCAAGTCACTAGCGAGCATCAGATTAATTTTCTATAATTTGGTTTGTAAGGGTTGGTTATGTTTTTAACGAGTTGATCACGGATTGATATCAGTTAGATTATTTTCATAGATATTTTAATTGAATCTCACGGTATTATTATTTTGTGTATTCACGCCTTTCATTCAATTCCCTCACCGGATATAATTTCTTAATATAAAAACCCGTATATATATATATATATATATATACCACTGTACAGCTCGCTTGATAATAAATTCGTTGAAAAGAGTCTCTTCGCTGAATACATTGTGTTCTTAATGTGACAATAAGAATTAATAAATTATTATTGTAACGAAAACTTTTATATTTTATAACTGCAGGAAGCTGATGAGAATTTGTTGAATGGAAAGAAAGTTCCTCATTCAGAATGACTTTTAATTTATGAAAGAAAGATGAACGATAGTCAGAGGGTGGTAGAGGGAATAAAAAGATGATAACTAAAGAAACTTGTTCCTAAAAAGATACTTCTCATGAATCTGGATTTCAAGGGAGATTTAGCTTGCTACATCCTCAAGAGGAGATTTTCAGTATCTCCGAAAAAGAACATCCTTCGCATTAACGCTAAGACTAGTGTTCTCCAGTCGTCCATTGATCTACAGAAGCCTTAAGGACAAGATCCTGCATTAAGGCCACTTCAGTGTGCATATATCAGTTCACCTGTTGCTGCGGAGCCAGGTACATTGCTCTTTCAATGCATATGCTATCCAAAAGGGTTCAGCAACACTATTCCACCGCATGGCTGCTGTATGAGGAATAAAATAATCGAACACCTTGTCAGCTTTGGTCATTCCGTTTCAACAAATACCTCGTTCAAAGTGATCTATAAAGTGAAGATCAACCTACCAAAGGCAGTACGCTTTCGTTTCCTTTGTATTGCTGAAGGTTTAGCCATTCATTTGAAGAAACCAGAATTATGTATACAAAAGAAAATCATCTAATCACTTCCACTAGCATGGTGACAACCGCTTTTACTTCCACTGACCTAATGCTTGTGTGCTTGTTTATTTTCTAACACCGTACCACATTTGTAAGTTTTAGAACTCTTACATAATTCCATGTATTCCTTTGTTTCTATGTGCATCCCAATCACAACTCACTCATTAAACTATTCGCCTTATTACGTAACTGTATCACGCTTATTCAACTTCTTTTATGTGTTAATAAATATATTTCTGTGGTTGGAAGATTTCAGCATAGAACCACTGGAAAACCTAGAAATACTGAACAGTTACTCATAGAAGACATCTTGAAGTGGTCGGGCTACGTCGTGAATTGGTCGGTCGGTCAGTTTTCAACATAGAACTTTGCACATATGTGCGGCAGTTCAAGTCGCCACAATCCATGTAGCACACAAAGCAAGAGAAGAAAGTAGAAGAAATGCATAATATAGACAGTAAACAGAGGTGTGAGACAAAGGAATAGTAATAACTAAGGACAAAACAATTAAAGTGGAAATCATAAGTCACAAGGAGTGGATGCATCTGCGCCACTGAGAACGATTTTGAGCCATGTCACCAATTGTTTCCAGCCTTCATTGGTTTTTACCGTCCCGAGGACCCCAGCCAGGAAGTCTACACCTTCCTACGTGGTTTAAATTAACTGTTGTGAATTTCACTGACTGATGAAACCATGTTTTGGTTTGACCGCCGCTAGCTCTTTTCCAGCCTGACCCTATATCAGCTAACATTGCTTGTCCGTCGAGGAAAGTGATGACTAGGCAATCGTAACACACTTCCTAACCATCTCAGTCGATGTAATTTCACAGTCTCGTCGACTGATTTCTCCACCTTACGTAGCACTCGACGCCTAACCTCAATATTGCTCACCTTATTATACCACTTCACAGGGGAGAGAGAATGCAGGCACCTATGATTGAAGACAGCTAGCCAGCATTTTCATGTCTTCCACTCTCAATAGCTAGGTCTCACAGCTAGCCATAAAGGAGGACGGAGCGGACTGTTGAGCAGTACACACTCCTTTTGGTCGATAGTCGGATATCACATCTACGCCAGAGACGGCGTAAACTGGCATATGCGAAACTAGGCCTCTGTATTCGTGCTGAGATTTCGTCGGAGACCAACCCGTTGGGGCTGATGGTACTTCCCAAATAAGTGGAGCGGTCAACGTGCTCTACCACTTCACTTCCTATTTCTGATCGAGGAGTCGGTGTAGTCCAATACTGCAACATATTCTTATATTTTGCAGGGGCGAATCTCATGCCAAACATACAAAGATTTTTGCTCAAGGTGTTCAGTAGACGTCGTGAATTGACAGAATTTAGAATTCATGAGCTATTGGATCAGGTTCCAGTGGATTAATTAATGGTCTACGAGCCTGCTTGTCTTGTAATCAGAAGGTCCTGGGTTCAAACAACCGTGGTGGGTGCGCACTAATGAAGAGTCCCCGACTAGGTCAAAACAGGTGGCTGTTCAGTACTCCCTTGAGGATTTCCAGTGGTTTTCTAACTGATGTCAATTCATGATAAAATCCTCCAAGCAATCAAGCAATATCCCTACAAGCCAATACTTGACAACGCATCATCACTACCCTCCTACCAATCCTCACCCTTACCCTAGTTACAATTTGCTTACTGGTCACATTTTTGAAATGTCTTGACAACAGTAACCCTAAATAATTTTTATTTTTACCGGACAAACCTAATGTACACACGCATACAAAGATCAGTATATATAATTGCGATTTTACAGCCTAGTAAATGAATTCGTTGAAAAGAGACTCTTCGCTGAACTGTGCGTTTTGTTTTCACAAATAAAGAAACAACAGATTGTAATGGCAAGACAAGGTGTACCACAAAATCCCTCACTAAGCATAAAGTGGCTTCGAATAGTCGAATAGTCAACGAGATTCCAAGTGGATAGGTCAGAAATCAATTTGATAACAAACAGTCTTCGAAAACAGAGTAAATAAGCACCTCAAGGAACTGCCTAAGGTGGGATTAATCGACAACAACACCCTTAATGATCTTAAACCGTACCATTCATGTATGGTCAACTCAAAGTCAACAAATCTGATGTGTCTTGGAGATCCATAATTTCAGTGGTGTAATCACTATGCCATAGACTGGCTAGGTGGTTGGCACAAAAGTTGGAACCAATTAGGAAGAAGTTAAAGGTCCATAGTATCAAGAATTCCTTCCAATTCTCACAACGATTAGATCAATCGAATATTTCAGACAAACTTCCTGTGTCATATGATGTTTGCTCACTTTTTACTAGTATACCTATAGAAGAAATAGTGAAAACCATGTGCCAGCAATCTGAAGTACGTCGTCTTTCCGAAATGGAGGTGCGAAAATCACTACTTCTTTGTTAAGAGAATGTTCAGCTCCGATTCAACAACCATCTATACCAGAAAATTCACAGGGTGGCCATAAGTTCACCTTTGGATCCAGTTCGTGTGAACACATTTATGGCTCATCTTGAACAGACTTGAAATAGAGAGAACCACTTATGACTGGAGGTATGCTGACGACGTATTCGTGGTTTGCAATAATATGGATCACACATTCACTATGTTTGGAAAACTCTGCTTGGCTCATCCTCACATAACGTTTACAATGGATCATTAATGTGATAAACAGTTCCACTTTCTAAATCTCAACACAAAAAGAAGAAATGATGGGACGATTGAGAAATTCATCGACAAGAAACTCACAGCTTCCGTCTACTCAGCTAGAAACGGAGTCTGGTAAAAATGAATGTTGTACGTATCATCGTTCCTTATGAAAAAAGAGTCTGTCGATATTAGATAGCTGGAGGCAATCAGCGTGAAGCCTTCAACCTACGTCTCATGCCAGTTGTCACTCACCAGTCAACAAGGCATATCTACAACCTTCAAGGAACTCATATCCCTTCAGAGATTTGAACCCATGTCACCCTCTACTGTAGTTAGAGACGCTACAACTGAGCCATTTGTCTTTCCGAATGATCTGCTGTAGGACTGTGTTGGATGCTTTGATTGGACAATGGTTAGGAAATGGTGTAATGTGTCTAGTTTTTACGAGTTGATCACGGATTGATATCAGTTAGAGAACCAGTGAAAACCAGAACTGGAGTACTGGACAGCTACTGTTTCATCCTAGTTTGGGAATCATCGGCAGTACGCACCCACTGGGATTCGAACCCAGGACCTTCCGGTTACAAGGCAAGGTAGCTCGTATACCATTCATCTACTGAGACCCGATTCAATGGCCAGCCAGTGAATTCTAACGTCTACCAATTCGTGATTTTAGCGCGACCCCAACCATTGTCGTTGGTGGGACATCCATCCACACACGTGACATCAGATTGGACCTCACTGGTTACGACTTCTCACTAGAGCTCCAGGAACCTCCATTCTGTAGCAAGTCACTAGCGAGCATCAGATTAATTTTCTATAGTTTGGTTTGTAGGGGTTGGTTATGTTTTTACAAGTTGATCACGACTGGTTGGGGTCTCGCTAAAATCACGAATTGGTAGAAGTTAGAATTCATTGGCTGGCCATTGAATCGGGTCCCAGTGGCTGAATGGTATACGAGCTTGCCTTGTAACCGGAAGGTCCTGGGTCCGAACCCTGGTGGTGGGTGCGTACTGCCGATGATTTCCAAAGTAGGATGAAACAGCAGCTGTCCAGTACTCCCTTGTTTTCAATGGTTCTCTAACTGATATCAATCCGTGATCAACTCGTAAAAACATAACAAACCCTTATAAACCAAACTATAGAAAATGTGTCTAGTGCTTTCTTTGGTGCAGACTGAAACCTATCAGTCAAGCTTTCACATTACACCACTTCCTAACCAGTGTCCAATCAAAGTATCCAATAGAGTCCTACAGGAGATCAGTCAGAAAGACGAATGGCCCGGTTGTAACGTCTCTAACTACAGTAGAGGGTGACGTGGGTTCGAAATCTCCGAAGGGACATGAGTTCCTTGGAGGTTGAAAGTATGCCTTGTTGACTGGTGAGTGACAGCTGTCACGAAACGTAGTTCTCAAGGCTACCTGTTGGCGACTACCTCGAGCCATCTGGTATCAACAACTCAGAGTCCACCAAGATTTATTTATTTTATTTATTTAAACGCAGAAAAAACATGGTACAAAATGGCACCAAGAAAGATGCGACACACAATAATAATAAAACAACATAGATTAAAAGTAAAAATATAGGTAGAAAGCGGATAAAGAACTTCATCAGGAAGGGAAACAGTCATGTTTAACAAGTTCAAACAGTATTCTTTACCATCATCAGGAAGGGAAGAAAGAAGGAAATTGCAACACGTTCGCCACTGATTACGATTCTTGGCCATATCCGATAACGTTTCGAGCCATCGATTTGAGCTATCTCGCGGACTCCAACCAAGGCGTCGTGACGCACCAACCGATGCTAATCTAGCACGAAAATCCTTCATCCCAGGACGTCACGTCATGGGCTGACCACCTCTCCGCCTTTTCCATCCAGTTCCAGGGCTGGCGAACAGAGACCTGTACGGAAGCCTCTGGGATGGCATTCGCAACACATGTCCAAGCCACTGGAGCCGGTGTTTTCAGATGACTACACTCAGTGAATGGTGATCTCCACTGTGTTCAAACACACGCCACCAAGATGGTAGGCGACCTAGCGTGGTGGTTACATTGCAAACTTGACTGATAGAATTCAGTCTTCACCAAAGAAGGGATTAGACGCACACAAAATACACTAGTTACTGACTAGTGTCCAAACGAAGAAAAAGGGTTTATTTCTAATTCCATGAAAAGAAACTTAGGATTGATTAATGCTAATAAATGGATGATTGAACAGATAATCATATTTAAAAGAGAATACTAAATTCCTTCTTATCTTCAATGAGTGAATCTATTCAACGGGATTATCTTTCATAAAATCTCAATATAAGTAATATGCATTAATAGCTACCACTTCAGTGAGTGGGTTAGTGCGTATGTGGGTGAGTGCATGCGTGCGTATGTATAAATATTATTGAAATCCTTTAACAAAACTTACTTCAATGTACTCTGTGTAATATTTCCTGAAGTATCCTCTTTATCTCTTTCAACAAGATGTCCATAAACATCGAATTCCAATGGATAATTACGAATATAATCCAAAAATGCTATTGTACTTGTTACTTTAAACTAGAACAAGATTGCAAAGAAAAGATTAAATGAAGATTAAAATACATGTATAAATGTATATTTACTTTTTAGGTTATTAGTTGTTAGACTATAGTTTTATTTTTGCAGTTAATTAAGATACTACTTTATTATTGTTCAGTAGTGAATATCAGATGGCTGGGTAAGCAAAGGTAACAAGGAACTCTGGCAACAAATCGGCTGACAATCTATTGCTCACCAGTTACATGGAAAGAAAGTGAGATGGACTGAACGTACACTGAGGTGGAGGAGTAAGAAAAATTCAACTGACATCGCAAGCCAGGTAGGCCGTCAACTGAAATCTGTATCGGAAGCGATGAAGTGAGCTTGTGTCTGGCTGTGACGTGGGGAAGACCATGTGAAAGGAAATGAAAAATTGTGGACATTTGTGAAACTAACTGATAATAGAAGAGAACTGAGTGAGACAGAGACCTTTCGTTGAGGCCTTATGTTCCACTCGCAACTCAAGGAATGAGGAATAAAAGGGACTGTATACATCTTGGGCATAGGCAAAAGTGGAACTGGATGCCTACAACATCTCACATATCTGAGTTTCTTTTTATGATATTCAATGATTCCGACAATTTTTGCTGTGCAGTGAGTGTAAGATTTTGAGTGTTTGTCCTAAAATACACTCAGTATTGCCAACATTAGCGAATTTCTTAGTGTAAGGTGTAGACTGATAAATGACATTCATATGTGACCACAATTATGCAGAACTTACTAAGTCATTACAGGATGTGTACTCATTAATTAGCACTACGGATATGCGTTGGTGGCACAGTGGTAGAGTGCTCGCTAACCACCCAGGTGGTCCGTGGTTCGGTCCTAGGCCGATGCAGTCTGTTACGTTGTCAGGCTAGTAATAAGACCTATTATTAAGGAGTGAAGGTTGGGCATGATGCTAGCAACCCTTACCCGTGAAAATAAATGCCACTGCATATGAAACTGCAGAGCCCTATGTTCCATCAGTAACGTAAAGGAATTAAAAAGCGTGTTTTAGTGTGCACCCCGATTCCGTTCTACTATATGAAGCTTCGAAGCTGTTTTTGATATCAATCTTATGATTCGTAACGATAATATTTTGTGTCCATAGATGAATCTAGCAGTATGCCACTCACGTTTACCCAAGTTTTGGAGTTCAATTGTCTCTGAAGTCACTTGAGTATTTATCACGCAGCTAAACTCTCTCTTTTAATAACGCCATTCACGTAGAGATGTAATAGCGTATCTTGACAAACATCCTGTAGATACAGAAATTCATAGATTAATTTCAAAAATCATAACAAGTATATGTATGTGTCACTAAACCGAGTCCAAGAAGAATGGCTGAAGTAGATATTTAAGTGATCTGCCGTTATCTAAAGGGAACTGTTTAACTTTCAGTCATTCTTTCAGACAATTAACGGAATGTTTCAACTTTTTATTATTATTATTATCCCCTTGGGTTCCATGTGAAACACAGGGCTTCACGAACACATTTAAATTTCATACCTAAATCGTCTACTGGAGCATGTGTCAAATTTAGACCCATTGCCATTACCTCTCCTTTTTTGAAAACTATGGAGAAACTACTTTTACTTAGTCTTGCACCCTCTCTTAAATCCTTTAATGACCCAAAACAGTTTGCTTATAAGCACAGTAGAAGCACTTTAGATGCAGCTGCCGTCTTATATCATAACATTGCTTCCAGTCTAGACAAAGGGGCCAAATTTGTCCGTTGTGCCTTCCTAGACTATACATCTGCTTTTGACTCGGTCCCTAGGGACATCTTGTTAAATAAACTTGCTGTAAGTCAAACAGAATGTTGGGCTGTTAACTGGTTACACTCTTATTTCTCAGAAAGAAAGCAGTACACCGTGTATAAAGGGAAGTCTTCCACTTCATTACCTACTGAAGCTGGTGTCCCTCAAGGCGCTGTCCTTTCTCCTTTTCTTTTTTCTTTCTTCTTACATGACTTGCCTCAGTCCGATGAAATAAATTTTGTGAAGTACGCTGATGATTTAACTGTTTCAATGGCTGTTAACTCCCAGCTAGATTGTACCAAAATAAATAGCTTTCTGTCGGAAGTCAGTAAATGGTCTGAGTCTAACGGTCTTAAACTGAATCCTTCTAAATGTCAAACTGTTAATTTCAGCTTAAGGTGTAAACGGCAGTTAAAAGAAGCCGTCGATTCTTATGACAGTTGTAAGATTGATGACAGTGATATAGGAATTAAATCAGAAATTAAGTATCTTGGACTTATTCTCTCTTCTGATCTCTCCTGGTCTTCCCATGTCTCAGCGATCTCCAGTAAAATATTCCGCCTGACATTTTACATTAAGAAGTTAAGGCACTGGGGTATAACTCAACTCCTCCTCTTACAGTTTATAAACTCTTGCATCCTACCTATTCTTCTTTATTGTTCACCCTTATTCTTTCCTGGTTTGCTTAAAAGGGACTTTGTCACAATTCATAGAATGCTGAAGACTGTCAGCAGAGTGAGTGGTGTCCCAGTGGACTACATAGTTAACGTCGTTGTCGATAGGCATTTGACTTCGTGCAGTATATTTGCCAAAGGGATTTTGTCTGATTTGGAGCATCCACTTCACCCTCAGCTTTCACCTTGCATCTCCTCAGGTAGAACGAGAAGTAACTTCAGAAAACTGTATGCTCGCACGTCTAAGTATCAAAATTCTATGATACCATACTTGGCACGTATTTTATGTGATGAAAATAGCGTCAGGCAAGAATTGACTAACCTTTTTTCATCTAGTAAATAAACAATCTTCTCCATCCATCCTTATATACCTTCAAGTTTTACTTTTATTATTTCTATTATATTTATGGTCCTGTTGCTTCTTGTTCTCACTTTCATAACTGCAAACACCAACTTATCTCTATGACTGCTGTAATTTTTGTTTTTCCCCTCACCATATCATGTAAAGAGAACATCATATTCAATATTTTTAATCATGCAAGGATTCGTATACCGCATCGACAATACTGTGTGAAACAAGCCGACGGCAATTTTCACTTGTATTATTATTATTATTATCATTACCTTAGCTGCTATCATTATTATTATTTCCATTTTATATGCTGCATGTTTTTTTTAATTTTTTATTTATTTATTTTTATATTAACCGTATTGTAAATGTAGAAAAATTTTTCTTTGTGATTAATTTTATTTATAATTTGAGGAAATTAGATGCAATATTGTGATTAATGCTGAAAATTCCATTCTGTATCACAAGTACTGTTTTTGGAATAAAGTAAATTATTATTATTATTATTATTCCTCTGTAGTCCTCTTTATCTGGCTTCAAGATTGCCCATAAGCCTCCATCCCTTGCTCAAACCATCTCCTCCACGTCACCCTTCACCATACATCCAACTCGCCTTTTCCCATTTGGCTTCCATTTGGAAGATGGTCTGACGTACGATGTCACTTAACGGTCTCGTCATAGTATATCTAACTTACCTCAATTTCCTACTGCATATATATTGCTCAGTGGGTTGTTGGTAGGTTCTTATGCAGAGTTTCTTGCTGCTAATTCTTTCTGCCATCAGATCGTGAGTTTGGAGGCAGAGAAGGTAGCGATTGATGAATGTCTGCAACTGACTGTTGAGAAACCCTTTTTTGGTGAGATGCAAGGTTTCTGTCCCATTTAGAAGTGACTAGACATCAGTGTTGAAAATCCGAGCCTTGTACGGCGGACTTCCCCAGTGATGTGAAAGTGATGCAGCGTACTTCGCCTTTGCGATTCTAGTTTTGAAATCGTCATCCGTTCTATCACCTGGAGTTGAAAGGACGTTTCCCTGTTGGATAATTGAAAGAAGTAACCTCTTTCATTGTTGGTGATTGGTACTTGTTGTTGTTAGAAGGTCATCTTCATCACTTCCATCTACCCTATGTTCATCTGCAGTCCTGTCTTCACTGCCTACTTCTTCAGACAGTTTGTTGGCTTAAGCCTGTAAGTCTTCGATCGTCCACACGCGAAATCCAGATCACCTAGAGTCTTCCTGTCTTATCACTCCCAACGCAAAGTCTGACGCATAATCCAGTCCGTCACAATTAGAAATATCATCGGTGATAATAGGTATCCTTGTCTTACTTCTGTATTCACTTTGAACGCCTCGCTGAGTTTCCCGTTCTGGATCACCGGACACGTGGCATTGTCATAAAACCAGCTGTTGAATGAGGCTGATAAAGACTTGTTCACCACACACCGTGATGTTGAAACTGTTTCCAAATTACTTCTCGGTCAGCGGTGTTTGTCGAAGGCCTTCTTGAAGTCGATAAATTTAAGGTATAGGTTTGAATGCCATCCTATACTTTGTTCGATGACGATGCGTAGAGTTGCAATTTGATCAGCACATGATTTGCCTTTCTTGAATCCATCTTGTTCCAGGAGGAAGGGTTGTATGCAGAGCATATTTTTAGTCTCTTCAGGATGACACGACTTAATATTTTGCTTAGATTGGATAAGGTGTTTCAGATGGGAAACCTCATCACCAAAAAGTAACCTAGTTTTGAAATCATTTTCTAATGGACGAAAGGTTGTCAGGCATACATTGTGAATAACCTGAAGACCCTAGAAATTTGTCAACTGTGTCTCGAACTTTGTGTGTAGGAAAGGTTGGTCCAGTCCCTTATTTTACCATGGTCTTAAGTTCCTTCACAATTTCTGGTAAATAATAATGGTTAAATAAAGTAAACTAGCGCTTTTTAAACGACTAAGAAACAGGCTGGAGTGAATTAGTTAGATAAAACTGTGATGAAGAAGTCATTCTTGGACTAAAAAAAGTGGCTCCACACAAGGTTGCTGACGGACCTGATCCTCCGATACTTCAGGATAACTGGTTGATAAGTGAATAGTGGAATGTTCAAAGAACACTATGCAATAGATAACGAAGTATAACAGTTTGTCTAGAGATTTACAACTCTAGTATGCTTTAATTTGAACAAAACTAGAAAGCAACTTGTAAATTCTTCTATATATAGACCTAATCATTAAGGATTTCAATTCATAAGCCTTTAAAAAAATCTCTCGTCTAGTTAATTCTGTCTGGAATAGTTTTTCTGTTGTGTTTCTTTTTGATGAACCATTTAATTTGAAGCGTGAAATTTCTTCCCTAGAATAACTGACATACTCAATTTTTTCTCCAATAAGAATTTGATGAAAAAGTCCTAATCTGCTCGTAGGAATTCCTAATAACGCCTTCGATTTTGTACATTTCCACTGTAAGGTGACAAGCTCAGATATTTTAGAGATTAAAATTTGTATTTTTTTATGTGAATATTATGATGAAGGACAAAACATAATTAATAAAACCTGTGTTTTATTTTTTTGCCTACATATGTGTAGAATACAACGTAATTAGACAGAAAAGTTTCATAAATGGACCCTCACAATGTTTAGCTTAATGAATACCGACTAAAAAGGGCGTTAGTAATCTAACCTCGTCATCAAGGATGAATGGCATTGCTCTCCTCAATCCTACGGGTTCGACCTCCAGTAGCATTATGCGCATCTACTGTTGAGGAGATCCGAAGGAAGACGAAACATCATGAACTATGGTTCTTCAACCAGTGTCATGTAACCTAATCTGACAACCATCAAATCTACGCAGGTGCACATTAATTTAATTCTCTGATGTAAGAAAATTAGATCAATAATGACATCAGATAAAAGGAAACAAACCAACGTATTAGAATTACATTTTGTGATTGTGATATATTAGCTCCATCATCTTCTATTTCGTATGGTACAGCATCAGTTGAATATATCTGATTGGATTGGTGTTGAAACCTGTAAATATGATTAGTAAGAAAAAAGTTAACATTGTATATTCACTTTCGTCTTTTACAAAAGCAAACACTATGAATCCTTAACATTCTACACAGTTAGCAGAACCACTAAGTGCTTTTACTGACCAGTAAAATACATGGAGTAAAGTTGTGAAAAACAATTAACTGCAGAATCATTTGCTAATGATAGTATATATGTGTAAAACTTGGGCACTGTGGTAGTAAGTAATTCCATATTAGTTTGTTTATTAGGTATATCACACAGTAAAACAGTATTATTTACTGGATGACGTTTCGAACAAAATTTATTGTTCATAATCATATCAATTATAATCACACGACTTTGACACTTGAGTTTTATGGTTTTCTTTGTTCTCTCCTATTTGTCGTTTGGGTAGTAGAATTTTCCAGATATCGGGGACAGGTGATGACTAGCTGAACATAAAAACCTAGCAAAGTCTAGATTGGTTGACCCGAATAAGATAATAAATCTAGAGAATAGTTCAGCTATAGCACTCACTACATGCAGTTACACACAACCGTTCCATAGGGTGGATGGGATAGGATGACAGTTTTAAAATCTAATGTCACAGGGTATAGGGAGAGATTGATAACAGAAGCTTTGTTTATCGAATCAACTGCAAATCAACACGTGTAATAGGAATGATTCATCACCTGTCCCCGATATCTGGAAAATTCTACTACCCATACGACAAATAGGAGAGAACAAAGAAAACTATATAACTCAAGTGTCAAAGTCGTGTGATCACAATTGATATGATTATGAACAATAAATTTTGTTCGAAACGTCATCCAGTAAATAATACTGTTTCACTGTGTGATATATCAAATAAACAAACTAATATGGAATTAATGATAGCATAGTCCGTCGGTAGTTCACTCGTAGAAGCCCCCCTCCCAACCACTCACGTTGTCCTGCGACCTATTCCAGGCAGACAGATTTACGAATCGTAGCAAGCACAATAAGAAGGGAGGGTTAAGCGTATGGACAGCGACCCCACCCCACTAAAAACTGAAACACAACCTCTGCCAAAATTTCAAGCTACATATTTCAATCGGAACGCAAAGGAATGAAGACAATCTGAGTTTACATGACATAAGTCCGGCAAACATTCCATAAATTTTATGGAATTAATGTAGAGGAATGCAATTGAGCAAACATGATGCAAACATGATAAAACAGAGCACTATATTAAACAAGTAAACTGTGGAGAATCGTTAAATAATACCCTAACGTTTTATTAACATGGAAAGAATGGCGAATGAGACAAAATGACGGAAATAGTTTGAAACTACTTAATAAGTTTAAGTAGCATAAAATTGAAAATAGAAAACGTTAGAAAATATGGTTAGAATAATTTTAGAACCTACGTTCGCATAGAATGTCATTCTGTGAACCTCATATTCATAATCGTAACAATAATATCAGCCCTCAGAAATTCACTGAAATAATAAAGAATCTACAAATTTTTTTCTGATTCAAACATGTATCGCGTAAATATGTGAAATGTATTCTGCTTACAATGTCACGCATTCGAAATTCATTTTCAAATAATTACCACAGCCTTTGTTCTAGATGGTGTCATGACACATACTGAGGAATTTTCAGAGTATTTATTTGGGAAATATTCACCCTCTGTACAGGATATTCAGGGAAAATAAGTAAATGAGAAGATATCATGAGGTAAGATCTAATCCCTACAAATGCTTTTTACGTTGAAAACATATTCAGATTGTGCGCCTGCCTATGTGGAGACGGAAAGGCACATTTGAATGATTAAAACAATAGGAAATCAAGAAGACTTTGTGCACTATGTTCGATGGAAATTTAAGCAGCCCAGTAATTTAAGCAGGCCTCACTTCGACTGAAGTGATCCAAGAAATATGTATTATTCGAAACTAGGCATGAATCCATGTAAATATTTTGAAAGAGGTGACCAATAGCAGTTAAATCTCCTTTGTAGCATAGTAAGCTGGATTTATCTACATGTGACAGGATTTTTATTGGCATTCAAAAACTCAGCAGACAATTTTGGTGTGGTTAAACGAACGTCAGGAAGTTATAAGTGCAAGTCTTTGACACTCTTATCTGTTTATCCCTCTGAATTTTGTTTATAAATAATAACAGCAGCTTTATTCCAAACAGTAATTTTGTTACAAATATGGAATTTTCAGCATGTAGTAGTGCAGTATTGCCTCTAAATTTCTCATTACAGGCGTAATAATTACACGAGGGCATTTACATTGATAACATTGTTCAATAAGAAAATGAATCTAAAATTAAATTAAGCGAAAATATTAACAAGTGTAATCATGACAAAAGGGTGGGGCCATTTACTTAGAATTCCGTAAGTAAGCTGGTAATTTCCTGCCTTACACTTTTCTCATCGCTTAAAATGTGTGCCTGCCAAATTAGTTATTGTAGAGTTTTTGTACTTAGTCGTCCCAGCCCACAGTCTTCTCTAGTTGCTTCTAGTTCTACCTGATTAGATTCAGGGAGAAAGTTGTGTATAGACAGGATGCTCAGAATCTGAAAAGGTAATATTTGCTAATTTCTTACAGGAGTCAGTGTATTAACGAGTCGGTTTAGCAACACTTTACTCACCCTAATGAAGGCTTTTAGTGCCCTTTACAGTGTGACAAAGTCTTTCTTAAGCAGCGGGGGAAAGATTAAGCTGGGGGAGGGGGGGGAGTGAAGAATTAGAGGCACTGGAGTGGTTAGTATGTAGCATAATACACAAAACTCCTCCATGGATGACGTGATCTCATAGTCGGCATACCACAAGATATCAGGATAAAAATCGTTTGTTTAAAAAAGAAATTTCTAAGGTCCGAAAATTGTCACCCAAGGAGCTGAACAAAGGGAAATTTACGTTTTATGATTGAAATATAGATCACGATCTTAATCACAGACAAAGCAGAAAGGAGAAGGAATACTATCGCGTCCACGGGACAGTAATTACCCCCGATTTATGAAGAACGGTATGTATAAAAAAGACAAATCTTTCAAGTAAATAAAATTACTATTATAACAACTAAAATGCCATTAAAATTTTCACCACAAACCTGTATTGGCAAAATATATCAGTGAACTGCGAATTCAGCTTCTTTGCGCTTTGAATATTAATACGAAAATGGAATACTTCACCTGGTTTCAAGAAGTTAGGACAGTCGTCTGTTGAAACTTCCAGTAGTTCCTTAAGTTGTCCTTCGTCAAGAAATCGGTTATCAGCTGAAGAAGCAGAAGAAAAGCCAAAATGCACAGGAAGAAATATACTTTATATGTAATAATAGAATTAAATCGTATGTGATATGCATCATTATTTTTTTTCATATCCTACTGCTATGGTCGTTTAATTGCGAAGAATTTTCTGGAGAAGTATCATCGGTTTTTGGTTAAGTTTAGATGGTGAAAAAGTTAGGGAAAAAATCACAAAAAATCTAGCTTTTTGTCAGTATCTTATGAGGGTGAGAAAGGATGCTCGGGAATAAACTATGCTTGGTAATGAAGAACAATCAATGGATTTGAGATATTAGTATGATAAAAGCCTTTATGAAACCCGAAGTCACACTAAAAGACTTTGTGACAATGACACGAACAGCCTTAGCACAATACATAGATAATACAGCTTTAGTTCATTTCTCATTGCAGTTCCCTTAATAATGTTCTCAGTCACGTCTCCTTAATGACATTCAAATCTTATTCATGGACGGATTTTTATTCTTAACAAAGGTTTGACCATATTTTTGTTACTGATCGTATCAACCGGTTTGTTACCTTCTTCAAGAAATGAAGACTTTCTAGCATATTACGTCCATTCACTTTTTCAGTACAGTCGAGAGATATAAGAATAAAACTTGGGCACTGTGGTAGAGTATAATTCCATTATGGGTAAATTTTATTTTGATAGAGTCTCACAGTGTTATACAGTAATATTTACTGATGACGTTTCGAGCACAATTTATTGCTCATAACCATATCAAGTTACCCATAACAGTCGAGGGACTTTATGTGTGACCAAAAGCACTTTAGAACAAGCTTCATACTTTCATTGACTGGATACCGAAGGTCAGGCAACCAGAATGTATTACAAACAAAAAACTCTGGGGTTGAACCAACCAAGAGCTGACTGCTCAAATGGGAAACCTTGAGTTGGGCCTATATGGTAGGGATATTTGGAGAAGACCGTTTGAAGTGGAGATAAGAACACAATATTCAATGAAGAGACCCTTTTCAACGAATTTATTATCAGGCTGTACAATCGTATATAAATATGGCATTTTTTGAGAAATTGCGTCCGGTGAGGGAATTAGATCAAAAGTGTAAACACATGAAATAATAATAGTATGAAATGAAATGAAAATAATTGTGATTATAACCATAGTTAAATGTCAAGTAGCAAAACAATTAATGTCATATATTGAATAATACATAAAGGAACCTAATTTATTTACTCTGCACTTTAGGATAAGAAACATTTGTGGTTGTGAATGCGTTGACTCAGAGCTTGACTTCCTAAATGCCACGCTCGCAGAAAACTGTTACCCAAACCGATTTATTGATAGAAACACGAAAAATAAGCAGTCTAAATTGGTCACCGACTAAGTTCCGAAGAAAACCTTATTCATGAACTTGGAATTCAAAGCTGATCAAGCTTCAGATATGGTCAAAAATCGTCTCTCTAAAGCAGTCAGTAAGACGTTCTTTGCAGCAAAATTACATATGACGTTCACCAGCAGCAACTTCTGCATCTCTGTAAAAGAGAAGCTCTCCCGTCTGGCCGCCTCCATGTGTTTCTATCAGTACATCTGCTGTTGTGGAGCAAGGTACATTAGCCATAGCCAGAGGACGCTTTCCACACGGATACGAGAACATATTCCAAAGTTTTACAAGGAAGAAAGGAAGTGTGTTCTGAGCTCTATTCTGGAACACCTGATCGACTTCTGTCACTCTGTCAACCCAGACAATGATTTTAAGATCATATATAGAATCCATGCTAACTTCCCGCGTTTTCTTCGTTACAGACTTCTAAAGACAGCGGATGCCTTGGCAATTCATGACTTTAAGCTAGGCCTTACTGTACAAAAGAAGTATGTGCAATCCCTACTTCTGCCTTGGTCGTAGACATTTATTTATTTATGCGTTTTGTTTATTTGGTATTAGATGGTTGGAGGCAATCGGCAGGAAGCCTTGGACCTAGGTTTCGTGCTAGTTGGCACTCATCAGCAAGGCGTATCTGCAACCTTGAAGGAACTGATGTCCCCTCTGAGATCCGAACCCCCGTCACCCAGTGCTGCAGTCAGAGACGTTACCACTGAGCTATTCAGGCTCGCGACTGACCTCCTGTAGGACTGTATTGGATATTTTTGATTGAACACTAGTCAGTAACTAGTGTAATGTGTCTAGTCCTATCTTCGGTGCAGACTGAATTCTATCAGTCATGTTTGTTTATTTAGTTATTCTATGTACCTTCCCCTTATTACTACGATTATTATTATAATTACTATTCTCACCTTGAATTGTTTCCGCTTGTCCCATTTGTCATTCTAAATCCAAAATTATTATTTTTTGTTTTCAGAATATTGTATTCTATCGTATCAAATTTCACACCACATTGTGTAACATTTTATATTCGCCTACTAATCTTATAATTATGTACCCCTTTCCAACATCTATACACCTTATGTATTATTCTATATACGACATTAATTATTTTGCCAATTGACATTTAACTATGATTATAATCAGAAACATTTTATTTGCATTTCATACTACTACTATTATTTCATGTATTCACACCTTTGACCTAATTCCCTCACCGGATATAATTTCTTATAAAATAAACCATATAGATATACGATTGTACAGCTTGATAATAAATTCGTTGAAAAGAGTCTCTTCACTGAATATAGTATTCTTAATGCTAAAATGGGAATTATTAAATTATTGAAGTGGAGATGACAGCTTATGGGTGACCACTGAGCCAACAAAAGCCAAGTGCAGAGAAACAAGATGAAACGGAGGCATGCTTTTGAAGCCCAGTATTCCACCTGGACCCTGAGGGAGTAGTAATATAATAACTACTCTTTACGTAAGATTTTCTAAGTACACGGATATGTAAAGCCGATGTGCTACCAACGCAGTTATATTTAAGGTCGTAATAAATGTTTTCACTCCAGTTGCATATTTCATTTATATAATTTCTTTCAGTCATCATTATGGGTGAAACTTCTATTGGTTTGGGATACTGAGTACACTCAAGTTAAATGTAAATGAAAATTTTATTGTGGCAAATACTTAATAGTAATCTGTCAATATTACTAAAAACTGTCTTCATTTATAAGCATTTATATAATATTATCAACGCATATTTCAAAAGTCGAACTAGGTAGAAAAGCCTTGAATTTACTGGCTACGTTTTAGTGTGATTGGTGATGAGTGAATGTACAACGCAGAAGGAGTCTGATCACATTTCTACTTCACAATCCTCCACAAAATGTGAACACTATCGGGTAGGAGGATTACATCTAATCTTCACGTTTATCAACATTTTTCGGACTAGAAATATTAAGATGCTGGGAGAAAGGAGACTTGGGATTCGTATTCAGCCTTAGAAAAGAAGCTATGGATTAACATACAGTCAAGTAGAATTATTAATTAATGGAGGCTTTTCTGAAGGCTAAATTACATTCAAGTACAGAATGACTCACTAAATAAAAATGACTAAAAGGTATGAATGAACCCCATTTAATCAGCTATGTGTTCTTAATAAAAAATTCTAGTGGGAGGCTGTGACCAGTAGGGTGGAGTAGGTTGAAGGTGAGGCAGTAACTCATTGAAGAAGACATTGTGAATTGTTCGCGCTATGTCACGAATTGGCAGAAGTTAAAATTCATAGGCTGGCCATTGGGCTGGCTCGTCTTGTAACCAGAAGGTCCTGGGTTCGAGACTTGGTGGTGGGCGCATACTAATGAAGACTTCCAACCTAGGACAAAACAGCTGTCCGGTACTCCCCACTTGTTTTCCAATGGTCCTCTAACTGATGTCAGCTCATCATGAAATCCACCAACCGAAAAAGTGCCCATTTGCTACGAAAGGAATTGGAATGTTTATACTATGCATTTTGTTCTAATTAAGAATCTGCATTTCTCACCACGTTTCCATTAGGTATTCAACACAATAACCATCTTTTCAAGCTTTAAAGAGTTACCTGCTATGTTAATCAGCCTATATATTCTTTAATATTTATATTTATATATTTATTTATATATTCTTAATTGTGATTGACTGGATTATGCGTCAGGTTGTTGGGGGCGAGGAGTAAGGAATACGATTGACCACCAATAAGATGACTCTAGAAGATATGGATTTCGCAGGTGATATATGTCTAATGTCACACAAACTCGAAGACTTGCAAGCGAAAACCAACAAACTGGCTGAAGAGGCTGGCTGGCAGGCAGCGAAAACAGGACCGCAGGTGAACACAGAGAAGACGGAGGTGAAAAAAGATAACCAACCAACCAACAGCAACAGCAACAACAACCAGCACCAATCACTATCCTTCAGATATCTAGGAAACATCGTTTCAGTGGGAACGGACGAAGATGTTAGAGTCAGAGTCAGGAAGGCAAGATACGCCTTCATCAACCTGAAACCATTTTGGAAATCTTCTGCACTGCTTTCAGCCAACCAGCATAAACAACAAGATTTGGACTCTGTTTAACACAAATGTGAAGTCAGTGAGTCACTTCGTCTGTACGTGTCAGTAACTCGGCGAGCGTGTCATGAAAAGGATTTCAAACAAGTTATAGACTTTTGTATATAGCTGCCTTCTCTGGCTCCACACTGAAGATCAAATGGCCAGAAAGAATCAGAGACAAGAAACTTTGGCTGGGAACAAATATATAGAGGAAAGTGGAGATGGATCGGGCATTCATTGAGGAGGCCACCGAATGACATCGCTCGCCAGGCCATTGCTCGAGTGGAATCCCAATGGGAAGCGACAAGTGGGTCTTCGATGCAGTGGTGACATGAAGGAGATCGTGTGAGGTAGAGATGAGAGAGTTTGGTCAATCGTGGACCTGGCTGAAGAGGATGCCATAAAACAGAACAAAGTCCAGATGTGTTGTTGAAGTCAGCCCTATGTTCCACTCGGAACGCAAGGGAATAATAATAATTCTTGATTATTTAATAGGAACTTTACTGATTTTATTTTGGACAAGGGGATTCCTAACGATATTGAAGTTGGGAAGATATTTAAACCTGCACATTTGCTCGGATACACATTTTTGCCTTTCTAAGGGTTTTATTTTCCTCTCTATACGCAATAATTTAGTCGATGAATTACTGTTCAATGAGTAAGGTGTCAATTACAGTGGCAAATTTAAACGGTTTTCCTCAACCAGTAAATGAGTGCGAGCAATTATATGATTTTAATGTGTATGCTTTTTCAGTAATTATGCCAACATTTTTGAAATATTTTTAAATGTCCGCATAATTTGAATTAATTGCTAACTGGGAACTGTAAAAGTCGCATAATCATTTCTTCTGATAGGCATATATATACAAATTAACTTTTATTAACAACAAACTGCGTTTTTTCATCTTCAAACTAACTAACTCATGGCTATTAATCTGATGCTGGCTAGTGGCTGGCTGCAGGACGAAGTTGCTTGGAGTTCTAGTGATAAACTGTGACCGGTAGAGCCCATCTAGTCAGGGATGAGGAGAAATACTCTCCGATGACATTGGTTCGTGGTCGTGCACAAAATCACGAATCCGTGGAACTCAGAATTAATGGATGCCTAAATTTTGCCCCAGTATCTAGATGATGTACGAGCCTTCTATTTAATCACAACGCACTGGGTTCGAACCCCAGTTAGTGCGTACTGGTGGTGAGTCCCAAACACTGTGATGACTCCCCTTGTTTTCTATGGCTCTATAACCGAAACACCTTTTAAAATGTCGCTAAATACTCTTTACTACTTAAAGTTTACAAGTAGCTTAATTATTTTATGGAAATAAACCAATAATTTCTCGAATTAACAGCTGACGACCATGATGTTATTTAGGGTTATTAAGAAAGTACTATAGCAAAATTTAAACTTGAAAAACTGCAAAGGACTTAAGCTTACTAGCTAAATATGAGAGTCTCAAGTTTAAATTCCTCATCACCTTTTTAGCACAACCTCTAGAGCACAACAAATACGCCTATCTAAATGAAATTTCCAAAATAGATCACGAATTGATGTCGTTTTAAGAACCAATTGAAACCAGGAAGTAAGGTCATTAGCACCCAATCCACTACTTCCCAACACTTCAGAAATAATCTGTTGATCGCTAATAACTGGCTAGGGGATGAAGTTCCTGGAGTTCTAATGAGAAGACGTTATCACTGAAGTTCATCTAGTCGGGTACTAGAACAAATTTTTGCCGATGATTCTGGCTGGCACCATCGGTAATTTTCACGAATTGACACTAGCTACATTCAATGAGCCAGTGGATCCCAACCCAGTAGCTGAATGGTCAAGGGACCTGTCCGGTAACCTGTAGGTTCTCGATTCGATCCCTGGTAGGTCACTGATGAGTTGTTGAAGAAACCCAAATTAGGACGAGATAGCTATCCGGTACTCCATGGATTTCAGTAATTATCTGACTGATGTCAGTTCATAAAATAAATTGGAATAAGTGAAATTCCTGTACACCAATTACTTATTAGTTTGTTTATTATATATATCACACAGTCAAGCAGTATTAATTATCCAGTAAATAATACTGCTTCACTGTGTGATATATCTAAGAAACAAACTAATATGGAATTAATTACTACCACAGTGCCCAAGTTTTACACAAATATCCTGTACACCAAGTTTTGAAAATAACTGAAAATTACCCAGTGACTCTATTTTCCAATAAGTTTAAGTGCATTCAATTTCAATATGGGTTTCAGACAAAATAAACTTATAGAAAATCAAAACAAGTGATTCAGCGAAGAGACTCCTACTCGTGTGGAGCTAGGTATATTGGTCGTTCGACATGAGTTTTGTCCAAGAGGGTGCAAGAACACTATCCTGCATGGTTACGAAAAGGTGGAAGTGGAGCAATAAGAAGCGCGATCATTGAACATCTGGTCGATAATGATCACCCTATCTCTATAGCCTCCGCCTTCAAAGTCATTTACAAGGCAAAGAGTAATTTACCCAAATTCCTACGTACCCGAATCATCTGTATTGCTGAAGCTTTGGCTATCGAAACAGAAAAGCCAGATCTCTGTGTACAGAAAATAGTTCGTTCAATTCCTCCAACTTTCATGGTCTTAATCCCTCTATGCTAAAGTATGGAAACCCCTAGTCATATTTTGGCTCTACTTATTTTTCATTTTGTCTATTCAATTTGTATATTCTTCCTTATTGCGTCAATTTTTACTATTACTACTCTCACTTTGAACTATCCCTGGTATTATTTCACTTGTTCCACTTGTCATTCTAAATCATTTCTGTTTTTACAATGTTAAATTCTATGCTATCGAATTTCACACCATATTACGTAACGTTTTTATTTTATTCGATTTGTCTACTTATCTTATAATTGCACACCCTTTTTCAAGTTCTATCCATCCTATGAATTATTCTATATATGACATTAATTTGTTTTGCCACTTGACATTTAACTATGATTGTAATCACAAACATTTTAGTTTTAATTGCATTTCATATTATTATTATTATTATTTTGTGCATTCACACCTATGATTCAATTCCCTCACCAGATATAACTTCTTAAAAAAAACCATATATGTATACAATTGTACAGCTTGATGATAAATTCGTTGAAAAGAGTCTTTTCGCTGAATCACTTGTTTTGATTTTCTTTAGGTTACAATGGGAATTTTCCATGAGTTAAAAAAAACTTACTAAGTGTCGATTCATGAAAAAACCGATGACGACATTTGGACTTCGCCATCCCAACCTTCTGTTTTTTTACATCTTCATTTGTTGAAGGTCTCGGAGTTGGAGTGTCATTTGTAACATTGTTGTTTTGTTCGTGTCCATGAAGATCATTTTCTATAATGTAGTATCCATTCACATATTTATCATTCACTGTGGATTTAGGGAATCTCTATGGAGGGATAAAAAAGTGATTGAAGAGTCACTTGGAAACTAATACTTATACTGAATATATACATATAATCTCAAAAAGTTATATTCAAACTGCCTAAGAGCTGAAATCAGACTGAGCATTCGGAGGGGATTGCTTAAAAATTATATTTGAAATTGAAATGAGTAATTCCAACGTTTCCTGCTTTCGGTAAACTGGTGCTGAAGAATTTCGGTCCGATTATTTTGGAATTATTTTGTCAAATCTTGACGACAGTTCATATGAATTATTTTGCAATCGAATTAAATTAACAAAGAAACTATGCAAATATGACAATCATCGTGTTTTCAATCTCAGTTATCTGCAACAGAATGTATATCCTAAATCCGTAGCTGTCGAGTCACCTGACAATTCCAGTAGGTCGAATAAAGCAGCTCAATCTTCGGAAAGAAGACAAAGCAATACGTTCGATAGGGTGCTTCTACTAAACTCTAATCCTAAACACCATCATTTTTAAAATACTTTAATGGTAATATTCTAGATACTAACAATTTGAACAGACGTGAAGATGTGATGTTAGCTGATCCATGGCAAATCCTGATTACTATATATAAAAAATGGATATGTATCACTAATTAATCATATTTGGTCTAAATTCCCGATTGTCTATAACTTCTTATAGAGACACTAAGAAATATTTTACAACTGTTTACCCATATACAAAATCACACACAGCATTGTATACCGCATATACACACACATATTTTCATATTCAGTTATCTACGACTATGAACTTTTAGTCGAACGTAATCACTAAAATTTCGATGCAAAAGTACACTCTGTTTAAAGTGTTTCACAAAAGTAGACCACTATTTTTAAGTCGGAGTTCAAATTTCGATCACAGCTCATAAAAATGTTTAAAACAATTAGTTCCGTTTATGAATTTAGATAAAGCGATAAGAAGACGTAATTTGTCTGAATTGTGTAACGTATTTGCGCAACACATTTCGAACAATCTGATCACACACGGACTTGTCATAGAAATACATATGAAATTAATAAAGAGGTAAGAGGTGAGAAAATAGACTACTTAGGTCGAGTTAAAAGGACATGTTCAAGGTCAAAGTAACAACGAAGACCATTAAACCAAATAGTAAAGGTTATAGTACAACTGCTATGGTATCAAAACAAAGTTTACCAAGGAAGGTTTAATGTGATGACGAATTGTTGCTTTGAACGCATAAAGGTGGCTTAAACTTTCCAATTGCTAGGGCTTCCACAAACTTTAGGATACGCTCCAAACACGTCTTACAGATAGATTTAAAAGATCTGTTAACGTCAGTTTTATGTCTTGTCTCTATAATATGTTTCGCAATAGAAGAGCTAAGTCTCCTGTTCTCACCCTTAATAGGTTCTGAAGATTCCATTTGTTTCTGGAGTCATTTAGGAATATGCTCTGAAGCCAGCCCTTACTTGCAGAGATCGGTGAGTCCTCCCTATGTATGTGTGTCCACACGTACATTCAAATTGGTAAATGCAGTGGGATGTGACGTCATTTTATCGCATATTCGAAGGGCTTAGATACATATATTGGCTTAACATTCTCTATTATTATGATATTGGCTGCATAAAGTCTTTTTAACAGATATTTTAAAACTATCTATAAAACGTGTTTGGGGCGTATCCTAAAGTTTGTGGAAGCCCTAGCATTTAGAAAGCTTAATTCACCTTTATGCGTTCAAAGCAACAATTCGTCATCACATTAAACCTTCCTTGGTAAATTTTGTTTTGATACCATAGCAGTTGTACTATTACCCCTGTTATTTGGTTTAGTGATCTTCATTGTTATATTGACCTTGAGTATGTCCTTTTAACATGACCTAAGTCTATTTTCTCACCTCCCACCTCTTTATCAATTTCATATATTCCTATGACAAGTTAGTGTGTGTGATCAGATTGTTCGAAATGTGTTGCATAAAAATGTTTGTTTATTTTATTTTGGTGACTGTTTCATGACTCATATGATTGGACAAAGTTTTTAAAGACAAGAGATGTCGTTTTTATAGTTTCGATTAATTTCCCCGAAGAAGTTCTGTCTACTTCTCACTCGGCGCCCAAATATATTTTGGAACCATTCTGTCAAATCATGATCACAGTTCATATGATTGCCTATTCGTTTAAATTTACTGATGAAACCAAAGGAAATTAAAAAGAAGTGATCAATGATTCCAGGGAATTTTAGATGGTTTCAGTATTCCGCATTTGAGTATGGACAGTTGGCCTGCAATTTTCGAAAACACCGCAAACTGTGTTGACATCAAAAATTTCAATATATCATCCTTAACATCACCTTATTGAAACAAACAACACTGTCATCTGATATGAACTTCCTGTTTTTCTGGATTTTCAATAAATCTATCAAAGTATATCAGCTAATTGCTTTAGAGGCTAAATTTAATATGACAGATTTTAGTAAAGTTTGAAATGTTTATCATTTTTTTTTGAGAACAGTGGCACAGGTTCTGAAAATTTGTAACATTCACAAAATATCTCTAATGTCCTTGAAACAGGTTCACAAATATGTTGAAATTAATTGAAATAGGAAAATGTAAACATTTAAAGCAATTAGTTCCCTTTATGAATTTCGACAGCACAATAAGAAGACGTAGTTTATCTGAAACGTGTAATGTATTGTTATTAGACGTTACGGAAGTGTCAACCATAGAGCTTTACCAATCCAATCAGATCCCAAAAAGGATGTTTACATATCCTTACCGTTCAGAGGTGATCAACAAAGTTTAGTCACCAGACAAAGACTTAAGGCCGCAATCAATAGAACCTATTATGCTGCTAAACTTATCTTCATAGAGAAAACGAGGACTATGCTGTTCTGTAAACCCTCACATCATCCGAACGATAGTGTCACATCCCACTGTGTTTATCAATTTACATGTATGTGTGGAGACACGTACATAGGGAGGACCCATCGGTCTCTGCAGGTTAGGGCTACAGAACACATTCCCAAGTGGCTGCAGCAACAAATGAAATCACCAGACACAATTGAACCCGGAAATAGATGTCCAACATCATCTATAGCCAAGCATATTATAGAGACGGGTCATGAGGTTGATTTCAACAGTGCCTTTAAGCCGATATATAAAACGAGGTTGGGCCACATACTTAAATTCATTGAAGCCTTAGCCATAAAAAGACTTAAACCTGTCTTATGTGTCCAAAAATTATTTGTTATCACCTTAAAGGTGCCTTGGTAATTCAATTTAGAACCAAGGACTAATTTACTTCCTAATATTTTCAACCCCTTCTTTGCCTTGTTTTTTTCCCCTTTTATCTTTCTTACCCACACCTTTTGTGTCTCCCTACCCATTATTTGTGACCTTAACCTGTATACAATCTGACCTGTATTGTAATTATTCATGCCTTCTTGCATTATATAAAAACTGTGTATGACAAGTACGTGTGTGATCAGAATGTCCGAAATGTGTTGCGCCAATACATTACACGTTTCAGATAAACTACGTCTTCTTATTGTGCTGTCGAAAATGTAAACAAATGCTGATCTGCCTTGCAGTGATTTCTACTTTATTTAATTCAATTGTTTTTAGATTTTCCCGTCTATTGATTGGACCGAAGTGCTGGGTCTCACGTTGACGCGTCGGCTTCTTGTGCAGATGCTTTGACAATGTCTGGGCATGTAATTAGAATTTAATTGGTGGATGGTAACTAGCAGTGGAATCCAGGATGTGGCCTAGTGCATAACGCTTTGGCGTTTGAAACTATGGGCAATGGGTACGAGCCTCGGTGGGAATATCACCACTCACTGGGGAATGCGGGTACATCCAGATGATGGCGAGTCCCAGATAGGACGAAATGCGCATCCTAGCTGGATTCCACTGCTAGTCACCATCCGCCAATTAAATTCTGATTTCTGATGTAGTTCGAAACATGGTTTCTGTCAATGCTGGTGAACATAGAATGGTTTGTTTATTCGAACTGCTCTCCATTTGGCGGGAGACAAGAAGGCTATCACTGCCTAATAGTACAATGGTTGGTAGAAGATTCGAGAAATACGATTAGAAGTATTGTTGTACACTATATTAACGTTTATCCAGAGAATTTAGCACTGAGTAACAATTGTAATTCGGTTTCATTATCGGTTGAAGAATAAACAGTCCTACTGCCCAACCATTTTTTGTTATTTTGTTTCAGTTGCAGTGCATAGTATTCTGTGTATTAGGTTTAGTCTTCTGAAACCAGCAATAGGTCCAGGATCTTTGCAATCTGGATACTTGACAGTTTCTGTTTCATGCTTTTAGAATACACTGGAAATAGTAGAACTTAGAATGAGTAGCTGTAAAGGAGATGATTAGACTTTGGCTTGTAGGACGGACATACGAGGCCTGATGATTGCCTTCATACATCAGGACCAGTATAATAACTGTAAGAAAAGCTTATTTAATACGTTCGCAAAAGAATGCAAACCATGACGTGGAATAGATAATTCCTCTGTCTGCTATGAAGCAGGCACTTAGTAACACAGATGTCTAAGTCAAGCGAACAACTACTGGGGGATTAGAAACCCAAGTTTATAGAAAATCAACTCACACAGATCAAATACTGAATTACAACATCACACACATAACACACTAAAGGAATTGCATACAAAGAGTATTCAAGAGGGCCAGGACTCATTGTAGCACTCCCACCTTAAGGAAAATTGAAGAAAGATATCTCCTGGACGTCTTCCAAAAGAATGGATATCCAAGGAATTTCATCAAAAGATATATACCCCCAAGCCAACCTATCAAACCCAAAGCCCCCAAGGAAAGCAAAAGGAAAGTCGCCCTACCATATATAAAGGATATCTCAGAAATCACTGCAAGACTCTTCAAACCTTTAGGAATTGACGTCGTACACAAACTAACAAAATCACTTCACTCATTTCTGTGTCAACCAAAAGACTCAACAGCGAAAGAAGATAAAACCAACATCATCTACAAAATAAATTGTAACAACTGCGGAAAACACTACATTGGCCAAAGTGGAAGTTCCATTCGTCTTCGTATCCACGAACATAAGCTAGACGTCAAAAGACATGACATCCACTCCCTCGCTCATATCACTACATACAGACAGCCATGGATATCAATTCGACTGGGACAACGTTCGAATATTAGACAGAGGAAACAACAAGAATCCTAGAGAATTTTCAGTAGCCTGGACTGGTATTCAAGTGAATCATCAATCAATAGACACATCGACATAGACAAAATTTATCAACCGATAAGGAAGAAACCTCACACAAAGGGTCAAAGTTAAAGTCAAAGAAACAATCAGTTCCAATACTAGTAGTTTATAGTGTGGAAACACACAAAAACAACCAATCACGTCCAAGGTCACCCACCAGGAGAGATGGTTAATAAACTCATGGAGAAATCAAAAAGCTCACTTCAACAAATTGAAGTCTGCGCTGAAGATGTCACCTAGTAGGGTGATGAAAGCTTCGCAAATTAACTATCCAGCTCAGAGAACACAACCACATCAAAAACAGATAAACAAAATATGAAGATCAATTGGTCTCATGAAATGTTGAAGGAAAACTCTTTGGAAAGTGGAAGAAGCCTCTTCAAAGGAAAACACTTTCATAGTTCATAGAACTTCAGTTCGGAATGACGAGAAAAGCATCAGATGTACAAAACGTTAAACCACAAATAATTCACATACAATGGAAGTCAAGTTGCATGTGTTGCATGTGATAGATTCTACTCAAACCAAGGTGAGTTTTGAGTATATTTGAAGCGACTAATGCCATATCTTTAAAGATCCCCTTGAAATCTATTCAAACACTTTTGTGGAGATCTCAAAATCGTTTGTCAAACTTTACATAGGAAATATGATATCTATAAGACTATATGTATGATAACATGCTAAAGAATACGTAGAAACCTCCCAAAGTATTCGAAAAAGTCTTTGTGAAAAATGCTACGGTTTCATCAACTCAGACGTTTGATTTATCACTTTGATAATGCAAGTAGGAAGGATAACTACTTTATCGATCTTGAAATACAGACTCAGGTGATGGCTGAAAAGAAGGAAACTTTCACTAAGGATTCTGTATGTCTCAAAAGTGCAAGATCCAAGAATCATATGAGACCAGTGAGAAATACAAAGTACCAATACTTAATATGAGTTATGTAACTTTGTAACTACAGATGATAAGAGAACTGGTGACAGACCTTAAATTAAGGGAAAAATACATCATATTAATACAGTTTTTGCCACATTAAAATTTGTCTAGGTCAGAGGAGAGTAACTAGTTCTGATTGGTCGGCACTTGGCCCAAGGTTAAACAATGAGGCAAAAAATTCTCTACCAAGGTTATTTCATGTCCCCAACGTAAACTAGATCCAGATTTGTGGAATAAACACTTCTACCTCTGCAGCAGACCACTGGCTTAAAATGTCGATTTCAATTTTGCCGCCGCATCCTACCGATTTGTATGTATATACTACTTATTCATCTTATCAGTAACACAGGTCACAAATTCAGTAAGCCTTCAGTAAAATACCTAATGATTTACTTACCCAGTTCATATAATGTAGATCGTTAAAGGAAACATCAAGTTCATTGTCTGAATTAACTTCATTATTATGTACGCCTGACTGACAAGTAGATTGTCGATCTGTTTTATTCTCCTGATGCTTATTCGTCATCATAACAGGTTGAACTTCAATATTTAAAAGACCAGTAATTTGAGAATGTTCATTTAACAGAGTGACTTGATGAGTCATTGTTACTCCATAGTACAAATTAGTTAAGTATAAAAGACCTCTAAATAGGAGAAAGTAAAAATAGAAACACAGCAATATGTATGTAAAACTTGGCCACTGTGGTAGTAAGTAATTCCATATTAGTTTGTTTGTTAGATATATCACACAGTGAAACAGTATTATTTACTGGATGGCACAGTTTCGAACACATTCTGTTATTGTTCATAATCATATCGATTATAATCACACGACTTCGAAACGTCAGTTTTATAGTTTTCTTTGTTCACTCCTATTTGTCGTCGTCGGGGTAGTAGAATTTTCCAGATATCTGAGCAGGTGTTGAATCATTCCTATTACATGTGTTTGGTGCTGACTCGATAAACAAAGTTTCCGTTATTAATCTCTTCCTCCACCTGTGACATTGGATTTTGAAACTGTCATCTTATCCTATCCATCCTATTGTATGGTTTTGTGTGATTGCATGTAGTGAGTGCTATCTTCGGCTGAACTATTCTGTAGATTTCTTATCTTTTTCGGGTCAACTAATCGAAATTTCGCTAGGTTTTTATGCTCGGCTAGTCTGACCTATGTATTTGACCTGACAATCATTGCAGGCAGAGTTACAGATAAAGTAAGTTGTTTCGTTTTAAAGACTCCACAGGCAGGATCTTTTAACCGACAAAGCTTGTTTCTAATTGAGTTTGTGGATTGAATTCCAGCCACTATTATTAATGCCTTGTTAAGAATTCTGAATAAGGCTTGTGAGGTTCCTTCCTTGTATGGAATTACTACTGATGATTAAGATTCCTTATTGTTTTTGTCATTATCCTGCTCATGTTTGACATGCATGTTGTCATTAATATTGTTATTATTATCACCATCACTACTATCATAATTTATTTTATTTTCATTTTCACATTTCCCTACATACTTTCTGACTAATTTATCTTATCTGCCTCACTTCCTGTCTTAGATTTTCCTTGGTACTACTTAGTTTTTGCGCTCCAATTCTATCTTCAACGACATAGGATGTGATGATAGGAAATCCAAATATATGTTTGAATGTGTGGGTCTCCTGTAAACACACACTAGTATGTTTAACTTCCCATCTTCTTTTTTTATGCTACATACAATCTAACATTGGAAGCTCCCCGCTTCCTGACTTTCCAATTCATAAGTGAATTGAATCGTCTCCACCTCTGAGTTAATGTGTTCGAAAAATCTATCTATATCCTGTGTTCTAAGTACCGTGAAAGTGTCATCTATATACCTCCAACATACTTTTGGAGTGGGTCTGAACCTTTCAATCGCTAAGTTTTCCCACCTATGCATGAATATATCTGCTACAACAGGGGATATTGGTGACCTCATGGTAACTCCTGCAGTTTTTTTGTATATTTTCCCTGGATTATAATTGATATGATTATGAACAATTGTGAATTTCGTTCGAAATGTCATCCATTAAATAATACTGTCTCACTGTGTGTGATATATCTGATTAACAAAACTAATATAGAAATACAGAAAATTAGGTGTCTTTCTTTATTTGACATCAGTCAATGAAATTTAACTAACTAACTTCTGCATAAATCAAACTACTAAATAACCATTTCAGTAGCCTTTAGTTTTGCCTTCTATACTTTCTTCTTATTTATCTTCTACCTTGTAAACACTGATCGTTTCCGCTTAATAACGAACTTCTAATTTGTCTGTAATGAAAAGAAATAACTTTTCCACCTCAGTGGAATTGTATAAGTGTTTAAATAACTGGAATTCTGAGTAAATTCTATTCAGTCACGCGAGATAAGTTAACTCTTTTCTATATTGTGCGTGCCTGAAGCTGAGAAAAAGGTTTTTAATGCAATCGTCAGTGCAACCAAGTTACACGTTAAGGATTCCAATACCTGTGGGTCCAATGGACGACATGTTTTTAATCTATCAGTGAAATTATTAAACTCTTTTATATCACTTCTAGACGGTTAGAGACACTTAATAAAAGGCGTGGTAGTAGGTTTTGAGTTCATTGACACTCATCATCAGCTCGTTTCTGAAACCTTGAAAGCATAGATATCTCCCTGGAGATTTGAACCTGTATCATCCAGTGCTGTAGTCACAGACATTGCCAATGAGCATTTCTGGTTCACAGTTGACCTGTTGTATACTCGGTGACCCCCTGGAATTAGTGTGAAAGGAATCTAACCAGTAGCGTCGGTGCCAAGTTACCAAGAAACGTAGTTGAAATACTTCAGACACTCAAACAAGGAACGAAAAATGAATAGTAATGATGATAATATATGCATATTTTATGCGTACACAACAGGAGTGAATGTAGTGCTTCAGTATATGAGCAAAAGTTTTGTCTGATTTGTTACTGTAAATCTGCTGCCTTCTATCAAGAACGAAATTTCTGTGCAGAACTCCACTAATTCACAGGATGATACATTTAAAAAAACCCTTTTCTAAATCTTAAGTGTTAGTGTACGTACTCTGTCATCCCTTTAGACTCCTCGTTCCTTTTGCACGGAATCTTTAAATTAGTATTACTCGTCTAATTCAGTTTAGATTTCCCCGTCGATTGATTGGACCGAAGTGCTCGGTCTCAGGTTGAAATATAGGCTTCTTGTGCAAACTCTTCGACGACATTTGGTCATTTGACTTGAAGTCAATTGGTGGATGGTGACTAGCAGTGGGAACACTGTCACTCACTGAGGAATGCAGGAACATCCGGTTGATGAGTCCCAAATAGGACGAAATGCGCATCCGTGATTCCACTGTTAGTATCACTCATGCTGACAGTTTGTGAAACTGTAACTTGACGTTAGTACCAAGTTTGAAAAATATACATTTAACAATACTTGCTATAAGTAGGCAGCGAAACGTTGGTGACAGGGACGATTTTAGGTCAGAACTATTTCATCTAAAGTATAATTAAGAAAGTGTTTCTTAAAGTATGATAACAACACAGGCCGATATCGATTAGAAAACCAGGGAGTACTACACAAATGTTTCACCATTAGTTGGGTACTTTTCAGCATTACACCACCAAGTGTCGAGCCCAATATCTTATTTTTAATAGTTGTAATAGCCTTATTCTGAAACAGTATTTATATAATGTACAGAATTTTTAGCAGATTTTATTGCATTACATTTTCTCTTTGTCCAGGATCTTAAGATAGAAGATTAACTGACTGACAGTAGATCGTACGAAACAAGCTAACCTGAAACGTAAAATAATCCATTATGATGAAATCTCTTCTTTTTCTCCTTCGAGAAATACACGACATTTCGTTGAAGGTCAATTATAAAAAGTTCAGTATCACATTTTATGAACGAAAAAACACCACTTAGGAATGGCCATCACATGTACTGGGATAAGCTGCCATCCAGCTAGATTATGCTTTTTCTCATGTTTAAAAGAAACTTGCGAATCAGTAGGTTGTAAATGTTTTAAATGCTCACCAGAGTAAACAGCATTATATGAGGTCATATTTTGATTTGACACTAGTAACTAGTATGATGTGTCTAGTCCTCTCTTTGGTGCAGACTGAATTCTATCAGTCAGGTTTGCAATGTGGCAACCATTCTAGGTAGCTCGCCATCACGGTACACACTGATTTGATGATATTAGATGGTTAGAGGCAACAGGCAGGAAGTCTCTGACCTAGGTTCCGTGTTAGTTGGCACTCGTCAGCAAGGCGTATCTGCAACCTTGAAGGAACTCATGTCCCTTCTGAGATTCAAACCCACGTCACCCAGTGCTGCAGTCAGAGACGTTACCACTGAGCTATTCGGGCTCGCGATTGACCTCGCGACTGAGAAATTGACAACGCCATATTTTACCAGTTTTAAACAAACTGAATACAAGAAATATATGCTCAAACCAAGTTCACTTTTAACAGTTTGAAAAAATTTCGGCACTGGGTATATGATATTCATTATAATAAAGGTTTTTTTGTATTTCCCAATGAGTGAATGCAAAAAACGGTATTACTGTTTTTACTGACGTTTTCCTATTTAATGCTGCTAATGGCTTTAGACGAGCACACTCTTTGATAACGGATGAGAAAGAAAAAGAAGAATAAATATCAAACATGTTTGAGACTCTCAAGTAAAATAACTTCCCAAAGAACATTAACAAAATCAACACCGACACTGAGTATGGTCGAAAGACGTGTTCCAAAGACAGTGGTCATTCCATATAGAGCAGAGACGTCAGACGATATCAGAAAAGTACTCAATGAGCACGATATCTGCGTTTTCTTCAAAACATCAAACAAACTGGAAAAATACCGAACCCCTAAAGATTCTCCATCTAATTGTGTCTACAAAATAAAATGCTTGCTTGGAATGTGATGCGATATACATCGGACAAACCTCACCAAAGAGAAATCAAAATCAGAAGAAATGAACACCGTAGAGCATCTGTTAGACCGACCACCAAGAAGTCCAGCTGAACTAGAAAATCTCGAAAAATCATCCTCCATAGGTCCTCTATTATTATATTATTTATTGTTTCCTTTAATTCCTAGAGGAACATAAGGCTTCAGCCATGCGTATCTATTGCGTTGGGTTCTCTGCTAGAGTCTTCACCTGGCTCCAAGTCTGCCCACATGCCTGCAAGCTATAGAATCAGGCGAAAAAATTGGTTTTGACAATATTGAAATCATCATCCAGAAGAATTTCAGAAATCACAAAGAACGTCGAATATAAGAAGCACTTCATCATGTCAGATGGAATCCAAATTGCCTGAATAGGAATGATGGTCGAGAGCAGAACTTGACCCGGTTACAACAGCACCCTCTCCCCCATCAAGTGACAAAAGCAACACGAATATGACAAGTAATTTCATTATGTAAACACATACTGCTTTTATATAATTTTATACGCTTATCAAATCCAACAATTCACATTTGGTTTTGCTGAAGAACTATGATTAAGTTTTTAGATATAAGCTGAGATTTTGTAAATTCTGGTTTTATAATACTTTGATAAAGCTATTAGCAGCGTTAAATAGCGAAACGTCAATCAAAACAGTAATATCGTTTTGTTTTTCATTCGTTCATTGGGAATTGCAAAAATATACCTTCATTATAATGAATATAAGAAACTATATGCAAAAACTGATGGAGGTTATCGGTAGCCAAAATTTTGAGCAAGCCTTCAGGCTATGCGATGACTAGTGTACCATTCTGTCACTGGTAAGAAACTCACTGACATATGCAGTCATGAATAAATTTATTGGCTCAATCTGAACATTGGTATAAGTTTGGAATTAGACCTTGAAATGAGATACCGATGACTGCTATACACACACACACACAAAATGTCATCTCTCATTAATTGTCCTCATGACTTATTTCTATATGTAAAATAAAAAAAGGAGCAGAATGCTGATGAAACTAATTACCTTCCAATTTTTTGATACCATGGAAATTCATTTCGAAATGGATCTTTTTTAGTCTCACCAGATGTTGCGTCATGATCATCAGGATTATAATGTCCTCCATAGATTGGATTGTTTGCAAAACTTGTAAGAGTTGGTGAAAATGCTGTTTCAACTTCATAATAATTACGCATAGTTTGAAGACGCCGCCTAAATATCGAATAAGAAACATTTAAAACAATTTTAAAAAGGGTGGAGTTTATAATAAAATGGTAACAGATATTAGCATTGGAGAATATTTTAGAAAAACACGCCAAAATCTGCTTATTTTTCCCTAAATTTTCTGACAAGTGTAAGATAAAGAACTGAAAGGTGCCACTGTTAGTTCAGAGGAAAGACAGGCTATCCAGTAGTGACTTCATTTTCTTTCTCAAGTTTTGTTACTGAACACCTTAACAATGCCCTTAAAAATCTAGACTAGCGGAAGGAAGATTATTTTAGTTTCCCTTGAGTTGCTTGAACGGGTCTTCTAGCTTGCTTTGTTTGTCGCTATTACGGTCAACAGACTTCCGTTTTCTAGGATACTGTCATTGTTGCTATAACTATCGTCTTCCCTCTTCAATGTGAATGAAGTCTTTGTAAGCGATCTGATATGTAAACCATGTTTTTCTGTCTAATTTTCAGTTCGCGAAATCCCTGAGTGTCATATGATTCAGCAACCGTTACAGATCATCTGTATTTCTTTCCATAACTCACTAAATACTGCGCCTTCGCATCTCACTACTCCAGTCCACAAAGCATTACCTGATGAAATTTCACCGACTATTGACCGAATGTCTATGTTGGCTTTTTTGCTTCTCTTAGCCTCATGAACATATTAAATGCCTATAAATATGCCTAACTGACCATTTATCTGTTAACAAAACGACAGCAGCAGTAAATACCAAGTTTCTTTTTGTCTAAGTATTTGTATAAATACTGAAGAATCGCTTATTTTAAATATTCCCTTAGGTTCGAAGTGGAACATACTGCTTCAGGAGAACATCTCCATCTCGTCCTGCTCTCTGCAGTCACCTTCAGCTGGCTCTACAACTGCCCATAAGTCCCCATCTCCCTCTCGCACAATCTCCCGCATGTCACTTAAGGAAACTCAACTCGCTGTTTATCATTCGGGTTACACTCAAGTTGACTGACGTGCCACGTCGCTCACCAATCTCCTCAGAGTGTATCCGATACATCTCCATTTTCTTCGGCACATTTGTTGGGCTGTGGGTTCATAGTTAGTCTATCTGTAAAGTCCCTCGTTGCTAATCCTTTCTGATTGGCCATCGGATCTTTAGTGAGCATAGCTGTCCATAAAAGTCGGTTACCTGTTAGAAATGCTGAAGACCTCTGTGGTGCGGTAATTATTATTATTTCCTTTAATTGCTAGAGGAACATAGGGCTTCAGCCGCACGTCTTCATTGTGTTAGGTCCTGCGCCAATGTTTTTACCTGGCTCCATACATGCTTTCATCTTCTCTTCGCATGATATCCTCCATGTCACCCTCGCACTGATGACCAGCTCTTTTCTTCCCATTCGGGTTCCACTCGAGCGATGGTCTGGCGTGTGATGTCACTTGATGGTTTGTTTCCTCAGAGTACGACCCATCCACCCCCATTTCTTTCTGCATATTTCTTGCACAGTTGGTTCCTGCTGGGTTGGTTCGCTCATTGCCAGAGATCCCTCACTATTGCTGATCTTTTCTGGCCATCTGATCTTGAGCGAAGACAGCTGTTGATGAAGGCCTGTAGTTTGTTCGAAGTGCTCTTCATGACACGCTAAGTCTCTGATCCATACAGTAAGTAGCACTGATTTCACATTGGAGTTGAAAATCCGAATCTTATTTGTCATGCTGAGTGTTGTTGACCGCCACAAAGACTTGAGAGAAATGAAAGCTTGCCTGGCTTTCCCAATGATCCTAGCCTTGATATCCTCATCAGTTCCGTCTGCCTGTAGTTAAAACGATGCTACCCAGGTATGTAGGTAAAGGAGATGGAGGTGGTATGTTACTACGTGTCACTAGTACTTTGAAGATTTCGAAATAGATAAATAAAGTGGGCAATTCAGCCCACTGATTTGAAAATACCTCGTATAATTTTTTAGCCGCTTATTCACATACCAATTCAAGAATCTATCATTACAGGCTGAAAATAACACGTTTCACTGTGACGCTATTCATTTCTACATTTATTTCCCAAAATTGTGCTGTTAATCTGATCAACTACCTAATTCAGAAGTCGGGAATTGGTTTATATCAGGAGGAAATAAATTTTCAATGTCCAATATGTATATAAAATGCATTTAGATCTCATTAAGCATGTTTAGTGCCCTGCGGCGAGAAAAGAATGTCGACTAAATATCGGATAACCTTGATGCATGTATATATTAGTATATAAAGTAAGGCTAGAAATTATATTGCGCAAGCTACCGCAATAATGATAATGCATTTACTTTCAAAACATACTCATGTGATTCATGAAAATGAAAGGCAATTGATTCTGCTGAGGTTTGAGGTAGGCAAATATGTAATCTATGCAATAGGTTAGTTAGTCATCACAAGTGATACCTTGTATGATTGCATTTCTACACATAGTTCCCAAATACCGTTTCCTCTATCTTATCTTAAGAATTTGTTACTTCCATGTCCTAATAATGTAAGGTGCATATTTGACGGTGTGGCTATGGGAAGCCTATCAAGCGTCTCTTTCAGCAGATATCTATATTGTCTTACACTGAGAGTTTATCGGAAGATTTAACTGGAAATATGCCAATTTATGGAAGATATGTTGATGGCATCTTAAGCATAAATTATGGTTCTGCAACTTCAATTTTAGATTGAATGAGTGAAATGGAAAGTACTATTGTAAAGAAGACAGGATTGAGGAGACTGAAAGGAATGTTTATTTAGTGAAACGTATGATACATAGCTGAATTCGGAATACCATATTCTAAACCGGCCATTTGCACATCTTTACCACATCCTTGATGAATTGGTTGAATATCGTCTCATTCGATAGCTTCTTGGATTCTGCATCATATGGCAACATTCTCCTCATGGTTCTCTTCTTTGATTGCTCTTTTCGGTGTGCCAAACATGTTGTTATTTCGTTCCTGGTATACTACTTATATTGGATTATAAGTAGCACTCACCACACTATGTCACATTTACATCCGTAGGAAAGACAGGAAATTAATAATCTTTCGTCGATATATAGGTCATTTGACAGTCAGATGGATCAATCCGATGATCTATTTACAGAAAACTTATCTGTACAGGCTTTCTATCAGAAATCAGCCAGTGGTCCAAGGAAAACGGTCTTACCTTAAACCCCTTCAAATGACAAACAGTCAATTTCACCTTTAGGCATAAATCCAACCAAACAAACTGGTTAGCTCTCTCGAGGTTTGCAACACAGATGGCACTGAGAGAGAGACCAAGTCGGAAATTAAATACCTAGGCGTCATCCTATCTGCTGATCTTTCCTGGTCTTCTCATATCTTGATGATTTCTAAGAAAATATTCCGTCTCACCCTCTACATCAAGAAGGTGAGACATTCTGGCATAACCCAACCCTTACTCCTACAATTCGTTAACTCTCGCATTCTGCGTATTATTGTCTATTGTTCCCCCTTGGTTTTTCCCGAACTATTGAAGAAAGACTATACCTTATTACGCAGGATGTTAAAGGTTGTCAGCAGGGTAAGCAACGTGCCACTTAACCAGCTTGTTAATATTCTGGTTGACAGGCACATGGACTCATGTGAAAAATGGGCCAAATCCATTTTATCTAACTCACACCACCCTCTTCACTCACAACTCTCCCCTCGCATCTCATCAGGTAAAACCAGAAGCATATATAGAAAACTATATGCTCACATCAGCAAGTACAAGAATACAACCATACCCTACTTAGCTCGTGTTCTGTGCGATAAAGAAAGCATTAGGCGTAATACCTATAACTTATTAAATAGTCATTAGTACAACTGGATCTCGTCTTTCCAACTAATACCATTTATAGGTACAACGTTTTCTGTCTGTCTTTTCCTTTTCTCTTTTTTTCTGTTGTGCTGCTTTGTTTCTTTCTTCCGCTTACGCTAGTAAATACGATAGCACCCACTTTTCTAACACCTTCAAACACTGTTCAACTTTGGCTTTGCTACCGACATGACAATATGTTGTTGTCATAATGAACTGAGATTTCCTTAATCTATGTAGAATTTTATTTAATGACAATGTACTAACTGGATGCAATACTGTATTAAAAATGCTGAGAACTACATTCTGTATCACAAGTACTGTTTCGGAATAAAGCAAATTATTATTATTGCTACAGATTCCCTCCTGTTCAGTGCAAAATATCTTTGGTGAGGTGTCTCTTTAGTAGAATCTGGTCAATGCGGTCAGAACACGAAGACCGATCCTCGAACTCACAGCTAAGATGGACGTATATATCAAATAACCTTATATGGGTGTTTATAGCAGTTTGATATTTAGATCTAGATTGGACGCTACAGTCAGAAAGACTTTTTATGCATTCAAGATTCTGATAATTGAGAATATGAACCCCATGTATCCATTTAAGCCCTTAGAACATGTTTGGACGACTACCACAACCCACCGTACTACTTGATTTAAATATACATGTGGTCACATATACTTACAGAGGATTTGTTAACCTCTGCAAACAACGACTTCAGATGATATACCTTAGTGACTTCACAAACAAATGGAATCCTCTGAACCAATTAATGATGCAAACATGCAACCCAGCTCTTCCACTGAGAAACTTACTATAGATATGGGGAATAAAATTGATATTCACACCTCTGTTAAACCTACCTATACAAAGTGTTTGGGGATGTATTCTAAAGTCTACGGAAGGCATAGTTATTATGAAGTTGAAACCGCCGTCATTTCATCACATTAAAGCTTCCTTGCTGAATATTGTTTTGACAGCAGTATACATGTACTATTATCTCCCTTCCTTGGTTTATTGTTCTCGAATATTATGCTGACTCTAAGTATTACCTTTTATCTGGAAGCGTTTCAATTCTCACTTCTTAAATCTCTATTGTTTTTCTATGTGATTCTGTGGAAATTACATGTGTGGTCAGGTTGTTCGGTATGATTCAGATAAACTGTGTCATCTACTGTTTTACCATAATGTACCGAAGAAAACATGAAAAGTGTTCTCGGTGTCTACCAGATAAGTAAGTATGAATGTTTCTATGATTTTAATCTATTTCACAGTTAGTCATAAGGGGTGGTCTGCAGAACTTGGACTATAAGCCGATGTAAAAATCCGTGGTGAATACTGGAATTTAAGGCGGCATTCATGTTAAAACACTGTAGTGGGAACAACTATGAATAAACTTCATCTCCAATAACTACAGTGTCTGATAGCAAACAGGTTTTTCATGCCCGCATTTAAAACTCTCAGATTGAACTACACTGAGATGAATATTAGAAGAAAACCAGAGTTTTATAGTTCTCTAATTAAGTCTTGTTTTCCCCAGGAAAGACTAAACTTATTAAGCCAATTCAGTATATGAAAAGAAACAGTGTAATCAGTGGAAGAGAGAGACAGAGGGACGAAGGTGTATGAGGTTCTATAAATTTTCTTCAGTTTTACGGATCGTCTTGCAACATAAGTAAACAGAACCCGTCATTTTAATTTCGGCCTTTTAGGACTTAACCACTTCGTAAGTAAGGCTTTCAAAATTTATACCACATTCTACGACTTTCTACGAATTTACAGGCATTCACTTGGAAGGGACCAACAGTAAAAAATAAAATCAGTAATTATTTCTTAAATATTAAAGCCAAGGTGAATTTGAAACTGAAGAATTATTTCCTCTAGTACTTTTCAAAAAATTAGTATTATTCATGCCTGTAGCAAGAAAAATACTAAATCGCATCATCCCGGAAAGACTGAAAGATTCACTGGATGCAGAACTCCACACGGAACAAGCTTGATTCAGGAAAAGCGAGTCATGTGAAAGTCACTTAACAACTCCACGCGCCATCAACGAACACAGTATAGTATGGCAGTCAAACCTCAACATCCACTTCATCGACTTTGAAAAGGCCTTCAACAATGTTGCCCCTGAAGTAATTTGAAAACTATCTCAACATTACAGAGTGCCTCAAATATTTTTCAATCTCACTTGACAACTATATGATAGTTCCACTTGTCAGGTGATCCATAACGGAAAACCCAGAGAAGTCCTGAAGTGAGTGAGTTATTGTAACAAGCTGGCTGCCTGCCCATTATCACCAATGATATTCTTAACTGCGGTCGAGTGGATTATATGTCAGACTCTGCGTCGGGATTGAGAAGACAGGCGTACGTTTGACCGATAAAAGACTCTAGAAGATCGGAATTTCGCGGATGGTTTACATTTAATGTCGCACAAATTTGAAGATTTACAGATGAAAACCAACAGACTGGTGGAAGTATCAGAGATAGGACTCTGAGTGAAATACACAAGACAGAGGCCATGAAAATAACTATCCAAAAACAACAAGTACCAATCACTATCAAAGAGAGAAATTTGAAAGAAGGCACTCCTTTCACTTATCCAGGAAGCATCGTTTCAGCCACCAGCGGAACGAATGACGATGTCAAAACTGGAATCGAAAAGGCAAAAGAGACATTTTTTGATCTGAAGTCAGTTTAGATTCTTAACGCATGTTAAGCCAGTGCTTCTATACGATTCAAAAAATTGACGCATCACCAAATGCAGGCTATGAACATCTATCAACATCTGCCTTTTTTCGGCACTGAAGAACAAATGGCCAGAAAGAATTAGCACTAATAAACTTTAGGAACCAACCAACCACTTAATAAATATAACAAGGAAAGTGGAGATGGACCGGATACATGCTGAGAAGACTATCAAATAACATCGCGCGCCAAGTTCCCGAGTGGAACCCGAATAGGAGTTGGGCGTCTGAGAGGGACGTGGGGAAGGTCATACGAAGAGGAGAAGACGAGAGCTTAAGGGCAGTCGTGAAGTTGGCCAGATAAGACCGCAGAGAAAAGGATAAAGTGGAGATATGCCACGGGATAATAAAAATATATGTACCAAATATTAAAACATTTTTAAACCATATGTCCAACTTTGATATTTCAGTGTTTCTACATGATTCAAAGGCTTAGCATCAATTCAAGCGATTTCAACAGGCTACCGCAGATGTCCATCAACACCAGCTTTCACGGGATACTGAGGATCATATGACTAGTTGAGGTGTTCTTCGCGCACACTGAAGAGACATTCAAGTGAAATCACACATCAGGCAGGTTGTCGAATGGAGCCTGAATGGAAGTCGACGAGCTGCATATTGGTTCTAGGGTGACATGGGGGAGACTGTTTAGGGACCGTTGCTGAGCAAGCTGAAAGTAACAACAGAGAATCGAGTACAGTGAAGATGTGGCACTGAAGGCGGCTTGTGTTCCACTAGGAAAATGAGAAATGAATATCATTAATAATAATGGTAACAAATAGGTCAAACTCACTGAAAGGTATTCAAACTCCAGTATTGGATTGCATCATTCAAGAGGTCACGAACTTCTATCACTAGAACAGTTGCTTTATTTGACTTCATTCTACGTCTTCTATCTAATTGTTGCCAATAACTATTTGTCAACTGATTGTTTTCCCTATCTATCGCTGACAAACTCTCCAATGACGAGGATTTACTATCATGATTATCACATAAACTATAGTCAACTGTACCACTTTTCAGTTCATTTGGAATGGTTGTATACGGTGTAGATGTCAATAAAACAAATTGGAATTGAACCTAAAGGGTAAAATAAAATTTTAAAATGTGAATCAAACAATTATTCAATATTCAATATGTCTACACGATTCTTTCTTTCCTTTAGTAAATTTAAACAACACAGGGTACTCGTCTGCTACATGCATAAGAAATTAAAGTGACATGATTTCAACATATTTTAATTGAATAATCAGTTCATTTTATATGAGTAGAATCAAATGTCGAAAATCCAGGCAGATATATAAGTTCTACAAGAAGTTGAAATGTTTCTTGGAGCCTTAATAATTCCCATTGCATAAAAGACATGCAATTCAAATTCAACAACCAATTCTATCGACAAATTGATGAAGTCGCCATAGGTTCACCTCTAGGACCTATTCTAGCCGATATCATCATGGGTTATCTCGAACAGACAAGACTGAGTGATGCTATCAATGAAACAAGATACTATCGCCCTGATACGTCGGTGATACTTTTGTTGTTTGTAACGACATGAGTCAGGCATCCGTATTATTTGACCGCCTAAACGAGATCCACCCAAACAGTAAATTTACCATGGAATATGAACGCAATGACGAGTTCACTTTTCCTGGACCTAAATCTAAAAAGAAGAAACGATGGAACAGTTGAAAAGTCTATTTACAGAAAAGAAACCTGGACTGGACATTACCTTCACTACAACAGCTTCTGCCCTATAAGCAGCTATAAGCGGGGATTAGTAAGGACACTGTACCACAGAGCCAGGAAGTTATGTTCGCCTAACAAGGTAGAAGAAGAATTAAACTTTGTTGAAAAATGCTTTGGGGAAAAAATGGGTATCCAAATGGATTTTTTCTAAATTACAGCAAAGAAAGAGATGAGAAAGAGAAGTATCCAACAGTTGAAAAGAAGAAAGTGTTCATTTGCCTCCCATACAAAGGAGAAGCAGTATCACAAAAGATTGACAAGAGGATGAAAGGAGCAATAAAAAGATGCTTCCCTGAAGCCAAACTAGTGACACTATACAGTACTACATGCTCTACAACTCAATCGAAACCCTACTTATGTTACGTCCAACTACATTTATAAATTTACGTGAACCTGCGGCAGCAAGTACACTGCAAGGACAGAGAGAAGGGCTTCTGTCCGGTTTTCAGAGCATATTCCGAGAAACTTATGCTTAAAAGGAAGCAGATATTTACAAAGTGCAATTACCGGACACTCACCCTGTGGGTGCAAGTCATTAAGTCGAGATTTCTAAATCCTTCAAAATATTAAACATACAAAGAACAGCGAATCTACTACGATTTGCTGAAGCAATTGCAATCAAGCGTTTCAGGCCAAACTTATGCACACAGAAAGAGATTGTAGTCAATCTCTCACTCCCTTGGTAACCGTGTTACCTTCATTAAACTGATTAGTGATACACACTGGTGAGCTTAACTCACTAAGCAAGTTTTCAATTTAATGAACTTTAAACTTCTTGAGTTGCTATATTGACGTACAAGCCAACACTGTTTATTAGATTTTTTCTGTTTTCTGTCTTCTCTCACCCCACCTTTTCCCATAGTTTCATAGCATATAAACTGATGGTAACTTTAACTAGAAAATTGTAATACTTATATTCCGGATGCGTTCATCTTATAATGTTTTCTCTATTACCTTTCAAACATTGAAGTATGAAATGTCATTATTTATAACCATTGTAATTTCAGGTAGTTTGCAGCAGCTGATGAGAACCTGTGAAATAGAATGACCATATCACTTTATACTGCAAATCTGGTGTTTCTTTCTCTATCGAAATTTATCAAGGGAAACGAATGTATGAAATTTCCATTGTAACATTAAGAACAAAATGTTTTTCGAAGAGACTACTGTCAACGAATTTTTTGCCAAACCTTATAGTCGTATATAAATGATTTTAAAGGCACCATAGCCGATGAGGAAATTTCAACAAAAGTTGTGATGGCGGCCTGCTTAAAACTTGGCCTACCTGATATATACAAACATGTCACTTTTACATATCTGTCAACCTTCTTTTTGACTGTTGTTATGAGACGGTGAAAGCCCTCTTACTAACGTCCAATCTTCTCTTCTGTCTTTGTGGCCCCGCGGTATTATTATCATTGTTGTTGTCGTGTGATTAGGACAGATTAGCCAGCGCATTAAAGTTAGTATTCTCTCATAGTCTACTAGGTCTTGGTTCCAGTCATAACACTACCAAAACTTCCATCACACTGTGTATAACTTCTCATGTTCAGTTTGTTTTAATGTATTAACATATGACCTCTAATGGTACTTTCTACTCTCGCGAGTATTTAAAATATTTCCTAAGTAAACTTCAGAAAAGCTGAAATCGTGGTAGGCAGAGTATCCTGATACAAACTGCCACTGCTTGATAAATAAAACTAACCACCTGCGGCCCTCAATTATTCATTCATGACCTTGGTTACCGGAATTTACTTCTGCACTTTTTTAATTGGCTTTCAACCAATTAACTTGAATTTCTCGCAGACAAAGAAGAAATATCATAAGGGGCTGGTTTTGGCTTTAAGTCAGACAGTGGTGTGTCGTGGGATTTACTGCCACTTCCTATTTTATCAGAAGATCATGGACAAAGAGAAACTAATGTGCAGTGAAATTCCTCTGAAAGTTCTGTACATTATATAAACACCACAAGTTACTTGGTGGATGGTGACTAGCAGTGGAATCCAGGTTAACGCGCATTTCGTCCTATTTGGGTCTCACCATCAGCTGGATGTACCTGCATTCTCCACCAGTGAGTGATGACGTTCCCACAGAGGCTCAAACCCAGTGACCATAGTTTCAAATGCCAAAGCGTTATCCACTAGATTACTTGGGCCACGAGAGCCACCTCTTGTGCAAAGGGTCACATTAATTATTTAGTCGATAGCACAGCGGTTAGGACTCTCGCCGACCATTCACATGGTCCGGGGTTCGATCCCCTGCCGACGCACAACTGATATCTGTGGTCGGCCTGCAAAATTTGAGCTACCGATATCATATGCTGAAAATTCCATATTTGTACCAAAAATACTGTGTGGAATCAAGCTATAATCAAAAATAAAGAGTGGAATATTTTCTGAATTTGTGGTGAATTCAAATGTAGGCGTAGGCGGTTACGGAATCATATGGGAAATTAATCAAACGAAATGAATGAAGTCCAGTGATTACTAATGAAATAATGAAAATCATTATGAATTTGGATATACGTAAACATTAGATTACGTCACAGAAGCAAAACAAAATTTTGATGAGGTAAATTGAAAGATTCAATGCTTACAAATGTATGAATAATTTAGTGATGCCCTTTCTTTGAACACGCTTAATTCAGACTTTACTCTTCAGAAGGCGACAGCTTCGACAATTCGAAGTAGTCATGAAGTGGCTTGTCCCTTCACCACCCTTGTAAAATTCTAGTATGTTAATCTAGTGTTTTGAATCAACAAGGTGCCGAGCTATGCGTAGCTGTTAAGTGAAGACGGACCTTCTAGAATTTAGACGTTTCGGTATATATTCATCAATCCTAGGAGACGGCTATGTCTCCGTTCTCTCTATGTACTTGCTATCTCATAGTGATATGAATTCATAAACACAATTGGAGTCAGCAAGAGTCGGAAATAGTTGTAGTTTAAAAATGTTAATCGATTGGATGTTATGACGTCCCACATTATTTGTACATCAGCTTTATTTTCAAAACAAGCAATAAAGGTTAATAAAGCAGAATTTAATAAATTCATCAAAACCTTAACCTTAACCTTTATTGCTTGTTTTAAATTCTTATCGGGAAAGAAATGTTTCCAAAGCTTTATTTTCACTAAAAGAATGTTTAAATTAAGTCACAATCATTACTTATTTATTTTGATTATTGAGATCGTTTAGATTTCATGAATACCTTAGTTAGTCGAGTAAAATCTTAATAAAGCTGATTTTATTGCATTGAATGTTGTAACATACTGGCGGTCTGTTTGAATCACTGAGCTACCTGAATTTCTATCCAATGGAAGGCATCATTAAATATGAGTGTAAAACTTAAGCACTACGGTGGAATATAATCCCATATTACTTAAGTTTGTTTAATATGAAATACAGTAAAAGAGAATTAATAACTGGATGACGTTTCGATAGCAATCTATTTCTCATAATCACATCAGTTTATTCATGTGACTGCACATTTATCTTCATTTGCGTCTCTTCTCCCTCCCCCTTGTTGTTTATTGCAATTTTCCATACCTCCAGCATAGACGTTCAGACAGGCTGAAAGTGGTCCACGAGCTCTCCTTGTAAACAGAAGTTACTGGGTTCCAACCCCGGAGGGTGGGTGCGTACTAGTGAAGAGTTACACACTAGTGTGGTGAGAGATGGTTGCTAGCCAAAGTGGTTGACAGTAATTGAGGTCAATGTTTATGTATCAAACATTAGTCATGTTGTGGTGAGAGCTGTCTACTAGCCAAATTGGTTGACAGTAATTGAGGTCAAGGTCAAGATGGACAGGCGGATACAGTTAACATATGGATGAACTGACACAGCCACAAGAGATGCAAGCTTAACTTTGTGTGAGGAACAACCAATCAACAGACTGTATTTTCTACTAACATTCACCTACAATAATGTACACCAAAATCTATAAATACGTGTTGATTTTCCGTAATAAACGTTCTGTTGCCTGGCCCTTGTCTTCTGTTGTTACACTAGGACGAAACAACTTTCCAGAACTCCCAGCTTTTCCAATGGTTCTTTAACCGATGTCAGCTCATGATGTAATCCTGTAACAAATCAATCAAAAAGCTATAATCAACACTTGATGGATCAGTGAGGTCCATCCAGTCAAGTGTGAGGATGGAGTTCCCACCGATGACATTGATTGGTGGTCGCGCTGAAACCACGAATTGGAAGAAGTTAGAATTCATGGGCTGGCCCCTGAATTGGGTCACAGTGGCTGAATGATATACGAGCTTGCCTTGTAACCAGAAGGTCCTGGGTTCACACCTCAGTATTTGCGTACTGTCGAGGATTCCCAATTTAGGATGAAACAGCTATCCAGTACTTCCTGGTTGGTTTTCAATGCTTCTCTAACTGGTATCAATCCGTGGTCAAACTCGTATAAAACAAATCAAATCCATACAAACTAACTCTTGAGAAAAAAAAGTAATATAGTTAGGTGGAGAGACATTAATCACTGAATCACTGTTCATCTAATCAATACCAGACATGTGGGATTAAAATCAAGCAACGCCTATACCGGAAATATGGAAAGTGGCGACAAACAACATGAGAGAGAGAAGCATATACGAAGCAAATTATGAAGCAGTGTGACTAAATTGATAGGAAAATGAGCATAAATTGTGCTCGAAACATCATCCAGTTATTAATACTCTATTAATATGTGTGTGATATTAAGTAAAGGTATCTAACAATGTGTGATATTTTCTCTAATTCCTATTGTCTATGAGCTATAAAGTCTACTGACGCATACTTTTAATTGGCTTTTACAACACCAGTGCGTATTTTTAGAGGATAAATTAAATGTATGAAAGTGTTAGTTGGTAGGGATTTGATTGGTTCCAGGATTTTCATCATCAGCTGACATCATTTAGAGAACCATTGGAAAACCTAGGATTACTGGACAGCTGTTTCGTCCTAGTTTGGGACTCTTCATCAGTGCGCACACACCACCAAGGTTCGAACTCAGGACCTTCTGGTTACAAGGCGATCTCATAGACCATTAAGCCACTGGGAACCGATCTAATGGCCCATGAATTCTAACTTCTGCCTATTCACGAAATAGCGCGACCCCTAGCCAATGTCTTTGGTGAGTATTTGTCCTCACACCCAACTACTGCACCCTACTGGTCACGACTTCTCACTGGAACCCCAGGTAACTACCTACCTGAATAGGGCAAGTGGCTAGTGAGCATCTCATTGATATTCAAGTGTTGGTTTGTAGGGATTTGATTGGCTGGTGGACGCGTACTACTGAAGAGTCCCAAACTAGGAAGAAACAGCTGTCCAGTACTCCCAGGTTTTCCAATGGTTCTCTAACTAATGTGAGCTCATGATGAAAATTAAATGTAACCTGTGGGATCGGTCTGTGCTTCAGAGAGAATAGTATTTCACCGCATGATATACTATAAATTGGTACTTTACTTGAAGACCCAAGAGTAGGAGGAATTATTAGGCAATAAATTACTCTGAGAATTCTACACAAGCGGCAGTAGCTTAGCGGTGGAACGCTCAGCCAACCATGCCTCAGGTGGTCCAAGATTTGATCTCTGTATGACGTACTCCTAAATCTTGCTAAGCCGGTAGTAAGGCCAGTAAACAGGAAAGACTGGAAGTGAGGCTAGCAATCCTATCCCGTAGAAATAATAAGACCACTCCTGCGGAAACTTTAAAGCTCTAGCCTGAAAAAGAGTATTCTGTACACCGTGTAGAAAATTTGCCCAGAATTATGATAATTATTCTACCAATACTAAATTTTAGTTAAAACTTTTTCAATAATATTGATTCATTTAACCATTTTCTTCTTCCAGGGTATGTCTGTGAAACGAAAAGGAGAGTCTTCCACTTACATAATTACAAGGTAAAAAAAAACGCAGGGTTTCTTTACGTGCAGTAGAAACTACAGTCGATTAAAGATGAGACAGAAGTGAATATTGCAGGTTGCATAATATCTGGTGCATGATATACTTTAGTTCTTAGTCACAGTAATCCCCTGAACGATTTCGGTTCATACTTGTACTTTTTTTGAATGCAATACTGCTTATCATTATTATTGTTTCCTTTAATTGCTAGAGGAACATAGGGCTTCAGCCGAACGTCTCCATTGTGTAAGGTTCTCCGCCAATGTTTCCACCTGGCTCCACGTCTGCCAACATGCTTTCATCTCCTCTTCACATCACCTCCTCCATGTCACTCCACCCTCACACTGACAACCAACTCGCCGTTTCCCATTCGGGTTGCCCTCGAACGATGGTCTGGTGTGTGATGTCACTTGATGATGGTTTGTTTTCTCAGATTATGGCCAATCCACCTCTACTTCTTCCTACATATTTGCTGCACAATTGGTTCCTGCTGGGTTGGTTCGCTCCCAGAGATCCCTCACTATTGCTCATCTTTTCTGGCCGGCCATCTGATCTTCAGTAGTATTGAGCGGAGACAGCTTTTGATGAAAGTCTGCAACTTGCTTGAAGTGCCCTTCGTGACCCGGCGCGGCGCCAAGTCTCTGATCCGCAGAGAGTAGCACTGACTTCACAGTGGATTTGAAAATCTGGATCTCATTTGTCATGTTGAGTGCTGTTGATCCCCACACAAACTTGAGAGTAATGAAAGCTTGCCTTCCTCTCCCAATGATCTTCGCCTAGTTATCATCATTAGTTCCGTCCGCCAGTATTTGAAATGGTGCTTCCCAGGTAGTTGGGTAAAGAAGGTTGTTTCTTTCAGATTCCTCCCATTTATGCTGATTGTTGTCTGTTGTTGTTGTTGCTGTTGCTGTTGGCCAGAAATCTTCATCGCCTATGTTTTCCAATGCTACTTACTTCTATCATATTCTCTCCGAAGTGATGAAGTTAGTGAGATGTCTTGGAACTAGTTTTGATATGCACTGACTCTCATCAATACAATGTGCCTTCTACACAATTCAACACGGTTTTCCCCCAGATGGTTTCGAATATGTCGTGCCATCAAGCTATTCAGGTTATGATCATATACTGTACTATACTCCTCAGGTTCTTCTAGAGTGCTGGAGAGTCAGTTGCCCTAGTTATTGCTTAGCATTTTTCCTATGTGTTCTAACTTGAATTAAATCGGATTCCTGCTAACCATCTCTTGAAAATTAACTTACTGATCATTGTTGACTGATTATGAGATGGACTTTCTGGGGTTCGGATGAAAATTTGTAAGTGTTAGGATCCATGAAGTCATTTGTGAGGTCATATACTGAGACCACTAGATAGCGATACTCCTATATCTGCGGGAAAGGATTCAAAGACCTTCAGACTCAGTACCCAGTGACCTGCTTCCTACATAGACTGTAGGATCAGGTTCCTATCCATAATGGGGTAACGGGTGCGAACAGCTGAAGTGTTCCAAAGTGAAGTGAAACATCAGACCGGTACTCCCTGGTTTTCGATGCTTCACTAGCTTATATCACTTAATGACTTGATTTGACTTTGCGTGTATATTACAGTTAGAAAGATACAAAATGGCACTTACTTTTTTATTCAGTTCGACACTTAGAGCATTAGCTTCTTTCAGGTAAACAGCATTTTCCCACAACTGATCCTAAATTATTTAGGAGAAAGAGAAATCAGCGAGTCAACAAACAGTTTTAGCATATATATATAATTTGATTTATTCCCAAACAGTACTTGTGATACAGAATGGAATTCTCAGCATTTTTACTACAGTATTGCATCCAGTTAGTACATTACCAATAAACAGAATTCTACATAGATTAAGGAAATCTCAGTTCATTATGACAACGACATATTGGCATGTCGGTAGCAAAGCCAAAGCTGAACAGTGTTTGAAGGTGTTTAGTAAGTAGGTGCTGTCATATTTACTGGCGTAAGCGAGAGAAAGAAGCAAAGCAGCACATAACGGAAAGAGAGAGAGAGAGAAAAGGAAAAGAAAGAGAGAAAATGTTGTACCTATAAATGATATGAGCTGGAAAGACGAGATCCAGTTGTACTACTGACTATTTAATGAATTATAGGTGTCACGCCTAATGCTTTCTTTATCACACAGAACACGAGCTAATTAGGGTATGGTTGAGTTTTTGTACTTGCTGGTGCGAGCATATAGTTTTCTATATAGGCTTGTGGTTTTGCCTGATCAGATGCAAGAGGAGAGTTGTGAGTGAAGAGGGTGGTGTGAGTTAGATAAAATGGATTTGGCCCACTTTCCACATGAGTCCATGTGCCTGTCAACCAGAATATTAACAAACTGGTTAAGTGGCACGTCGCTTACCCTGCTGACAACCTTTAACATCCTGCGTAATAAGGTATAGTCTTTCTTCAATAGTTCGGGAAAAACTAAGGGGGAACAATAGAGAATAATAGGCAGAATGTGAGAGTTAACGAATTGTAGGAGTAAGGGTTGAGTTATACCAGAATGTCTTAACTTCTTGTTGTAGAAGGTAAGACGGAATATTTTCTTAGAAATCATCAAGATATGAGACGATCAGGATAGATCAGCAGACAAAATGACACCTAGGTATATATATATCAAGTTGAAATTGAAAACTGCAAATCCATACTCATTTGACACAGTTCACAACACTAAAACAGATGGCATAGAATGCATTCGAATCAGGTAATTACAAGATAACGAGTAAGTTGTAGCACGTTTAATCAAATACCCAGATGTTAAAAAAAGAATGTTAGAAAGAGTAATGATCAGGTTTTTGGGTAGAATTCATGGAAAATTCGGTTTTAATCAAGTAAGTGAATGGTGAAGGTATTGAACTCGGGAACCGAAAGCACCAGATTTGATCCTTAATGCTGTAAACGATTAAAAAGCGGAAAACTAGGACGAAACAGCTGTTGGTTTATGACTAAATCGGCAACAACACAAAGCTTACCAGTCGTGAGCCCTATATATAATTCTTATGTGATTTCCGTGCCTTGAAGTTTCTGTAGCGACTGAACTGGTTTTTCAGAGTAGGGTCGCTGGAACCATACCCAACTTTCACTTTTTTCCAGGCTAAAAGATGGATTACAAACTATTAAACTAGGGAGTAAGGCAACAAAGAACTCTTGCAGCAAACCAGCCAACAACCCATTGCCTAGAAAATATGCTGAAGGAAACGGAGATGCATCGAGGACACATTGAGCAGACCGCTAAGTGAAATCACACACCAGGTCATCACTCGAGTGGGACTCTAAGGAGAAGCTACAGGTTGGACCTCTGAGAGTTACATAGAAGAGATTTTGTGAAGGGTAGATGACAGCTTATGGTCACTCGTGGATCCAGCTGAAGATGACTACAGAAAAATGGATAAAAAGGAGAAGTTTGTTGAAGGCCTATGTTCCACTAGGAGCCTAAAGGAATATTATACATATATATATATATATGCACTCCACTGAGACAGATGAGTCGCTTTAGTTGCTTTTAAAATATTGCCCAATTACGTTATAACTGCTGCAAAACATGAATTTTCAAGCACAAACTGTAGTATGAACAGTTGGTCTGCCTTTATGAAGAAAAAACTTAGGAGTTGTAAGAACCAAAATCACAGGAACTAATGCTGAACACCTAATTCAACTGTAGGAAATAGGACTGATTAATACTGAACGCTATCAAAGTCTACTAAAATATGCATTTTCACTTTTAATTTCTCACTGTGTGCTGTCACTGAATACTCGTAAGAGGGAAGTGATTAAAAGCATTCTATTTGAATACACTGATAGTTCCCATGATTTAACTTTTGCATCGTTAGCTAGCCAATTTATGATTCATGAATCGTTTGTTTCCTTTAAGAATTGGTAGATAGGGATCTTGTATGTTAGAAAGAAGGAAGGTATTATACTGAAGGCTTTCTATGGACAATGAGGCAGGCAGATCTACAGCGAACGGAGTGACTTTCACTGTAAGTTAGTGGTCCTGTGGTAGGGTACTTGCCTACTACGTATGTGATCCTAGGTTCGGTCCTCAGCCGACGCACTCCTTAACGTCGCTCAGCCGGTAAGTGCAGTCGGAAACGAGGGGAGATTGAAAACGAGGCTAGCGAACTCACCTCATAAAAAACTAACACTACTACTACTGAAAGCTAAGTCTTGAAGCCCTGTATTCCAGTGAATTTCATTTACGGAAAGTAATAAATAACATAATAAAGACTTTCAATTATATATATTAAAATAATGAATGTTTTGAATTACCCTCAGTGATGTAAACTGATGATTGATCCATTTATTGAAGGCCCATCGAGCTAATTCGTATTCATGATCTCCCCATTTACACTCATCTAATTATTACATAAAAGCAGAATAAATTTCCGTAAAAATGAAAAAAACCAAATATGTTCTGAATGCATTTTGAGGAGGAATTTCTAATAATTAATATACTTAAGTGCACGAAAATCACATACGCCAATTTTCTGATGTGACTACTCTCTCCCTCTCTCAGCTATCTAGCTTGATTGAGAACGTTTCATTGTCCTTCCAGACAACATCATCAGTGATTATTTTGCGATTCTGTGTGAATGAGAGTCTTGGCTATTATTGACTGTCGTCTTCAGAATTTCTCCTATTCTTGTGTAAATCCCCTATTGGTGTCGATATCCTTGCTAGATAAGAAAAATCGGTCGAGGCAACCAATAATGGTCAAGGATATAAGCAGACACAGTTATACGATTCATAAATCATTCCGAGATGACCACTTCAATTGAAGTAACCGCTAAAGATGTAAATATATGTGCACAACTTGGGCACTGTGGTAGTAAGTAACTCCATGCATCGTTTCTTTGTTAGATACATCACACAGTGAGACAGCGTTATTTACCGGATGATGTTTCGAACAAAATGTTTTATTGTTCATATTCATATCAATTATAATCCAGGGATAAATATACAAACAAACTGAACGAGTTTCTTCGAGGTCACCAATACTCACCGTTGAGGCAGATAAATTCATGGACAGGTGTGAAAACAGCGATTGAAGCGTTCAGCCCCACCCCAAAAGTATGGTGGAGGTATGTAGATGACACATTCACTATACTTAGAACACAGGATATAGATAGATTTTTCAAACACATTAACTCAAAGGTGGGAGCAATTCAATTCACTTATGAATTGGAAAGTCATGAAGGAGAGCTACCAATGTTAGATTGTAGCGTGTAAAGATGAAAGAAGATGGAAAGCTAAACACACACTAGTGTTCACGAGAAACCCACACATTCAAACATATATTTGGATTTCCGATCATCCCATCCTGTGTCGTTGAAGATAGGATTGGAGCACAAAAACTAAGTAGTACCCAGGAAAATCTTAGATGGAATGTGAGGCATATAAGAGAAGCTTAATAATTACCCTGATGAATTAGTCAGAAAGTATGTAGGGAAATGTAAATACAAAAATGAAATAAATAATGATAGTATTGATAAAGACTATATGAATAATGATAATAGTAATATTAATGATGACATGAATGTGAAACATGCGCAAGATAATGACAACACCAAGAATAAGGAGTCTAAATTATCAGTAGTAATCGCATACAAGGAAGGAACCTCGGAAACCTTACGCAGAATTCTTAACAAGGCAGGAATAAAAGTTTCTGGTATTCAAACCAACCGCAAACTCAATCAGAAACAAGCTTTGTCGGTTAAATGATCCTGTCTGTGGAGCCTTTAAAACAAAGTAATTTAGTTTATTTAATACTCTGCCTGAAATGATTGTCAGGTCAAATACACAGGTGAAAGTATTAGAACAGGGGCAGTCAGTCAGACTAGCTGAGCATAAAAACCTAGCAAAATCTACATTAGTTGACCCGAATAAGATAAGAAATCTGGAGGATAGTTCAGCCAAAGCACTCACTACATGCAATTACACACAACCATACAATTGGATGGATGGGATAATGGGACAGTTTTCAAATCTAATGTAACAGTTGGGTGGAGGGAGAGATTGATAACAGAAGCTTTGTTTATCGAATCAACTGCAAATACGTGTAATGTGGATGATTCAACATCTGTCCAGTTGGTTATCTGGAAAATTCTACTAACCCTACGACGACGAATAAGAGAGAAGAAAGAAAACTATCAAACTCAAGTTTCGAAGTCGTGTGATTATAATTGATGGCATGATTATGAACAATAAATTTTGTTCGAAACCGTGTCATCCAGTAAATAATACTGTTTCACTGTGTGATATATCTAATAATCAAACTAATATGGAACTGCTAACGATGTTGCCTAGAAGGATTATGAAAGCTTCGCAATTAAACTAAACCCACAAACATCCACCTCAGGTACAAATTTCCTTCACTATAATTTCAAACACAAACACACCAATATACATATCTACATACGTATTCAATCTACCCTGTAAATTATATTCTCCGCAAATACCATTATAATATCACTTAATAACCTACTTAACGTTTCATCATGTTGCTCTTCCGGTATTACATCTTCTTGCAGCATTGATCCCAGCATAGATTGACGTTCAACTTGTTCTTGTAAACTTTGTATACGGCCTTCATATTCCTGTTAAAAAATATATACATATACGCAAACCTTATTCAACAAAACAAAATAATAAGTAGGAATCTGATGCAATTAAACATTCAAATTTCAAGGATCACTAGTGGTATTAATGCATGAAATACATAGATAAGTTGTTTACATTTAATATGACTTTTAGTGAAACGGAAATATAACTGAACAGTGGAATGATCTGAGGCTTGACTTTTTCGATAATATATGCTTGTCTATTTATCGCAAGCCTTGATATTTCCTTAAAACCAGAAGGAAAAAAAAGAAATTTGTTTATTTGGGGAGATAAAAGTCTTCCTCCGGGAGAGAAAGGTAACTAAGCTTCCAGACTTCGTAGTGAACACGACAGCTTCATGAAGTAATTTGTTGGCTGGTGACTAGCACTGGAATCCAAGATGCATATCTTGTCCTATTTCGGACTCATCACCCGGATGCACCTTCAATCTCCAGTAGGCGGTGTCCCCACTGAAACATGAAACCAGTACCCTTTCATTCCAAATGCCATAAAGTCATCGACTAGAAGACTTGGGGTACTATATCTCCCTGTTGTGCAATGGGAATCCATTTTTACTTGTTCAAGACAACGGGAAAATCAAAACCGACTTAAAACAAATTGTGATAACAGCATCTTACTAGGAGGCAATGACTTCTTCTACACTCTTCAGGTTCCATCGTTTTGTAGAACAATGGGATGATAAGAATCACTGATCTGAAGTTATTGTCAAAACTGATAAGGTTATCAGGAACAACAGTTCCGAAGAAATCTGTCAATATCAATTTGCCATTCAAAGGAGATGATGTACAGGAATTAGTCAAACGAAGACTCGATAAAGAAGCCATCAAGAGAACTTATTATGCTGCAAAACTTGTTATCCTTAACACCACTAAGCGAGTGCTTCAACAATCTGCGAAAGATCAGTCGCCAATCCTCGACACTTCAAAATGCGCATATCAATTTGAGTGTGTTTGTGGAAGCAAATACATAGGTCGTACGGAAAGGAGTTTGTCTATTCGCATGATGGAGCATTTGTCAAAATGGTTGAAAACAACTGAATGCAAAGTGCCAAAAACCTCAATGACAAAACGTCTTGTGGACTATGGACATGATATTGACGCCCTGTCAAGTCTTTCACTATTGTCAGCAGACAAAGAAACAGGAAGATGCTTGCAATTGCAGAGGCCTGTGCAATTCGAGTTTATACACCAGGTCTCTGTGTACAAAAGCAGATGTTTGTCACTCTGAATCTACCATGGTAATACGTTTTAATTATTATTCTACCTCTTATTACTAATATTATTATTGATTCATTTAAAACTATCCTTTATCAGTAGGATTATCTTAACTAACTTCAACACTATTATAGTTTTTTATTATTACTATTACTATTGATATTACTCTGTTTCCGATCCTGATATATTCTCTAATGACTAATTGTTTATCTAAGTGATGTAATTGAAGCGTAATGCAATTTATCTTAATTTTGATCTCTCATACTCTCTCTCCCCTTATCTATTTGAACATGACCTGGAAAATATTCGCACCTTTCTTTCTGCATGACTAATTCAATGTAGTTTATTTGCTTATGAGTTTAATATCTCCCAATGTAATTTCAAAAGTATATATATCGATGTATGTAGAGTATTCAGATGATGAGTTCTACAGAAATTAGATGAATTCATTAAATCCTGCTTTATTAACCTTTGTTGCTTGTTTTAAAAAATTCAGTGATCGCAAGCTTAAGTCTGTAAGAGTTGTGAGGCGTAGCTACACAGTAAATGATATCTCCATCTAAACTGTGCACGGACTTGAAAAGTGTTTTGTAAGTAATAGCTTGCAGACTTTCCTCAACAGCTGTCTTCGCTAGCTCCAGAGAGGGTTCTCAACAATCAGACCTGTGAGGGAATCAACCAACAACGTATCGCCCAACAAACATGATAGGGAAAATGGAGATGAATCAGAAATACTCTGAGTGACGTCACACACCAGGCCCTCGAGTGGGACACGAATAAGAAACGATGACTTGGACGTCCTAGGGTGATATGAAGAACATCATCTGAGGAGATGGCAGCTAATAAGTAATCATGAAGCCAGCTAACAAGGACTGCAGTAAAACAGCATAAAAGGGACATATACTGTTGGAGCCTTATATTCCACTCTGAAACCAAGAGAATAATAATAAGAAACTGACTTACCTTCCTCTGTTCTGCAAACAACAAATCAGATTGTTCTTTCTCCCGACGATATTGTTCTTCTAATTGAATGAGAATATCCTCGACTTCTTTTCTTAAATCAACACCCTGTTTCTCCAAAAGTTCACTAATAGCATAATTCCAGTCGATCGGTTCTGTAGCACTTGCTGTAAAGTTATTTTGTAATCAGAATTTGGAAAAAGAGGCGAATTATTTAGACAAAAATAATCATCACTTTTATAAGCTTTTCTCTAAGAACAGTTACTAGGATGTGTTTCTTTACATTTATACACTCTACTTCGCTCAAAAGGAGGTATGCAGTTTCCATTAGAAAAGGTAGTGATCATAGAAAGACCCTAACCTTTCTTAATGTTGTATTGAAAACAATTTCACGTCGTAAATGCTGAAGATAATTAGCTTTTATCAAAACCTATTCACTTTGAAAGACGATAGCCGTCGATTCTCTCAATGAGTGTTTAAAGAGTAAACTCGAAATTAGACAGCTTGAAATTCCTGAATGCACTGCAGAGAGATAGTAGAAAGCCAGAAGCGAAGGGAAAATACAAAGATTGGCCAATTCGCAATAACCAGTTCAGTGATTAAACTTAAGGGTGTGTTTACTGAAATCTGACAGTTGCAATTACAGTGTAGATATAATGGAGAAGAATTGTAGCTCAAGTGGTTGATTTTGATGTAGTTTTGTTCTCTGAAGTGGACGGTTTATTTGCGAAGCTTTCATTGCCCGCCCTACTAATCAACATCTTCAGTGCATACTTCAATTTTTTGTAGTGAGCTTTTAGATTTCTCCACGAGTTAATAAGTCATCCCTCCTGGGGGGTGAGGTATCCTTGAACGTCGTGATTGGTTGCTTTTGTGTGTTTTCACACACTCTGGGCTACTTGTATTGGAGCTGATGGTTTCCTTGACTTGAAGTTTGACCCTTTGCTTGTGAGGTTTCCTTCTTTTCAATTGGTAAATTTTGTCTATCTCGATGTGTCTATTAATTGACGATTCACTGGAATACCAGGCAGCCTTCTAAAAGTTCTCTAGCATTCTTGGTGTTTCCTCTGTCTAATATTTCGATGCTGGTTGTCCCAGTCAAACTGATGTCCGTGGTTGTCTTTATGTAGTGATATGAGGGAGTGTGTGTCATGTCTTTTGACGGGTAGTTTATCTTCATTGATACGAAGATGAAGGGGACGTCCACTCTGGCCAGTGTAGTGTTTTCGCAGTTGTTATAACTTATTTTGTGTATGATGTCTTTCATCTTCTTTCGTTGTCGAGTCTTTTAGTTGATATAGAATTGAGTGAAGTGATTTTGTTGGTTAGTGTGCGACGTCAATTCCTAAAGATTTGTATAGTCTTGCAGTGATGTCTGAGATGTCTTTTGTATATGGTAGGGTGACTTGGTGGGTTGGTTTGGGGATATATGTCTTTTGATGAAGTTCTGTGGATATCCATTCTTTTGGAAAACTCCCGTGAGATATCTTTCTTCAGTTACCCTTAAGGTGCGAGTTCTGCAGTGAGTCCTGCCTCTCTTAAATACTGTATGTGTGCAACTCCTATCGTGTAATTCAGTATTTGGTCCGTGTGAGTTGAATTTCTATAAACTTGAGTTTCTTACTTTCGTATGGTTGTTCGCTTGACTAAGACGTCCAAAAATGGGATTTTTATTTTCGGATTCCTTTTCTCTTATGAATTTGATGTCGTTGAAAACGCTGTTTATTAAAAATTGTGAGTTTTGTCTAACTAGTTTCTTTTGATTACTACGGATGTATCATATACGCAACGTATCCAAATTTTCGGTTTGATCTTTGGTAGGACTATGTTTTTGAGTCTTTGTATCACTGCTTCCACAATCAAAACTGATATGGGCAATCCCATGGATGTTCCTTTAATTTTTCACATATTTGGTCGTTGAATTGCATTGCTCACAAACGGATTCGAGCTTCTTTCCTGTACAGAAGCAATATAAGGAACTGACTCCATAGAGCATTTGATAGAAGCTTCATGAAGTAGGAAAATGTAACCTGTGTCAGGTGAATTTATCAGAACCTCAATAAATACTACAAGTTTACTTGAGGTGAACCGATTAGTCAAAGTCATTAATTAACTTTGACAGAATGAAAGCAAAACTGATTGTTATTAGATTAGTGCTAACTACGGGTAGACCATTGATCCTAGTCGATTAATGTTCCGAACAAGTCCCGATGATGACGAAGACGCTCACCAGGATGAAAATACATCCAGCTTAGGACTCACAGATGCCACTACTCATCAACATCAATCAAGGAACAAATGTTTTTTTTCTGAAGACATTATTATTTATTACCCACTAAGTGTAGATATAGCACTGTATATGGTCTGCTTGGTATCATAAGTGGTAACCAAGAGAACAAGCATATTTATGTAAAATTATATATTACTGGTGCGTCGGTGGTTCAGCAGTTAGGATGGTCGCCGACCATGCACATGGTCCGGGGTTCGATCCCCGGCCGATGCACTCCTTTACCTCGCTAAGCCAGGAATAATGCTGGTGAAGAGGAAAGGTTGGGCATGAGGCTAGCAACCCCATCCTGTAAAAATAAACACTGCTACAGAAACTTCAAGACTCTAGGTTGAAGCCCTATGTTCCACTGGGAACGTGAAGGAATAAAAAAATATATATTACGGACTGGCTGAGATGAGTATTTGCACCCACTGACATCAAACAGTAGTGCTTACTGCCCAAATCGAAGTGATCTGATCACTGAATGACAGTTTCCCTTGTTTAGGGATTAGCTCACCCGTAGTTCATCTGGTTTGACTATTCTCTGAGGGTCGAATCAGTCCATAGCAGCAGCTAGAAATCAAGAAAATCGAAGTGGTTCAGTTCTCTGAGTTGAGGCATGCCGCGTAAAGCATTTTTGAGCTCGGCCCAGCATGAGCGAAATAAACGTGCGGTGTTAAGATCGCTTTTCCTTGGCTAGCCAGCAATACTGTTTGATTTAAGTAGTATACTACTAGTCAAGCAGTAGTATGTAGTTTAACGCATTTATCACCAATGAGTTTGGTAGTCACACATCCGCTAGCCTGAATCTACCGGTCTATTCACTATGTTTCAAAACAAAATTTAATGTTTACTGAATCGACAGTCAGGGAAAAAGAACACTCTCCGCTTACCGCACATATCAGTTAAACCTTGTTTTTTCTCCCGACCTAAAAATAGAACATTTAAACATACAATTATTTGCATTAGTAATTATTAGTTAAATTCATACGAATAAAGCAACAATGTCAACATATTCGTAAAAACAATAATCCCTTTAAATACACAAAATAATCTATTCGTTAACGTATACCAGCATTATTAGGGAAAATGTTTGCGTTTGAATATAAATAGCCATAGTAACAGGGACGAGAAACTGTTTGCAAATAACGACTTTCCCCATACGGTGGCCAACATACTGACTAAAGTTTGAAGATCTAGTATGAAAAATTTAATGATATTCCGATAATGCGACTATGTGAAATATATCTTGACTTATTATGGGTAGTGATTGAAAGAGAGAAATGGAAATCTGGGTTACAGAAGAAATTGAACCACCATATTATCATTATTATTTCTTTGGATTCTTGGTAAAAAATAGGTCTCCAACAGCACATTCCTACTTTCTCCTGTTCCTTGCAGTCCTTTTCATCTGGCCGCACAGTTGCCTATATACTCTCACCTCCTCCTCAAACGACCTCCTCCATGTCACGCTTGGATTCATGCCGAACTCGTTGCTTCCTATTCGGGTTCCACGCGAAGTTATTTGACGATCTCCCCAGCGAGGTTAGTTTTTCACCACAGATTCTTGTTGCTAATTATTTCTGGCCTGAACATTTTGTTTTCAAAATCTACCTAACGCAGGTGTTGATAAAAGTCTACATCCTGTTGGAAATGCTTTTCATAACGCGTTCGCCAAGTTTCCTAGGCAGTGACTGACTTAACTTTTGTGTCAAAAACCTAAATCTCGTTTTTTATGCTGGCTGAGTGCAGGAGATCTCCAAGCCCATTTCAGATTCACGAAGGCGTATCTTTCCTTCTCAATTCTGACTGACTTTGACATCTTCATCCGAGATGTCACCTGTAGCTGAAACCGTGCTTCCTGGTCAGATAAGTAGTGAAAGTAACCTCTGTCTAATCTCTCCCTTTGGTGGTGATTGGTGCTCGTTGTTGTTGTTACCGTCCGTTGGTTATCTTCATCACCTCTGTCTTCTCTATGTTCACCTGCTGTCCTACCTTCGCTGCCAACCTGTTCAACCAGTTAGCTGGTTTTCGCTTGCAAGTCTTCGAGTTTGTGTGACATTAGACATAAATCATCCACACGTGAAATCCAGATCTTCTAGAGTCTTCATGTTGCTCCAAAGTATTTGTCTATTTTCACTCCCAAGCACAATCTGATGCATAAACCAGTCCACCACAATTAGGAATATCATCGGTGATAATAGGCAGCTGGCTTGTCTTACTCCTGTATTTACTTCGACCGCCTTGCTTAGTATCCCGTTGTGGATCACCGGGCACTTGGTATTGTCATATAGCCAGCTGTTGAATGAGGTTGATAAAGATTTGGGGCGTTCAATAATGTTGAAGTAGTTTCCAGATTACTTCATTGTCAGCGTTATCTGTCCAAGGCCATTTCGAATTAAATGAAGTTGATGTAGAGGTTTGACCGCCATTCTATGCTTTTTTCTGTGATGGCAATGCGCAGAGTAGCAATTTGATCAACGTATGATTTGCCTATCCTGAATGCAGCTTGTTCTGTTGGGTTAGGCGGAGTTCTGTGTCCAGTGCATCCATTATTCTGTCCAGGGTGATGCGACTTAGTATGTTACTTGACGTGAACAAGAGCACTATTCCACTCCCGTTCTTGAAGGGAGAGGCCAAAAACACTCTTCTTTGGCAGCTAGAGAAGGTAGCCAGCCTTTCTTCCAATCAGTAGGCACCTTTCCTTCTTTCCAATCTTTTTGCAGTAATGGCGCAAGCGTATCTGCCGCAATCTCTGGTTAGGTTGTCAGTGCTTCGGGAGGAATTACATCTAGTCCTGCTGCCTTCCAGGTTGGTGTTCAGTAGCTTCATCGCATTCAGGATTTCTTCTTTCGTTAGGGCAGCGGTGTCCATTGGCATGCAGTTCTGTGCGTGCTGTTGGTGGTATTTGTGGGTGAGTTGTAGGTGATGGTCGATTCAAGAGTCCTTTAAAGTGATCAGCTCATTATTTTATTTGTTTCTCCTCCTTGGTAATCTGGTTTTGTTGATCATCTTTTATTGGTTTCATCATCAGGGTTGATCTCTTCCCAGACAGAGACCTGGATATCTGATATAATGTTCTGAGCTCTCTTCTGACTGTGACTTGTTCTGCTTCAGTTGCCCAGTAGTGTCATAGAATTGTCTTTTGTCTTTCCTAGCACTCTTCTTTACTGCTTTATTCAGTGCAGCGTACATTGAATTCAGCTTCTCCTTCTGTTGCCTATCTTCGCATTAATTCATCTTCTCTTTCACCATCCTCCTCCTCAATCAGCTTCCAGGTAGGTGTCCATTGAGAGCCATTCCTTGTCTTGTCCCTTCTTTCTTCCTAGAAAAGTTGTACACGTTTCCTTGAAAATTACCTTCAGAGAGTTAGTTCCAATATTCTTTCACACAGGTTTCGTCAGTGATGCCACGTAGTGTATCCGAATTTGCCCTGATTTGATCTGTAGTGAAGGTATCCTTTGTAGTTTTGTCCTTCAGTTTCTGAATGTTGAACGTGAATTACAGTGGCCTGTCTACAGTTGTTTTGAAGGATTTCATCTTCACTGCATTTCATCTAATAATGCTTATTCGGGTTTTGAGCTTTTTTGAAACTTATGACTTGTTCCCATAGGAGATCTTGTCAATAACTAACTTCGGATAGAGAGCCACTAAAAGCTAGGGAACAGTGAACACCTATCTCGTCCCAGTTTGGGGCTCTTCAACAGTATGACCACATGAATCCACAATGGGACGGACCCAGAATCATCAAGTTACAAGGACAGTCCTTTGACCATTCAACCGCTGGGATGGAATATGGTGATTGCTCAACGAGTTGACCATATTATCTGAAAGTCCTAAGGTCGATCCCTGGCGAGGTCATGTGTGCACACTAATGAAGAGCCTGAGAGTCGAACGTAGCAGCTCTGTAATCCTCCATGGCTTTCCATAACTTTCTAGCTGATGTTGGTTCAGACAAGATCTGGGCTGAAGATACGTTATTTTTCAAATGTTATGATTATCAGGTACTTTGGTTTTGAATAGTATTCAGATAAAAATACGAAGTGATCGCAAAAGTTAGTTACTCAATTCACAGTCAAATTGCATCTTGTCTCGGTTAATTAGTAAAAAAGGAATAACTGATGCAGTGCTTGAATTCATGACATATTTTATAAAACGTTTGACTGCTTCCATATTTCTCCGCCTCCATTTTCCTTAACAATCACTATTGCACCTGATAGAGTCTTTGACAAAGACAACGTTTATAATTAGACACCTGACTCAGTACAAATTTTCTTACAAATGCAATTACGAGTAAAACTTACTTTGAATTGGATGATTGAAACGAAACACATGACTTTTGCCTAGAATTACACGAGCACCTGTTTGAAGTTGAATACGTTTTGTAATTAAACTTCCATTCACATAGCATTCAGCCTCTTCAAGTGGTTCAAATTCTACCACAGCTAAGAAATAATAAAAGACAAATTTGGAATTTTATTTGATGACGTCAAACTCAATGAGGTAGACAGATTATTTAGCGATAAAAAAAAATTAAAATCAGTCATTTCATACTGTTGTGAGTTGTCATTAACTTATCCAAGAGGCAGTGTGCTCTTCTATGCCCTATTCGAACACAGTTTCTTTCTTCTGTTCGGTATCCTCATAAAAACAAGCCAGTAAAACAAATAGGTTGAATGCTCAATGAACGCTTCATTAAGTTTCAATGTTCAAGATGTTATTTCATTCAAGAGTGGAAAATGAAGATGATTAAGGGTGAAAATTTTCTTATAAGAATTACGAATTGCATCTCTAGAAAAGTTTTTAGAATGTACTTATATACAGAAGAATGAATTTTAAAATAGCACTATTCGATTCATTGAGATTGAAGAAATGCAGTAAGTAAATTCCCTTCCATGCGGATTTGCTTATTAGTTTCAGCGAAGAGTCTCCTTCCAGTGGCGAATTCATTTTCTTAGCTGTACAATCGCAAATATATATGTGTTATTTTGAATGAGTGTGTACATTAAGTTTGTCAAACAAAAATATATGTAGTGGTCTATTATTGGTCTATAATTATTACTAGCTCAGTTCTCCAGCATTTGGTGAACTCAGGCCACGTAGCTCCACCAGAATCGTCTATCATCTTCATAGTGAAGCCAAATGGTAAGAAGGGCGTCAGGTTTCAGCTTTTGTGTATGGTGGAGGCGCTGGCAATTCGTCAATACAAACCTGAACTCTGTACACAGAAAAAGTTTGTCCAGTCTCTTATTCTACCTTGGTCTTAACCTCTTCACTAGTCGCTCCCTGTAAAAAATTTTGATTTTCTCCTTTCTTTATTAGTTTTTAATTTTACTTTTAGTTTGCTATTGCTTTAATAATTAATTCACTATTAACAATCTCATATGCTCCTTCTGTACATTTCACATCCTCTTTACACTTGTTAAATTGACACTCAAGTACTTTTATTCTCACTCAATAACAATTTGTCAAACAAAAATACAATTGGTTATGGTTATTTTAACTAAACAGGTGAACATTGGTAATTGGAGTCACGTAATACAAAATCAGTCAAGAAAATTAGGTGTTAATGAAATTAGGGTAGTAAAACAGTTGTTAAAAGGAGGTTATGTAATAATATGAATAGTTTGATGATTGGGTTTTACTCAGGATACACATAGGAACAAAGTAGAGAATACGAAATTACGTAAGAGTCTTAAATGAATACGAGAATTATAAGCAGTTAAAGAAACCAGCAAACAAACAAAATTAAGTCATCGAAATCAACAAAGTTTTGTTAGCATGACAGTAGAAGTGATTGAGTAATTCTCTTTTGTATGCACTGCTCCCGCTTTTCTATGTGAATGGCCAGAGCTTCAGCAATACAAGAATAACTTACCAAAGGCAATACTGTTTCGTCTTCTTTGTATCGCTGAAGCTCTGGCCATTCACGTAGAAAAACGGGAGCTGTGCATACAAAAGAGAATTACTCAACCACTTCCACTGTCATGCTAACAAAACTTTGTTAATTTTGTTTGTTTGCCAGCTCTTCAATTGCTTATAATTCTCCTATTCATTTAGAATTCTTAAGTAACTTCGTATTCTCTACTTTGTTCCTACGTGGATCCCGAGTAAAACTCAATCGTCAAGCTATTCATATTATTACATAACTTCTATTTAAAAACTGTTTTACTATCCTAATTTCATTAACACCTAATTTTCTTGACTGATTTTGTATTACGTAACTCCAATTAGCAATCTTCACCTGTTTAGTTAAAATAACCATAACCAATTGTATTTTTGTTTGACAAACTTAATGTACGCATACATACAAAATAACCCATATGTATATTTGCGACTGTACAGCTAAGAAAATGAATTCGCCGCCAAACAGAGACTCTTCGCTGATCTACGTGTTTTGTTTTCATTAATGACTGGATGGGGATTATTCATGAATTATTAGTTTCAATCATGAAATCCTCTACTCAAATATGAAGTTACTGAAAACCATATTCCTTTTCAAGCAAACAGACATCTATGAGTTGTAAATGGGCAGTTGGGGTAGAAAGCCTCAGTCAGCTGATACATAATCTAGCTTCAAAATTCTTAAGTTTGAATGGAATGACTTTTGAATCAATCCTTCACTTTTGATGAGAATCAACCGTGAAGTCAGTTCTCAACTTTTCCGTAAGCTGAATGACACTGAATCGAGTCTTCTGAAACATACGACCACATGTTTTAACATGCGGTAGGCTGATGCGCCCTTTTCTGCAAAAAAAACAAAACATCTTATCTATTGTTCGTAAACTTTGTTTATTTAGGTACTTACCACCATCAGTATAGAATATACAGTGTTCATTTCGAATAAGAGGACCACTTAATCCAATATCAACTCCTGACTCAGATTCTAATCGACCAACTCTGTGAAAAGTAAAACAAGAATTAGATTTTTTATTTCAAAAACAGAATTTTTGTAAATGTATGAAGTTTTTCGGTGGTTCAGGGGTAGAATACTCGAAAACCATGCATGTGGCCCGAGGTTCTATCCCCTGCCGATACACCTTGGTATCTTACTTAATTGTTAGAGAACCAGGCATAGAGGGAAGGATAAGTGTGCAGCTATCAACCCCTGCCAGTAAAAGATAAACACAACTGCTGTTGAGAATTCAAAGTTGAAGCTTGAAGGTCTGTCTTCTACTTGGGAATCAAAAGAAATAAAAGAAAGCAACAAATGGATTAACATTTCAGTGAAGTGTATTCGATTTCAAGTTACCTTTCATCACTGATCAGGCCTTTTCAATATGAATCTAGAGAATCCATCCTGTCATCATTTACTGATGATCAGTGGATTGATTTTTAAGTGTTGGTTGGTCAGGTGACCAGTATCTAGAAGAAAACTGGTGAATATCCCATGGATAGATTATCGACTTGCATACTGCCGAAGTAAGTTTGGCAGACATAATATCAGTAAGATTATTAAGATTAATACCTACGCTTACCCAGCGTAACCTTCCTCCAAACTACAGAAATGTGCACTAATGTATGCCATAGCACCTACATTCGTCCCATACTAAAGATCAGGTAGGGAGAAAAGATAGACAAAAATGAACTTTGACAGCAAACGCTCCAGTAAACTATTGCCAAACAAATATGCAATTAGTCCCTTTGATAAATTAGAATAAGGCATTTTGAAGACAAATGTCGCGAGATGATATGAACATTCCATTGTTTCTCTACAATCGCTTTACAACTAACATGGTTCACAATAATAAAATAACATAAAATACATGACAATTACTCAGTTATATAAAAGAAAAACACAATTCTAATTACCAGTCATATTTAGAACATTCAACTGGTTCTACCTACACAAGTGTCACAGCAACTGCAGGTTAACTTATAGATACAGTTTGCAGTAGAGTCCACAGAATTTCGTCCTTTAATCGTAGGTACAGGGATCGAAAGTGTTCGAGGTGTGAGGGAAAGAGGTGTAGCGTGAAATGTGGATTTGATGGTTGACCGAAATCTTTGAGCTGTCAACTGCATAATTTGTTCACACTTGAATGTTAGGTTAATAAAGATGGCTTTCTTTGGTACAGAAGCTGTCATTTCAAGATGTGGTATATCCTTACTGTGACAAGTGATAGAGTAGTTTTTCTGGATAACCATTAGCTAATAAAACTGAATGAATGTGACAAAGCTCATCTGCCAATGTGTTAAATTATGTAGTTGACAGAGCAAAGACTTCGGTCAGCCATAAGCGCATATTCTACGCCGCATCTATTTCCTTCACATCTCGAACATTTTCCATCCCTGTACCTACGGTTAGAGGACAAAATTCTGTAGACCTTACAACAAACTGTATCTACACGTTCAACTGCAGTTGCGGTGACACTTATTTAGGGAGAACCAATAGGATGTTCCAGTGTCATCGAGAAGAACATGTTCCAAAGTGGTAATTGAAATACAAAGAAAGTCCCAATGCAATTAATCTGAATAGAAATCCAGCATCATCCATTGCAAAGCACTTATTAATGTCAGGTCATAAAATCAATATTAATGACTGTTTCACAATTATTTCACATAACTCTAATTCAAGGTTGGTTACTGAATGAGTGATGGAAGCACTCTTTAGGGGATTAATCACATACAGCCTAAACTGTGTGTACAAAAATCAATAGACTTCAATCTTCGCCTACCATGGACTGCTTAACCTATTTAGATATGATTGGTTATTAGTACTGTACTTTTGTTTTATATAACTGAGTACTTCTCATGCATTTTATGTTATTTTATTATTGTGAATCATGTTAGTTGTAAAGCGGTTGTAAAGGAACAACGGAATGTTAATGTCATCTTGCAAAACCCAAGAGAATAATTAATACGAAATAACAAAAATAATGGAGATATCATCTGACGAAATTTGTCTTCTAAATGCCTTTATTCGAATTTACCAAATATGCTTAAGAGAATGTAGATGGATTAGGCAAACGTTGAAGAGACATCCAACTGACATTATACATGAACTCTTTGAGTAGAAGCAGAATAGAAAGTGGTGAGTTTAGCATCCAAAGATCATGCAGAAGAGATCATGTAAAACGGAGAAGAATGCTTGTCATCAATGGTGGAGCGAGGCGGAAGTATGGTCAGAGAACTGGGTGAAATGCCCCACAGGGAACCCAAGGAAAAAAGACAATAAAAACAGGCTAATCTTTATAAATGCTTCCAGAAGACAATATGGCGAAAAGACATACACAACTGCTAAACTTCGAGTATATTTCGATTTCGAATCGTTGATTCCTTCAAGTTATGAGAATTAACTTTTCTATTTTTAAAAAACCAAGATTGGACGAAGAAATATTTACTTTTTCTAATTAGATCCTCATCTCTGGCTCTACTCTAATATATATAGCATTTTTATCACAATACACAAGAATTTACCAATCAAGTGGCGATAGGTTACAGGATTTCATCGTGAGCTGGGATTGCTTAGAGAACCATTGGAAAACCTGGGAGTATTGAACAGCCAGTTGTTTCGTCCTAGTGCTTGGGACTCTTCATCAGTGCGCACCCACCACCAAGGTTCGAACTCAGGACCTTCTGGTTGCAAGGCAAGCTCGTAGAGCATTAAGCCACTGGGGCCCGATCCAATGGCCCATGAACTCCAACTTCTGCCAATTCATGATATAGCGCGACCGCTAACCAATGTCTTCGGTAAGTATTTTTCCTCACACCCGACCGGCCGCACCCTACTGGTTGCGCTATATCATGAATTGGCAGAAGTTAGAATTCATGGGTTATTGGATCGGGTCCCAGTGGCTTAATGGTCTACGAGCTCGCCTTGTAACCAGAAGGTCCTAAGTTCGAAACTTGGCGGTGGGTGCGTACTGTGAAGAGTCCCAAACTAGGACGAAACAGCTGGCTGTCCAGTACTCTCTACAGGTTTTCCAATGGTTCTCTAACCAATGTCAGCTCATGATGAAATCCTGTAAACAATCGACCAAATCCCTACAAACCAATACTTGAATATCAAGTGGCGATATGTTTGCTAACAATCATTAGTCAGTGTCAACATATCAATGGGGTGATAATTAACGAAGAAAATTAATACACACAATTAAAAGGTAGAAGTGGTTACAACACGTGGATTCCATAATGCATAATTTTGAAAAAATGAAGAGTAATTTAGGAATAAGCGTGTCTATCGGTTGATTACGTAACAGATTGTTAAAGAAAATAAAACGATTTGGACAATGATAACTTGTAACTGAGGCTGAAATGGTCATAAGAATAAAATAATTTTACAAGGATAACACGTAATTAAAGATGAAATAGTCAGAAAAAATAAAATAATTTGGACAATTATAATTTTTAAAGGTTTAGGGGGAGGGGGGCGAAGTAGTCCGGTTTACACATTTCGTAGAAAATCAATAAAGCGAATCTTTGATCGATCTGTATCTAATTTAACAGTAAAACATAGAGAAAAAGAATTGTTTACGTGAATGTTGAAAACTTACACCGTTTTACCCTCTTTAAGGTAGTATATAAGACATTCTGACATGGCTGGATCTTCATTAAGATTGACAAGATGTGGTGTCTAAAATAAGAATGAACAAAATTGACATTATTCATAATGAGAAGTGTCAGCAGTAAGTCAGTAATCACACTCGTAGATCAGTAGGTTTGATTGGCCTAAACGACTTTATTTTGGAACTCATGTCTGATGTTCACCAGCGACTGGTTAGGTAGGTAGATACCTTGGTTGTAGTGAGAAGTTGTGACCAGTGGGCGTATAGCAAGTCGGGTGTGAGGACAAATACTCACCGGCGACATTAACTAATGGTCACACTATTTCGTGAACTGATAGAAGTTGGTATTCATAGGCCGTTAAATCGGGTCCTAGTGACTTAATGGGCTACGAGCTCACCTAGCACCCGGGGGTCCTGGATTCGAACTCTGGCGGTGGGTGCGTTCTGATGAAGAGTCTTGAGTTAGGACGACAGAAACAGCTGCCTAGTACTCTAAGGTTCTCCACCTCATGACGAAATCCTGTAGGAAATCATGTCTACTTTTTTGGTCGCCCTGATTACAATCTTGAACATACTACATCAGGACTGCAAAAAGTGTTCATAATGTTCCTGTGCAACACATTTTCTGGTGGGAATCTTGAATTACAAGCACCTATTCCTGTATATCCCTTCGACTTCTTATTCTTATCGAGATATCTTGATATCTACTATGCAGTTGAAAGGAAGTGAAGAAACTGTAACTTTCGTTGGATAAGTTTGGGAAATTCATTGAAACATCCGTCACTAGATTTTTAACATATATAACAGTAGCATTTCCAACAGCTTTGTGTGCTACATGGAGTGTGATGACTCGAACTGCTGCACATCAGTGCAAATATATATGTTGAAAACGGTTAATCATTTAGTTAGACAGGGTGAAACTGGGTAAGCGCCTTGAAAAGTCTTTTGATTAGGTAGAAATGTTGATCAGTGAATCTTTGCCCATCCAGTCAACCCTTACTACATGAAATAGAAGTAACGAAGCACCAGAATGACTACCTTGATCTGGTTCTGAACAATAAATTGTGCTGTAGAAGTCCATCCGCTAACATTACTGTATGTACAACTGTGTTATATGAAACAAGCTAATCATATATGGTGTTATATCCTACCGAACCGCTTGGTTCCTGCTCTTACTCTAAACTATTTTCAACTTCATTGATGGTAGTGCATTACAAGAAAGCAAAAAGCGTTCCAAAGAGGTGGGGCTGTCTATTCCCTATCGAAAAGTGGTTACCGATATGGCAGAATACATGTAAGGTGCAATTATTCAATATTACAAGCCAATGAAAATAACCAGCCAACAACAACAACAGCAACATCCACCGCCAATCACCATCAACGGGAGGGATTTGAAAGAGATAACTTCATTCACTTATCTAGGGAGCATTGTCTCAACTACAGGAGGAACCGACGAGGATGTCAACTCGAGAATCGGGAAGGCGAGAAACACATTTACCAACCTGAAACCAATCTGGAAATCTTCGTCACTCAACTCAGCATCAACAACAAAATTCGGATTTTCAATACAAACGTCAAGTCAGTCAGTTCTCCTACACGGATCAGAAACTTGGCCAGTGTGTCACAAAGAATATTTCCAACAGCCTGTTGCAAACCTTTATCAACAACTGTCTTCTTTCTGTACTGAAGATCAGATGGCCGGAAAGAATCACCAACAAGAAACTATGGGAACGAACAAAACAAGAACCAATCGCTCAACAAATATGCAGGAGAAAGTGGAGATGGATTAGACACTCGTTGCGCTGGGGAGGCCGCTGGGTGACATCGTGCGTCAGGCCATAGCTCGAGTGGAACCCGAAAGGGAAGCGACGAGTTGGACGTCCAAGAGTGACATGGAGGAGATCGTGTGAAGAGGAGTTGAAACAGTATGGACTAAGATGGATGCAAGTGAAAAGTACAGCAGAAGACAGAAGCAAGTGGAGACGTGTAGTGGAAGCGGTATGTTCCACTAGGAACCCAAGGGAACAATAATAATAATAGCAAGCCAAAAACCTCACATATACAACTGCTCCGTTGAAAAGTTGTCAAATGCCTAACAGTTTTAAAGCACGACACTCAAAGTGTTTCTAGTAAAGTCAGTTGACTGATTCCCTAATTCCTAAATGACTGCAAATACTCTAATAAGATTATCAATAAACGTTAGTTCCCACTTTTTCTTTCACAAAAATAAAGTAAAACAGTCAGTGCATCTACAAAAATTATTGTGAGCACCAAATATGAATATACAATTCATCAAAATGATTTCCACCGACTTACTTTTTTAGGCGAGAAGACACCTTGGACACCGCCATCACCACGAATAGCGATTCCCATTTCCATAAGTTCATTTTCTCTGAAAAGCGATAATAAACAGGATGTAATATATCAGAAGTCACAGCTCTTATCAATGAAAGCAATGATATAATCCATGAACAAATATGCGATGACGAAGTCAACCGACACATATGTCAAAACAACTCGAAGTTACATACTGCCGTCTGTCCGAAGACTATTGTTGATTAATGTCATTTTGCTTGATTTTGATTGGTCACAGGTTTGATCATGAACTGCCAACAATTAGAGAACCAGTAGAACATCAGAAAGTACTAGACAGCTGTCTCGTCCTAGTTTGGGGCCCTTCAGTGGCATATACTCAAAAGGGATTCAAACTCAGGACCTTCCGGTTACAAGGTGAGCTCATAGACCATTCAGCCACTGAGATCCAGTCCAATGTTCAATGTACTCCAACGTCTGTCAGTTTGCGGTATATAGCGCAATCCCCAGCCTGTATGATGGGCGAGTAGTTGCCCTCTTACCTCATTTAGTAGAACCCGAGAAATGGCAGGATTTGAAATTCACGGGATAGGGTCCTAGTGGTTGAGTGGCCTGGATCCGGACTCTGAAGGGTGAGCACTGATGAGGAGTCTCAAACTAGGACGAAATAACTATGCAGTACTCCTTAGCTTTCCAATGGTTCCTTATCTGATATCAACTTGTGATCAGCCTGTTGTTTGTTGGACACTCATCAATTTTCGCAACATTCAGGAATCTTTCTTTAACGAGACAATTCCTTTTCGTGATATTTAGAAAATTTTACAATGTTCACATGCATCATTGATATAAGAATAAAACTTGTGCACTGTGGTAGAGTGTAATTCCATTATGGGTAAATTTTGTTTTGATAAAGTCTCACAGTGTTATACAGTAATATTTACTGATGACGTTTTGAGCTCAATTTGTTGCTCATAATCATATCAAGGTAATCACACGACTTCCTAACTTCATTTATATAGTTCCATTATTTTTCACTTTCCAAGTGAGTACCTTGATGTGATTATGAGCAGTAAATTGTGCTCGAAACGTCATCAGTAAATATTACTGTATAACACTGTGAGACTTTATTAAAACAAAATTTACCCATAATGGAATGTTCATATGCCTTCGGCTACAAACGCATCTTGTTCATAAGCTGAAATTTGAAAACTTTGAAGTTCGTCAGTCAAAGGAGAATTGTAGTATATGTCAGGTAATGCCTAGTTATTTAGGAAGCCTTGACTCTTGTCGCGTACTGATACATCAGGTATTCTATTTTTCTTTGTTGGAATTAAGCCTTATTCCTTCCAGTGGAAGGAAATATCGAAAATATTAGAGCGTATACTCAAGTTACTAAAGCCCAAATTTAACTAGCTCGTATGAACGTGAAGTTCCGCTCGAAAACGCAAAATATTTTCACATGTTTTTATCAATAGAGTTGTAAAATATATCATGGTGAGGTTCTGTTCATCACATACTCTTTGTCTGACGGTGACATTATTAAATGAAGTGGACTACCACAGATAGATAAAGTTGAATGATCTATTTTCAAAGTTATTCGTCTCACTTTTGTGACTTCGAAACTGCCATTTAAATTACTTTATTATCCAAAACAATTACGTCTCTATTAATAGTAAGATAAGGCTGCCTACTATCACCGAAAACATTCCTGATTGTAGTAGACTGAATCACATTCAGACCTTGAATAGCAGGAATACAGACAAACTTTGGATCGACGCAAAGACTCTAGACGATATGGATTTCATGAATGGTTTATGTCTAAGGTCACACACGCTCGAAGATCGACAGGCAGAAACCAAAACGTTGCCAGAAGAGGCAATGAAGACAGGACTTCAGATGAACATATAATAGACAGAAGTGAAGACTATATATCTAACCAACAACGACCTTAAGCAACAATCACCATCACCTGGTGAAATCTGAAGTATCGAAGAGTGTCAAAAGAATGATTGGAAAAGTGGAACAAACCTTCAACAATCTAAAAACAGTTTGCAGATTCACTGTACTGACCATACAGAACAAGAACCAGATGTCAAATCTGATCTTCTGTATGGGTCACAGACATGGCGCTCATCAAAGATGGCATTTCCAGTAGGATGCAGACTCCTACTAACTGTCACTTCATCTGGCGGAAATGAAAGGATTAGCGATACAGAACTCTGTGAACGAACTAGACAGGGACCTACTACCCAAAAAAATATGCCAAAAGAATTGGAGATGGATTTGACACACACTGAGGAGACCGTTGAGGCAGTTCGTCAAATGAAACTCAATTCGGAAAGGGCGAGATGGACATTTGTCGATGTGTGACCTGGAGCAAGCAGATCGTGTGACGAGGATGTGAAACCATGTGGGCAACCTTGAAGCCAGCTAAACGTGACTACAGGGAACAGGATGCAATGGAGATGTTCTACTGAATCCCTATGTTCCATTCGTAACCCAAGGGAATGACAGTGTAACAGGAGTGGTTACTCTCATGTGAGACTTCCTTTATGTTCTTATGAAATCAGACAATAATAAAAAGCTACATTTGAACTAACCTCTGTTCTCGAAGTTTCTCCGCTTTTCTCAATTTGAATTCCATAGTTTCATTTAATTCAGCAATCAACTTTTCAGAGGCTTTTAATGCTTCCAAAGTTGTTTCCTCGCCATACGTACAATCTTCTAAAGACTGTTGATGTGTCAAGGTTGCTATAGAGACAGTAGAAGCTAGAAAAAAAGATAAATATGTTAAAAGCCTTTAAGAAAACCTATGAACTGACATTGGTTAGAAAAGCACTGGAAAACCTGGGAGTACTGAACAGCTGTTTCATTCTAGTGCTTGGGACTCTTCAGCAGTACCCACACACCTGGAGGGGTTCGAACCCAGGACCTTCTGGTTACGGCCCATGATGAAATCCTGTAACCAAAGTAATATCTGTTTGAAGAAAGGATAGGAAAATATCATGCGTACATAAAAAGGAGCTTTAATCGACTGAAATTCAAATTCCTACAGTTTTGGAGTGATACAGATGTCTTATTAGTGGATATATTACTTATGAATAAATATAAGTAGTCTATAGAATAGTGTCTTCAGATATGCAATCTAGAAAAGAAACCCACTGCAGAAGAAAGGTAAGAGGAAATTTGAAGATCTAAACAGAAGTCAATAGATAATAACGAACAAAGCCTATATAATATCGAATTGCTTATAATTAATGCATGATGTATAATTTTCCTAGTGTCAATATCACTTTGTCTCAATCTACTCCAACCTGTCTTGTTCTCTCTTCAATAGGTTTGAATGATAAAAGAATGGACATTATCATTATTTAAAAATATCATCAACGGGATTATTTTTTTCACTTCTGTGTGACATAAGTATAAATTGTGTTTTTGCACAGATAAAATGTTGCTTTTTCATACATCAATAATAATAATAATAAATTGGCTGTCGAAAAATGAATGACCCAGAATTTGGACAAAGATATTTCTGTACTTGGATAACCTAGACATACTGTCTTATATGAACAACCCAGATCACGTTGATAAAATATGCATGAGTTAGCTGTTTTGGCATACTAACTATTTCAGCGTGCTTAATTATATCTTAAAGCCAGATGGGAAAAAAACAGAACAAATGAATAACTTCCGCAGCGATCGATTTCTACAGTTGACAAATGTTCAGTGGATGTGTGAAGGATAAACTCCCACTTTGAACTACTTCAATGTTTGTTTACAAATTCACTTTCTTCTGTGGAAATAGTTATATTGGGCGTGCAAAGCTCAGACTTTCTAAACACATACCTGCAGACACTATCCGGCAGAGCAAGGCAATTACTAGTCTGATTCTCAAACACCTGGAGGACATAAGAAACTTATATTATTATTATACTATTGTTTCCTTTAATTCCTGGAGGAACATAGGGCTTCAGCCCTGAGTCTCCAATGCATTCGGTTTTATGCCAGAGTCTTCAACTGGCTCCAAGTCTGCCCACACGTTTTCATCTCCTCCTCACATGACCTCCTCCAAGTCACCCTTGCACTGACGACCATCTCGCCTCTTTCCTTTCGGGTTCCACTCGAGGGCTTGTCTAGTAATGTCACTTGATGGTTTGTTTCCTCAGAGTATGGCCAATCCATCTCCATTTCTTCCTGCCTATTTGTTTCACAATCGGTTCCTGCTGTGTTGGTTCGCTCATTGCCAGAGATCTCTGTTGCTGATCTTCTCTGGCCATCTGATCTTGAGTACTGAGCGAAGACAGTTGTTCATGAAGGTCTGTAGTTTGTTTGAGATGCTTTTTATGACGCACCAAGTCTCTGATCCGTATAGTAGCACTGACTTCACACTGGAGTTGGAAATCCGGATCTTATTTCCATTTTCATGCTGAGTGCTGTTGACCTCCACACAGACATGAGAGTGAAAGCTTGTCTTGCTTTTCCGATTCTTGCTTTGATATCCTCGTCAGTTCCGTCTATAGTTGAAACAATGTTTCCCAGGTAGGTAGGTAAAGGAGGTTGTTTCTTTCAAGTTCCCCCATTTATGGTGATTGTTGTTTGTTGTTGTTGTTGCTGTTGGTGTTGTCCACCTCTGTTTTCTCTTTATCCACTTGAAGTTCTATCTTTAATGCTTCTTCTGCCAACTCATTGCTTTTCACTTGCATATCTTCCAGTTTATGGGAAATCAGACATTTGTCATCGACGAAGTCCAGATCCTCCAAGTTGGCTTTTTGTGTGAGTCCATTTTATGCCTGTTTCCTCATTGCCCGCTGTTTGTCGCATTATCCAGTCTACTGCAATCAAGAAAATCATTGGCGATAGTAGGCAGCCAGCTTGTCTTACTCCTGTCCTCATTTCGAAGGATTCCGTAAGTTTCCCGTTGTGGATTACTTGTCATGCAGCATTGTCGTACAGCTGTTGGATGAGATGTATAATTGTCGGTGGCACCCCGTAGTAGCGAAGTATTTTCCAAATCACCTCTCGATCGACGCTGTCTGCTGAAGGCCTTTTCAAAGTCGATGAAGTTGAGATAGAGAGGTGACTGCCATTCCAATCTTTGTTCAGTGATTATCCGTAATGTGGCGATCTGATCAATACATGAATAAGAAACGTAGCTCCACAAAAATTGCCTTTAAAGATTATCTACAAGGTGAGACGGGATGATGTCAGGAGTGTTAGATTTCGGCACTTGTGTATGCAGGAGACACTGGCGATTCATCAGTATAACCCTGAAATGTGTTCGCTGGAAAGGTTTATTTAGTTTCTTCGCCAAACGGTGGCTTTTAATTTTAGTAATTAATTCACTATTTTGATTCATACATGTTCCCTTTTGTACATGTTATGCAGGGTTCCAGAAATCACTTGTGATTTGCAAATTAGTTTGTAACGACAGAAGACAAGGACCAGGCAACAGATCATTTTTTGAGAAAATCAAGAGATATTTATAGATTTTTATATACATTATTATTAACCTTATTGTTAACAGAGAAGTGACATCTTCTGATTGGTTGTTTTCTTGCTGAAGGTTATTCTTTATTGCTTGTGACCATTTCTCAGAAAGTTAAGCCAAATATCTGCGAATCGTATTTGCACACGTTAAGTCTACTGTGATTGGTTGGTTAGTTCATCATGGTTAAGCTTTGTTATTGTTTCTTCTCATGACCTCGATTCGGGACGTAAACATTGAAATAAACTGCTGTCTTCCATTTTTGGCTTACAGCTAGCTATCACCACACGTTCACAATCTACACAGGTCGAGGTGATTATTTCATCAAATCACAAATTTCATTAGTGGAATTTAAGGTTAGGGATTTGATAAGGTGAAAATTGCTATTCAGTAAGAATTCAGCTAGCTGAATGTCCGCTTGATAAGTGTGAAGATGGTGAAAAGACAGAATCCTGAGTAAAACGTACAAAATGTTGAACATGTTGAAGTGATAATAGGGAATTAATTGTCAAGAGTAGAACTGGGCGATCAGAGAAGAGATCTTTGGTGGAGAAGAGACTGATAGACTCTATTTGCACACAGAGCTATTGGTCACATTGGTGAATCGCCGCTGCCTTGGCCATAGACTCATTTGGAAACCCAGCAACCTGTGTACCATTCGTTTTCACCTTGTAGATAATCTTACTCAGCAGTAGACTACTGTCCTATTTCTGGTAAATATAAATACGGTTCTTCAGCCTCTGAAGATAACTTTGTCAATGACGAAAATTCTCCTGTCTGAATCGCCTTTTATTCTCTTTATAACTCAATGAGTACCTCCAGTTTTCTGGAAAGTGTTTCAAATAGTTAGGTGTGATTTATAAACGATACACAACAGTTTAAGTTCTGAACTTGCCATCCTATTTATTTTTTGGTGAGGCTGTAGTCTCTAATCTGGGTAATCTAATCCTGAAGCTTTCAGCGTCCTTCAAGAAGACACCTTCAATGCTACTAACTTCAGTATGAAGTAGACTCCTTTACTTCTAATCGAAATGGGATATTTTACTTGAGCGACAAAGGTGTTATGATTGTTCCAGATCAAGAGATAACAGTCATAGAAAGTTGAATTCAGATAAGCAATTAAAAAGCAAAGTAATCAACTTAATTGGTGGATGGTGACTAGCAGTGGAATCCAGGATGCGCATTTCGTCCCATTTGGGACTCGACAGCTGGATGTACCTGCATTTCCCAGTGACTGATGATGTTCCCACCGAGGCTCGAACCCAGTGCCCATAGTTTCCAACGCCACAGCGTTATCCACTAGACCACTTGAGCCACGAGAGCCACCTCTTGTGCGACGGGTCATATTGATTTAATTGAATTTTAGATTTTTCCCGTCGATTGATTGGACCGAAGTGCTCGGTGGATTCCACTGCTAGTCACCATCCACCAATTAAATACTAATTAAATGCCCAGACATCGTCGAAGCATCTGCTCAAGAAGCCGACATGTCAACCTGAGACCGAGCACTTCCGTCCAATCAGTCGACGGGAAAAATCTAAAATTCAATTAAAGTAATCAACTCTTAGGAGATTCATACGCTTTCATAGATTAAACACTGAAGAAGTTAAAAACGGAAGCTGCAGTTCTTCGGTCCATCTAGCGATATTCGTAATTGTCACTATTCATGTGATTAACCACGGCGTCAGCGGACGACTTGGTTTCAAATTTGATAAGACAAAATGTCTTTAACCCAATCTAATCTACTCGGTTGATCCCATCACTAAACCTTTCAGAAAAATTATGAAACATAGTTTAAAAAAATCGATACAGGGATGAAACAAACTCTTACATTTTCTCATTTGACCTTCTTCTTCTAATTTAAGAATTTGTTTTAAACGTGCAACTTCTGCTTTTAATTCTCTTATTAGAACTGCTGTAGGGTCCTCGTTGATAACAGCTTTGCAAACAATGCTTTTAGCTCTATCTGCATAACGTAGAGTTGACAAAGTTTCGTCGAAATTGACATCAGCTGGTGATAAAGCTGCAATCATTGTCGTACGTGAATTACCGCCTGTAAATAAAAAAAGAAATAAGAAAATGCCACTTTTAAGTCAGTGTACTTGCATTCCCAGTGACTGACTTCCTGCCGATTACCTCCAGCCATTTAATATCATCAAAGTAATGTGCACGGTGATGGTGAGCTACCTAGCGTCATGGTGGCCATATTGCAAACTTGACTGACAGAATTCAGTTTGTACCAAAGAAAGGACAAGACACATCGCACTAGTTACTAGTGTCAAATCAAAATATCCACTACAGTCCTATAGGAGGTCAATCGTGAGCCCAAACAGCTCAGTGGTAACGTGATGAAAACATAAAAACGCAATTATCAACTTGGATAGAATTCATAAAATTATGCCTTACAACATACTTCCAATTCAATACTCAAATTTATGAACAAATAAAAGGAACACCAATGGGATCACCCATATCAGGATTAATAGCTGAAGCTGTTGTGCTAAGATTAGAATTAATAGCTCTATCTATAATTAAACCGAAAATCTGGATACGTTACGTTGATGATACATTTGTAATAATTAAGAGAAGTGATTTAGAATATACTCATAAATTAATAAACAAAATATTTGAAGACATTAAATTCACCATGAGAGAAGAAGAATTAGATGACAAAATCCCATTTTTAGATGTCTTAATCAGGAGAACCAACACAGGAGATTTAGAAACACAAGTATATAGAAAATCAACGCACACAGATCAAATACTCAACTATACTATCAATAATCCAGTTACTCACAAACGAAACTGTGTGCAGACATTGTTTAAAAGAGTTCAAACACATTAAAGCACTCCAGAGTTGAAAAGAATGGAAGGAAAGTACCTACAAACGGTCTTCAAAAAGAATGGTTATCCACAAAATTTCATCAAAAAGTGCTTAAAGTCGAATCAAAACACTAACAAGGAACCATCATCAAAGATCACAAGAAAATTCATCCTACCATACATGAAAAATATCTCTGAAATAACAGCTAGAATACTGAAACCGTTTGATATAGATATAGCACACAGGCCAGTCAAATCGCTTAATTCGATATTATGCAAACCGGGAGATCCAAAAGAGAAAGGAGATAAAATTAATACCATTTACAAAATAAATTGTATGAACTGCAGCAAGCATTACATCGGCCAAAGTGGGCGTCCCCTTCGATTTAGAATCCAAGAACACAAATTAGCCGTGAAAAGACACTATATGTACTCTTTAGTGTCAATGCATATAGACACTTATGGTCATCAATTTGACTAGGATAACGTCGAAATCGTAGACAGAGGAAACACGAAAACTGCGGTCAGGGAATTCCTAGAAGCCTGGTACTCAAACGAAAATGCAATTAAAAAACACGTTAATATAGACGAAATGTACCAACTAATAAAAAGTAAATCATGTGACGTGAAAGTTTAAAGTCCAGGTCAATAGAAAATGATCAGTACACATATGGAAAGATGGTTACCGGGAGACACAATTCTATCACTCGGAGAAAAAAATTTAAATCATTTCACTTTACGCTAAATATTGGGCTGAAGATGTTGTCCAACAGGCGGACGACGAAAGCTCCGCAACTAAACCAACCAGCTCAGAGAACACTATTAATTGCAAATCAGTGGTAACGTCTCTGACCGTAGCACTCACTGGGTGACGCGAGTTCGCATCTCAGAAGGGACATGAGTTCCTTCAAGTTTGCACATGCGTCTTGATGACTGGTGAGTGCCAACTGGCACGAAATCTAGGTCAAGCAAGGATTTCTGCCGATTGCCTCCAACTATCTCAATCAGTCAGTAGTATGGTTACTGAATGGAGAATATTCTTCTCGATAATCTCTTCTTCATCAGGTTCTACAGTTATATGCATCCATAATAGTGAATGAATTAGTGTTATAACCAACAAAATTAGTGTTGTTGAAATAACAACGAATCAATAATAATATCATTGGATTACAGTTCAGTAACATCAAAATAACAACAACTCGTAAAAACATAACAAACCCTTACAAACCAAACTTTAGAAAAATAATAACAATGACAAGTGTCAGAGAAATTAGGAAAAATAATAAGAACACAGAATTCATGAATTTATAGTCTCCAATGAAAGCCGGCCAAGGCAGTAGTAGTGGCTGGCTGGACTTGTTTCTTCTGCACACACAGTACTGGTTGTTTCAGGAGAATAGCGATATCCTCTACTGTTTTGAGTATGCGGTACCTGGATGATTTTGGCAATTTGTTTGGTACCCGATAGATGATGGAGAAGGACTCTCAAATGCTAACTAGCTTTGTGGCCGGTTTGGACCAGTTGGTCTAATATCGAGCAACGGCCAATATAACTTACTCTACAAGCCCATTTGAACTGGTGGATACAAGAAGAAGACGTGGCTAATCTAGGTACTTCATCTTTCAATTGAGGAATCACCATTTGTGTTATCAAGCAAAAGCATATCGTGATCGGAATGATTTCTTTTTCAAATAAAACTATGGTGAAACTGCACCTCCTGGAATTGGGTAAATTGCAGATTTCTAGCCAATTTGCAAATTGTGAATTTGATTGAAGTGAGTAACTGTGATCCTACTACAGCTTGAACCCCGCGTCCATCGTTTCAAGCGCCAAGACGTTATTGATTAGACCACTTAAGCGACGTCAGCCGTCTCCTCGGCGACAGGTGTCATCTACTACTTCTTTTAATTCACTCAGTCAATGGGAAAAACTGAGCTAAAACCAGGCTACACTTCAGTTTATTCTACGAGTAATCACTATTAAAGATCTTCCAGCTGGAAAGAAACTACAGTCCATTGACTTCATGACTTTAAGTGACGGTCAATCCAATTTCGGGACATCAAAAAATCTACACCTAAAGTAATCAGGATCCTTATAAAACCCAAAATCTAACAAAAAGCAGTCTGCGTAGAACATGTATGAGTAGAATTTGATTACTCTGGTAGGACAAAATTCCATATTATTTTCAAGAATTGTTTTGTAAGGATTTGATTTATTCTCAAGTTTGCCAAGAGAAAATTATTGGGAACCACTGTTAAATGAGTACTGGACAGCTGTTTCGTCCTAGTCAGGAACTCATCGGCAGTAAGCATCCAGGACTATCATCCACCTTTTATTATCTACATTGATATTATTATTTTCTTTACAGATCTTCATACATTAATGAACAAATTATGGTGAGTAGTTATCTACTAGTTATGTTTCCATTATTCGCTTGATTTCATTATTTAAATCTTTTGACATACTATTAAGCCCCTGGTCCGATTATTTGGACACTCAACTAAACTTATCTTTAGCAATTCTGGATGAGATTAATCAGAATCGAGATGTTCACCAGGATGTTTTGGTTTCCTATAGTAAAAAAATGTTTATTTTTGAATTGGTGTTAGGTGAGAGAGATTTCACCCGACGCAAATGTCTGTGATTGGTTGAGTGGATCACTTTTTTTAATTTTTTGTATAAAAAAATTTGTCCCGTCACACTTATTTTGTACAACTTTATGATTAGGGCTGTCAGTTTGTTCAATGAAGCACTCACACTCGGCCAATCAACTAACTTCTAACACACACGAAGAGTTGGTGAGATTATCAGAAGTCGCCTTGGATTGGTTGTCTAATAATAGTGACCAATAGTGAAATAAAAACCACGGGTGACTTCAAGACACGAAGCAATGGACTCCGTTCCACTTATTATACTTATCGAAACCAAACAGTTTGAAAAAATTTGGGCATTGGGTTATATAATATTCATTAAAATAAAGGTTTTTTGTACTTCCCAATGAATGAAAAACAAAAGGATATTACTGTTTTTACTGACGTTTCTCTATTTAATGCTAATAGAGTCGGTGAACTACCATTTCTAGACTGCCTCGTTAAGAGGAGGTGAAACGGACATTTTAGTATGTCTATATTCAGGAAGAAAAAGCACTGCAATAAATATTTAAACTTGGCATCCTCACACCCCATAAGCCCAAAGGTATCGGTTGTTTCAAGTCTTCTTAGACAAGCACACTCTTTAATAACGGATGAGAAAGAAAAAGTGGAAGAAGAAATATCAAACATTACTGAAACTCTCAAGAAAAATAACTACACAAAGAACTTCACCGACAAAATCAACACTGACATTAAATATGATCGGAAACGTATTCCGAAGACAGCAGTTGTCAATCCATATAGATGAGAAACGTTGGACGAGAGCAGTAAAGTATTCAGTCAGTAAAGAACATCGGAGTTTTCTTCAAAACATCAGGCACACTGCAAAGCAACCTTGTCCATATAAAAGACCGAATCCATAAGGATTCTATAAATAAATAAATAAAACAAAATGCTTGGAATATGATGCAATATACTTCGAACAAACGTCGCGACAAATCAAAATCAGAAGAAATGAACTCTTTATAGCAACTGTTTTGGACCACCGAGAAATCCAGTTGAACAAGAAAAGCTTGCAAAATCACTAGCCATAGATCGTCTACACGCTATAGAATCAGGGCACGAAATTGATTTCGAGAATACCGAAATAATCCAGAAAATTTTTAGAAATCACGAAAAGCGTCTACTATCAGAAGCACTTCACATATTGAATGGGATCCAAATTGTCTGAATAAGAATGATGGACTAAACCAGAATTTGACCTGGTTGCAACACCGCCCTCTCCCCCATGAAATGACAAAATTAACACGAATGGGATAAGCAATCTCACTACTTAAACACATGCTGCATTTTTATAATTTCATACGCTTATCAAATCCAACAATATACATATGGTTTTGTTATCTTGGAGAATTTGACAACGTAAAAATGCCCCCATGCTAATGAACGATGATTAAGTTGTTATATAAAAGCTCAGATATTTTAAATTCTGGTTTAATAAAACTACTTTGATAAGGCTATTAGCAGCATTAAATAGCGAAACATCAGGGAAAACAGAACTATGCGGTTTTGTTTTTCATTCACTGGGAATTACAAAAATCCGTTCCATATAATTATCAATCAAAGCTTTATCTAAAATTTATATTTCTGCAAATCCCAGAGAAATTGAAATCATTAATTCCAATATTTCTTTGAGTAAACTAGCCCTAACTTCTTCAAGGAGATAGTCGAAATGAAAATACCAAAAATATATGTAAAAGATATTAAATATTCCCATAGTAAAATTTGGAACAACACATTTAAGGGAACAATATTGTAGTTTCAACTAGATCTCATCAGGCTTAACTCTAATATACGTGTATAACTTTACAAATAAATATTCAAATAATAACCAATCAAGGTGTTTTGTCTAAAGGATAATAAGACTGATAACAAGAATAAAGAGAAACAGCATGATTAAATAAACAAATGTTTAGGCGATGAAGGCTAAGAAAAACAAATGAACCGATTAAGTAATGCTAGATTGTAAGGGATGTAAACAAAATACGTTTTAATGAAGACGTCATAAGATTAAGGGATGATAAGAGAGGGGGTGAAAATATAAGTGAGGGGGTAGTGTAGACGTCATCAGCTGGTTAAGTCTTAATAGACCGAAAAGGGGGTGATAATGGCAGTACGAACTTCTTTTGAATGCATAGTTTAGGCTTAATAGTTCGAATGCCTATGCAGTAGACGAATACGAATTCTATTGGAAAGATTCGGTGGGATACGATGAGTTACCTTGAAAGCTTTCGTTTTCTCCACTACATGATCACTATCAACTAAATGTGACAAAATGGAACCACAGATTATTTTCGTCTATCCTTTGTCAAACCACAATGGGAGATGTTCGGTAGTAACTCGTTGGCTAAGGTGTCTAGTAGTACACCCAACATAACTGTCACTGCAGGTGCAGCTGAATTGATAAATACACATAGGCATGGCAAAACTATTTAGCTTATCCTTCATTTGCGTCCCATCTTTGAAATTCCCTATGTAATCATGTTTGATATGACATAGCCTCACTACCCTCATTATAAATTTACGCCAATAGAAAAAAAAGCAAAAAAACGAAGAATTCCATACGCAATAAGCAGCATATGGCAAAATCGAATCATAAAAATGTAACTTTATATTTGAAAAAAATTAGTTCTTTTTAAAACGTTTGACGTAATTTGTCTGAATCGTGTAATGCTGTAATTGCGCAACACATTTCGAACAGTCTGATCACACACAGACTTGTCATGGGAATATATGTGTGTTAAAATAACAAAGAGTTGAGGTGTAAGAAAATAGACTTAGGTCAAGTTAAAAGGACATATTGAAGGTCAAAATAACTATGAACATCACTAAACCAAATAAGAGAGCTAATAGTGCATCCACGCTGGTTGGTATCAAAACAAATTTTACCAAGGAAGGTTTAGTGTGATGACGAATTGTTGCTTTGAAACGCATAAATGGGTGGTTTAAACACTAACTTTAGCGTAAGCCCCAAGCACGTTTTATAGATAGGTTTAAAAGACGTATAAACACCAATTTTATGTCCTGTCTCTATAATATGTTTCGCGATAGAAGAGCTAGTTCATCTGCTGTCAACATTAATGGGTTCTGGGGATTCTATTTGCTTCTGAAGTAGCCATTTAGGAATATTCTCTGAAGCTGTTACTTACAGAGATCGATGAGTCCTCCCTATATATATATATATGTATCCGGAGATACATTTAAATTAGTGAACACAGTGGGATGTGACATTATTTTTCGCATGTTCTGAAGGCCTAGATGGATATATCGGCTTCACATTCTCAATTATTCTGACCTTAGCCGCATAAAAGTCTCTTTAACCCCATCGTTCAATCTTTGCAGAGTTATTAAGCTACTATGACTACCCTTATCGGATAGCTTGATATATATATGTTTATCTTAGTAGGAAGTTTTAGAATGTGTCTTGGTGTTCTAACGACAGTTAAAAGAAGCCGTCGATTCTCATGACAGTTGTAAGATTGACGACAATGATATAGGAATTAAATCAGAAATTAAGTATCTTGGACTTATTCTCTCTTCTGATCTCTCCTGCTCTTCCCATATCTCAGCGATCCCCAGTAAAATATTCCGCCTGACATTTTACATTAAGAAGTTAAGGCACTCTGGTATAACTCAACCCCTCCTCTCACAGTTCATAAACTTTTGCATCCTACCTATGCTTCTTTATTGTTCACCCTTATTCTTTCCTGGTTTGCTTAAAAAGGACTTTGTCACAATTCGTAGAATGCTGAAGACTGTCAGCAGGATGAGTGGTGTCCCAGTGGACTACATAGTTAACGTCGTTGTCGATAGGCATTTGACTTCGTGCAGTAAATTTGCTAAAGGGATTTTGTCTGACTTGGAGCATCCACTTCACCCTCAGCTTTCACCTTGCATCTCCTCGGGTAGAACAAGAAGTAACTTCAGAAAACTGTATGCTCGCACATCTAAGTATAAAAATTCTATGATACCAACCATACTTGGCACGTATTTTATGTGATGAAAATAGTGTCAGGCAAGAATTGACTAACCTTTTTTCATCTAGTAAATAAACAATCTCCTCCATCCATCTTTATATACCTTGAAGTTTTACTTTTATTATTTCTATTATATTTATCTTCCTGTTGCTTCTTTGTTTTCACTTTCATAACTGCAAACACCAACTTATCTCTATGACTGCTGTAATCTTTGTTTTTTTCCCTCACCATATCATGTAAACAGAACATCATATTCAATATTTTTAATCATGCAAGGATTTGTATACCGACAATATCGACAATACTGTGTGAAACAAGCCCACGGCAATTTCCACTTGTATTATTATCATTACCTTAGCTGCTATCATTACTATTATTTCCATTTAAATGCTGCATGTTTTCTATTTTTCTCTATATTAACCCTATTGTAAATGTAGAAAAATTTTCTGTGCGATCAATTTTATTTATAATTTGAGGAAATTAGATGCAATATTGTGATTAATGCTGAAAATTCCATTCTGTATCACAAGTACTGTTTTTGGAATAAAGCAAATCATTATTATTATTATTATTATTATTATTATTATTATTATTATTATTATTATTATTATTAAGAGAGAAGAAACTGTGATAATTAAGATACTGTTCTGTGCTTAGTATTAAGGCATGAAGCCTAGGTATGACTATGAAGTAGTATTTACTGTCACAGACTAATAAGAATTCTGAAGCTGTCCATTTAAATAACGTATAATAAATTTACCAATTTACGGTTTGATATCAAATCTCTAAATAGTATATTTTATGTTAAATAAGCCACGCCACATGAAGCGTTATAAACCCATTTTGAATAGCTTTCAAAACAAAATAAATTTTGGATCATAGTTCATGCAATTTTGTTTAGTTTTCTTTTGATGACTATTCATGACTCAGACATGACTAGACAAGAATTTTGATGGTGTAATTATGATTATTTTCCTGAAGAAGTTCGAACCAGTTTGCTGAACGAAACTTTGGAATTACCTATTTCCACATCGAAAAAATGGAGGCAAATCTAATTTTTGATTGGTTGGAGGGTTTCATCATGAGCTGATTGACATCAGTTAGAGAACCACTGGAAAACCTGCAGAGAGTACTGGACAACTGTTTCGTCCTTGTTTGGGACACTTCATCAGTACGTACTCACTGGGGTTCGAACCCAGGACCTTCTGGCTGCAAGGCGAGCTCGTAGACCATTAAGATTTTTTACATATGTCTACTTTTCACTCAGCACCCAGCTTTTGTGAAACTATTCAGCCGAATCTTGATTAGAGTTTATATATATATATAATCTTTACAGTGACTTCTGACAATTTCCACACTAATCCGTCTAGTCAGTAAAGTATTTTTATAAACAGTCTCACCTATACCATAATACGGTTGGAATTAGTGATACTGTTTACAATAAAATTCTCTTCAGGTTCCAACTGTTATAAGACAAAATACTTTTTATTATTATAGCCATAATAACCAGGAACGAATGAGTCGGATACCCTCTACTGTTGGACAGGGTTACGGCTTTATAGACAGATTAGTTTCAGTTCACAAGGTGACAAGACAAATTGCCTATGTTTGAAAAACCTGATGAATTAAATGTCATTACGAGGTAGAAGGATGACTATTTATCATAGAATTCATACACGGTGGAGGGGAAAATCCCTCGCCGATGACAGTGGCTGGTGGTGACGCTATATCATGAATTAGCAGAAGTTAGAATTCATGGGCTAGCTCTTAGGTCGGCTGCCAGTGGCTTAATGGTCTACATGCTCGCCTTTTAACCGGCTATTTTCGGTTTCTGTCCCGGCGGTTGGTGCGTACTGTAAAGATTCCCAAGAACTAGGACGAAACAGCTGTCCAGCAGTCCCAAGTTTCCCAGTGCTTCTCTAATCAATATCAGCTCATGATGAAACTCTGCAGACCAACACTTGAAAATATTTTAACATGACTGAGGACTATAGAATGTGTTCGACGAGCGATAAATTGAAGACAGGAAGGCAGCAGTGAATGATTCGTCATGAAATCAATCAATATATGAAATGAGTGAAGTCCAGCTATACGATGAAGAAAACACAATATAACTAATAATGAATCATAATGACTGATTAGAAAATATGATCACTTACCAAGATTTTCTTTCAACAGCCATGTGAGTACAGAATCACGGTACGGAATAAAATCTCCTTTCTTTCTGCGTTTTGAACTCTGAAAAATACGATGAATACAGTCATTTTGCACCTTCTTAAAATACGTGTATTTCGAAAACCTGTGAAGTTCGAAGCTGTATACTGGCGTAAATATTTCTGTCAAATATGACTGGACAATCAGATACCCGGAGTTATACAACCCATCAAACTAGTTATCTAGTAATGTGATGTAATAAATCAATGTCAACTGTTAAATATCGTCAAGAAACGATTTCAGGTCACCTAGAACTAGCGGGTACTAGACAAATGTTTCGTCCCAGTCTTGGACTCTTCATCAGTGGCCAGTCATGACCCTACAGAAGATTGAACCCAAGACCTTCAACTTGTGAGACAAAGCTCTTTGACCACTTAGACACTTGGGCTGGAATTCAATTACCCGTGAATTCTACCTTCTGTCTATAAGTAGTGTAGCTCTACCCTCAACCAATAGCTTCGATGGGCACTTATTTCGGCTTGACATAGTAGACCCACCTAATCAAAATGTCCCAGTACAACTTTAGGGCAGCCAAATAGAAACCACCAATGAGTGCACTGGTGAAGAGTACAGATACAGGACGAAACAGTTATTTAGTACTCCTTAGTTTTCAAGGATCTCTTTTACTAATATTGGTTCGTGAAGTAATCTTAATCCTCAAATCCTATAATCTAATAAATTAATGTTTTTCTCAATGGCTCAGGCTAGTCTTCTAATTTTTCCTTTAGTTTAGAGAGCAGAAAGTATTGAAAGGAGAACAGTTGTATTTAGACCGTAGAAACACAAAATTGAAATTGTTTTGATGTTCTCTAGTCTGGATAAGTAAGTCTAAATGAGAAGCTTCTATCGTCCATCTAGAAAAGGCAACATCTTCAATTCTAACTTCATTTTCAACCTTCAAACTCTCAACTTAACACAACATCATCAAATCACATCAATCTGAACAGTTTGTCCTCTCAATCATTTGATAAACCCTATAGATGTTATTGCTTATTCATTCTGATAACTACTCTACGTTCATCAGTAAGCAGAGGAAGGATAAGCATAGTCGTGAGAGGCTTTGTCAGTTGGCAATACTGTTTTGTTGTTATTTCTATTTATTCTATTTGAGTACACATCACTAATTGGTTTATTATGTACTAAATTTTTTTTGTTTTTATTTTCTTATCCACATTACAGATTGACATATGTTGTTCCCTTGTACAAACAAACTTCATCTCAAATTGTACAATTTTTATCTCATCTTTAATTGTTTTCCTTCTGAAAGATTTTTACAATCTTTAGGATAATCGTTTTATGGAATTGTTGTTTGAATAGATAAGTTTTACAAACAAAATTGTAGACGTTTAAGCAGAAAATTAAATACACTCCAGTTTACAAGCTTGTTACTAAAACAACTAAGTTTTCAGTTGGAGGAGCCTATTTTCGATTGTTACTCACTCTAAGCTTTGTTTTTAAGCTTGAAATTTACAATATAAGTATTGAGATGCATATGAAAGCAAATTGCATTCCTGTATAGGAGATCTCATAGGTGAAATGAAATCTAAAGCTGTGATGTAGAAGAAACTGGAAGGGGAGATCGAGAAACCTTCTCGTCTATCCTACAGTGGATTCCCAGATAGGCTGATCATCTTGTTCACAAGAAATACCTCCAACCGTTGTCCCTGCCGTGGTCATCATGAAAAGTCAGTTCCACCAATTGATGATTATGCAATTACTACTTTTCCAACCTTCCAGCTTATTTCTGCTATATTTACGTTTTTAATTCCTGTCTGCATTACCAGATGTGGTTGCTGTCTTCAATTTCTTTTTATGTGTTCAAACTTCTTACCTATTTTGTTAATACTAAGTCCTTAATCCGTTATTATACAAACTGACGAGTGTTCTTGTAATTATAATCTCATTATGTCTTTTCTACCTGACCTGACCTGAAACATTTCTAGAATAGGTTGGAGGATTTCATCATGAGGTGACTGACATCAGTTAGAGAACCACTGGAAAACCTGAGAGTACTGGACAACTGCTTCATCCTAGTTTGGGACTCCTCAGTAGCATGCACCCACCGCCAAGGTTCGAACCCAAGACTTTCTGGTTACAAGGCCAGCGAGCTCGCAGACCATTAACCCACTGGAACCCATTGCGATGGCCCGTGAATTCTAAATTCTGCCAATTCATGAGTTAGCGCCTCACTTTCAATCTGCTGTCAGATCATGATGAAATCCTCCAACCAATCAAACAAAATTCCTACAAAACCAATGCACGAATGAACAGCTTAGTTGATGACTTTTTCGGAAAGAAAATTTTCTTGTCTGCAACCGTCTTTTTTTAATGATTCCTATGATCTAATGTATATATACCGTAGTTACGTTTTACAGAAATAAATAAAATTCTAATTTTTGTGAAGAAAACTTTCTTTATCGATGAATTCATCTTCCAAATCTGTACAACTTGCTCCTCATTTATTAGTAATTTTCACGAATTGGTAGAAGCTAGAATTCACGGACTGGCCATTGAATCGGGTCCCAGTCGCTGAATGGTATACAAGCTTGGCTTGTAACCGAGAGGTCCTGGTTTCGAACCCCAGTGGGTGCATACTGCCGATGATTCCCGCACTAGAATAAACTGGATATCCAGTACTGCAGTGCTGGTTTTCAATGGTTCTCTAACTGATATCAATCCGTGGTCAAACTCGTAAGAACTTTTCACTCCATTTAATTTCAAATGCTCACTTCGATAGTTTTCACCGTTTATTGTATAATCTTTTTCAATCCTCAGAAACTGCTTTTGAGTAACTGTGTCAGTTGTGTAACATGCCTCACTACTCAGTGACTAGCTGCTATAGGTTTTAGTAAATACAAATGTGACTGTAAAACCTTTGAAGATAGCATCGATGATGAAGGAATTATGAAGTGAAATAACAAACAAAGACGTGAAAACAGTATCCTTATCGTTGTCCATATTACTATGTAGATTCAACTAACCATGAATGTTTTATTAAGAATTCTGTGTGGGTTTTCAGATGTCACTTCTATGTTCAAAAAAACTGTATTTTTTGTTATTTCGTAATCAGAGTTCTCTTGGGTTCCTAGTAGAACATGAGGATTCAACAGTACATCTCCATTTTTTCCTATTCTCTACGGCCCTGTCTAACTAGTCCAGTGATCTCATCCATGTCACCCTTCGACCCGTACCGAAATCATCATCTCCCACTCAATGGCCTGGCGCGCGTCGTTGGCCGACAGTCTCTTTAACATGCATCTGGTCCATTTCCATTTCCCCCTACATATGTGTTGAGCGAAGGGTTCTAGGTTACTTCGTTCCCAGAATTTTGGTTGCTGACTCTTTCTAGTCTTTTGATTTTCAGTATGGAGTTAACGAAGGCAGACATTGAAAGAAAATCTGCAATCTGTCGGAAATGTTTTCCATAGTGCGCCACGCTTTTGACGCATATGAAAGAACTGACTGACTTAATATTGGTGTTGAAAATGTGAATCTTGTTATGTATCCTGCGTATGGCAGCTTTTCAAACTGATTTCAGGGTGATGAAAGTGTGTCTTGCTTAGTCGCTTCTAGCTTTGGCATCCTCATCTCTGTCTTGTGCCTACGGTTGGGACGATGTTCCCTAGATAAGTGAAGGAAATAATCTCTCTCAAATTTCTCCGGTTAATAGTGATTGGTACTGGTTGTTCCTGGTCGGTTATTTCCATCACTTCCATTTTCTCTTTGTTCACCTGAAGTCTTGTCTTTGCTGTTTCTTCACTGCATTTTTTTATTGTGAGTTTTATTAATCTTCCTAGTGATAGTTATTTAGAAATGATGTTTCTTCTGTTCGTATTATTTAACCTTTTTATGTTTTCTAATGTGCTAATTAATGTGATTGCCCGATTTGTTAGACACTTAACCAAGCCTGCCTTCACAGGTAGTGGATGAGATGGTTTAAAGTTTAAATATGGATTAAAGTGCTTTGACCCTCTGCAAGCACCAGTGTATACCTTATCCTGTCCTTTTTAATTTTCAATTTAACATAGCTAATTCACTCCTTGCTCATTTTCTGGCCTAAATATAAATTTAGTTCCATGTGCAACTGATTTTATATATGTAAAGCAAAGCCGTGAATGTGTCGTACGTGAATTTCCGCCATACCTGTGAAGTAGCGTTAAGTGTTCTAAGAGCCATATTTTCCAAATTGTTCATAAAAAATATCTGCTATGACCGGGGATTTGATGGTCAGTTGCTATCCCCTTTGCTTGTTTACTTATTTTGCTACATTTCTGAAAAATTAATAAAGCTATCTGGAAGGAGAGGTTAGTCACAGAATCTTTGTTTACTGAATCTATACGGGACCCGTTCAATGGAAATAACTCAAGGAAAATACTAGAAATATGAAAAAACCCAAATATCCTAGGGACTTCCGAATTCGAATGGAATAACAAACTCAGTTTCTTAGCTCTTTCAGTGACTAGGAGAGATGATGGAACGATTAAGCAATCTGTATTTCGTAAACAGACATGGAGTGGACAATATCTTCATTTCACCAGTTTTGTTTCTATCCAGTATAAATGTTACCTAGTAAAGCGTTTGTTTCCAAGGTGCCGCAAAATATGAACGAGCAACACACTGATGGAGGAGATTCGACACATACATTCAGCCTTATCAACCCATGGTTATCCAGAAAACTTCATCATTTGTCACAGTAAGGATGATCACATCTTGAAAAGACAGCTTCTGTACCCAAGAAAACTATCTTTAATAACCTACTATTCAAGGATGGTGAAATTATGCAATTGAAACCTCAAAGAATTTGGTCAGCCATCAAGTGCACATTCCACGCCGCATCTCTTTCCCTGACATCTCGAACATTTTCGATCCCTGTACCTACAACTGAAGGACCAAATTCTGTGGACTCTACTGCAAACTGTATCTACAAGTTAACCTGCAGTTGCTGTGACACTTATATAGGTAGAACCAATAGAATGTTCTAAATATGATTGGTCATTAGAATTGTACTTTTGTTTTATATAAGTGAGTAATTGTCATGTATTTTATGTTATTTTATTATTGTGAACCATGTTAGTTGTAAAGCGATTGTAGAGAAACTACAAAATGCTGATATCATCTCGCGACATTTATCCTCTGAATATCTAAAACAAATATATCCAAGGGACTAATTGTTTAAGTATTCCTAAATGTCTTTTATCGAATAAGATTATTTGTGGATGAAACTATACTTCACCATGATGGCAAAATACTACTCAAATATTATCAGTAAAATATTTTCAATTTAACCTGCACATAAAGCATTATTATCCATGACGATGGAGTATTCCCATCAAAATATCAAAAGTGCTGATTATAAAAATTTTTATTGAATTGAACTTACCATATCAGCTAATCCAGCTATAACTTTCCCCAGTGTCGTAAGAGACTTATTGATGTTCGCGCCTTCTTTCAATCGGACATCAGTTGCACCTGTTGCATCGGAACGTTCACTTCCAGCTAAATCAACTAAGCTTATCTTACTAACCTTCAATGATGGAAAAAATAAATAAAAATATTAATTATTTGGTGGAAATAATTAGTTTTATACAATTAATGAAAAGAGTATATGATACACAGTCAAGTCTGATTTGATTTTTTCAGTGAAAGTAAGGTGTGAGGAATAAACAAAGACAATTTTTATTTGAACTGAGGAGAGATTTCGTAAATTCAGTACTTTCTACTAATCTAACTTTATATTGTAAAACCTTAAAGCCTACATACTCTATGAAAGTGACAAAATTTACTTATGCTACCTGGACGGGGTGGCCGAGTGGTTAAGGCGATGGACTGCTAATCCATTGGGGTTTCCCCGCGTGGGTTCGAATCCCATCCCCGTCGGGATTTTGATGCCACTCGCCTACATACAATGATACACTCACAGGGCGTTTTCGAAACCCACAAATTGCCACTGATCGGTGTTGGCGCGTTCCCGGCTAGAAATAGTTGTGCAACACATCCAATGGACTGGTGTTGCCCAGTCGGGTGGAGGCAGACACACTGTGAGAGTGATGACAACACTGTCATGGATCTCTCCGCAACCAAGTGCGTCGGTGGTATAGCGGTTTGGACGCTCGCTGACCATGCACATGGTCCGGGGTTCGATCCCCGGCCGTCGCACTCCTTTACCTCGCGAAGCCAGAAATAATGCTGGTGAAGAGGAAAGGTTGGGTATGAGGCTGGCAACCCCATCCTGTAAAATAAGCACTGCTACAGAAACTTCAAGCTGCTGGCTTGAAGCCCTATGTTCCACTGGGGACCGTGAAGGAAAACAAACAAAAAACCTGAACTTAATTCACTTTATTGGTCCTGACTGCTTTAAAAGGAGTAAAAGAAACAACAACTACCATCGAGGAAGCAATCATGAACTCCTGGGACCATAATTTACAACTCCAGCTGGAACAAACTGGACTCACGAAAGGTAAATCATGTGCAAATCTACGCATCATCATCATCGAACAAAGCATGGAATGGCAGTCAAACCTCTGCCTCAACTTTATGGATTTTGAAAAGGCATTCGACAGTGCTGACCACGAAGCAATTTGGTAACTACTACTTTCACACTACGGAGTGCCCAAAATCTTTGTTAGCCTCATTCAACAGTCATATGGCAATGCCACGAGTCAACAACGGAAAACTCAGTGAGGCGTCTGAAGTGAATACAGAAGTAATATTCTTAGTTGTGGTGGCTGGGATTATGCGGCACACTGTGCTTGGAGAGCGACAGGACAGGAATACCTTGGGGCGGCAAAACGTTTCTATAAAATTTGAACTTCGCGAATGATTTATACCTGACGTTACGTAAACTCAAAGACTCATAGTCGAGAACTATTTTTATTTTATTTTTATTTTAGTTACAGCTTGATGCCACACCTTATTTTCGGTACAAGTATGGAATTTTCAGCATGGATACCGGTAGCCCAAATTTCACAGGCCAACCATAGATATCGGGTGTGCGTCGGCAGGGGATCGAACCTCGGACCATGTGCATGGTCGGCGAGAGTCCTAACCACTGTGCCACCGACGCACTAGCAATTATAAATCCATTAATTTAAGCATACAATAGCCAGTCTGTAAAGGCAAATTAGAATCATATCAGGAATGTGTATTGTGGAACAAGTATAAGTAAGATGGGATGGAACAGTAGTCAGTTATTTTTTAAGAGTTTCACCATGGATTGATATCAGTTAGAGAACATTGAAAACCACGGAGTACTGGACAGCTGTTTCATTCTAGTCTGGGAATCATTGGCAGTGCGCACCCAGTGGGGTTCAAACCGAGAACCTTCTGGTTACAAGAGAAGCTCGCATACCATAGTTTTGAATATGCCTGGTCAATGAGAACATGATATAAAACGAGATGAAATAATTTAATGATATATATACATGTGTATATATATAGTCAAAAAAATACAGGTTTCGAGGGTGACTGTAATCACTGGTGTGTGTGAGAAAATATGAATACTGGGGAAAATAAACCAACGAATGGGGTGGACTAGACATAGGTTCAAGGTTGAACTTTGGGAAAAATGTTGTCCCATCCCACTGTATTTACCAATTTGAATGTACGTGTGGACACACCTACATAGGGAGGAATCATCGATCTCTGCAAGTAAGGGCTACCTTCAGAGCATATTCCTAAATGGCTCCAGAAGCAAATATAATCTTTAGAACCCATTAATGGTGAAACAGGAGACCTAGCTCCTCTATTACGAAACATATTATAGAGAAAGGACATAAAATTGACGTTAACAGATCTCACGAAAAATACCCATTTATTCATAAGTAAAAACACAGTTTCTTTTGTTCAGCGAAGAAATTTCCCTTCAACGACCAATGCATTAACAGATCTTTAAAACCTATCTATCAAACGTGTTTGGGGCGTATCCTTAAGTTTGTGGAAGGCCTAGCAATTAGAAAGTTTAAACCACCTTTATGCTTCCAAAAACAATTCGTCATCACACTAAACCTTCCTTGGTGAATTTTGTTTTTATACCATAGCAGATGTACTATTACCTCTGTTATTTGGTTTAGTGATGTTCATGGTTATTTTGACCTTCAGTATGTCCTTTTAACTTGACCTAAGTCTATTTTCTCCCCTCTTAACTCTTCATTAATTTGATATATATTCCTATGACAAGTTCGTGTGTGATCAGATTGTTCGAAATGTGCTGCGCAGTCACATATCACGATTCAGACAAATTACGTCTTCTTATTGCCTTATCTAAATTCTCTATAGTTTGGTTTGTAAGGATAAGTTATGTTTTACGAGTTGATCACGGACTGATATCAGTTAGAGAACCATTGAAAACCAGCACTGGAGTACTGGACAGCTGCTGTTTCATCCTAGTTTGGGAATCATCGGCAGTACGCACCCACTGGGCTTCGAACCCAGGACCTTCCGGTTACAAAGCAAGCTCGTATACCATTCAGCCACTGGGACCCGATTCATTGGCCAGTGCATGAATTCTAACTTCTACCAATTCGTGATTTAGCTCGACCCCAACCATTGTCGTTGGTGGGACAACCATCTACACACGTGACATCTAATTGGACCTCACTGGTCACGACTTCTCAATAGAAGGGAACCAATTATTTTGAAAGACAAGAAGAATGTTTGTAAAATATTAATAACGACGACGTGGTGTAAACCTAAAAGTGAATGATTGTCAATTAATAATAATGAGTTTAGTGAAGTGAAATGAACGGGATTTTGTAAATACGATAACAAGTTAGAAAAGCATTAGTATACCACCCTTTTGTCACTTCATGTTTTCAAGTATTGATTTTGTAGGGATTTCGTTTGATTGGTTGGAGGATTTCATCATGAGCTGATATCAGCTGACGTCAACCAATACCTGAAAATTAATCTGATGTTCATTAGTGACTGGTCCTTTTCAAGAAGTGACCTGGGGTTCCAGTGGGAAGCCGTGACCAGTAGGGTGCAGCAGGTTGACGGTGAGGCAGTAACTCATCAAAGAAGACATTGCAAAGTGGTCGCGCTATGTCACGAATTGGCAGAAGTTAGAACTGGATTGGGTCCCAGTGGCTAAATGGTCTACGAGCTCGTCTTGTAACCAGAAGGTCCTGGGTTCGAACTCCGACGGGATGAGTGCACACTGTGAAGAGTCTCAGACTAGGACGAAACAGATGTCTAGTACTCCCAGGTTTTCCGATGGTTCTATAACTAATGTCAGTTAGCTCATGATGAAATCCTCCAACCAATACATATTTTACCTTATGTTCTGAATGACTGTACATCTTACATACACTACTCAACTGAAAGTATTAACTAACAAAATATCATTCCATCCTATACTCGTACCCCAATATAGACAGTTTCCCACATAATTTTCACATGCCTTTAATGTCTATTTGTATTGCAATCATATTCATGGATTTAAAACTGTAGAGTCTGAAGAGGGAAGAATTTCTCGAAACCACAATTGTTCTCTCAAAATCGTCTTTTCTTATGAAAAGTCTGTGTAATTGCACTCAAGCGTAATTAACACTCACATTAGTGAATGTAACATTATGACATAAAAAAGGATTCATGCCTTCCTTTTCTTCGCAACAGTGAAGAAAATATATTCGCATATTTAAACGGTTTGAGTAGCTGACCAATGATATTCATGTGAAATTACTTAACTCCTCCTAATTCATCCACCTGTCATCTTGTTACACCTGTTTGAGTCGATTGACTGCACTTTTAAAAAAATTTTTATTTCCTTTTTACCATAACAACAAAAAACATTAAAAACTCCAGAGCCGTATTCGTCCAACGGCGGCCTGCTTAAAACTCGAGTTACCAAGAAACTTCCATCTCTCTCTGTTGCATAGATTTCATCTCGTTCCGTTTGTTTTAATCGATTAGGATATGACCTCTAATGGTATTATCTACTCCGATGTGTATTTAAAATGTCTGCGAGCTCCTACCGGATTCGTAAGTTCCTACTAAACTTGAGCGATGACCTGGTGGTTGGTGGTAACGTGTTCCAATACACGAAGCAACTGTGCTTCAGTTAAGTCTTTCGGTCTCAAAATGTACTTCTGAACATTTTATAATTGGCTTTCAACGAGATATAGTGGATTTCTTGAAGGAAACAAAGCAGATCAATCATAAACGAATGGTTTTGTCCTCAGCTCAGAGACCATTGTGTCAAAGGATATACCGTCAATTAACATTTTACTCGAAGGTTCTGTACGAATGGAAAATTCTGTACATTTTATAAATACTGTCCAGAATAAAGATGTTATGATTATTATTATTGATTAATATATGAAGGGTAATATAACTACATCAGATCGAAGGTGAGGATAGTTACTCATTGAAGAAGACATTGCGAAGTGGTCACGCTATGTCATGAATTGGAAGCAGTTAGAATTCACGGGCTGGCCATCGGATCGGGTCCCAGTGTCTTAATGGTCTACTTGCTCGCCTTGTGACCAGAAGGTCCTGGGTTCGAACCCTGGCGGTGGATGCGCACTACTGAGGAGTCCCAAGCTCTAGGACGTAACATTTGTTCAGTACTCCCAGGTTCTCCAATGGTTCTCTATCTGATGTCAGTCGGCTCATGATGAAATCCTCCGACTAATATTACTAGTTTGGGAGTTTATCTCATTTAGCATAAAGAATAAGATTCCTATTTTCACCAGTGATATCAAGTCAGTACTACTCTTTGGTTCGGAGACTCGGCGTGTCACCAAAATCATTTCCAGTTAGCCACATACCTTGATTAATAGCTGGCCTCCTTCCTTACTGAATATCAGATTACCCACCAGAAAAGATTAGCAACAAGGGATTTTGAGAATGAACCAACTAAGGACCTTTTACTGAAAAGACATGACGACGGGAATAAAGGTGGATCGGATATATGGTGAAGAGACCGCTGAGTGACATCGACTATCGGGCCCTTGATTGGGACTTAAATGCAAAGCGGCTAGTTGTTATTAAATCCAAGGGTGACATAGACGAGAAAGTGTGAGAAGATGAGAGCATACTATCAATCATGGAGTAACCTGAAGACAACCGAAAAAATAGGACGAAATGGAGATGTATTGTTGGATATCTAAATCCCATTCAAGAACTGAGAGAATAATAGTAGGAATGCTTGTAACTCTCACCAGCCTCAAGGACGATTTCCAGTGAGATAGTGGAATCAGAAAACGATAAAAGCTTTCTGGTGGTGTTATATTCTCTCAGCTAAGGATGATTTATTTGATAAGCCTTCATCGTCTTTCTAAACAACATCGTCAACTTGAGGTGAATTCCCAGAAGTCTCTATGCATGAAATATCCATCTTTCATGTTGACAGTGACCCTGATTGTTTGACTATCCATTTGCACTTTTATAAATCATTCTGCTGGTTCGATATTTTACCCTTTATTCAGTATCCATACTTCCCAGTTTTACCTTTGTCTAAGACTTAATTGGACATCTTTTTGGTAGAATCAGTCACCAGTACTGTCCACACTAAGTGATATTAACGAATCAGTGTCGTATCTTTTGATGCAAAGATGGAGGTAACATCCGTTTCAGTAAGGATATTGTTTCTCACAATCGATCTAATCTATCTTGTAGATGCTGTTGGCTTTGTCTAGTTGTTTAGCCTCGTAACGTCTTGACTAGTTGTATCAAATATATTAATTTTCATTTTACAAGTACTGGTCCTGGGTTCGAACCCCGGTCGGCAGGTGCATATTGATGGAGAGTCTCAAGCACTAGGACGAAACAGCTATCTAGTACTCCCTACTAGTTTTCCAATGGTTCTTTAACTGATGTCAGTCAGCTAATAATAAATCCTCCAACTAATTTTCATTTTAACCTTTTCATTTATTCTCTGCAATTCGCAAGTTACTATTATGGTCGGCTTTTTGCTTAAACACAGGAATTTCAATTTCCTCTATGTTATTTACGATTTTTGCGAACTGATAACTCTACTACCTCAAACTAACTAACTAGTTAAATATTTAACTGTTATCCGTTAGTATAAGCTATTTCGCATATTTGAAATTTGGCGCGATTGTTGGTACATTTTTTAATACACTTCCGAGAAACCATAAAAAATGGGGAATTTAATCCGAGAAAAATTTATTTTACACATTTATAAAAATAGGATTTATTCTTTATACATATCTTTGTGACTAGACAAACTGACACTCTGTGAAATAGTTCAGTTCCATTGGAGATCCCGTAGGATCCAACTATCTTTGTAATAAGAGGTTTATTGGTGGGTGGTGACTAGCAGTGGAATCCAGGATGAGCAATTCGTCCTATTCGGGACTCGTCTGCCAGCTGGATGTACCTGCATTCTCCAGTGAGTGATGATGTTCCCACCGAGGCTCGAACCCAGTGCCCATAGTTTCAAATGCCAAAGTGTTATCCACTAGAACACTTGGGCCACAAGAGCCCCCTCTTGTGCAACAAGTCATATTCAATATTTAATCGACGGAAAAATCTAAAATTCCATCTTTGTAATAATTCTTCGCGCTAGTTGGCACTCACCAATCAGCAAGGCGTATTTGCAACCTTGAAGGAACTCATGTCCCTTCTGAGATTCGAACCCGCGTCACACAGTGCAGTGCTGCAGTCAGAGACGTTACCACTGAGCTATTCAGGCTCACGGTTGACCTCCTGTAGGACTGTATTTGGTATTTTGATTGGACACTAGTAACTAGTGTGACGTGTCTAGTCGATATTGAGCCTGAATAGTTCAGTGGCAACGTCTCTGACTGCAGCACTCGGTGACGTGGGTTCGAATCTCAGAAGGAACATGAGTTCCTTCAAGGTTGCAGATACGCCTTGCCGACGAGTGCCAACTAGCACGAAACCTAGGTCAAGAAAGGCTTCCAGACGATAGTACATTTTAGCAACAATTCTTTCAATTTCATAGTTTTGATCCCGATATCTATTTGTCTGTCTACAGCTTTTTCGCATATATAATCCCTTGTTTCAACAAGGGAGAACATTGGTAAATAGTGACGCTATATCCAACGATACGTTCATTTGACAGTATCAGATAACGAACTAACAATCCATATTAGACATGTATCCCAATACACACACTTTACGATATATTTCATTTTATTTTATTTTTGATTATAGCTTGATTCCACACCGTATTTTAGGTACAAGTATGGAATTTCCAGCATGTGATATGTGTAGCCATAATTTTGCAGACCATCTGTTGATATCGGGCGTGCGTCGGCAGGGGACCGAACCCCGGACCATGCAGATGGTCGGCAAGAGTCCTCACCGCTATGCCACCGACACTTTACCACATGCCTTTACTGTCTTTTTGTATTGTAATCATATTCATGGATTTATCACTCGAGAGCCTGAAGAAGAAGAATTTATCGAAACCACATTTGTTCGTTCAAAAACATCTTGTTCTGATTACACCATGGGGATTTCTATTTTACTCAAGACTAATTGTGGAGAGAAAGTGAACAAAGAAATAATGTATGACTTTCGGCTAGTATCATATTATCAATTTATCACAGCCACAGAATAATTGACGATAACGCTCGCCGGATAGCCTTCTTTCCCACTACATTTTGGGTCATATCAAACATACTCAGACTGAGAGACATGTCGCTATTCAGACAACATGTTCATGTGTTCAATTAATTCATTTTTAATGCTCCACTGGGTTCAAACTGGAGCATTCAGCAGTAACTCTCCATTTCATACTTTTCTCTGAAGTCCTGTTTACCTGGCTCTACAATTTCTCATAAGCTCTTCTGTCCTCTTGCGTTGATCTTTTATGTTTCACATTCTAACACACAAAATAACTCGAAATTTTCTATTAGGGTTCCACTTGAACGCCCGCCTGTCGCGTGATGTCACTCAAGATTTTCCTCAAAGTATATCAGATCCACCTCCATATTCTCAGCATATTTGTTGGGTAGTAGATTCTTGGTTGGTCAGTTCACAGTGTTTCCTGTTGCTAATCCTTTCTGGAAGGTTATCTGAAATTCGGTATTGAGCCACTGAAGACAGTTGTTAATGAAAGCTTGAAGCCTTTTCGAAATGCTTTTGGTAATGTTCTAACTTCGTCTCCCTAATATAGATTCACCGATTTGACATTATCGTTGGAACTCTGAATCTTACTCTTTATGTTTAGGACAGTATCTTCCAGCACCGGTTTCACAGAAATGAAGGTGTGTCTTTTTTTTATGATGCTGACTGGCTTTGATGTCATCCATACCATCTTTAGTTGAAGCAGTGCTGCCCAGATAAGTGAGACAAGTGACTTCATTTTCTACTCAAATTATACTTCCTATTGCACCCTCAGACGTCCACCCATTCAGCACCCGCTCGATAATGTGGCGTGTGACTCCATTTAATGGTCTCCTGGTATTATTATTATTTCTCTTAGTTTCGAGAAGAACAGACGCACGTTTATATTGCGTTCGGTTCTTCGCCAACGTTTTCACCTGGCTCCACGTCGCCCCACATGATGTCATCTCCTCGAATGACCTCCTCCATGCCACCCTCCCACTGAACACCTTCTCGCCGCTTCCCATTCAGGTTCTACTCGACAGAGAGAGAGAGCCTGGTGTGTGATGTCACCTGATGATTTTCTCAGAGTATGTCCGATCCACCTCCATTTTTTCCTGCATTTTTCTTGCACAATTGGTTCTTGCTGGGTAAATTTACTCCCACAGATCTCTGTTACTGATCGTTTCAGTCCATCTGCTCTTGAGCAAAGTACTGGGAGAAGACAGCTGTTGATGAGGGTCTGTAAATAGTCCGAAGTGGCCTTCGTGACGCGCTAAGTCTCTGATTTGTATATTAGCACTGACTTCACATTGGAGTTGAATAACCGGATCTTATTTTTCATGCTGAGTGTTCTCTATCTCCACAAAGACTTGAGGGTAATGAAAGTTTGCCTTGCTTTCCCGATCCTCACTGCTTTGATATCCTCATCAGTTACACCTTCCTGTAGTTGAAACGATACTTCTCAGGTAGGTAGGTAAAGGAAGTTGTCTGTTACTGTTGGTCAGGAATCTTCATCTACTCTGTTTTCTCTATTTTCAGTTGAATATCTTTCAGACCAATAGAATTTATTATTTATTTATATTCTTAATAACATCTTCGAATGTCCATAGAGCATTATTGCTTAATTAATGGATTTCCTCTTAGCCCATCATTCTGATTCATAATTTATTTTTCTCTGCATCTATATTTTTTGATAATCATTTCTGACTGAAACATTTTAAAATATGATCGAATGACAATTATAGCGAAATAAACAATTTTATTAATCTATACCTTAATTATTATTACTATTATTATTGTTCCCTTGGGTTCCTAGGTTCCTGCACGTCTCTGCTTGCTTCTGTCTTCTCCCGTACTTTTCACTTGCATACATGTGAGTCCATACGGTTTCAACTCTTCTTCACACGATCTCCTCCATATCACCCTTGGACGTCCCACTCGCCGCTTCCCTTTCGGGTTCCACTCGAGCTATGGCCAAACGCGCAATGTCACCCAGCGGCCTCCTCAGCTCAGGGAGTGTCCATTCCATCTCCACTTTCTCCTGCATATTTTTTGAGCGATTGCTTCTTGTTTTGTTTGTTCTCATAGTTTCTTGTTGGCGATTCTTTCCGGCCATCTGATCTTCAGTATTGGGCGAAGACAGTTGTTGATAAAGGTCTGCAACAGGATGTTGGAAATATTCTTTGTGACACACTGGCCAAGTTTCTGATCCGTATAGAAGAACTGACTGACTTGACGTTTGTATTGAAAATTCGAATTTCGTTGTTGATGCTGAGTTGAGTGACGAAGATTTCCAGATTGGTTTCAGGTTGATGAATGTGTTTCTCACCTTCCCGATTCTCGCTCGATTTGACATCCTCGTCCGTTCCTCGTGTAGTTGAGACAATGCTCCCTAGACAAGTAAGTGAATGAAGTAACCTCTTTCAAATCCTTCCCGTTGATGGTGATTGGCGCTGGATATCGCTGCTGCTGTTGTTGTTGTTGGTTGGTTATTTTCATAACCTCAGTCTTGTCTATGTTCACCTGGAGTCCTGTCTTTGCTGCTAGTTTTCTAGCCGTCCCCAAGCCTGGATAAAGAGGGAGGGTTTGGGCGTGTTGCTAGCGACTCCACCCCTAAAAATTAACCAAATTGCTACAGAAACTTCAACGCATGAATATATTAAAAATACTTATCTATACCCCAATAGTGTGAAATTATAATTAAACCAATTACTCTTGCATGTGATCAAAAAAACTGTGTGATTCGGAAGTGTTACGGGTAAAAAAGGTCGTTTTTTTTCCTATAAATAAAACGTTACTATGGAGAATATTATAAATTAACTTGGGAAATATCAATGTCCCCAGAATTTTTCTAAACATTTATCTTTAACTTATAACTATAGCGAGAGAAAAAGAGAGAAATAGGGACAGAGTGAGGCTTGAAGCTTTCTGAAAAAAGTGTGATAACATGTTCTCTTGGGAATTCATTTTTCATCTAAAGGAAATAAGGCATAACATCACTAACAAACGGATGATGTAAAAATAATCTCGTGAGTGCGTGTCCCGACAAAATATATATATTCAAGAAAACCTCAAAAACTCCATAAAAGCAGTCATTCGTTGTTCAATATTATCAGGATTAATGCTTTATTTTGCTAAGAAAGATGTTGAAAGACCAGATTCTTGAAGATTCCAGTCAACTGGCATTCGCATATGCTAGTGTTTTAACAACATCCAGAGCCAATCACCATCAACGGGAGGGATTTGAAAGAGGCTACTTCATCCAATTATCTAGCGACCATTGTCTCAACTACAGGAGGAACGGACGAGGATGTCAAATCGAGCGAGAATCGGGAAGGCGAGAAACACATTCATCAACCTGAAACTAATCTGGAAATCTTTGTCACTCAACTCAGCATCAACAACAAAATTCGGATTTTCAATACAAACGACGTCAAGTCAGTTCTTCTGTGGGGATCAGAAACTTGGCCAGTGTGTCACAAAGAATATTTCCAACATCCTGTTGCAGACCTTTATCAACAACTGTCTTCGCCCAATACTGAAGATCAGATGGCCGGAAAGAATCGCCAACAAGAAACTATGAGAACAAACAAAACAAGAAGCAATCGCTCAAAAAATATGCAGGAGAAAGTGGAGATGGATTGGACACTCCCTGAGCTGAGGAGGCCGCTGGGTGACATCGCGCGTCAGGCCATAGCTCGAGTGGAACCCGAAAGGGAAGCGGCGAGTGGGACGTCCAAGGGTGATATGGAGGAGATCGTGTGAAGAAGAGTTGAAACAGTATGGAATAACATGGATGCAGGTGGAAATTGCAGCAGAAGACAGAAGCAAGTGGAGACGTGCAGTTGAAGCCCTATTTTCCACTAGGAACCCAAGGGAACAATAATAACAAATAATAATAATATGCTAGTCTTTTAGTTATATTTCTCTGGATGGTTTAATTGCAAAGCTTTCAGTTTCTTTACAAACGATATCTTCGGTGATGACTTTAGTAAGAGGTTAGTTAGCTGTGGAATTCTTCTTGAGTTTATAATATCGATCACTTCTAATAAGCTTCAACTTGATTGGTTGTTTTTGAAAATTTTCTTACCCTTTTGTCAAATTGTATAGGTACTGGCTGTGTTATTGATCTGATAACTGATCTTTAGCTTATGTGATTTCAGATCCTCTTTTCAACTAATTTATAATCAAGCTGTACAAAAACGTATATATATATGGCTTTTAATAACAATGTGGAATGTAACAAGAAATAATTGTTTATGGACTCTTAATTATAATCATCATAATAATAATTCGCTCTATCCCAAAGCAGTAATTATGCTACAGGATGGAGTTCTCGGCATTTAGTACACTATTGCATATAGTTTACTCGACAACAACAACACGAACAAAGCATTACATGGTACAGGCAACCAAAATTGATGATAAGATCGTTTTTGGCATTGTCAAGTAACAATCAATTCGAAAATTTACAAAAGTATAAAAAATGAGAATAATAATAATAATCATATTAATAAACAAAATGTTTTCAATAGTTGGTTTGTAAGGATTAGATTTGTTTTTACGAGTTTGACCACGGATTGATATCAGTTAGAGAACCATTGAAAACCAGCACTGGAGTACTGAACAGCTGTTTTATCCGAGTTTGGGAATCATCGGCTGTAAGCACCCAACATCGGAGCTCGAACCCAGGACCTTTGGTTACAAGGCAAGTTCATTTGCTCGCTAGTGACTTGCTACAGGAAGGAGTTTCCTGGAGTTCTAGTGAGCACTCGTGACTAGTGAGGTCCATCCAGTCAAGTTTGAGGATGGATATCCCACCGATGACATTGGTTGGTGGTCGCACTAAATCACGAATAGGTAGAGGTTAGAATTCATGGGATGGCCGTTGAATCGGGTCGCAGTGGCTGAATGGTATACTAGGTTGCTTGTCTTGTAATCGGAAGGTCCTGGTTTCGAACCCTAGTGAGTATGTACTGTCGACGATTCCCAAACTAGAATGAAACAGCTGTCCAGTACTCCCAGCTGGTTTTCAATGGTCCTCTAACTGATATCAATCCGTGATCAACTCGTAAAAACAAATGCATAAGTGTATTAAAATAGTGTCCCCGTAAATTAAAAATTGGAGAAGATAAAAAAGCCATTTATATTGTTAATTATATAGGAAGTTGTAAGTTTCCCGCTAAACACTTTCTATATCACATAGAACGCGGGCCAAACAGGGTATCGTTGAGGCTTTTTTTACTTAGTTGTACGACCATAAATTCTTTTATAATAACTTCTAGTCCTACGTGATAAAATGCCAGGGTGTTGAGAGTCAGACAATATGGATTTAGACCCTTTCTCACACAAGTTCAGGTCTCTGTTGACTACAGTAGTAATAAGCTGACTAAGTGTCACACCACTTGCCCTACTGACAACCTTTAATACCCTTAGCAATATGATATAATCCTTTTTGAGTAGTTCGGGAAAGACTGAAGGATGGGGTTTAATAAAGAACAATGGGTAAGATGTGAGAGTTAACCAATTGTTAAAGTAGGGGTATTGAGTCATGCATGCCTGATTGTCTTAACTTCTAAATGAAAAAAGGTTAGACGGAATATCTTGTTAGAAACTGACAAGATAGGTCACAGGAAAGAATTATTCCAAGGTATTTTATGCTTGACGTGATTTTTAATTTCAATGCCCTCTATACTGCAAGCATCACGTCAACGAACCAGTCTGTGTAGATCACGTTTATGCCTGAAGGTGAAGTTATTAAACAGTTGACTTATTTCTGTAGCCTCTTCCTCTAAAATTATCTACAAGGCGAAAAATAACTTGCTGAAGTTGTCATGAGTCATGATATGACTCATGAGTATTGCTGAAGCATTGTCTATTGAAATAGGGAAGCCAGACTTTTGTATATAAGAAATGTTTGTTCAACCAATTCTTCTTTCATAGTATTACTCCGTCTGTGCTAAACTTTGAACAGTTTCCGGTATTGTCTCACCTGTCACCTTTATTTATTTAATTCAACGGAATGATTGACCCCACGAAGATAATAAATTTAGAAAAAACTCAGCAATTGCACTGCATACATTAACACACAACCACGCAATGGGGGGGAGATAGAGTCGAAATTCTAAAAGGTAATATAGGTAGGTGGAGATAGAGATTGATTACTGAATCCTGCCTGGTTCATCGAGTCTACACCCAACACATGCAACAGAAATGACTCAACGCAAATGCCAGAGATATGGAAGATATTATTACCACCAGTCAAATCAGAGGATAATAAATAATGTTAAAATGTATTCAATTCACATTCTAAAAAGTTATTTATTTTACTATGAAAACATCTTATTTCCCACCTTATTGTATTTTATTCATATTATTATTATTGTTCCCTTGGGTTCCTAGTGGAACATAGGGCTTCAACTGCACGTCTCCACTTGCTTCTGTCTTCTGCTGTACTTTTCACTTGCGTCCATGTTATTCCATACTGTTTCATCTCCTCCTCACACGATCTCTTCCATGTCACCCTTGGACGTCCCACTTGCCGCTTCCCTTTCGGGTTCCACTCGAGTTATGGCCTGACGCGCGATGTCACTCAACGGCCTCCTTAGCTCAGTGAGTGTCCAATCCATCTCCACTTCCTCCTGCATATTTGTTGGGCGATTGGTTCTTGTTCTGTTTGTTCCCATAGCTTCTTGTTTGTGATTCTTTCCGGCCATCTAATCTTCAGTATGGAGCGAAGACAGTTGTTGATAAAGGTCTGCAACCTGTTGAAAATATTCTTGGTGACCCGCCAAGTTTCTGATCCGTAAAGCAAAATTGACTTCACGTTTGTATTGAAAATCCGAATTTTGTTGTTGATGGTGAGTTAAGTGACGAAGATTTCCAGATTGGTTTCAGGTTGATGAATGTGTTTCTCGCCTTCCCGATTCTCGATTTGACATCCTCGTCCGTTCCTCCTGTGGTTGAGACAATGCTCCCCAGATAAGTGAATGAAGTAACCTCTTTCAAATCCCTCCCGTTGATGGTGGTTGGCACTGGATGTTGCTGCTGTTGTTGGTTGGTTATTTTCATGACTTCCGTCTTGTCTATGTTCACCTGGAGTCCTGTCTTTGCTGCTTCTTCGACCAATTTGTCGGTTTTTGCTTGTAAGTCTTCGATTTTGTGTGACATCAAACATAAATCATCCACGCGCGAAATCCAGGTCTTCTAGGTTCTTCACGTCGGTCCAGGATATCCCTGTCTTCTCGTTTCCCACTGTCTGACGCATAATCCAGTCCACCACAATAAGGAATATCATTGGTGATAATAAGCACCCTTGTCTGACTCCTGTGTTTACTCCAAACGATTTTATTCATAACACTAACATTATCATTTACGAATGTAATTTATCATCTTGTATTGATTTTATTCCAATATCTAATCATCAGTTTTTGCTCATATATCTAAATGAAGCAAGAAAGTTATGTGAGTAGTGCCTTGATATGATTATGAATGGCAATAATTTGTGCTGGAAACGTGGTCATCAGTAAATATTACTGTATAATAACACTGTGTGATTTAATCAAAATAAAATTTCATACATAATAGAATTGTACTCTACTACAGTGCCGAAGTTTTATCCTTAAATCAATAATTCAACAGAATTTGTGCAATACAGTCTCGTCCTAAGTATCCCCTTGTTGCGTGATGTTTTATTTGAGTACTAATCTAATTATTTCTACATCCTTTTGAGATTTATACACTAAATGGACTGTTTTATTAAGGTACATTATTATTATTGTTTCCTTTGATTCCTAGAAGAACACAGGGCTTCAGCCGCACGTCTTCATTGCATTCGGTTCTCCACCAACTTTTTCACCTGACACCACGTCTGCACACAGGCTTTCATCTCCTCTTCGCATGACTTCATCCATGTCACTCTTGAAATGATTACCAACTAGCTACTTCCCATTTGGTTTCCATTCGAGAGAGAGAGCCTAGCGTGTGATAAAGTCGATTACCACTTATATTTTACCAAATTTCACAATATACTTTAAAAATATCAGGTATATCAAATTCTACAACGTGATGATAAATTCGTAGAAAGACAACTCTTCGCTGAATCACATTTCCTAACAACCAATCGTTTCGCTACCAGGAACACTAAAATCTAACCTGTCGGAAGAATTTTTCAGAAAATTAAAATTTCTAACAGAATCATGCCACCATTATTCCATATTAGTTTTTTTATTAGATGTATCACACAGTCAGTGAAACAGTATTATTTACTGGATGACGAGGTTTCTAACAAAATTTATTGTTCATAATCATCTCATCAATTATAATCACACGACTTCGAAACTTGAGTTTTATAGCTTTCTTTGTTCTCTCATATTTGTTGTCGCTGGGGTAGTAGAATTTTCCAGATATCTGAGACAGGCGTCGAATCATTCCTGTCCTGACAAATACGACAGAACAAATAAAAATGTAAAACTCAAGTTTCGAAGTCGTGCGATTATAATTGATATGATTATGAACAATAAATTTTGTTCCAAACCTCTTCATCCAGTAAATAATACTGTTTCACTGTGTGATACATCCAATAAACAAACTAATGTGGAATTAATTACTACCACTGTGCCCAAGTTTTACACATATTAATGCGACCACTTTTTTTTCAAAAATCACCATTCCTTTGATGCCAAAGCATTATACACTTCAACTGGTCCAAAACTATGCAACACCTACTCTACAGCGATGAGAACACCAAAACGTAATGTTCAACTTCGATGGAATTACGTCTTACAACATATTTCCAGTTCACTAATCAGATATGCAAACAGATAAAAGGCACACCAATGGGATCACTCATATCGGGATTAATACTTGCAGCCGTTATCCAAAGATTAGAATCAATGCCTATACCTATCAATAATTAACTCAAAACTCTGGGTACGTTATGTTGGTGATACATTTGTAATAATTGAAAGCAATGATCTGGAATATACCCACGAGTTAATAAGCAACATATTTGAAGACGTCAAATTCACAAAAGAAGAAGAATTCGACAACAAAATTCCAATTTTTGGATATGTTAATCAGGTGAACTAATACAGGAAATTTAGAAACACAAGGATATAGGAAATCAACTCATACAAACCAAATCCTCAACAGACTATAATAGTAATAACCCAAATATCCATAAAAGAAACTATGTGTAGACATTGTTGAAAAGAGTTCAAATACACTGTAACACCACTCCTGTATTGAAGAGAATGGAGGAAAAACACCTACTAACTGTCTTTAAAAAGATTGGATATCCTCACAATCTCATCAAAAAGTGTTTAAACTCGAGTCATAACACCGACAACAAGCCAACATCAAAGACTACAAGAAAGTTCACTTTACCATATATAAAAAATATCTCTGAAATAACAGCTAGAATATTAAGACCGTTTGAAATAGATATGGCACACAAACCAGCCAACACAATCACTTCATTCGATATTGTGAAAACCAAAAGATCCAAGAGAAGAAAAGAAGATAAAATTAATACCATTTACAAAATAAACTGTATGAGCTGCAATAGATATTGCACTAGTCAAAGTAAGCGTCGCCTTCTAATCAGAATTCAAGAACACAAATCAGCCGTGAAAAGACATGATATATATTCTGTAATATCAATGCATGTGGATAATTATGAACATCAGTTTGATTAGGATAATGTCGAAATTTTAAACAGAGTAAACATTAAAAGTGCCAGAAAATTCATAGAAGCCTGGAACTCAAACGAATATGCGATTAACAAACATGTTAATATAGACCAAATCTACCAACTAATGAAAAGTAAATCAGGTGACCAGAAAGTTCAGAGTCCAAGTCAATAAAAAGATGTAAATTAAAAATCAATTACGACAGTGATTGTCAGGTGAAACAATTATATCATCAGTCATAGAGAATTCAAATAAGCTTGTTTTACATGCGTGGTGGCAGTGCGGGTAGGACTCTCGCCGACCATGCACATGGTCCGGGGTTCGATCCCTTGCCGACGCACACCCGATATCAGTGGTGGGCCTGCTAAATTTGGGCTACCGATATCACATGCTGATAAATTAGTGCCGTGAATCATAGTGGATGGAGCTTAGTTCATTCTGATTTTCAGCCAATTAAAGTCCTATATAGTGCATTCATAAATGTTACAGATAACTTAATAACTGCTTGGGGTACATAGTAATGTAGCTAAATATAGTCTGACCAAGTAAACATCACCAGATAACAAAAAACATATAACATCCTCCAGAATACAAATTAATATCGTTTGTAGAGATAGTGAGAAGTTAAAATACTTAGGGAATATTGTGATCCTGTTCAAAACATCTAACCAGTACAAACTGGAAAATCAGCGATAGGTTAGGACTAAAAGTCAGCAAATAAGCTGAGTTAATACTAGTTAGTTTGGATGTTCAACAGTGTTAGCTGACATAAGATTAGATTGTGAAAGACTTTGGGGTGTTAAAATCAAAACACGACATCTGCTGGTCTGAGTCAAGTAGGAAAATGTAGATCACCTGACTGAGATCACAGGGATTCTAAGAACCCATAGCTTCAGACTTTTAGTGATACAGCTTAGAGCTGCTGTCGATAGCAAAGATGCATTCACCATTTTATAACCTCCCAGACTCATTAAATTCTTATGATTCTCTTCGTAGTTATTCTTTTTGTTGTACATTTCCTCTTATCACGGCTCTGTTTTTGTGTTCTATGTGGTGTCTGGCAACTTTAACTGATGCTATTCTGTGTGAAGTCCCACACTGAAAACTCAGTCAATTAGAGCTTTATAAATTAAACGTTTTAAGTACTTATGTCAATATTCAACTAATTATTTGCCCTTGGTATTTACAAGTCACTAGATAACTTTTATCTGTCTGAAACTTTTTCAAATAAGTAATTGAATAAGCGTCTAGTGGACCCCAACCAGACGGTCTTTATCTCCTTATCTGGCTCACATCAACAGTCAAATACTTCATGATTTTAGGCCACTTCTATGAGCTTTAGGATTAGTGAACATCATTCTAGACGACCCAAATTTTTGAGGAGTTACAGCAATCCTTTGAACTCTAAACGTCTTTGATAGTTCACACTTAAAAAATATCCGTTAGATATTATAGGCCCAGTGATAACTATTAAACAGTATTCTTCGACATAGAATAATTACATAGGTGTAGCTTTGGACAGCGAAAAATAGGGGTTGCTAAAGAATGAATATTATTTCTGATTTAAAATTTATTTTCATTTTTTTAAAATTTTGATTACAGCTTGATGCCACACCGTATTTTCAGTACAAGTATGGAATTTTCAGCATGGATATCGGTAGCCCAAATTTTGTAGGCCGACCATAGATATCGGGTGTGCGTCGGCAGGGGATCGAACCCCGAACCGTGTGCATGGTCGGCGAGAGTCTTAACCACTGTGCCACCGACGCACACATCACCACAAGACAGTTTGAATCAACCATGAAGCACAGACTCCACCGAAAAATGTTCATTAATGCCACATATATCTAAATACTAAGAAAAATAAAACTGGCATTAATTCCTTAGAACACAACAGAATGCAAAAATGAAATATACCCAAAAAGATGCATTTCCCAGTCGTACGAGTGGGTTTTTATTCATACACTCAATTTCAAATGGCCTAATGAAGAGTCCTAAACTTGAACGAAACAGCCGTCCAGGACTCTCTGGTCTCCTGACAGTTCCTTGAAACCGGACAAGTTCCTGCTAAACAACGGCCAATAGTTAATCTGAAGCTTACGAGCAAATGACTCTAAATAGGAAGTTACTTGGAGTCCTAGTGGGAAGTTATAACTAGCGGGAACCACCAAGTCAGGTAGGTGAACGGTTACTCACCTGTGACATTAGTCAGTGGTTAAGCTATATTTATCGCGAATTGGCAGAATATGAAATTCATGGGTTACTGGATCAGGTCTCAGTGGTTGGGTTGTCTAAGTGCTCGCCTTGTAACTAGAAGATTCTGACTTCGAACTCCGCCTACTGATGAAAAGTTCAAAAATAGGACGAAACCAGTATTCTCTGATTTTCTGATGCCTCTCTAACTAATGTTAGGTCGTGAAGAAACCTATAACCAATCAAACCCCTGGAAACGATAACTTGATAGTAAGACTAATATTGAAAAATGCATTTCTTCTCAAAAGATGATAACTGCTAATAATTTCCTCTTGATTTGTTCCCTAACAAGCTAGTTTACAGACAAAATTAAACACACACTTAACAACAGACAATAGACTCACTTTTTCACTTATTGTCCCATATGTTGTATCTTCAGATTTCTGTGTAACAACTATTGTGAAAACAGCATGTGATCTACTACTTGTTTCGTTCATATTAGTAGCAGCAACAGTTCTGTAAAAAATATAAAGAGAGAGAGAAACAAAAACTACACCCCAGAGGAAGTCACTTAGTTCGCATAACAGTAAACGAAAAAAGATGAAATTCACAACCTGTTTTGCATTGAATATTAGAAAAATCGTACATATTTTCAAGCAGAATTTAGAGTTTCTTTTTGATGTCATTATTGTTGTTGTTGGCAAGCTATTTCAGTGAAGTATTAACCGTTAGACTTCAATGACAAAATACAAGAGAATGTTGTCAGTCAAATCGTATGCCATGAACAACTTCCTTCTTTGAATAGACCGTCATTTTAAATATCAAGTCCCTTGAACGCTACATGTCAACAAATATTTCAGCATTCAACCTACTTACAGTTTGTAGGGTGAAGGGGTTTATTTATTGACAAGTTAGTAATAACACAGGACTACTTGAAGTTACTCATCTGCCTATTTCTCAAGTTTTGACTTGTAGTGATTTGATTATTTTCAAGACTGATTACGGATTGATATCAATTGAAGAAGCACTGAAAACCAGGGAGTAGTGGACAGATGTATCGATCTAGTTTGGGATAGTTGGAGGCAATCGGCCACAGGAAGCCTTGCTTGACCTAGGTTTCGTGCTAGTTGGCACTCACCAGTTAGTTAGCAAGGCGTATCTGCAACCTTGAAGGATATAATGTCCCTTCTGAGATTCGAACCCGCGTCACCCAGTGAGTGTTGCAGTCAGAAACGTTACCACTGAGCTATTCGGGCTCGCGATTGACTAGACACGTCACACTAGTTACTAGTGTTTAATCAATCGTGAGCCTCGATAGCTCGGTGGTAACGTCTCTGACTGCAGCACTCACTAGGTGAGGCGGATTCGAATCTCAGAAGGGACATTAGGTCCTTCTAGGTTGCAGATATGCCTTGATGACTGGTGGGTGCCAACTAGCACGAAACCTAGGTCCAAGGCTTCCTGCTGATTGTCTCCAACTATCTAATATCATCAAATCAATGTGCACCATGATGGCGAGCTACCTAGAATGGTGGTCACATCGCAAACTTGACTCACAGAATTCAGTCTGAACCAAAGAAAGGACAAGACACATCGCACTAGTTACTACTGTCCAATCAAACTAGTTTGGGACTCTTCATCCGTATTCTAAAACTCGAGAATGGACAGAAGTTAAAATTCATGAGGTGGTCATCGAGGTTCATCCCATTGGCTTAATGACCAAAACGTCCTCCTCGTCACCTGAACGTCCAGTGTTTGATAGCTAGTGGGGTCATGGGTACGCGTTGCTAAAGAGTCCTAGAGTCAATCTGTGAATAAACTTGAAACTAATTATTTCCATTTTTGGCGGGCGGCGATTTATGCAGAAGTTGAAATATATATTTATTTCTATAACAATTTCCCAATGACATAAATTTTTGAGTTATTTTATGTCCTACAAACTAACCAAACTATTTTTGTTATTTACACGTCGGATAGCCTTACAGTTTTAATCGACCAAAATCTACGTGTCCTAAGTTGAACGCAATCGTTTAAGGTCATCAATCGAATACTTAGATGAGTAGTTTAGACAGTAATTTAAGCATTGTCTCGAGCAAAGTTAGAGACTGAATATTTCTGATGACATAGATGGAAACATTAGCATGAATTCACATATGTTCCACCTTACAATACTCGCAGTAATGAGGGCAATGTTAAACGTGTACATGTGTAGAACAGAAATGTTTCAGTGATCAAATCAATTTTATAAGATCGAATTGACTTAGAGACAGTTTATAAAAACTGAAATAGTTCTTTAGATAATTGTCAATAATGTACTAAGAAAATAGATATAACTGAAATTAAGATACCATCGACTCAATGTTTGCTTGCGAAATGTTAACCGCCTAACTGTTCCTTCGTCTCTCCTAGTCATTAAAGCATCTAGGAAAACCAGTTTTAGGGACAATGGAACTATTAAGCAATCCATACTTCTCAAGTAGGTATGGAGTAGACAATATTTTCATATCAGCAGTTTCGTTCTTGTCTAGTATAAAGGTCCCCTAGTGAGAAGTCTGTTCTCAAAGGCGACACATTAATGGATGATCTATGGCGTTTATATTCAGGTTTACTAGCCAATGGATATACGGAATACTTTAATGTATGTCACAGCAAAGAGAGAGTGCGTTCCTTGAAGGGAAAGTTTCTGTAGTCAAGAAATATACTTTTATTTAAAAAAATACTACTCAAAGGTGATCACATCATGCAATCATACAGCTGAAAGGCTTTAGTACCTTTTCCTTACATCTCGAAGATTTTCAGTTCCTGTGCATAAGACTAAAGAGGGAAGTTCTGTGGACTCTACTACACACTGTATCCACAAGTCCGTCTGCAGTTGCAGTGACATATATTTAGGCAGAACCAGTAGAATGCTTTGATGTCACTGAAAAAAAACATGTTCATAAATGATTACTTAGTCACACAGAAAAATCAGATGTGCTTAATCTGAACAGAAACCCTTCATTGACGATTGGAAAGCATTCATTAATGTCTAACCACAAAATTAATATTGGTGACTGCTACCCAGCTATTTCAAATAATTTTAATAAAGATTTATTCAACGGAATGGAGGCTCTTTGAATTAATCACATGCATCCCAAACTATGTGTAAGGAAAACAATACACTTCGACTTTCGCCTAATGTGGACTTCTTGACCTAATGAAATACGATTGGATGAAAAACTTCGACCGGAACCAACTGGATCCATGAGAAACAAGTCATGTATTGATCAGATCGCCACACTACGGATCATCATTGAACAAAGCTTGGAATGGCAACTTCATCGACTTTGAAAAGGCCTTCGACGGCGTCGAACGAGAGGTGATTTGGAAACTACTTCGCTACTACGGGGTGCCACCTACAATTATACATCTCATCCAACAGTTGTACGACAATGCTGCATGCCAAGTATTCCACAACGGAAAAACTTACGGAATCCTTCGAAGTGAGGACAGGAGTAAGACAAGGCTGCCTACTATCGCCAATGATTTATCTGATTGCAGTAGACTGGATGATGCGACAGACAGAGGGCAATGAGGAAACAGGCATAAAATGGACTCACACAAAAAACTTGGAGGATCTGGACTTCACCGATGATATGTGTCTGATTTCCCACAAACTGGAAGACATGCAAATGAAAAGCAACAAGTTGGCAGAAGAAGCATCCAGAGAAGATAGGACTTCAGGTAAACATAGATAAAACAGAGGTGAAGAAGATTCCTGGGCAACACCACCAACAGTGACAACAACAACAACAGACAACAATCAGCATAAATGGGAGGAACCTGAAAGAAACAACCTCGTTTACCCACCTAGGAAGCATCGTTTCAACTACAGGCGGACAGAACTTACGACGATATCAAAGCAAGAATCGGAAAAGCAAGACAAGCTTTCACTACTCTCAAGTCTGTGTGGAGGTCAACAGCACTCAGCATCAAAAATAACATCCCGATTTTCAACTCCAATGTGAAGTCAGTGCTACTATACGGATGCATCAGAGACTTGCACTGCGCGTCATAAAGAGCATCTCAAGCAAACTACAGACCTTCATTAACAGTTGTCTTCGCTCAATACTCAAGATCAGATGGCTGGCCAGAAAAGATCAGCAACAGAGATCTCTGGCAATGAGCGAACCAACACAGCAGGAACCGATTGTGAAAGAAATAGGCAGGAAGAAATGGAGATGGATTGGCCACACTCTGAGGAAACCATCATGTGACATCACTAGACAAGCCATTGCCCCAGTGGAACCCGAAAGGGAAACGGCGAGTTGGTAGTCCAAGGGTGACATCGAGGAGGAGGTAATGTGAAGAGGAGATAAAAGCATGTGGGCAGACTTGGAGCCAGGTGAAAACTCTAGCAGAGAACCGAACGCAATGAAGACGCGCGGTTGAGGTCCCATGTTCCTCTAGGAATTAAAGGAAATAATAATGATCTTCTTTCGTTTCAAATAATTGAATGATTGTCACATATTTTAATGATGGTAATAGTAACTACTTTATTCTGAGAAATGCATTAATACACAATACAGAATTTTCAGTGAGTTTCATTGCAAGGTATTTACCCCTTGCACAGAGTCTTCAAATAATATGATAATCGACAATATATCATATGAAACGATATTTCCCATCCAGAGAATACTCCGGTGCTACCCTAAAATCTTCTTTCTCTGTATGCTTTGAAGAACTCCAAGTGATAGGTGGAAACTCCCTCAAAATTGTGCTCAATTACAAATCGTGATTCACCGTGCTAATTAGGAGATGTTTTTTGATAGTTAGAAAATTTAGGTAGCCCAGGGATTTAATGTGAACCATGCTAGTTGTAAAGTGATCATAAAGGAACTACGAAATGATGTCTTCTCGAGATACTTCTCCTCTTAATGCCTTATTTAAGTTTATAAAAGATAAATAGATTGAGACAATCAAAAGTGGACAAATACCCACCTCATGTTACCTCCAACTGTGTCTACCAATTTACATGTACGTCCCAAAGCACATACATCGGGAGAACAGAGAGAAGGGTTATTGTCCACATTTCTGAACACATACCAAAGAACCTGAGACTGAAAGGTCCACAAGTATTAAACAGTGCAATTGCGCGTCATCTATTAGACACTGGTCATAATGTAGACAACTTGAAGTCATTCAAAATAATCAACAAGCAAAAGAAACCTAACTTGCTACGCTTTGCTGAAGCAACTGCAATCAGATGACTTAAACCAAATCTATGTACGCACAAAGAGACAGTGGTGAATCTTGCACTGCCCTGGTGACAACAAAAAAAATACAAAACAGCTTGTTTTTGTTTCTAAGCCTAATTGCCTAATTATTCTATAAATATTTATAAACTGTCAAATATTGATCATAGTTCATGTGAATTATTCTATAAATAGTCAGTGTTTGTAACTCTTAATTAGTTAAATCATTCCGGACTAATGTTACTTTTACTTCCTACCAATTACTCCTTGTGATCGTGGAAAATTATGTTCAAATCTTGAATGTAATGTAATTCATAAATTTTATCGTTCAGGTTGTAACCAGTTGAGAAGAATCCTCGAAATAATAAAAGACGAGATCATATTATCCTGGTACAATTGTTGTTCTTGCTTTGTTCAAATTTTGAGTTTGTTGATACATCCTTCAGCAGTCATTATCAAACAAGCCATTTCTGTAGATTCAGCCGGCGCAATATGAAAGTGAAGCGAAGTAGGAACAATAATAATTAACAAAACTATCAAAAACCAACTCACACACACACCTTGCTTTATTACCCACATCAATTAGTTCATTGATTTCATCGAATGAAATTACAGCACATTTTGATAAATCTTCAACATATGGTCCAAGTATAGGATGTTCTCTAACGCGTAGATTTCCTTTACTCTTTGGGTCGAGTAAATCTCTGACACGTTCACAATAAATTTCAATATATGACACCTGAAAGTGTAAAGTAAATAAATATGAAAATATTTGTCTGTCGTCTGTATGTTTTCAACATAGAACTTTGCACCGATGTGTAGCAGTTCAAGTTGCCACACTCCATGTAGCACACAAAGCAAGAGAAGAAAGTAAAAAGAAATTATTCAAGGAAAATTCAACAAGTATTATATTACAAATGAACTGTCGTCAAGATTTGACAGAATAGTTCCAAAATATTTGGGCACTGAGTGAGAAGTAGACATTTGTAAGAAATTATATTTGTAAAATCTCAGCGAGATTGAAATGAGTAATTCCATATCCTAAATCCGTAGCTGTCGAGTCACCTGACAACTCCACTAGGTCGAACAAAGCAGCTCAATCTTCAGAAAGAAGACAAAGCAGTAAGTACGACAGAGTGCTTCAACTAAACTCTAATCCTAAACACCATAATTTTGAAAAAACATCTAATCATAAAATTCTAGATACTAACAGTTTGAACAGACATGAAGGCGTGATGTTAGCTGATGCATAAGAAATTCTTATCAATAAATAAAAAATGGATATGTATCACTAATTATTAATACTTGGTCAAAATTCTCGACTGTCCCTATCTTCTTATGGAGACGTTAAAAAATGTTTTACAACTGTTTATCCACACACACATACGCACTCTGTTTAAAGTGTTTAACAAAGGTAGACCAATATTTGTAAGTCCGAGGTCAAATTTTGATCACAGCTCATAAAATTTTGTTTATTATACTTGTTGAATGACTCATGATTGCACAAAGTTCTTAAAAACAAGAGATGTTCCTTTTGATATTTAAATCTCTGTTGTGTTAATTTCGATTAATTTCCCTGAAGAAGTTCGGACTAGATTGCCGAACGAAACGTTGGAATTACTCATTTCAATCTCGCTGAGATTTTACAAATATAATTTTTTACAAAAGTATTATATTATTTTATTCTTTTACGTCCCCAGTGGAACATAGGACTTCAAACTAGAGGCGTGAAGTTTCGGTAGCAGTGGTTTTTAATATTTTACGGCATGGAGTTGTTAGCCTCATGCCCAACCTTCCCTCTTTACCGATCTTGTTACTGGTTTAGCAAGCAACGTACACGAGTGTGTCAGCAAGGGATCGAAGCCCGGACCACGTTTAGCGTGGTTGGCGAATATTCTACCGCTAAGCCACCGACACAAGTATTTCATAGTTTTCACTAATATTTCATACTGTTTCTGTAATGCTTTGAGATAATGAAGATATGTGGCTTTTGTGGATAAAAATGATACGGTTGCGTTCCACCAGCTGGATGCTTTAACGGCTGAGCTTTCATTGTCATTCTAGACAACATCTTCAACGCAAACTTCAATATGAGGTGAACATATCATCTTCAAAGACAATGAAAACTTTTCAGTTAGCCCACGCAGATCAGAGATTAGAATCACACCATATTCATCCGCCTGAATTACAAACCTTCTCCAATACTCCGAAATATGGCTCATTACCATCAGCTTGTCATAAATATCAGTATTCTGCTTCGTTATTCAGATATGAGTGCGTCGGTGGCACAGTGATAGAATGCTCGCCAACCATGCCTCACGTGGTCCAGTCTTCGATCCCCGGCTGACACACTTGTGTACGTCGCTAAACCAGTAACAATACTGGTAAAGAGGGTAGTTTGGGCATGAGGCTAACAAAAATTAAAAACCACTGCTACAGAAACTTCAAACCTCTAGTTCGAAACCTTATATTCCATTGGGAACGTAAAGGAATAAAAAATAATTGAAATATAAGAACAAGAACTAGAATTTAGACACAATGATCTCATTTTTAATGATTGTAGTTAAATTTTTACATCAGTATGCTAAATGAAAGATAGTTTCGCTTAGTTAGTCTATCCTTCGATCAGATTAAAGTTGTTGTTTTTTTATCCAAAAAGGAGTTTTAACTACGCTTGTCTTGTATATCGTGTTTATATGAACGAAACAGAAAGGATAAGCGATACTCACATTAATCATCATACTGAGAAAGAGAGGGGGAGAGAGACAGTAAAAACGAGTCACAGCTGTTGAATTTCTTAAAGGAGGAAGGATAGACAAACCTTTTCCTACTGGTTACAGATATCAGTTACATTAATCGATTGTTTCAATTGCAGCTAGCAAGTATACTTCATATTGACGATGAAAAAAACGCAACTTTCAGGATGTTTGTATTTGAGCAAAATAGTTAAGAAAAATTTAGACTGTTAACTCTCTAGGGATCTGATGTAGATTTTGCCACATATGAATGTCCAAAGAGTTAGCAGAGCAACATGAAGTCCCTTGATTTGTTTCTTGACCAAGTATCCTAAGGCGAGACGAAATAGCTATCCAGTTTGCCTTGATTTTCAATGATCCTCCAGTTTATGGCTGTTACTTGAAGAAATTCGCCTTGGAGATGACAATGGCGTCATTTAGAGTTGTCTGTCAAGCTTAATTTCAAATGGAATAATCGGCTCAGATATCTGTGAATTCGTGATTATGGTGGACTTTAGGGAGAGATAAGACAGGAATCTGTAGGCCTGAGAAGAAGACTCAAAGAGATTCGAACTTCGAGGTCGATTCATATCATATGTCACTCACACTCGAAGAATTACAGGTGGAAGTGAACAATTTGGCTGAAGAGGCAGTGAAGACAGGACTTCAAGTGAAAGAAGTCACTCCCTTCAATTATCTGGTCAGCATAGTTTCAACTACAGGCTGCACGGATGAGGATATTAAAGCCAGATAGAACCAGAAAAGCAAGATGGAGACTGGAAATCTAGGGCACCAAGCATGAGGGATAAGACTGAGATTTTCAAAACTGATTCCAAAACAGAATGTCTATATGGTTCAGAGTTTTGGTGCGTCATGGAAAGGATTCTCAACGGGATACTGCAGACTTTGATCGACAGCCACCTTTGCTGGCTCCATACTGAAGATCAGATGGCCGGCTGGAAGGGATAAACAGATCATGAAAGAACCAAGAATCTATTGACCGACAAGCTGAGATAGATTGGACACACTCTGAGTAGACCGTTAAGTAACATCACGCGTCAGGCTCTAAAGTGGAATCCGAATTAGAAAACAAGAGTCAGGCGTATTTCCGGGAGCAACATGGAAGAGATCAAGTGAAGAGAAGATAAACGGTTTCGGGCATTCATGCAGTCACCTACAGAGGACCACAGAGAAAAAGGGTAGTATAGAGACGTGTTGTTGAAGTCCTATTTTCCAGTCGGAGCCTTAAAGAATAATAATGATAATAATACTATGCCTCTTCATGTGATACCCTGACAAATAGCTGTTCATCTAGTTTTTTTGACTATCTCATATTTGTTTTTCATACCTGCTAAGCTAAGCTTTGTCATCAATGAAGCATCATTAGAAAATTTCAATTTCCGTCAGGCTTATTGTTTTCCCTGAAGACTTTTAGTCTTCAAAGACAATTTTTCAAGTATTGGTTTGGGAGTACTGAACAGTCAGCTGTTTTGTCCTAGTTTGAGACTCCTCACCGGTATGCACCCACCACCAGGGTTCGAACTTAAAACCTTCTGGTTACCAGGCCAGCTCGTAGACAATTAAGTCACTGGGACCCTAACCCATGGCCAGCCCATCAATTCCAAATTCTGCCAATTCACGACATAGCGCGACCACTAGCCAATGTCTTCGGTGAGTATTTGTCATCACATGCGACCTGATGCACCCTACAGTTCACGACATCCCACTAGATTTCATTACTTAACAACAAAGGGGCGATAGGTGTTATTTCCACTCTGGATAAATTAAACCACAATCTGAAGTTGGTGATTGCAGGTGCAATAAGAAACATTCAATAATAGCTCCTTTCATGCATATGGTATAGTTATTATATTACTGGGTAATAGTGGTAGTAATCTGGCAAAGTGAAGCGTTCTATCCAATCGACGTCAATCAGGAATATGGTGACAAGAATTCGGCATGTATGCATACGTATATATGTACAAATAACTTCTTAACACGACTAATAGAAAATTCAAAAGTTATTCACACTCTGAAAAATTCTCACACATACCATCCCATTATTACGTATACACGCACTTCATAAGTGAAGATCAAGTCTGATGTAGAATCACAGAAGTGTGTGTTTTGACATAGTAAGTATGTTTCTCAAATAACTAATCAATTTCGTCTGAATAAGTGAAGTTCTGTATACTATCAAAGCAAAACATGTAAGTAGGTGAAATCAGGAGGTACAGACATTCGAATATACTTCAGAAAATCAAGAATAACAAATCTAGAGGGATGATATCAGCTCATTTTTGTCAATATCACAGATTCTTTCCAACTGCTTGAAACTTGAACAAAAAATTTAAATGACAAAAATCTTCTAAACATATTTCAGTCACGTCCAGAATGCCTAAAGGCGGTTTGCTTAAATCAGTGGGCTAACTAAATTTTCTGTCCATCAAAATGAGTCATATTCACTCCGTCTCCTGTTGTTCTAATGAACTAAGAACCACAGTGAGTCACTACTCATACTCGCGCAAAATTTCAAATAAGTTTCTACTAACAGCTAGGAATTTTTCAAAGGAAATGCAGGAGGAATATTGTGGAGTAGTACTGAAGCAGCGTCGGGTGGAAGAGGATGGCTTCAGGTGATAATTTAACGTTTACTATATTATCTGAAGATTCTGCACAAAGAGTAAATACCTTGCAGCGGAGCTCGCTGAAATCTATGTATTGTAAACAAATGAATTTTTATGAATAAACGTAACATTGGTTACAGGATTTCATCATGAGCTGACATCGGTTCATGAGTCAAACAAATCCCTACTAACCAATAGTCGAATATCAATGAGACGCTCACTAGCAACTGGCCCTATTCAGGTTGGTTAGTTACCAGGGGTCCTAGTGGGAAGTTGTGAACAGTAGAGTACAGATGGTTCGATGTGAGGACAAATACTCACCGAAGACATTGGCTAGTGGTCGCATTATGTCGTGAGTTGATAGAAGTTGGAATTGAAGGGCTGGCCATTGGATCGAGTCCCAGTGGCCTAATGGTCCACGAGCTCACTGGCTTCGTAACCATAAGATCCTGGGCTCGCACCCCGCTGGTGGGCACGTACTGTTTGAGAGTCCTAAAATGGGATGAAGCGGCTGTCCAGTACTCCCTTCAGATTTACCATTGGTTCTCTAATCGATGTCAGCTGATGACGAAATCCTGTAACCAATCAATCAATTCCCTTGAAAGGTATCATTTTTCTTATTATTATTATGAAATTATTGGGAGCTGAAGGGACTGACTATTAATAGAGTAAATAGATGAATATTCTTGAAAAGACATAATTTAACATAATAGACAAAAACGATTATATCAGTAAAACTGGTTGCGTAATCACAGGAACTATTTCTTATAAAGTGATGAAAATGACTTAGATGAGTGACGTTCAGATGAAATGCAAGATTTTCTAAAACCGAAGAAAATATCTAGAAGAATACATGATGTACAAACCATCATATACATTTTTTTGTACGTTTAGTCTCCAAAGTATTCCAATGTTCACCACTGCTCTCTTTCTGCTTACATACGGATAAACCCAAATCTATGATATACTGTTCCTAGTTGAACTTTGTTTCTGTCTAAAATAATAAAAATTGTCTTTTTTTTCAATAATGTTCGTCCATTTGCCTCTTCAGACAATCAGCCCTCTTGAATCTTACTAATTTAACAACTGACATCATTCCAGGCTTATGTTATTTAAAGTTCCTATCAATGGCTTCTTTAAAATATAGCTACTCAAACGTTATAATAACCCTGGTCAGTCTTCATCACGGGGTGCCACCAACAATTATACATCTCATCCAACAGCTGTACGACAATGCTGCATGCCAAGTAATCCACATCGGGAAACTTACGGAATCCTTCGAAGTGAGGACAGGAGTAAGACAAGGCTGCCTACTATCGCAAATGATTTTCTTGATTGCAGTAGACTGGATAATGCAACAAACAGTGGGCAATGAGGAAACAGGCATAAAATGTACCCACACAAAAAACTTGGAGGATCTTGACTTCGTCGATGATATATGTCTGATTTCCCACAAACTGAAAGATATGCAAGCGAAAAGCGACAAGTTAGCAGAAGAAGCATCCAAAGAAGACAGGACTTCCTTGAGGTGAACATAGAGAAAACAGAGGTGATGAAGATTCCTGGCCAACACCAACAGCAACAACAACAACAGACAACGATCAGCATATATAGGAGGAACCTGAAAGAAAGAACCTCCTTCACCTACCTACCGTGGAAGCATCGTTTCAACTACAGGCAGACGGAACTGACGGGGATATCAAAGCAAGAATCGGAAAAGCAAGACAAGCTTGCACGACTCTCAAGTCTGTGTGGAGGTCAACAACACTCAGCATCAAAAATAAGATCCGGATTTTCAACTCCAATGTGAATTCAGTCAGTGCTACTATACGGATCAGAGACTTGGCGCGTCATAAAGAGCACATCAAACAAACTACAGACCTTCATTAACAGCTGTCTTCGCTCAATACTCAAGATCAGATGGATGCCTAGAAAAGATCAGCAATAGGGACCTGTGGGAGCGAAGCAACCGAGCAGGAACCGATTGTGAAACAAATAGGCAGGAAGAAATGGAGATGGATTGGCTGGCCATACTCTGAAGAAACAAACCATCCAGTGACATCACTAGACAGGCCATTTCTCAAGTGGAACCCGAAAGGGAAGCGACGAGTTGGTCGTCAGTGGGAGGGTGACTTGGAGGAGGTCATGTGAAGGGGATATGAAAGCATGTGGGCAGACTTTGAGCCAGGTGAAGACTCTAGCAGAGAACTGAACGCAGTGGAGACGCGCGGCTGAATCCCTATGTTCCTCTAGGAATTAAAGGAAACAACAATAATAATAATAGTCTTCATCAACCAACAGAGAAATTGCGTCATTTAAAATTGTTTCTCAAGTATTCGTTTGCAGGGATCCGATTTATTACTTACAAGATTTCATCATGAGCTTACATCGGTTAAGGAACCATTGGTAAACCTGGGAGTACTGGACAGCTATTTCGTCCTAGTTTGAGACTCTTCGTCAGTACGCACCCATTGGGGTTTGAAAATGATAGCGCGTGTTAAAAAAATAGTTATAGAGGGTAACTATGGCGAATATTTGACAAGAATACCTTCCAATTCCTTATAAGAGTCTTCACTGACGGCTTAAACCAATTTCTGTAAAAACAATCATCCAGATAACCGTACATCAGTCTGTTTCATAACTCATTCACTCATGAACTTAAAACAGAAACAACATGCCTTCTCGGAGAGATTTTCTGCAACGACAAACCGGACATGTGTACATTTGTCTATCAACATCGACTGTATATTTCTGTCAGGCCATAACCCCTCCACATCTAAATAATTTATTGCTTCCTATAACCCCATTATCCGGACGACACTCAAACACTAGCTCTGGAAGGAATTTGCAATGTAGTTCGTTTACCACATTCATATTTACTATGCGTTCATCTGATTGGTTGAATAAGGTTATTATAATGGTCGTTCACTTGGTTCGCTTTAGTTCAGGGTAACCCTATCAATTACTCCTTGTCACTCCTTACATTTTCTATATTTCTCAGCTTGTAGACAGTTGAAAAGAATCTCCAAGAACACAAAAATGAGCTCGTGTTATCTGTCTACATATTTTGTTCTTGCTTTGTTCAAGTTCACTATTGCGAAGGATTCTATGAACTTCTTATAAGAATATGTATCACGCTTTACGCAAAGAACAGTTGATTTTACCATTCAACAAAACATATTTTAATAAAAAAAAATGACTTTAGAAAGAAGAAACTACGCATAGAATTACCTCGACCATATTTTGTACTATTTGATTTGATGGCGTGTTATTCAATCGTTTGAATAGATCACGACACAGTTGGGGAATAATACCCTCTTGTCCATCAACACCTGGTTTACCCATCATTGTATACGATTTCCCGGATCCTGTTTGACCATAGGCAAATATGCATACATTATATCCTTCCAGAGCATGATTTAAAGCATCAACACCAATATCACTGTAGACCTGTTTTTGATCTGCATAGAATGGATCAGATTTCTATAAAATAAAATAGGACAGTTATATGTAAGTAAATATATATGTATATGGAATCGGAGAAATATACTACTACTACTAATAATAATTTGCTTTATTCCAAAACAGTACATGTGATACAGAATGGAATTCTCAGCATTTTTACTACAGTATTGCATCCAGTTAGTACATTATCAATAAATAGAATTCTACATAGATTAAGGAAATCTCAGTTCATTATGACAACAATGTATTGGCATGTCGGTAGCAAAGCCAAAGTTGAACAGTGTTTGAAGGTGTTAGAAAAGTAGGTGCTGTCATATTTACTGGCGTAAGCGAGAGAAAGAAACAAAGCAGCACATAACGGAAAAAAGAGAGAGAATAGGAAAAGAAAGAAAGAAAATGTTGTACCTATAAATGATATGAGTTGGAAAGACGAGATCCAGTTGTACTACTGACTATTTAATGAATTATAGGTGTCACGCATAACGCTTTCTTTATCGCACACAACACGAGCTAAGTAGGGTATGGTTGAGTTTTTGTACTTGCTGGTGCGAGCATATAGTTTTCTATATTGGCTTCTTGTTTTACCTTATGAGATGCAGGGGGAGAGTTGTGAATGAAGAGGGTGGTGTGAGTTAGATAAAATGGATTTAGCTCATTTTTCACATGAGTCCATGTGCCTGTCAACCAGAATATTAACAAACTGGTTAAGTGGCACGTTGCTTACCCTGCTGACAATCTTTAACATCCTGAGTAATATGTTATAGTCTTTCTTCAGTAGCCCGGGAAAAACTAAGGGGGAACAATAGAGAATAATAGGCAGAATGCGAGAATTAACGAATTGTAGGAGTAAGGGTTGGGTTATACCAGAATGTCTTAACTTCTTGATGTAGAAGGTAAGACGGAATATTTTCTTAGAAATCGCCAAGATATGAGAAGGCCAGGAAAGATCAGCAGATAGAATGACGTCTATGTATTTAATTTCCGACTTGGTTATCATGTAAAGGACAAGAGAAATTATAAGACTTAAATGAGAAAGATCTGACGCGTTTTGTAGCGAAACCATGAAATACCGACTCGTTCGACTGGAAAGAAGTTTGGAGTAGAATGTTACATTTTACGGACGGTAACGTGATCTCTTCATAACTATATAACTTTAAGGTTGTTCCTCTACATAACTGTAAACTGTTCACCCTTGGAAAATCCAAAGTAAGAAAGAATCAACATTTTGCCAATTGGATATCATCTTGTGACAAAATCAATATTCCCTAGGAAAAGTCTCTTCGTGAACCTGGAATTCAAAGGTGACAGTGAAGGAGAAATTCTTAGAAACCGCCTTTCTAAATGTCTAAAGAAGATATTTCAAACAGCCGCCCTTCACATCACGTCCTCCAGGGGAAAATTTATCCGATCTAACTATAAGGACAGGATACCACTTTTGGCCACCTCAGTGTGTATTTATGGGTTTACTTGTTCGTGTGGAGCAAAGTATTTCGGCCGTACGCAACGTCAGGTCGGCAAGCGTAGTCTGGAACACTTTCCAGCCTGGCTATCAGCTCCATCCTCAAACACCTTGTCAACTGTGGACATCGAGCACACCAGCATGAATACTTCATAGTGCTACACAGAGTCCTTCAATTTCACACGAAAGGACTCGGAATACGCCATCTGCACACAGCTTAATCGTTGGCTATTCGGGATCTGAAACCAGACCTCTATATTCAAAAGCACCAAATACATTCACCCCCACTACCGTGGCCAGAATAACGTTCTCACTATAATTTAGACTCCTGTTACTGCATAAGTTAAGTATTATTATTCTTATCATCCTTATTTATTATCACTACTTCTACTAATGTTTATTCATAATATTGCGTTTTGATTTAGATTTTATGAAACCACTTCACCGTCTTTCAAGTAGTTCTTGTCCACTCGACACAACTATACTGATTAGTCGTTTTCTCACACTTATTACGTCACCCCAACTTCTGCCCCTTTCCTAATTCTCAATTAGTGACCCGTTCTAGTCTACACCTTATACTATGTAATACGTTTTCGAGGACAAATTTTACCAGTCTCTGATTAGTCTACTGATTTCTTTGTTAAATTTAATTACGACTGTACAGCAGCTTGAATCGTCAAAAAGAAAATTTTCTTCGCTGTCAACGTCTTTTTCTTATGACTCAATTTGGGGATATTTCGATCAATATTTTATCCTAAGGAAGCTGTCCGCAGGAAGAAGTCACTATCGTATTAATAATTAGTCCATAAGATATACGAATCAGCCGCTACGTATGACTTAGGTTCCAGACAGTCTTTAGATTGTGTTGAATACTGCCTAGAAATTAGTCGTTTACTTATGAAGTAAACCACTGAATAAGAATTTGTGTCCATTGAAGTGTGTGGCTTAATGGCAAACCTGTGATTGTCTTTCGGCACAGCATTTTCAACGCTGGCTTCACCTCCAGCTGAACTATATTTATTTATATTTTTATCATAGCCTGACTCTACACAGTATTTTTGAGACAAATATGGAATTTTCACCATGTCATATCGGTAGCCAAAATCTAGCAGGCCGACCATTGATATCAGGTTTGCGTCGGCTGGGGATCGATCTCCGGACCATGTAAATGGTTAACGAGCGTCCTAACAACTGTGCCCCCAACGCAACTCGTCGATTCAGTCACTCTGAAATGTCTACAAATACTACTTTTGTGTATATTTACCCTCCACTGCTGACTGGAGTTTTCTAAAACCGTTTCACTATTTTTTTATTCCTTTACTTTCCTAGTGGAAAATAGGGCTTCAACCTAGAGGCTTACAGCTTCGGTAGCAGTGGTGTTCATTTTCACGGGATGGGGTTGCTAGCCTCATGCCCAATCTTCCCTTTTTACTAGTCATTATTACTGGCTTACCGAGGTGCAGGAGTACGTCGGCTGGGGATCGAACCCCAGACCACATGCGTGGTTAGTTAACATTCTACCGCCAAGCCACCGACGCATTTCACTATTAGTCTTAAGTTTTAGTAACAAAGTATGAATAAATCTGACGAAAATGAGGGATCAGAACTCGACCAAGTTTACTTCAACAATTTGCGTAATGATATTTGAAGAAGTTACAGGATTTAATCATGAGCTGACATCGGTTAGAGAACCAATGGTAAACCTGAACGGAGTACTGGACAGCCGTTTCATCCCAATTTGGAACTCTTCAACAGTACGCACCCACCAGCAAAGTGCGAACCCAGGACCTTCTGGTTACACGGCCAGTGAGCTCGCAGACCATTAAGCCACTGGGACCCCATGCAATGACCTGCCCATGAATTCCAACTTCTGCTAATTCATGAAATAGCGCAACCGCTAACCAATGTCTTCGGTGAGTATTTGTCCTCACATCGAACCTTATGTACCCTACTGGTCACGACTTCCCACAAGGACCCCTGGTAACTACCTTCCTGAATAGGGCCAGTTGCTAGTGAGCGTCTCATTGATATTCAAGTATTGGTTCTTAAGGATTTGACTGACTGGTTACAGGATTTCATCATGAACCGACATCCGTTAGTGAACCATTTGAAAACCTGAGGGTACTGGACGGGGTTCGAGCCTTGGTGGGTGAGTACCGATGAAGAGTCCCAAACTAGGGCAAAACCTCTGTCCAGTACTCCCAGGTTTTCCAATAGTTCCCTAAGTGATGTCATTTCATGATGGAATCCTGTAACCAATCAATCAAATTCCTACAAATCAATACTTGGATATTTTTTATTCCTTTACGTTCCTAGTGGAAAATAGGGCTTCAACCTAGAGGCTTACAGCTTCGGTAGCAGTGGTGTTCATTTTCACGGGATGGGGTTGCTAGCCTCATGCCCAATCTTCCCTTTTTACAATACTTGGATATTTGCCTTAATTTGATTTTTTTAAGCTGTGAAATGTTTTTTAAATTGCGAACTATATTTAAAAGAAGTTTTGCATCCTCCTGACACTGTAATTCATAATATCATGTAACACTTTGAAATGTAAAGTTGAAGATGTCAGTTTACAGAAAGTTGTGAATCCCTTATGCTAATCATACTGTATTATGGAAGGGTTAACCGTGAATGGAATTCACTAGTGGGAGAATGTTTGTTAACCAAACACGTGGTCAAGAATCCAATTCCTGGTTGACACACTCATTAATCCCCGCCCACTTCACTATCCGATAGTAATGTTCGATGAGAAGAAGGGTTGGGCGTGACACTGGCAACCTCACCCTATGAAAACTATATTACGCCTACTGAAAATTACAGGCCTGTAGCCTGAAGCCCTATGTTCCAATGGGAGCTCATGGAATCAATATAAAAATCCTTTAGATTCACAATAAGCGTTTACTTGTTGGGGTGTTATATATTTTTTTATTTTTTGTTTAACATGAAATTCGCGATCCTTGGCGATACAGAATTTCTATTACGTAATCATGCATTGTTAAAAAACTTTTCCGTGTTTACAAAATTCATTTATACATTATTTAAAAAAAATTTCTGTATTGTCTGGGAATCAAATTAGTTGCTTGCGAATTATTCAATTCGAAGCAGGAATTCACCATACTTCCCTACAGAAACCAACAATATTCAGGTCTTTGTTCCGGCATATAAGGCTATGCTGCATTTTCGTGTAGCTGTATAGGAAAATAGACCAGACAACTTGGCAGAAATACAAACAAAAGCCTGTTTAATGTTTGCTTGTAGCCAAAATTGTCACTCTAACATGCAAATGACCGTCGCAGAATTGATGATAATGATATAGAAATCATGTCTGATGTTAAGTATCTTGGACTGATTCTGTCTTCTGACCTATCCTCGTCTTCTCATGTCTTAGCGATTTCTAAAACAATATTTCGTCTGACTTTTTACATTAAGAAGTTAAGGCACTCGGGTATAACTGAACCCTTTCTCTTACAGTTTGTCAACTCGTGTATTTTACCTATTCTTCTTTACTGTTCACCCTTATTCTTTCCTGGATTGCTTAAAAAAAGTCTATGTCATACTTCGTAGAACTCTGAAGACTAGCTACCAGTAGGGCGATTGGTGGCATCCCATTGGGCCATATCGTTGAAATTGTCATTAACAGGCACTTGATTTTGGGCAACAAATTTGTTGAAGGAATTTTTTTCAGACTGTCAGCATCCACCGCAGCACCCGCAGCTTTCACCTTGTGTCTCCTCAGGTGAAACAAGAAGTCTTTCCAGAAGACTTTATGCGCGTACGGCTAAGTGTAAAAATTCCACTACACCATATTTGGCACCACGTATTTTGTGTGATGGAAGTAGTGACAGGAAAGAACGAACTGACTAACTAACCATCTTTGCACTAGTAAGTAAACCATTTTCTCCATCCTTATTCCACCAAGCTTTATTGTTATTGTTCTTCTTATATTTATAATCCTCTCACTGATTTTTGTGCTATTTTCGTCTATTTTCTCATCAGCGTAAACATCACTTAAGCTGTGTAATAACTGTTATCTTTTGTCTTTGCCCTCACCATTCTATATCAACAGAACGTAAGATTCAATACTCTATAACAAACTAAACATTTCCAAACTGAATGGATAATAATGTTTCAAACAAACCCACTGTTATTATTATTATATTTATTACTGTTATTATGTACTCCGAATATTTTTGACATTATATCGTAAATGTAGACTAATTCTTGTGGTTGATTTTATTTATATTTTGAGCAAATTAGATGCAATAATATGACAAATGCTGAGAATTCCTTTCTGTATTTTAAGTACTGTTTTTGGAATAAAGCAGATTATTATTATTATTTAACGCTGCAGGCAACATCACACCGAGCTTTAGACGCAACCTGTGGTGTTATAATGATAGACCGGGAATTTCTACCGAGTCACTTTAGTTTATTTTCAGGTTAATTTTACATATCCTGATTCAAAGGTTCGGTCTCTGTCGATATGTCAGCTCTTAGTACAGACACTTCGACGATGTTTGAGGAATACCGTGAATGTATTTTGGAATAATGATGACTGGCAGTGGAAATGCACGTACATCCAAATAACCAGTTCCAAAGGGAAGAAATAAGCATTCTGGATTCCACTGTTAATGACTACCAACCAATTTCGATTCAGCTTAGTTTAGTAGTACTATCTATCATTAACAGTTTTGTCTCCATAGATAGAAAAAGTAATCTAATCCGTTCTCTCTCAACACGGGTCCGGCTGATGATGAACCCAAACAAGTGAAAGAAACCTTCACAGAGAACGGGTGTCCACTAAGCTTCGTAGAGGATAAAAGCAAATTACATGGAAGAAATGCAGACATTTAAAAGGTAGCTAAAAAAGTGTTGCGCCTAAACTTAGAATTTAGGGGTGACACTACGAGTGAGGCACTTAAAAACCGTCTGACAAGGTCACTGAGAAAAACATTCCTTCCTGCCATTGTATAAATAGCCTATTCTAGCCGTCCACTGATGCACCTTAATGTAAGGGAAATGTTACCTCAGTTGTCTAATTCCATGTTTATTTATATGTTCACCTGCTCTTGAGGAGCCAGGTACATAGGAGGTTTGTTGAGAAACATATCCCGCCTCCGCCATCGAGAGCATCTTTAAGCTTGGCTGAGTAAAGAAGAGGATCTTAGAGGTATTAATTCATCGGTGTTGTAACATGCTGTAGATACTGACCATGCAGCATCTGACACATCGTTTAATATAGTCTACACAGTCCAGCAGAGGCTTTGGCAATATACAACATAAAGCCAGAAGTTTGTGTACAAAAACAATTTGTACGATTTCTTTCGTTACCATGGTGATGACTTTATAACGTAATTCACATAAAAACTTTATTTTTCTTCTTTATTCCATATTCCATTTCTGTTTTATTTTATTTCACCATATGTTATCATATTCTAACGTTTTATCTAGTCTACTATTTTGAAAACATTTCACTCATCCTATGTCTTCACCGTATTATATTCATATATTCACATTTCCGGATGTAGTTTATTTTCCGATCGTCTATTTCAAACATGTTTAGTGAACTTTAGGTTGACCTCTACTGATTTTCAATAATTGGTTTGTAAGGATTAGTTTTGGTTGTACGAGTTGATCACGAATTGATATCAGTTAGAGAACCATTGAAAACCAGCACTGGAGTACTGGATAGCTGTTTCGTCCTAGTTTGGGAATCATAGCCAGTACCTACCCATTGGGGTTCGAACCCAGGACCTTCAAATATCTAATCAATGGTAACTCATAATCTTATACACCAATATTATCGTACTTTAGTATTTCCGCTCACTGTCAAACTTTAACACACACGCACACACATAAGAAAACTGATTGTACAGCTATGAAAATGAAATCGTCGAAGAGAGAATTTTCCTCGCTGAATTCCTTGTTCTACGTTTCAATTTAAGGGAAATGTATCGCTAAGAGAGACGGCAGTAACAAATATTGGATTCATTTTTATTCAAAATATTGTTCAACATTAACTTACATCTGTATGTGACCAGTAACTGTAGTCGAATTCAAAAACTTTCACTGGTTCCTTTGAGTTCGGTTTCCTTATACCTATTATAGAAAATTAAAAAAATACATTAAAAACCAATCTATTATCGAAATACTGCCCTGGAGCAAAAGTATAACTCAGTCTGTACTAGAATGGGCATAGTAAATAAATCCCTTTGGTTGAGCCATCACCCTCCTAGACGAGCAATGTTAACCAGTATAACATTAGGTTGAAAAAGGGTTTAGAGTGGTTAAATCAGAATCTAACATCAGTCGACGAAGCGTTTGACAGTTTGTCTGAGCCGTGTAGAGAGGCGTGGACTATGTGGTTGGGTCCCTTAGGACGCTAAGCACCGATGACTGTAGACTGTTTGTGGTGTGGTTCAAAATCATTTTCAATGGCTCACACGCATTCAGTCTTCTTTATATCAACTAAACCATCATGTGCGTTGGTGGCACAGTGGTTAGGACTCTCGCCGATCATGCACATGGTCTGGGGTTCGATCCTCTGCCGACGCACACCCGATATCTATAGTCGGTCTGCAAAATTTGGGCTACCGATATCCATGCTGAAAATTCCATACTTGTAGTGAAAATACGGTGTGGCATCAAGCTGTAATCAAAATAAAAAAAATGTTTTTTCATGTTCCTATCTTCCTATCTTATTATTCACCTGATTAATATAATGTCAATCATTATTTTTAATCTGTATTTTTCTCGCCCTGTCTACCTTCATCAGCCATATGGAGTGTGATAGTTTGAACTGTTAAACTTCTGTGCAAGGCTCCACGTTGAAATTCAGTCAGGCAGTCAGTTGTTATGGGAAAATAACCCATAAGTCATTTGTTTATGATCGTGTGACCCAAATTAGCGTGTTTTTCATAACTTCATTACTTCAGTCTACAGATCTGATGAAGTGATGACAGTAAACTGCTCTTCAAGAGAAACTGAAACGTATACTAAATCATCTGAATGAGTATTTTACCCTTAACCTCGTAACGACAAGGGCCAGGCAGCAGATCGTATATTTAGAAAATCAAGGGATATTTATAGATTTTTATGTATATCAGTATTAGCGTTATTGTTAGCAGGGAAACAACGTCTTCTGATTGGTTGTTTTCTTGTTGAAGGTTATTCTGTACTGCTTGTGACTGTTTCTTAGAAAGTTAAGCCATATATCTGCGAATCATATTTCCACACGTTAAGCCTACTGTGATTGGTTTGTGACCCCCATTCGGGCCATAAACATTGACGTAAATAGTTGTTCACAATTCTGGCTGGCAGGCAGCTCTCACCACAACTTTATCTGATATATTTTTTAACTCCAGTAAATAACCGTAACATCGATGAACACTCACACTGGCTAGAAGTCCCATTACATTTTTCTGTCAGTTTATTCCTTGATCGGTAGTTTGATGACTGTGGGGCAACAACGAAACACAAGCATTATCCACCACTGTGGTATACAGAAATCGACTGCACATAGTGCTTAAACACTCGTGAATGGGTGCCTATTCGACTTGGAAAGGCAGGAACTAGGTCATCTTAATTTTATTTAGTAAGGACATTTACGGTCGTATATCGAATGCCAGACAATCTACTCAAAGGTAAGCGATTATGCTTCCTACTTTCATGTTTTATTACGATTTCCTGGGGTTCCAAATGGAACATGAGGTTCCAGCATTACTTTTCCATTTTGTACTGCAGTCCTGATTCATTAGCTAGTATCTTCTCCTCAGGCGATTTCCTCCATTTTATCCACTGATACATCCCGGCAACACTCGAGGGTCTAGAGTGCTATGTTACTCGACGGTATTCTCAGGCTGTGTCCGATCCATCTGCTTTTCCTTCGCTATATTTATTGGGCAACCAGTTCTTGGTTAGTTTGTTGCCATAGCTCCTTGTCACACAACCTTTTTGACCGTCCGATCTTTACTATGGAGCCAAGGTGGTTGTTGATGGGAGTCTGTAGACAGTTGGAAGTGATTTTGGTTATGCGTGGAGTCTGTGAACCATTTAGAATCTCCTCTATGAAATTACTGTTGAAAATCTGAATCTTGTTTTTTATGATTCCTAGCCAAAGTTAAAGCTATAAGATCCAATAACGATAGAAAAATTATGTGTGTGACATAGTACATGCACCTTCTGTGTTTACCAATGGCTTAATAGAAGTTCACCATGGGAGTAATTATTTCATATTTTCACATCTTATTATGTACTTCTACACCGTAGCAATCTCATCTCCACACCTCCTACTCTTTTCACCTAGAGTTTTTATTCCTTTACGTTTCCAGTGGGAAATACGGCTTCAGGCAAGAGCTTTGAAGTTTCTGTATCAGTGATGCTTATTTTTACGGAATAGGGATGCTAGCCTCATGTGTCCAACCTTCCCTCTTTACCAGTCTTATTACTGGCTTAGCGAGGTACAGGAGTGCGTCGGTCGCTGGCCGGGGATCAAATCCCGGACTACATAAGGCGTGGTTGACGGACATTCTACCGATACATTTTCACTTTGTTTACTTCGCATTACTATCTGTCATCCTTTTGATTTAAACCAAGCTTATCCCGCATCTTCATTCTTTGATTGCTGTTCAATATACGACCTCTGTATTTTACAATCACCGTTATTCTTATTTATCTTCCCTTAAACTTACATTAAGCATACCCTATTTGTTGGTTAATATTTTCGTAGCATTAATATCTCCCTTATATCACTGCATATAACTCACTCCCCTCGAAAAATTATATTTTTGTTGATTATAAATACAAAATAATTGAGCAAAGTGTATCCTTTTCGATAAATTCCTCTTCTGGCTCCACAAATATATATATATGTTTATATACATAGAATATTCTAGATTAGTAGTCAGTAAAAATATCAGTGTTTTTTAAATAATATCGATTTGTAAAGTAAGGTTAATGGAATCACAGTTCATTAAAGATGCTTAAATTATAATAACAATAATAATAAAGATATAATAGCAAATAGAATATAGACTAAAATTAGGGAAATATCTACAAAAATTAAGGATCATTCAAACCTAGATGGCCAAGGTAAGGAAGATGTCTGAACTAGATTCTTTTGGACTCACAAATCAGGCTTCTTAATATGGATCCCAGCAGCCAGCCTCAGAAATACTCAGTAATCGAACTCCTAAGGCAAAAGTGAGATTTGTTGGAATGCGGTAAATGACCTTGAAAGCATGATTAACGTCAATCTTGTGTTCTGCATCCACAAGATGAGATAGAATAGCGCTGCAAATAGATTTTGTTTGTCCTTTACTTAACCACTATGCAGAGTGATGTTCGGAAATCTGACAAGAAACACGCCTAATTGTACGGTCTATGTAAATACACTAGCATGTCGTTTAATTGTGTAATTACATTTTATCGCAAGCTACTACTGATAATACATTTCATATTTATCAAGAGTTTGGTTTGTAAGGAATAGATTTGTTTATACGAGTTTGATCACGGATTGGCATCAGTTAGAGTACCATTGCTGTAGGACAGAGTTTCCTGGAGTTCTAGTGGGAAGTCGTGACCATTGAGGTCCATCCAATCAAGTGTGAGGATGGGTATCCCACCGATGACATTGGTTGGTTATCACGCTAAATGACGAATTGGTTAAAATTCATGGAATGGCCATTGAATCGGGTCTCAGTGTCTGAATGGTATACGAGCTAGCTTTGGTATCTAACCGGAAGGTCCTGGGTTCGAACCCTGGCTATGGCTGCATACTGTCGATGATTCCGAAAGTAGGAGCTATCTAATACTTCCTGGTTTTCAATGGTTCTCTAACTGATATCAATCTGTGTTCGAAATCGTATAAACATTTCATATTCTTTTGAAATGTTAATTAAAACCAGTGGACTTTTATTTCACCTTTTACTTGTACCCCAAGCAGAGATTCTTCCTGTCTTGAATATTTTGTTTCCCTCCTCACTTGATTCTCACCGTCATACTTCAAACTTGTCTCCTTTTATTCTGTTTTCACTCAAGGACTTGAATGTCTTCATAGCTCTGCGTCTAATCCTTCTAATCAGTAATATTTTTGGTCTTACAACTTTTATTTATGCTGCATGATATATCATAGTACACCAGTCATAAATACGCATAACGTGAACGTTTTCGTTTTCATCCAAATAACTTATATCTATCTGTTTTATACGCTAATTAGCTGCCCCACTTCCGTTACAATTCATTTATATCTCTAAATTTATGATAAAAACGTTTAACGATCAATAAAACAGCTAGCCATCCGGTTTTATTTATTCTCTGTTTTTAAAAATGTGGGCTTACAAAATTAGGCAGTTGTGTATTAACGCCTGTCTCTATTACGTATATTTTTTCTATTTGAAACGATAGAAATGTGTAGTTCTCATTGGAAATAAGAAGTATTACTGACTTTGATATTATTGGTTAAAAGTGAAACGTTTGTGGAGGAATTCCCAGTAGTCTTGATTACATTCGATTCCGCTAACTACGGTTAAAAATAGATGTTTAGCGTAGGTTCAATGCTACCGCATGGCGTAAAAAGTAAATTTTGAGGATATTGAATAAAGACTTTGTGTAGAACAAGTCAATAAACGTTGACTAAGAAGCTATTGACCAATAAATTCGCCAAAGAAAATGAAGACAAACTGAACACAGACTTAGGAGACTCCCCGACTGACATCATGCACCAGGGCATAGAATGGAAATAGAATCGGAAGCGACAGGATGGGCGTGACTCAAAGGGTGATAAATCAGAAATCATGTGAAAAGGAGACGATAGCCACATGAAGGAGACTTCAGAAGACAGTATGTAAAGCGGAAATATACTACTGAAACCTTAGGTCCCACTCGAAACCCAAGAGGATAACGACAGTCAAGTATTGGTTTTGTAGGGATTTTGTTTGATCGGTTAGAGGATGTCATCATGAGCTGACATCACCTAAAGAACCATTGGAAAAATAGCTGGAAGTCCTGGACAGCTGTTTAGTCCTAATTTAGGACTCTTCAACAGTACGCACCCACCACAGGGACTCGGACCCAGGGCCTTCTGGTTACAAGGCCATCGAGCTCGTGGACCATTAAGCCACTGGGACCTGATAATATCGTGGCTAAGCTTCAAGCATTTCTAATGACAAATTCTGTTCACAAATGTAACTCATTCGCCTTCAATTTTTTAAGATGACAGAAAATTAATAGCCATTTTAAATTAATTTAATTTGAGTAAATTAAGTTATTTCTCAGATAAAAAAATAAATAAAATAAAAATTTGCCTTATTTTTGCTATTTGTATAGACGTTTCAAGTTTTAATCCGTTGTTAACACCACTACCTATTTTTCTTATTGCAGAAATTTTGAAGTACACATAATATCGGTTAATAGTTATTATTCTACGCCTCCTACTGCAACAATTTCTCCTTTTACAATTCAATATAGGAGAGTGAATGGTGCCTAAAGTTATGTGAGAGGCATCGCAACTTGACTCGAAGTTCAACTAAGCCATTTCCGTTATGAAATGCTTTAACACCATAATTCCATAGAGTCTGAGGTTATAGATATCTCACCAACGTAATTTGTTGCCCACCCCTTTCTGGCGAACAATTACACTTGGGTTTAAAATAACTAAATATTAGCTATAAAATAAGGTTAGATAACAGTCTGATGCTTAAGGTGGTTTAAGCTTTATTTGGCTGTGTAGTTTGCTCATTGCTGCGCCAATCGAAGCACATGAATTCACGGTGCTTCGTTAAATCATTTCTTGGAAGATAAGTGTCTCCAACCTTTGGTAAATATCTTCAAAGAACTGACTTTAAGTTACGTCTTTCGGCCAAGTTAGACTTCAAGTACCGCTAACTGCCAATGGGTGGGACTTCACCAGTGACCTTGAAACGCTCAGTTAGTAAGTTAGTGAACATTTATAAATAATATCGTAATTCTGAATAAAATATGCCTCATGAAGTATTATGTTATGTAGATGGGATATTTGGAAAGTTTCAGTTTAGGTATGGGAAAGATGAAGTTAGGATTAAGGCTAAGGAAAGCTTAGGGTTAGGCTGACCTGATGAAAGCGGCATTAGGGTGGGTTCGGGTTAGATTAGAGTCAGTTTGGGATATTTTCAGGTTAGATTAAGGTTAAGGAAAGATTAGGGTTATTGTTATGGCTACAAGACCTAAGTAATTACACGCATAGAATGTGGTTAAGTTACTTTGTTGATATTCCAGTTCAAAACTAACAGGTATTTTTGTCACACGTCACAGAATGGAATGTTGTGTAACACTTTGATGCCTTTTAATCCCCTATTTTCGTGAATACATGTATTTTAAACGCAAAATCACCTTTATCATGTGGGTGACGCGTTTAAAGTCATTTGTCCATTTTTACTTACTGGTGCTTAAAGTTTAACTTTGCCCCTTTTTCTTTACAAATTACACAAACTGAGTCATTTGACGTGTGGTTTGTTAACACTACTTACAGACTAGTTGGAGGTATTGATTAAACTGGTACTTGCTGAGATGACTTGTTGTAAGATTAGCCAAGTATTAGGTACCACATACACAGCGAATTCCTTCAGAAATCCAATTATGAAATCGACATTGCTTAGGTTATGGAAATCCGTCAGAAAGTGAAATAAGGCAAAGTAACATAAACAGTTTATTCAGTTTCTTTCTACCCAACATTCTAAAGACATCAGTCAGTGTCGTCGTATTTGAAATCTGGAGTTCAAATAAACAGCTGTCAGATATCAGTTCTTGTGCAAACCCAAATACTGATGAAGTATGTATTCAACAGAGAAATTTAAAAGTGGACAAAACTGTGGTTCTTGGGCGTCTTCATTACTAGTCACTAGAAACTTCAATAAAAACAGTATACTTATGCGGTAACTGAAAATCTCACTGAGAGAATTACGATGGAATACTTCATTTGACAACTGTTAACATTTCAGTGCATTCATGCAGCAGGTCGGGTGTGAGGACAAATACTCGCCGAAGACATTGGCTAGCAGTGGCGCTATATCGTGAATTGGCAGAAGTTAGAATTCATGAGCCATTGGACCGGGTTCCAGTGGCTTAATGGTATGCGAACTCGACTTGTAACCAGAAGACCCTGGGTCCGAGTCCCTGTGGTGTTGGTGCGTACTGCTGAAGAGTCCCAAACTGGGACGAAACAGCTGTCCAGTACTCCTTGTTGGTTTTCCGATGGTTGTCTAGCTGATGTCAGCTCATGGTGAAATCCTGTAACCAATCAACCAAATCCCTACAAAGCAATACTTGAATATCTAATAACTGGATGCCGTTGCAAGCACAATTTATTCCATATATCCATATTCCATATATCCAGGAGAGAGAGGTGTTGCTTCATTACCATTGTGTATTATCAGTGTTGATGGGATGAAGAAAAGATTCAGTGGTTAATCTCTCTCTACGCAACTATATTACTTTTAAATACTGTTATCCTACACCACACATTGCGCAATTACATGCAAGTGAATGGATAGCAATGGCCCAGTATTTTTCTGGATTACATAATTTAGCAGGGTCAGTGATTCTAGATTTATCTAAATTCCTCTATCCTGACAAATTTGAATGATTCTGACTTACTAGTTCTACCTATACAGCTGACTTCTTAGTCATTTCGTGGTAGTGTTTTGCCTAATCAGCTCTACTGGATCATAAAGCCTCGAAAAAATCTCCTATGAGTGAGTTTGTTGGCTCAAATACCACATTAATTCCAGCCTTACTAGGTAGGAATCCTGTGGAGGGTACGTTATGTTGTTCCTCATAATATCGACACTACTATTGACACTTTGAATTCTTCATCATAAGTATAATTTTTATTATTTCCATTACTGCCTTCCCCCCAAGTCTTGATCAACTTCATTCAACCGCTTTATGACAATGCCACGTGTCAGGTGATCCAACTTACAGAAGCTTTTGAAGTGAAAACGGCAGTAAGATAAGGCTGCCTGTATATTATCACCGATAATATTCCTAATTCTGATGGACTGGACTATGCGTCAGAATGTGTACAGGGAGTGAGAAAACGGGAATATGGTGGGCAATTAGTAAGAAGACTCTAGAAGATCGGGATTTTCCGCGAATATGACTTATGTTTAATGTAACACAAACACAGGCGAAAACCAACAAACTCGCTGAAAAGCGGTTAGTGAAGACAGCACTTCAAGTGAGCGTAGAGAAGATGGAAGTGATGAAAATAAACAACGAACAACGAACAGCGACAGCAACAACAACCAGCACCAGTCACCAATAACAGGAGAGATTTGAAATGGGTTACTTCCTTCACTTATCTGGCCAGGAAGCACGGTTTCAACCACTGACAACTAGAGCGGATGAAGATATCAGAACCAGAATTGGAAAGGCAAGATACGCCTCCATCCACCTGAAACCATTTTGATAATCTTCTGCACACATCCAGCATAAACAACAAGATTCAGATTCTCTTCAACACCAATTTCAAGTCAGTCACTTCTTCAATATGGGTCAGAAACGTGACCAGCGTATCACGTAGAGGATTTCCAACAGGTTGCAGAATTTCCTCAAAAGCTGCTTTCACCGGCTACAAAGTGAAGATCCAATGGCTAGTCGGTTAGAAAGAATTTACAACCAGAGACTCTTGTTGATAATAAACCAAAAGCGGGAGTCGATTGCTCAACAAATATGTAGGCGAAAATGGAGATGGATCAGGCAGAGTATACTCTGAAGAGGCTGTTGAACAACATCGCGCCAGGCACACCCTTAAGTGGGATTCCGGTGGGTAGCGAAAAGTGGGTCGTCAGTACGAGGGTGTCATGGGGGAGATGAGAGATTACGGGTAATCGTGGACTCAGCCAGCTGTAGAGGTCAGCAGAAAATAGAAGAAGTTGGAGATGTGCTATTGAAGCCTTATGTTCCACTTGGAACCATAGGGAATAATAAAAATAATAAAATTACTCCCCCTGTTGCCGAGCTCTTATTCAGTAGTAATGTTTATCTTATTTGTTGCTTTACTTAAATTTTCCAACTCACTAGTCAACTTCCTGGCTCAGGTACACGAAAATTTCACTAAACCCACCTTTATTGATTTTGAGCTTTATAACTGAAAGTTTGGGTATTTATCAGAATGAGATGGTCTCTTACAGATGCTAGATTTTTTCACTTTTCAATCTAGCTACTCTGTTCACTTTAAAACCTCTAAATTGAGGTGGATATTTGCCACCTGTAACTCATCAATAACAGATATTGAATCTGTCCTCATTGTCAGACTATGCATACAGTTCACCTTAGATTATTGTAATAGAGGAGAGAGATCTTTAGAAAAACTGTTAGTCTTCTTAACCAGAATATGAATAAATTAAGGGACAGAATTCAGATAAGAAAGTATATTGAGTAAGGGTAGGAAATAATTTATGCAATGCTTAATAAATAATTTTTTTAAAATATTTCTACTTATCCGAAGGCGTTCCACCCTACTACTAGCATCCCAAGTAAAGTAATATTTACAGGACTTATTTTTTATTTAATGTATAACTGAAGACTATGGGTGAGCAAAGTCACGTTTATCACTGAACAGCGTGACTACGAAGATGTGTTACATTATCTTATCTTAGTCAGTCACCTGAAAGCACAAGGAACAACATTCACAGAACAGAATACGTTTTTAAGCTTCGTATTTTTATTTATTTCAAAAAATTTCTTTTTATCATTATAGCTTGATTCCACACAGTATTTTTGGTCCAGCTGTGGAATTTTCAGTGACTGAATTGACGTGTGGAATTTTCAGCATGTGATACTGGTAGCCCAAATATAGCAGGCCATCCATTAATATCGGGTGTGCGTCGGCCGGGAATCGAAACCTGGACCGTGTGCATGGTCAGCGAGTGTCTAACCACTGTGCCACCGACGCTCTTTTTTACAAGTATTGATATGCAGGGATCCCATTCGCTTGATGGTCTCCTGGCTAGCCTTGTAACCGGAAGGACCTTGATTTCAATCCCAATGGTGGTGTGCTGATGAGGGAGTATCAAACTAGGACGAAACAGCCAGGCAGTACTCCCTGGTTTCTCAGGGGTCCCGTAACTGATATCAGCTTGTCATCAAACCTGTACTCGACCTTTTCCCTCCAAACCAACACTCTACAACTAATCTGATATTCACTAGTCACTTGCTCTGTTAACAATTCGCTCAAAGTTCTTGGGAGAAGTCGTAACGACGAGAGCCCACCAGGTCAAGTAAAGGAACAGTTAATCACCCATAACATTGGTGGGTGGTTGAGCGATATGTATATCACGAATTTGCAGAACCTGGATTTCATGGGTCACTGGACCGGGTCCCAGTGGCCGGGTGGTCAGTGGGCTTTACTGGTAACCTGGAGATCCCAGATCAGAACTCCAGTGGTTTATTCACACAGCTGAATATTCACAAAGTGGAACGATAAAATGCCCTCTGGTTTTCCAGTAGTTCTCCAACTGATGTAAACTTACGATCAGAGCTTTAACTTCATATTTAGAAACAGTCCTTTTAATCAATGAGAAAAAGTTTCACACTATGAATACTCAGTATTACTGAAGCCTATAGCTGTTACATTCAGCCATGGAATTAAAACTTAAGAGTGAAGTGTACACAAAGTTAAGAAAATGAATTCATGAATTCTTATGTTGTGAAGTTTAAAGAAGTAAGGAAAGGCAAGACGACGGTATCTATATGATATCTGACCAGAGAAGAATGGGCTAGTTCAATATAGTTGGAAAACAACAGTGGCATATAAATTTGGATAATATTTAATGAATAATTAATATTTTAACAACAGAAAGCAAGACGCAGAAGCACACGTATATTTTCCAATAATCCAACCGCTGTTTATATATCTAGAGTTTATAGTCGTTAACAAATCACTGAGTGTATGATATCGGATTTCGTCTTTCCAGCCCACATCATCAATAGTGATGAAAATAAACAACGAACAACGAACAGCGACAGCAACAACAACCAGCACCAGTCACCAATAACAGGAGAGATTTGAAATGGGTTACTTCCTTCACTTATCTGGCCAGGAAGCACGGTTTCAACCACTGACAACTAGAGCGGATGAAGATATCAGAACCAGAATTGGAAAGGCAAGATACGCCTCCATCCACCTGAAACCATTTTGATAATCTTCTGCACACATCCAGCATAAACAACAAGATTCAGATTCTCTTCAACACCAATTTCAAGTCAGTCACTTCTTCAATATGGGTCAGAAACGTGACCAGCGTATCACGTAGAGGATTTCCAACAGGTTGCAGAATTTCCTCAAAAGCTGCTTTCACCGGCTACAAAGTGAAGATCCAATGGCTAGTCGGTTAGAAAGAATTTACAACCAGAGACTCTTGTTGATAATAAACCAAAAGCGGGAGTCGATTGCTCAACAAATATGTAGGCGAAAATGGAGATGGATCAGGCAGAGTATACTCTGAAGAGGCTGTTGAACAACATCGCGCCAGGCACACCCTTAAGTGGGATTCCGGTGGGTAGCGAAAAGTGGGTCGTCAGTACGAGGGTGTCATGGGGGAGATGAGAGATTACGGGTAATCGTGGACTCAGCCAGCTGTAGAGGTCAGCAGAAAATAGAAGAAGTTGGAGATGTGCTATTGAAGCCTTATGTTCCACTTGGAACCATAGGGAATAATAAAAATAATAAAATTACTCCCCCTGTTGCCGAGCTCTTATTCAGTAGTAATGTTTATCTTATTTGTTGCTTTACTTAAATTTTCCAACTCACTAGTCAACTTCCTGGCTCAGGTACACGAAAATTTCACTAAACCCACCTTTATTGATTTTGAGCTTTATAACTGAAAGTTTGGGTATTTATCAGAATGAGATGGTCTCTTACAGATGCTAGATTTTTTCACTTTTCAATCTAGCTACTCTGTTCACTTTAAAACCTCTAAATTGAGGTGGATATTTGCCACCTGTAACTCATCAATAACAGATATTGAATCTGTCCTCATTGTCAGACTATGCATACAGTTCACCTTAGATTATTGTAATAGAGGAGAGAGATCTTTAGAAAAACTGTTAGTCTTCTTAACCAGAATATGAATAAATTAAGGGACAGAATTCAGATAAGAAAGTATATTGAGTAAGGGTAGGAAATAATTTATGCAATGCTTAATAAATAATTTTTTTAAAATATTTCTACTTATCCGAAGGCGTTCCACCCTACTACTAGCATCCCAAGTAAAGTAATATATAAAGGAATTATTTTTTATTTAATGTATAACTGAAGACTATGGGTGAGCAAAGTCACGTTTATCACTGAACGGCGTGACTACGCAGATGTGTTACATTATCTCCTCTTAGTCAGTCACCCGAAAGCACAAGGAACAACATTCACAGAACAGAATACGTTTTTAAGCTTCGTATTTTTATTTATTTCAAAAAATTTCTTTTTATCATTATAGCTTGATTCCACACAGTATTTTTGGTCCAGCTGTGGAATTTTCAGTGACTGAATTGACGTGTGGAATTTTCAGCATGTGATACTGGTAGCCCATATATAGCAGGCCGTCCATTAATATCGGGTGTGCGTCGGCCGGGAATCGAAACCTGGACCGTGTGCATGGTCAGCGAGTGTCTAACCACTGTGCCACCGACGCTCTTTTTTACAAGTATTGATATGCAGGGATCCCATTCGCTTGATGGTCTCCTGGCTAGCCTTGTAACCGGAAGGACCTTGATTTCAATCCCAATGGTGGTGTGCTGATGAGGGAGTATCAAACTAGGACGAAACAGCCAGGCAGTACTCCCTGGTTTCTCAGGGGTCCCGTAACTGATATCAGCTTGTCATCAAACCTGTACTCGACCTTTTCCCTCCAAACCAACACTCTACAACTAATCTGATATTCACTAGTCACTTGCTCTGTTAAAAATTCGCTCAAAGTTCTTGGGAGAAGTCGTAACGACGAGAGCCCACCAGGTCAAGTAAAGGAACAGTTAATCACCCATAACATTGGTGGGTGGTTGAGCGATATGTATATCACGAATTTGCAGAACCTGGATTTCATGGGTCACTGGACCGGGTCCCAGTGGCCGGGTGGTCAGCGGGCTTTACTGGTAACCTGGAGATCCCAGATCAGAACTCCAGTGGTTTATTCACACAGCTGAATATTCACAAAGTGGAACGATAAAATGCCCTCTGGTTTTCCAGTAGTTCTCCAACTGATGTAAACTTACGATCAGAGCTTTAACTTCATATTTAGAAACAGTCCTTTTAATCAATGAGAAAAAGTTTCACACTATGAATACTCAGTATTACTGAAGCCTATAGCTGTTACATTCAGCCATGGAATTAAAACTTAAGAGTGAAGTGTACACAAAGTTAAGAAAATGAATTCATGAATTCTTATGTTGTGAAGTTTAAAGAAGTAAGGAAAGGCAAGACGACGGTATCTATATGATATCTGACCAGAGAAGAATGGGCTAGTTCAATATAGTTGGAAAACAACAGTGGCATATAAATTTGGATAATATTTAATGAATAATTAATATTTTAACAACAGAAAGCAAGACGCAGAAGCACACGTATATTTTCCAATAATCCAACCGCTGTTTATATATCTAGAGTTTATAGTCGTTAACAAATCACTGAGTGTGTGATATCGGATTTCGTCTTTCCAGCCCACATCATCAATAGGTACAACCTTTTCTTTCTTTCTGTTCCTTTTCTCTCTCTTCTTTTTTCCATTATGTGCTGCTTTGTCTCTTTCTCTCGCTTACGCCAGTAAATATGCTAGTATCTACTTTTCTAACACCTTCAAACACTGTTCAGTTTTTGCTTTGCTACCGACATGCCAATGTGTTGTTGTCATAATGAACTGTGGTTTCCTCAGTCTATGTAGAATTCTATTTATTGATAATGTACTAACTGGATGCAATACTGTAGTAAAAATGCTGAGAGTTCCATTCTGTATCACATGTACTGTTTTGGAATAAAGCAAATTATTATTATTACAGAGAGGATTTCATCATGGGCTGACATCGGTTAGAGAACCACTGAAAAAACCTGGGAGCACTGGACAGCTGTTTCGTCTTAGTTTGGAACTCTTCAACAGTATGCACCCACCGGGGTTGGAAACCGGTCCAGTACTCCCAGGTTTTCCAGTGGTTCTATAACCGACGTCAGCTCATGATGAAATCCTCCATGCAATCAAACAAAAATCCCTACAAAACCAATACTTGAAAATTTCGGTTTACATCAAACGACATGAAATAGAATGTTCAAATATACATAGCATTCCTGTTGTTAATGCAGAATTGAACTGTGGGAACATGTGAGAATAACATTTGGTTGGCACACATTGTCTGCATCACACCATCACAATAGTGGTAACAATGTGTGTCTAGGTAACTGAGAGGTGCCAGACTTAAGAATATTCGAAAGACTGGGAGATTCGGTCCACATTATCGGTCCGGGTTCAACTGTTGACGAAGATATTCTTAAACGTCGCTAGGTCTACCAGGACAAAGTATGTTAAGAGAAGGGCGAAGATTGAGCTTGGGGTTAGCAATCCCACCTCATAAAAGCAACATTTCACTCGGAAAACAAGTAATGAGGCGCTGAACGCCAGTGTACCGATTCTGTGACTTTACTAGGCTGAAATAATATTACTCAGAGGGTAAAGTGAAACCCTTTAGCTTAAGGAAATTCACTGAAGCCAAGTAAGACTCAAAAATTCTTGAAGCTGTGTCATGTATAATTCTAAGGTAGATCTCTAACATAATCTGATATTATAATGTGACGTGTTTATGGACATTTTCACAAAGAATTATCTACTTATTCTATTTTCCAGATTATCCAGACTTTACAACGTCTCTACCAGCCATAGTCTAAAATGTCTCATTTCGGTGAGATGATTCTATTGTCTGTGGTGTGTCGGCAAAATACACGAATCCCAATAAGAAATACATATAGATATATATATTCACAAACTGAATTAATTTGATCACGCTATTTGCCAGCTGAAATTTTAATTGCTTCCTACAATAAACACAATACAATACATACATTTATTATATTTTCCTGTAGTATGCATCAATTTAACACCAGACTACATCCTGAGACTGCTATTTAGTTTATTCGTCAGCTTTCTTCGTCATTTCTGAGTGTTTCATTTTCGAATATCAGGAAAAAACACTGACTTAACCACAAAGGAGCTTGTGAAGCCGCCTTGATAACTTTTTAAGATAACGTAGAATTGCGTAATTGTTCCAATGTATTTCTTAGCTGCATTATTATCCTAAACTTCGGTCTACATGGCATTTAGTTTACAGACTGCTCAAAGCTGACAGCGGTACATTTCACCTTATGCAAACAGGTATTTCACAATTTAGTTAAAGGCGGTTGGAACTCTCTATGATACCTTTGAGTCTTAATATTAATTTTCATCACTTGAAATCGAGCTTGTGGTATGCTTATAAAATGGAGCATAATCTTATGGATTACTTAAAATTGATACTGTCAATATCATTCACACTGTCATCATTCTAAGTCATTCTATCATAAAAATTCCGATGATTTTCAAGAGTTAGTCTGTAGCGATTTTATGGTTGGGTGTCGCGCCGCCATTCCAGGTGGTTTGCCACCAAGGTGTACTTTGAATTGTTGATATAAGATGGTTGGAGGTAATTGGTGGGAAGCCTTGGTTGCAGATACGTCTTGCTGATGGATGTCAGCTAGCACGAAACCTAGGTCCAAGGGATTCCTGTTGACTGCCTCCAACTATATTTTTTTGTCCTTCACGTTCCCAGTGGAACATAGGGCTTCAAGCTTGTGGCCAGAAGTTTCTGTAGTAGTGTTTATTTTACAGGATGGGGTTGCTAGCCTCATGCCCAACCTTTCCTCTTCTACCAGCATTATTTCTGGCTTAGTGAGGTAAAGGAGTGCGTCGGCCGGGGATCGAACCCCGGACCATGTGCATGGTCGGTAAGCGTCCTAACCGCTATATCACCGATGCACTAGTACCGGAACCCGGGATATGATATGTTATCTACTGTAGGCGTCGGTATAGTTGAGTGATAAAACGCCTGCTAACAAAACAAGTGGTGCGTGATCCGATCCTCAGGCTAAGCTGTTATGAGCCCGTTAAACGGTGAAGATTCAACTTGAGGCTTTCAAACCCACTGTGTGAAAAGGGAACAACATCACTTCCTTTGAAACTGAAAAGCTCAAAGCTGGAAGTTCTGTGTCCTACTTGGAACGCAAAGCAATAGAAAAGTTATCATAGATATCAAAAAGATACACTTTCTTAACATTATTTGTATACAACTAACACATACTTACTTGTTGATTTATCCGACATTGAAATGATACACTCACTATTCATCATAAGTTCTCGTCTATTGAAGGGTCGTACACGTACAGCAACTTTTACAGACGACATTTTTATTTAGCTTCTTCTCTTTTGTATTCGATTTACTGTAAATAAAAATTTTTAAAAAAAAAACATACAATGAGTTGTTTGTTTTTCCAAAATACTTTTTTTATTATCTCATTATTTAATGAAATGAGTATTTAGAGGAAAGAAAAGAAAATGGAAAATTTCAAAGTATTACAGGTTCTTATCACTTTATTTTTTCTTATAAATGTATTGTTTTTTAGTACTGGACACTGTTCATCTTTTATAAAAAATATATTAGGGGACGGAAATCCTTTAGAATCATTCTTAATTACAACTTGAGAATTCTGTTCAAGATGTTCCAAGTTTGTTTTAAATGCCTTTCGTCAGTGAGTAGCTCATTTTTCTTCAATTAACTCATACTGCAATTGATTCTCGATGACGGTGAGCAGTCAGTCGGAAGGTTTGTGATCTAGATGTCATGCTCATTTATACTCATTGGTAAGATAGAGGGGCGACTTGATGTCTGCTTAGAAATCCTAACTGGCGTTAATCAGTGTTGCAGTCATTCATGTTGCTCCTGATGTATCTAAACCGCAACGAATAGGAGTGTAATGCACACTGTGTTCAGTCATCAGGAGGTTTTCTAGGCGTTTTAATTGACTGAATCCTATTAGCCAAGTTTTGGTATTTTTTTTATTTCTTCAATTCCTGGAATGCTTTATTGAGGTAAAGATTACCTCCTCTATTAACATGTTTTCGAAGAAGGAATCTGACCAGTTATCTGTATGATACGACTTTGTGGTGGATTATTTGTCGGGCAGCTTTGAATTTAAGAGTTCCTTCAAAGTTGTAGATACGTATTGTGGGTGGATGTTTAAAAAGTACAAGACTTAAGCCCATAGTCTCCTACAGATCGACATCTATATTCCTTCCACAGAAATGAAGCATATCCTAATAATATACAATTGTCTATTACTGCGTAATAAGGGGTGATAGGGCTGGCATAATTCCTCAGAATAGGTTTTCAAAATAAAACAGAAACTGAAACATTACGTAACAGTTGATGACACAACGGAAGAAAAGCTTTGAAATTCTATTAGGTAAAAACTGTTATTTAGTGAGAAGTAAGGCAGTTAAATGTCCACTTGACAAATGTCAAGAAGGTCAGAAAATGTATAAAAGGAACCTGTAAAAGTGATAATATCGAATTAATTACTAGCAATAAAAGTAAACTGTGAGAAAAGAGATTGAGACCACGGTGGAACAAAAGACTGGACAAACACATGTCTGTACGAATCACAAGCTCCTCGGCAATATACTAATGCCGGAGCCTAAAGTCCCTCGTATGATTTGGCTTCAACTTGTTGATAATCTTAATAGACGACTGTGTAGGAGCTTCGTGACCTAGGTTTTTCAGGTGTTCGAGAAGTGAGCTCTTAATTGTCCTGTATCGTTCTTCTACAAGCCTAATACATCCTAATACTGCACACGTGATCGAGAGATGTCGAGTTTCGTTAAACAACAGTCCTCATGCTTAACTTCCATTCACTAGCAAAACAATATGTTATTGTTTCCTTAATTAAATATTGTATATGTTAGGCTGTCTGAAAAGAAACCGCTTATGTTTAGACACCCTAGCATTGTTCTATTGAAGCTGATGAAACTTTGCTGTCAAATTTGTCATTTTCTGTGACAATATAAAACGCACATTTTGTACTGTATCTGGCTTTGACAAATCAAGCCATTCTATAAACAAACCGTTGCAAAATTGATGATAGTGATATAAAAATCAAGTCTGACGTTAGGTATCCTGGACTGATTCTTTCTTCTGACCTATCCTGGTCCACCTATGTCTTAGCGATTTCTAAAACAATATTTAGTCTGACATTTTACATTAAGAAGTTAGGGCACTCAGACGTAACTAAGCCAAACCCTCTTCTTACAGTTTGTCAACTCATGCATCTTACTTATTCTTCTTTACTCTTCACCATTTTTCTTTCCTGGATTGCTTAAAAACAACTATGTCATGCTGCGTAGAACTCTGAAGGCTGTCAGTAGGGCGAGTAGTGGCATTCCATTGGGCCATATCGTTGACATTGTCATTGATAGGCACTTGATGCCATGCAACCAATTTGCTAAAGGAATCTTGTCAGACTGTGAACATCCACCGCAGCACCCGCAGCTTCCACCTTGTTTCTCCTCAGATGAAACAAGAAGTCTTTCCAGAAGACTTAATGCACGTATGTCTAAGTGTGAAAATTCCACTATAACATATTTGGCACGTATTTTGTGTGATAAAGGAGTAGTAGTAAGTAGACCATTTTCTCCATCCTTATTCCACCAAGCTTTATTGTTATTGTTCTTCTTCTACTTATAATCCTCTCGATTTTTTGTTTTTATTTGTTTATTTTCTCATAAGTGTGAACATCATTTAATCTGTGTTATAACTGTTAATTTCGCCTTTCCCCTCAATATACAATGTCAACAGAACATTGGATTCAGTAATCTATAACATGCTAAAATTTCCAAACTGAACCGGCAATACTGTTTCCCACAAACTCATTATTATTATTATCATTCTCAATTCATACTTCGAATATTTTTGACTTTATAACGTGAATGTGGACAAATTCCTCTGGTTAATTTTGTTTGAATTTTTAATTTTATTTATATTTTGAGTAAATCAGATGCAATATTGTGACAAATGCTGAGAATTCCATTCTATATTATAAGTAATGTTTTTGGAATAAAGTGCATTATTATTATTATTATTAAAAACATGTTTGAGGTATTAAGATGATGTTCATTAAACTAATGCATGTTTGTATCATGGTGGTTACATCTGCCCATGAAATACAACACCCTGATTACACTGAACTATTTGCATAGCCATTCATTAGGCCTTTTCAAAACACTTCAGGAATCAGACGATAGTCAAATACAGACTATGACGGTGTGATTGAACCTCTGGACTACCCAATTTTCCATTCATTAAAATACATCAGATTCTCTCTACTTCAAATTGAATCACCATCTGTTCTCAGACGCCTTTTCAAATATGTTCCAATCTAATTCTATAAAAAACACTTCGAAGTATTATCACATGCTTTCTGCTGCCATACTCATTCCACTTTATAACACGGTATGCTCTTTGACCCAGTCAAAAGTATCCTGCTCATGTCAGTTCCAACTACATTCACCGATTCACCTCCGTTTGCAACAGCAAGTCCATAGGAAGGACTGAAAGGAAAACGTCTACTGGATTTTCTAAGCATATTCCTAAAAGTTTCCGTATGACAGGCATCAAAGTGTTCTAAATTTCAATTGCCAAACATTGACATGAGATATACAGTGGAAATTAGTCAGGCTTTCAAAATAATCAACATACAAGGAAAACCATGTTTTTCAGAAGCCACTGACATCAAAAGACTTTGGCACAATCTCTGTATACAGAAAGATAGCGGGACTAATCTCTCACTATCTTGGTGAATGTAGCTGATCTGTTCTATTGCGTAATATTCCACTTAATTTTGGTTTTCACTGAGTGGAACTCACTATTAAATTACCAAATTTACTTAATTTCTTTGTCTGTCATAATTTTACTCTGCTATTCACTCCCACCTTCGTGAACTCTCTATCATAATATGTAGAAATTCACTCCGTTGTTCTATCTTATATTTTGTCTGTACTCAATTCTTGTTTCTAAGCCAAATCTGAACTCTATTCCACTCTTATCTAATTGTACCATAAATACTTAGTCTTTTAACGTTGAATAATGTGTCTACATACATCATTTTTGGAATTATGTTGCTTAAACTTTCTATTTATAGCTTGAAGTCACTATGAAAAATGTATGTTCAAGAATTTTGTAAGCAATAATTTGATTTTATTAAGGATGTCTGCAGTTGAAGAGAATCTACGACATAAAAAGAGCTCGTTTCATCCTACAAATATGTTCGCTTTTCAAGTGTTGGTTTTGTAGGAATTTTGTTTGATTGGATGGAGGATTTCATCGCGAGCTGACATCAGTTAGAGAACCATTGGAAAACCAACGGGGAGTACTGGACAGCTGTTTCGTCTTAGTGCTCGGGACTCTTCCACGGTACGCACCCACCTACCAGGGCTCGAACCCATGACCTTCTGGTTACAAGGCGAGCTCGTAGACCACTGAGCAGCCACTGGGACCTAATCCAATGGCCTATGAATTCTAACCTCTGCTGATTCATGACATAGCGTGACTACTTCGCAATGTCTTCTTCGATGAGTTACTGCCTCACCAGGTTTTCCAATTGTTCTCTAACTAATGTCAGCTCATAATGAAATCCTTCAAAGAATCAAACAAAATCCCTACAAAACCAATACTTGAAAATTGATCTAATGCTCGCTAGCAACTGGTCCTATTCAGGCGGTTACCAGGGTTACTAGTGGGAAGCCGTGACCAGTACGGTGCGCTATGTCACAAAATGGCAGAGGTTAGAATTCATGGGCTGACCACTGGATTGGGTCCCAGTGGTTTAATGGTCTACGGGATGGCTCGCTTTGTAACCAGAAGGTCCTGTGTTCGAGCCCCAGTGGTGGATGTGTACAGCCGAAGAATTCCAAACTAGGCTGACAAAATAGCTGTCCAGTACTCCTGGCTGGTTTTCCAATGGTTCTCTAACTGATGTCAGCTGACAATGAAATCCTCCAAACAAATATGTTCGTTCTTTCTTTATTCAAACTAACACATGGAACAGGTTGCACAAATGAGTGTTTCTTTAAATGATGTCTTATCGATTTTTACATAACTGGAAGATCCGCACAAGGAGTGAATTAATGCATTGTGCATAGACTCAGCTTTCAAAATAAAGCTATTATTATTATTAGGTATTACTTAAGGCATTGTTCTACCCATACACCACTCAACATATCACATATTCTAACTAGTCGATATCAGCGTTGTGATATGAAAAAAATGTGCTCCAAGTGTGTTATTAAATTTAATTTAAGACATAAAATTCTATGCTTGATTTTTTTTATTAGACTTTATAAAGCTTTATATCCCTATAATAACCATAACGTTCTGTTATTTTCACACCCTTTCGGTTACCATGGCAACCAACAAACAAAACTATCAACATGAATTTATCACAAAATACATAACACTAGCATTTCATAACGGAAAATATTTAAAGCTTCTGAAAATGTAGGTTTATGTAAATGACGGTAGGTTAATGAACACACAGCAGAGAGTTTCCAGACTATTACACAATTACACGAAGTCTCCTCTTCTTACAGCATGTTCAAGTAGAATGATGTGCATCAGTACATTGTGTGACGCTATGTTGTTCCATCTAAAGTAACAATACTCAGATCTATACAACATTTTTTTCCTCATTTCTGTTGAAAAGTGCTCTACCTTACAGTAAACTAAAACTGTTTGTGAGTTTATATAGTGATTCAAAACCACAGTTACATGATTAAAACAATAAGAAGAGTTCGGAGAAGAGTCCATACAGTATACCGGATCAAAATTTAGGTATCCTGGTGATTTCACCAGGCCCCTAGATGTGTCTAAACAACGCCTTCACTAGTATTTCATTGCTAAGAAGTCGGATAAGTGCAAGAGAGTCTCCCGCTTTCATAACTCTTAAGTTACGGATATAGTTAACGACTCGGTTTCAGTGATGACCACAGACTGAATGAGATTATCAGTTTCCAGACTGTAGATGTTACGAATTCCCTGGAATAATAATTTGACCGCTGAGTCAGATCAAATCACATTATAAATTTTTAAAAGTAATCCTAGAGTGTTTTAGAAAACGAAAATCAAAACAAGATTTTTATTTCTGAACGTTTCACTGTGTAAGTCACAGCTTCTTCTTCAGCAGCAGAATTATTAGGATTTTATTAACCATCAAAATGTACAGTCAGAAGTTACGTAAACTGAATTGATTTCCTTTGAAGATCACTTGTCGGTAGACATTTGTACCAATAGAAATATGCGAGCAGTCATCACATATTTGTAATGACTAATGTCTAATTGGTTGGAGGATTTCATCATCGAAATAAGAACAAATTAGTTCAGCGAAGAGACTCTTTTCAGCGAATTCATTCACTTAGCTGTACAGTCGCAAATATATATACAATTATTTTGTGTGTGTGTGTGTACATTAGGTTTGCCAAAATCAAAATAACAGTTAGTGTGGGTTGTTGATTACATCATCAAAATAATGAAGAAGTTAAAATGTGTGATTAATAATCAAAGTTGTAACTAAGTGGGATGAAGATTGGTAAGATGTGAATAGGGTTACGTAATATAGACATGTTTAGAAAGATTAGGTGCTAGTGAAGGAGTATGGAGACAATTATGAAAATAAACTAGATAATAGGTGAAAAGATTGAATGGGTTAGTTACTCAAATTATTATACGAAAATTGCAAAAAAAATTTGATAACAATATGTTGATGACAGATAAACTTGAAATTAAACGCACGGTAGTAGGAGGGGGTGGAGAAGTTTCTTCTGTGTGCATCAATCAGGCTTTTCTATCCAAATCGCTAAGGCTTCGGCAATGCAAAGTATACGGAAGTTTGTCGATTTTGGAAGGCTTCTTTTGACTTTAAAGATGACTATGAACGACTTCTTGCAAATCGAATGACCAGTGTTGAGTATATGCTCAATAATGGCGCTCCTTATTGCTCCGTTGTTACCTTTCCGTAGCCAGGCGGGATAGTGTTCTTGAACTCTTTTAGATAAAACTCGCATCGAACGACCTATATACCTCGCTCCGCAAGAGCGGGTGAATTGGTAGATACACGTGGTCAAATGCGATAGTTTATCTTTAGAGTAGTTTTTATTTTATGTTTTTAAAATTTTTTTATTATTTTTTATTACAGCTTGATGCCACACCGTATTTTCAGTACAAGTGTGGAATTTTCAGCATGGATATCGGTAGCCCAAATTTTGCAGGCCGACCATAGATATCGGGTGTGCGTCGGCCGGGAATCGAACTTCGGACCATGTGCATGGTCGGCGAGAGTCCTAACCACTGTGCCACCGACGCACAATGGCCGGGAGGAAAATATCAGTCGTAATGTGACAGCGAAGAATGTCCTTCTGAGAGCAGTAGATATCCTCTTCTTCAAGGTGTCAGCGAGAAGGTCACCTTTGAAGGGTACATTCATGTAGACCATCTTCTTCTGCACTGTAATGGGTTGTTCTTTGTAAGTCTTAGGCTTAATATGCTTGTCTATAAAACGAGGTGGGTAGCCATTCTCGAGCAGTGTCTTCCTTAAGAGGGCGATCTCTTCCTCTATTGATTCAGGACTGCAGATTTTATGTATTCTAGTCGCCAGAGATATTATTAAGTTTTGCTTGCGACTAATTGGTACCCAACTGTAGAAGTTTGTCAACTGACCGTTCCATGTAGGTTTTCTGTGTACTGATCTGTTCAAGGTACCATCGGTCTTCTTACTTAAATGAACGTCCAGAACGAACGTCCATTTCATCATCAGCTTACATCAGCTAGAGAACTACTGGACAACCTGGAAGTACTGGAGAGCTGTTTCGTCCTAGTAGACCAGTGCCTTAATGGTCCTGGGTTTGGACTCCGGTGGTCGGTTGTTGCGTACTGATGAAGAGTCCCAAGAACTAGGACGAAACTGCTGTCCCGTACTTCCAGCTTGTTTTCCAATGGTTCTCTAACTGACATCAGATCATGGTAAAATCCTCTAATTAATGTCAAATTGTCATACATGAGTATTTGTCTGGATGCGTATGTGTATATTTTGTTTGTTGTGTGGAAAATACGTCAAAGCATGATAATATTTCATAATATGGCCATGATATAGGATTGAATTTGTCTCCTCTCTCACCCATCTTGCTTCAATAGAGTTTGCCGGAAAGGTGTAATAAGTCTATCCCTTCTCTCCTATTCGTTGCATCCAAAGGCTTCAGAAGTCAGCCTTTCTTTATGTGAATCAAAAACCTCTTCCTGGAATTTTGGCATTGTCGAAGTCAATCTTATATCTGCTGTCTATAGGTACAAATGTCTCCTAACAAGTGATCTTCGACGGAACTGACTTCAGTTTATGTAATCTCTGACTGTATATTTTGATGACTAATAAAATCCGAGTAATTCTGCTACTGACGAGGAAGCTGTGACATACACAGCGAAACTTTCAGAAGTAAAAATCTTGTTTTTTTCGTAAACACTAGCAATTAATAGTGTTCTCCGAGCTGGTTGGTTTAATTGCGGAGCTTTCCTCGTCCCCCTGCTTGACAACATCCCCCTTCAGAGGAATTTTTAGCGTAAAGTGAACTGATTTAAGTTTTTTCCCAGAGTGATAGAATTGTGTCTCCCGGTAACCATCTTTACATATGTATTGAACATTTTCTATTGACTTGGATTTTAAACTTTCTGGTCACATGTGACATACTTTTTATTCGTTAGTATATTTGGTCTATATGTTAACGTGTTTGTTAATTGCATTTTCGTTTGAGTATCAGGCATCTAGGAATTCCCTGACTGCACTTTTGGTGTTTCCTCTGTCTAAAATTTCGACATTATCCCAATCATTAAATTGATGTCCATAATTATCTATATGCATTGATATGAAACAGGAATATGTATCATGTCTTTCCATCACGGCTGATTCGTATTCCTGGATTCTGATTCGAAGGGGACGCCCACTTTGACCGATGTAATGCCTGTTACAGTTCATACATACAGTTTATTTTCTAAATGATATTAATTTTATCCCCTTTTTCTGTTGGATCTTTCAGTTAGCATAATATCGAATGAAGTGATTGTGTTGGCTGACTTGTGTGCTATATCTATTTCAAACGGTTTCAGTATTCTAGCTGTTATTTCAGAGATATTATATATATATAAATATAAGGGCTGAAAAAGAGTACAGGTATCCCACATAAATCAGCAATAAATAGAACAGAGATGGACAATGCATTCACGTGGAAAACATTTATTGTTGATAAATGGTGCAAAGAATCATAAGCTTGTTCTAGGGGATATCAAGAGTAGAAAGCGAACTACATATAAATATGATGATGGCTACAGTTTCAAACGTAGACGCATTAAGTATCTTTAGTGAAGTCATACTGAAGAAAGATGATCTCCACTAATTCTTAGCTTCCAACTTATCATGTTATTGTAAGGTTTCGAGTCAAACACTGGGATTAATCGACGCATCTCCACCTTATCCGCTTTAGTTGGGTCCACGACTGCTCATAAGCTGTCATCTCCCCCTCACAGGATCTCCTCCATATCATCTTTAGATACACCACCAAGTCGTCGCTGCTCACTTGGACTCAACTCTAGGGCTTGGCTCACAATTTCACTTAGCCGACTTCTCAGCATATGTCCGACCCACCACCATTTCTTTCTGGGCAATAGGTTCATGATTGGCTCGTCCCCAAAGTTCCTTGCAGACAACCTTTCCTAGTTAGCTATTTGGTCCTCAGTATGAAGTCACAAAAGGCAGCTGTTGATGAAAGTCTCAATTCTCCTGTTGGAGAAGCTTTTAATGACGTGACAATCAAGTTTCTAAGCCATAGTTAAGCACTGATTTGATATTAGAATTGAAGACTCTGATTTTTATGCATTTATTCCCCTTAGGGAATTTGAATAATGCGAGAACTACAGTTTTTGAAGAATAAAATGGTACCATCATTGTTTATTTCGTTGCCTTCTCATCAGCTGCTTACAGGCCAAAGTCATTATTAAGTATATCTACAGAAACGATTTTAACATACTTGCACAGAGTTCATTTTAAACAAAAATCAGTCGATCAATATAGGCATACACTAATAATATATACATATATATGCAATATTAAGCACTATTCTGAACAAAAATGAGCATACACAATGGAAACTTCCGGCATTACGTAATCGAATGAAAAAGAGTCGAAAATATCCAGTTACCAGGGTGGGCAAAGAAAGACTGATAACTACTTCTTTCTGAACGCATAAATCAGGTTTCACGCGCTTGATGGAGATGACTTCAGCAAACGTGAGACGAATTCAACTCTTTTACCTATTGATAATTTTGAACGATTTTGCGACGTCCACCTCATGACCCATGTTAGGGAAATGTCTGGCGATGGCGCTGTTTAAAGCACTTGTTCCCTTTATATTATTACCGTATACATAGTTTGACTGATTGATTTTTCAAAAGAATAGACATGGAACTGAACAAAGAGAACTCTTTTCGATAAATTTATCATCAGGTTCTACAATTATATATACATTATAATGAATGAATGAATTAGTCTTATGAACGACATTAATGTTTAAATAACATCAAATCAATAATATTGATAAATTACAGCTGAACAGCATCAACATAAAATAAACTGAATGTCAGAAGAATTAGAAAAGATAATGGTACAAATTCATGAGTTTATAGTCTCTACTGAGGGCCAGGGCAGTAGTAGGGGCTGGACTTGCTTCTTTTGGACACAGAGCGCTGGTTGTTTGAGGCGAATTGCAATAGCCTCTGCTGTTTGGAGCATGCGGTGCTTCGACGATTTTGGTAGTTTGTTGGGCACCCGGTATATTATGGAGAAGGATTCGTCTACGCTGGCTTTGTGACCGGTTTGCACCAGATGGTCTAATATCGAGCTGTTAATTTTTGCTTAAAAATGAACTCTGTGCAAGTATGTTAAAATCGTTTCTGTAGATGTACTCAATAATGACTGTGGCATGTAAGCAGCTGATGAGGAGCCAACGAAATAATCAATGATGGTACCGTTTTATTCTGCAAACACTGTTGTTCGTGCTTTTTCAGACTCCTATTTTGTTCTTTATACTGAGTGCAGCAGATTTCCAAATCGATTTCAGATTAATGAATGTCTCTTTTTGCATTTTCACTTTATTTTAAAAGCAAGAATACAATGAATCACTTCTCATAGCACCAGGTGCCTAGCTGGAATCCTGATGCAACCCCAGGCTTCTCTTTTATTATTAACAACTCCCTATTCCAGAATCACAGCTGTGCTAAGTTGAGGCTATTTTAGACAACCGCATTGATAAGTCAGTCTCGACTTCATGGTTTCTCTTACTGGAAATCTGTGAATATTCCATAATATTTATGCGCTTAAGATTCAAATTTTCATAACTGACATTATTTTAGAACTTTGTTTGGTCAAACTCAGAGTTCGTCTAGGTCGACTGTTCACATGTTTCTTCCTTGTACGGACTCCTTGAAGATATCTCAAGACGAACATGATGTTCTCCGGTCAATGATTATTATCAGTAGAATCGAAGATGAACAATTCATTTCATTTTGAAACATTTGAAACCACCAGTGTTCGGTTAGATTGTCAGTGGAAACACCACTCACTTGGGATGTAGGTATGTACAGTTGACGAGTCCCAAACAGGGCGAAATGCACGTCATTGATTCTAGTGCTAGTGAACATCAAACAAACAAAGTGAAGCAGAATGTTTCAAGGCATGTGTTTCATTCAACTGTGGACTTATCAGCCGAGATTACTTTTACCCTAGCTAGCCGTTTATGTCCCCCTGAAATCAAGATCAAGCATACACTATTCCCAACATGATAATGTCGTCACTGGATGATCCAGTCAAAAGCACTCCACCCTCCCCATGAAGCAAAATGTCTCAAAACAAGACCATCCTTAAATTTAAGCGATACAAGGCACAACGTCTTCTGGAGAATATCTAGATTCTAGGTTGAGCTGGTAAATCGTCTTTTCAGGAGTTGAAAACAAAGTACAGTTAAGACAATTAAATCCCATCCTCACTAATCGATTTTTGAAGTTGGAGAAGCTTTATTTATCTAAAGCATTTGAGTCTATCATAGGCAATTAAAAGAGAGAGATTTAAATTGCTTTAATAATTTGACATTTTTCAATATTTCATCATTCCAGTAACTTAGAATTACACTGTTTAAATGACAGAGAAGATTGAATAAAAACTCACCGATTTCAATTGAAATTTGTCAACGCCTTCCAAGTTATTTGTTTTAATTTACTGTTTGATTTTTTTCAATATGTGTATTCAATGTGTACTAATTCAAAATTGAGACTGCATCATTGACAAAAACGTTTCAATTAAAATCCGCTAGTCAGTATGCTAATATGATACTTGTCAATATTACCAATCTTTCTTTCACAAATATGACGTGAACATCAACACACTGAGTGTACAAACAGTGAGTGAGTGAGTGAATCACTTGCCTTTTTTGCGCTCGCTACGCTTTTCTCTTCATTCCAAATATTGTTCATAAGCTTATCTATTTGTTTATTTGATGTTGTATGTTTGTTTGCCTGTACATATTTTTTTCCCTTCGTTTATTTTTGTCAGCTTGTTATTTATTGACCAGTTAGTTAGTTAGTTATATGAGTATAATGAGTCTGATTATCGCCCACTCGTATTGCTTTCTCTTCACTGTGATTGGTTATTTTTAAAGTTTAATTGTTTGGGCGAAATATTTAGGCAACTGGGCAATGAAGCCTTCATAAGTCTGACTGGCTTATTTAGTTTGGCTGATCAATCAATGAATAAATGAATGAAGCGCAGCTGATTGATCGTTAAAATCTAAATGTTACTGTCATTTCATTTTTGAAGGGATTATAAGTAGTGAACGAGAAGTCATTAGTTATTTTTTTATTTTTTTTGAATTATTTTTTGATTGTATGTTGGAGTAGGAGAAGGAAATTGCTTATCTACAGGTTGTTGTTACTGTTTTCGTCATTATTGATTAGAAAGTTTAATGAGATAAAAGGGTTTATTCTATGTTTGTTTTAAACATCACGGGTGAATTGGGAAGAGGGAATCTAATTCATTATGTAATGTTAACACTAGGCTGTAACTCTTTACTTCATAGACTACTGCGTATAAAACGAGATTAGCCATTTGAAATCCATCCTTATATCGATTAGAAATTTCAAAAGACTGTATTACTCAAGAAAGAATAATCTTTTCGATAACCTCTGAAAACCAGCACTGGAGTACTGGACAGCTGTTTCATCCAAGTTTGGCAATCACCGGCAGTAAGTACCCAACACACGGGTTTCGAACCTAGGACTTTCCGGTTAGTTACCAAGGCAAGCTTGAATACCATTCAGCCACTGGGACCCGAATCAAGGGCCATTCCATGAATTCTTACTTCTACCAATTCGTGATTTAGCGCGACCACCAACCAGTGTCATCGGTGGAAACTCCAGCCTCACTTCCGACTGGATGGACATCACTAGTCACGACTTCTCACTAGAACTCCAGGAAACTCCGCCCTGTAGCAAGTCACTAGCGAGCATCAGAATGATATACGAGCTTACCCTGTAACTGGAAGGTCCTGGGTTCGAACCCCTGTAGGAGGGTACGTACTGCTGACGATTCCCAAACTAGGATGAAACAGCTGTCCACTACTCCAGTGTTAGTTTTCAATGGTTCCGTGGCCAAACCTCTTCTTCATCAGGTTTTACAGTTATACATCCATAATAATCAAAGGATTAGGGTTATTAACAACATTAATGTTGTTTAAATGACACCGAATTAAGCATAATGATAGATTACGGTTCAATAGCATTTGTAAGCGTTATTATATGCATCAACCTAACGCTACACCGAATATCAGACAAATGTGGAAGAATAATAAAACAGAATTCATGAATTTATAGTCTCCATTGAAGGCCGGCCAGGACAGTAGCAGTGGCTGGCTGGACTTGCTTCTTGTGCACAGAGAGCACCGGTTGTTTCAGGCGAATCGAAATAGCCTGTGAGGACCTCGATACTTCTGGCAATTTACTTAGTACCCGACAGATGATGGAGAAGGACTCTTCAGTACAGGCCGGACTGGACTAGGTTTTCTGATTTTGAGCCATTGATTGTTTTCACCACACGTTTATCTAGCCCTTCTGGTAGGTGTTCCTCAGCACGAAGAATCAAGTTTCTAGAGCAACAGCCAATATAACCAGCTTCACAAGCGCAGATAAATTGGTAGATACAATTAGTGATTATATAATCACCGTCTATTCAGAGACATATACAGCTATTTTTCAAACTCTTCGTATAGCAAATAAAAGGTGAACGTACTAGAAAGGATTATTGGCTAAAATGTCTTTACTGTGACTTGCTATTACCAATATCCATCTTAACGGTAGGCTACTCAAATATTATTGGATATGTTCGAGTTCGTGTTCCATTTTCAGATATCAGGTTAGTAAGGATTTAACAAATTCCTTGATGGATTTCATAACGAAACAATGTCAATCAACCGCCATATGGTTCGGCAGTGTGTGCGTATGACTCCCAACACTGTTCAAACCCGAATTCATAGGACACTGAATTCCATCCAACAGGTTGAATGGTCAGTGACCTAGCCACGTGACCTGGAGATCATGGGTTCGATCCCTAACATTGTCATGGATTCATATTGATGATGGTAGCAGTACCATAGCCGATAAAGTTTATCTGGGGCGCGGTTATTGCTAGCTGGAAACTACTCCTAATACCCCGCACTGTTGGCGCGAAATATCGTTGTCAGGTACAATTTTTCCAGGCCGTCAAAGGTCTAATTGTGCGTCGATGGCACAGCGGCTAGTACCCTCGCCAACCTTGCACATGGTTCGGCGTTCTATCCAGTGGCCACGCACACCTGATATCAATGGTCGGCCTGCTAAATTTGAGCTACCGATACTACATGCTGAGAATTCTATACTTGAACCAAAATACTGCGTGGAATCAAGCTCCACTGGACCTCCAAATGATGCCAGCTCGTGACTTAACTTGAAACCGATCGAATCCTTCCAAACCAGTATTTGAAAATCTCCTATAATTGTAATAAGGAGCCTAACCACGATGACATGATTTTTTAAATGATCCCAGTGAAGCCCACTACTAAAATGCAGTTCACAGAGATTTCCCTTAGCTCTCAGTTCGTCATTTTGCCCAATTCAATTGATTTTTTTTGTTTAATCGACAGGATTGAACTTAGATCAATAATTCGGCAACCTCTATTGTTTGAACTCCATGCCCAGGAGTAGATTTATCACGTGTCAGACTACGAACTACACATTATGATGACACTGTCCAGTCACTCACTGTCTTTACTGCAACAGGATTCCAGCACAGGACTGATTGATTTTGAGTCGAGTTCTTTAGCCAATTAACCATATGAACAACTAGTGATGCAGTGAAGTTAAATATGTAATTAGAACTTGGTTGAAGTATTTGATGCCTCTATAAATTAGGACATTTACGTGATTCTGTTTTCGTTCTAACTTTATAGGTTATCACGAATTATCAGTGTGTTCAGTTAAAATAACTTATCCTCGAATTGTTCACTACTGTGCATTCTATTCTTTCTGATCCATATGTTTACAGTTCAGAGAAGATCCAAAATTGATAATGCAACCAGTCTTCGAGTGTTTGGTGGAAATCGGTCAAACATAACCATTTATGGCAATCCACTGAAACGTTTGAAAAAATTGGATTCCCCTAGCTCACTTGTACATATAACAACACTAACTATATGAATTTAAGAAATAATCCTACCCAGTCTTTTCAATAAAAGTTTATCCCACGTTTTTCCCTCACATGGCTGATCGAGATCTTAAAACTTAATCGACCACTGAAACATATTCCAATCCTTCTAATAAGTGAATAAAGCCTCTTTTGATTTCTGACCCCAGCTAACGCACTCCTTTACCTCTCTAAGCCAGTAATAAGAACGGTAACCAGCGAAGGTTGAGCATGAGGCTAGCAACCTCATCCCGTAAAAAATAAATACCACTGCTATCGAAACTTCAAACCCTAAAGCTTGAAACCCCTATGTTCTACTAGGAACGTAAAGGAATAAAAAAATAGTAATAATTTCTGTTTTACTTTACTCATTGTATTAGCGAATATTTTTGTAAGTTAGCTGTTACCGTATTTCATTACTAATAAGGTAACTTCATTTTAACTGATTAAAATGACCACACAAATTTTCAAAAGAATGGATACTGAGCAAAAAGTACTCTTTTCGATAATCCCTTCATCATCAGGCTCTACAGTTATATATACATTATAGTAAATGAATGAATTAGTGTTATGAACAACATTAATGTTGTTTAAATAACATCGAATCAATAATATTGATAGATTACAGCTCAATAGCATCAACATAAAATAAGCTGAATGTCAGAAACAATTAGGAAAGATAATATTACCAATTCATGAATTTATGGTCTCTACTGAAGGCTAGCCAGGGCAGTAGTAGGGGCTGGACTTGCTTCTTTTGAACACAGAGCACTGGTTATTTGAGGAGAATTGCAATAGCCTCTGCTGTTTGGAGCATGCGGTGCTTCGATGATTTTGGCAATTTATTAGGCACCCGGTAGATTATAGAGAAGGATTCTTCCACGTTGGCTGGCTTTGTGGCCGGCCAGTTTGCACCAGATGGTCCAATATCGAACTGTTGATGATGGTTTTCACTACACCTTTACTTAGCCATAGTGGGATGTGTTCTCGAGTGTGCACGAAAAGTCAAGTTCCTAGAGCAACGGCTAATATAACTCGCTCCATATGAGCAGTTGAATTGGCAGATACAATTTGAAGTGGCTAGTCTAGGTACTTCATCATTCAGTTGAGGTAGCACCATCGGTTAAAATTAAAAAAACCTTTGCATTAAACCAAGTTGTTTTTTTAGCTTTTCCAGTTAATGTTTTCAAACAATCAGTAAAATTCGCTTAAAACTGTAAAACAATAAAGCCTGCTGTGTCACATAATAATCTCTTAATCTCATTGTTATGATTGCAAAGCGCTGATGCAATAAACAACTACGCAGTAAAACAAATCGAGTATTATTATCAGTAACGATATCTAGGGCAAACTTTAATGTGATAAAATTACAGCAGATGCGAAAAACAAAATACAGTTAAAAGGTGTTTGCCTTAATGATAAGCGAGTGTCTAGTTTCCTCAAAGAAATTATTATCTAACTTAGTGAATTTCAGATTAGTTTGTTTGTTAGATATATCACACAGTGAAACAGTATTATTTACTTGATAAAGTTTCGAACAAAATGTATTGTTCATAATCATTTCATCAATTATAATCACACGACTTCGAAACTCCAGTTTTATAGCTTTCTTTGTTCTCTCCTATTTGTAGTAGAATTTTTCAGAAGTCCGGGTGGGTGGATAGGTGTTGAATCATTCTTATTACACGTATTTTCAACGAGTTGATGCGATAAACAAAGCCTCTGTTATCAATCTCTCCCTCCACCAAATTGCTATATTAGATTTTAAAAATTGTAAGGTTTCCGGGAAACCTTAGACAGAATTCTTAACAAGGCAGGAATAAAAGTGGCTGGAATTCAAACCAACCACAAAATCAATTAGAAACACGCTTTGTCGGTTAAACGATCCTGCTTGTGGAGCCTTTAAAACAAAACAATTTAGTTTATCTAATACCCTCCTGCAATGATTGTCAGGTCAAATACATAGGTCAAAGTAGTAGAACGGTGTCAGTTAGTCAAACTAATGGAGCACAAAAACCTAACAGTGAAATCCAGATTAGTTCACACGATTAAGACAAGAAATCTCGAGAATAGCTCAGCTACACCACTCAGTACATGCAATTACGCACAACCATACAATAGGATGGATGGGATAAGATGACAGTTTTAAAATCTATTGTCACAGGATGGAGGGAGAGATTAATAACAGAAGCTTCATTTATCGTAACAACTGCAAACACGTGTAATAGGAATGGTTCAACACCTATCCACCCACACGGACTTCTGGAAAATTCTACTACTCCTACGACGACAAATAAGCAGGAACAAAAATACTATAAGACTCAAGTTTTGAAGTTGTGTGATTATAAGTGATATAATTATGAACAATAATAAATTGTGTTCCACACGTTGTTCCCCAGTAAATACTACTGTTTCACTGTGTGTCATACATCTAATAAACAAACTAATATGGTTTTACTTATTACCACAGTGCTCAAGTTCTACACATATATATTATTTTAGTGAAAACAGTAAAGTGGAAAAACTGCCCAGGTAACGTCTTTGGTGATAGTAAGTAATTGAATCCAGAGTGCGCACTTCATCTTACTTTGGACTTGTCAGCAGCCTGTTCAAATGCCAAAGCATTTTCCACTAGGCCGGTAAGCCACCTCTTGTGCATATCGATATGATTTGAGATTATCTATTGATGTTTGTGATCCTATCGAATATATATCTCACCTAATCGACCAGCTTCGTGTTGACATATGGGCTCCTTGGATTTAGGGAATGCTTCAGAACTGTGGAGTGCCTGGAATCTTTATCAACCTCATTCAACAGCTATATGAGGAGAATGTCACATGTCTGATTATTCACAATGGAAAACTCAGCGACAACTTTGAAGTGAAGATGGGGGTGCCTACTGTCACCGGGGATACTCATGATTTCAGTGGACTGTGTCATGCGGTAGGCCATGGGGAGTGGCAAACCAGGAATATGTTTGGCTGATAAGAAGACTCTAGAACACTTGGACTTCGAGGAGGATTTAAGTCTGCTGTCATACTAACTAAATTATCACCTGGTGAAAACTCTGGACACCAAGTCCAACCAGAAATGAATTTCAAAGTTATCTACAGAATACAAGGCAATCTTGCTAAAAGTGTACGGATCAAACTTCTCCACATCGCAGAAGCAATGGCAATTCATCTGCTAAATCCTGAACTCTGCATACAAAAGAAATTCGTTCATTCATTAAATCTACAATGGACGTAATCTTTCTTAATTTCAGTCTTACTAATTGTATTACTTTGTCTTTTGCATTTTATTATTTCACATCTTTATTTATATAATTCTCTACCCCACCCTTTTGTAATCTCTACCCTCATTAACAATGTTGCTAACTCAACCCACGTCCAATTTCTAGTCAACTATGTTACGTCATCCGATTAACTTACTTATTTTCAACTGTATTATTCTCTACTCCCACCCTTATTTAATTTTAACCACCACTCATTAACACTGTTGCCAACCTGACCTACTCTGAATTCTACTCAACTGTATTACGTCATCCAATTCACTTAATCAATTCTATTTTATTTTCTATCTTAACGGTTGTCTCAAAGCCAAATAATACTTATATTACATAATTATCTAAACTTTATAAATCTAATGTACACACACAAACAAAATTGTATATATATTCGATTGTACAGCTCAGTGAATGAATTCGCCGAAAAGAGTCTCTTCGCTGAATGCCTTCTTTTCTTTTATATGAGTGAATAGGGATTTTCAAGAAAACCAAGGAGTTGGCAGAAGTAGCAGGCAGCAAAGACAGTACTTCAAGTGAACATAGTCAGGACACAGGTGGTAAAGTTAACCAGCAAAAGTTGAGGAAAGATGTCTAGTGGACGTCTTCCAAAAGAATGGATATCCACGGAATTTCATCAAAAGACGTCTACCTGCAAACCAGCCTAACAAAGGAAAGGCCCCCAACGAAAACAAAGGAAATCGCCCTACCATATATATAAAAGACATCTCAGAAATCACTGCAAAACTCTTCAAACCTTAAGGAATTGATGTCGCACAAAAACTAACAAAATCAATTCCCTCAAGTGACTCTATGTCAACCAAAAGACTCAACAACGAAAGAAGATATAACCAACATGATCTACAAAATAAACTGTAGCAACTGAGATAAACTCTACATTGACCAAAACTTATTAAACTGATATTCATGAAGACAGGTTGATTTTAATCTATAGATGAAACTTACACATTTGTATTCTCCTTTAATATTGTAACTTACTACTCCTAACTATAAATTATTACTATTATTAGGAAACTTTAATTTTTGTTAAAAAAAACAACATACTAAAAACGTTCTTTGTTAAATTTATAACTTGATAAATAACTTTTTGGGGCCATAGTCTATAATTACAGAAATTCAAGCATGCTGATAAGTAAGTGGCATTATAATGACGTTAAACTTCTTCTCTTTGTATTTCTCAAAATAAAATTAGTGAAAAAAATCAATAATATCAATGGATTACAGTTCGATAGCATCAAAATAAGAAAACAGTGAATATCAGAAAAATTAGGAAAGACGAAACTACAAATTCATGAGTTTATAGTCTCCAATGAAGGCCGGCCAAGGCAGTAGTAGTGGCATGCTGGACTTGCGTCTTCTGCACAAAGAGCACTGGTTGTTTCAGGCGAATAGCGATAGCCTTTGGAGTATGTTTGGAATATGTGGTATCTGGACGATTTCGGCAATTTTTATGGTACCCGATAGATGTTGGAGATCGACCCTTCAATGCTAACTAGCTTTGTGGCCGCTTGGGTCCAACTGGCCTAATATCGAGCTCTTGATGCTTCTCATGACACCTTTATTTAACCACACTAGTGGATGTTCCCTAGTGAGCATGAAAAATCAAGTTCCCATAGCAACGGCCAATATAACTCGCTCCACCATAAGCGCATTTGTATTGGTAGATACAATATGAAGTGTCTGGTCTAGGTACTTCATCTTTCAGTCGAGTTAGCACCATCGGTTAAAGTTAAAACCTTTCCATTAAACAAAGTTGTTTTTTAGCTTTTTGAGTTAATGTTTTCAAACAATCAGTAAAATTCGCTTAAACTGTAAAACAATAAAGCCTGCTGTGTCACATAATAATCTCTTTATCTCATTGTTATGATTGCAAAGCGCTGATGCAATAAACAACTACACAGTAAAACAAATCGAGTATTATTAGCAGTAATTATTATCAGTAACGATATCTAGGGCAAACTTCAATGTGATAAAATTACAGCAGATGCAAAAACAAAAAAACAGTTAAAAGGTGTTTGCCTTTATGAGAAGTGAGTGTCTAGTTTGCTCAGAGAAATTTTTATGTAACTTAGTGAATTCCAGATAAGTTTGTTTGTTAGGTGTATCACACAGTGAAGAAACAGTATTATTTACTGGATGATTTTTCGAACAAACTTGTTGTTCTTTATCATATAAATTATAATCGCACGACTTCGAAAGTTGCGTTTTACAGTTTTCTTAATTCTTTCCTATCCGTCGTCCTAGAGGTAGTAGAGTTCTCCAGAAATCCGTGTAGGTGGATAGGTGTTGAATCATTCCTTTTACAAGTGTTTGAAGTTAATGCGATAAACAAAGATTTCGTTATTAATCCCTCACTCCACCAAGTTGTCATATTAGATTTTTAAACTGTAAGGTTTAAGGAAAACATTAGGCAGGATTCTTAACAAGGCAGGAAAAAAGTGGCGGTGGGGGTGTGTAGATGACACATTCACTGTGCTTAGAACACAGGATAAAGATAGATTTTTCGAACACATTAACTCAGAGGTGAAGGCAATTCAATCCACGTATGAATTGATACGTCAGGAAGGGGAAATTACAATGTTAGATTGTAGCGTAACAGGGAAAGAAGATGGGAAGTGAAACACACACTAGTGTTTACAGGAAACCGACACATTCAAACAGATATTTGGACTTCCAATCATCTCATCCTCTGTTAGTGAAAATAGGATTGGTGAAATGTTCAAGTGACAGAGCACAAAAACTAAGTAGTACTGAGGAAAATCTAAGACAGGAAGTGAGACATATACGAGAAGCATTGAACCTAAATAATTACCCTGACAAATTAGTCAGAAAGTATGTAGGGAAATGTAAAAATAAAATAAATAATGATAGCAGTGACAGTGATAATAATAATATTAATGAAGACATGCATGTCAAACATGAGCAAGATAATGATCCTACCAACAATAAGGAACCTAATTCATCAGCAGTAGTTCCATAAAGGAAGGAACTTCGCAAGCCTTACTCAAAATTCCTAACAAGACAAGAATAAGAGTGACTGGCATTCAAACCACCCACAACATCAATTAGAAGTAAACCTTGTCCATTAAAGGATCCTGTGGTGCCTTTGAAACAAAGCAGTTTAGTTTATCTAATACTCTGCCTGCAATATTGTCGGGTCAAATACATAAGTCAATGTAGTAGAACAGGGGCAGTCAGACTAAGCGAACATGAAAACCTAGCCAAATCCAGATTAGTTGACCCGAATAAGATAAGAAATCTGGAGCATAGTTCATATATAACCCTCACTACATGCAATTACACACAACCATACAATAAGATGGATGTGATAAGATGACAGTTTTAAAATCTATTATAAAATCTGGGTGGAGGGAGAGATTGATAACAGAAGCTTTGTTGATCGAATCAACTGCAAACACGTGTAATAGGAATGATTCAACACCTATCCACCCACACGGACTTCTGGAAAATTCTACTACGCCTACGACGACAAATAGGAGAGAACAAAGAAAACTATAAAACTTAAGTTTCGAAGTCGTGTGATTGTAACTGATATGATTATGAACAATAATAAATTGTGTTCAACACTTTGTCATCCAGTAAATACTACCGTTTCACTGTGTGTGATACATCTAATAAACAAACTAATATGGTGTTACTTATAACCACAGTGCTCAAGTTTTACACATATATATTATTTTAGTGAAAACAATAAAGTGGAAGAATTACCCAGGTAACGTCTTTGGTGATGGCTAGTAATTGAATCCAGGGTGCGCACTTCATCTTATTTTGGACTTGTCAGCAGCCTGTTCAAATGCCAAAGCATTTTCCACTAGGCCGGTAAGCCACCTCTTGTGCATATCGATATGATTTGAGATTATCTATTGGTGCTTGTGATCCCATCGAATATATATCTCACCTAATCGACCAGCTTCGTGCTGACATATAGGCTCCTTGGATTTGGGGAGTGCTTCAGAACTGTGGAGTGCCTGGAATCTTTATCAACCTCATTCAACAGCTATATGAAGCGAATGTCACATGGCTGATGATTCACAATGGAAAACTCGGCGACAACTTTGAATTGAAGATGGGGGTGCCTACTGTCACTGGTGATACTCATGATTTCAGTGGACTGTATCATGCTGTAGGCCATGGAGAGTGGCAAAACAAGAACATGTTTGGCTGATTAGAAGACTCTAGAAGATTTGGACTTCGAGGAGGAATTAAGTCTGCTGTCACACTGACTCGAAGATCAACTGGTGAAAACCAAGAATTTGGCAGAAGTAGCAGGCAGAGAAGGCGGTACTTTAAGTGAACATAGTGAGGACACAGGTGATAAAGTAATCCAACAAAAACTGAGGATATCTCATGAACGTCTTCCAAAAGAATGGATATCCGTGGAGTTTCATCAAAAAAAATCTACCCCCAAGTCAACCCACCAAACTGAAGGCCCCCAACGAAAACACAAAAAAATCTCCCTACCATATACATAAAAGACATCTCAGAAATCACTGCAAGACTCTTCACACACTCACGAAATCACTTCACTCAGCTGGCTCTATGTCAACCAAAAGACTCAACAATGAAAGGAGATTGACCCAACATCATCTACAAAATAAACTGTAGCAACTGAGATAAACTCTACATTGACCAAAACTTATTAAACTGATATTCATGAAGACAGGTTGATTTTAATCTATAGATGAAACTTACACATTTGTATTCTCCTTTAATATTGTAACTTACTACTCCTAACTATAAATTATTACTATTATTAGGAAACTTTAATTTTTGTTAAAAAAAACAACATACTAAAAACGTTCTTTGTTAAATTTATAACTTGATAAATAACTTTTTGGGGCCATAGTCTATAATTACAGAAATTCAAGCATGCTGATAAGTAAGTGGCATTATAATGACGTTAAACTTCTTCTCTTTGTATTTCTCAAAATAAAATTAGTGAAAAAAATCAATAATTAATTGATTAAATATGCCCATTAAAACTTTTCTCCAAAACAATGGTTACTGAACAAAGAATGTTCTTTTCGATAACCTCTTGTTCATCAACAGGTTCTATGGTTATATGCATCCATAATAGTGAATGACTGAATTAGTGTTATAAACAACAATATTAATGTTGTTTAAATAACATCGAATCAATAATAATATCAATGGATAACAGTTCGACAGCATCAACATAACAATACACTGAATATCAGAGAAATTAGGAAAGATGAAACTACAAATTCATGAGTTTATAGTCTTTACTAAAGGCCGGCTAGGTAAGTAGTAGTGGCTGGCTGGACTTGCTTCTTCTGCACACAGACCACTGGTTGTCTCAGGCGAATAGCGATAGCCTTTGCTGTTTGGAATATGCGGTATCTGGACGATTTTGGCAATTTTTTTGGTACCCGATAGATGATGCAGAAGGACTCTTCAACGCTAACTAGCTTTGTGTGGCCACTTGGGTTCAGCTGGCCTTATATCGAGCTCTTGATGCTTCTCACTACACCTTTATTTAACCAAACTGGCAGGTGTTCGCTAGCACAAAATACCAAGTTTCTAGAGCAACGGCCAATATAACTCGTTCCACAAGCTGAGGCCATCATGATTCGCCTAAAACAGCCGGTGGTCATTGAGCACAAGAAGCGAGTCCAGCCAGCCACTACCACTACCTTGGCTGGCCTTCAGTGAAGTCTAAAAATTAATGCATGGATTTGTGTTATTATTTCTCTTAATATTTCTGATATTCAGTGTGTTCTTATTTTGATGCTATCGAACTGTAATCCACTGATGTTATTATCCTTATTGATTCGATGTTACTTAAACAACATTAATGTTGTTGGTTATAACACTAATTCATTCACTCACTATTATGTATATATAGCTGTAGAACCTGATGAAGAAGAGGTTATCGAAAGGAATAATTTATTGATTGCTCAATAGGGAGAGTTACTTCGATCCTGTGATTACAGTTTCTGCATCAAGCTTGAGTGATGAGTTGTCATAGTTACAGCTACCATTATATTTCTTTAAATAATGAAATGTACTCTTTTATTTCATATGAATTTGTTTATTAGATGTATCACACACAGTGAAACAGTATTTATTGTTCATAATAATACCAGTTATAACCACACAACTTCAAAACTTGAGTTTTATGGCTTTCTTTGTTCTCTCCTATTTGTCGTCGTAGGCGTAGTAGAATTTTCCAGAAGTTCGTGTGGGTGGATAGGTGTTGAATCATTCCTATTACACGTGTTTGCAGTTGATTCGATAAATAAAGCCTTAGTCAGTTATCAATCTCTTCCTCCACCCTGTTGTTACATTAGATTTTAGAAGTGTCATCTTATCCCATCCATCCTATTGTATGGTTGTGTGTAATTGCATGTATTGAGTAGTATAGGTGAACTATTTGCCAGATTTCTTATCTTATTCGCGTCAACTAATCTAGATTTCGCCGCTAGGTTTTTGTGCTCCATTAGTCTGATTGGCTGACCCCGTTCAACTACTCTGACCTGTGTATTTGACCTGACAATCATTGCAAGCAGAGTACTAGATAAACTAAATTGTTTTGCTTTAAAGGCTCCACAGGCAGGATCCTTTAATCGACAAGATTTACTTCTAATTGAGTTTGTGGTTGCTTTGAATGCCAGCCACTTTTATTCCTGCCTTGTTGAAAATTTTGAGTAAGGCTTCCGAGGTTCCTTCCTTGTATGGAATTACTGCAGATGATTTAGATTCCTCATTGTTGGTGTTGTCATTATCTTGCGCATGTTTGACATGCATGTCGTCATTAATATTACTATTATTACCACTATCATTATTTATTTTATTTTTACATTTGTCTACACACTTTCTCAGTAATTTATCAGGGTATTTAATAAGTTTCAAAGCTTCTCTTATATGCCTCACTTCCTATCTTAGATTTTCCTTGGTACTACTTAGCTTTTGTACTCTGTCACTTAAACATTTCACCAATCCTATTTTCACTGGCATAGGGAAGGATGATCGGAAATCTAAATATCTGTTTGAATGTGTGGGTTTCCTGTTAACACTAGTCTTTAACTTCCCATCCTCTTTCCTTATTACGTTGCAATTTAACACTGGAAGCTCTCCCCTTCCTGACTTTCCAATTCATACGTGGATTGAATTGCCTCCACCTTTGAGTTAATCGTTCTGTATGCTGTGTTCTAAGCACAGGGAATGTGTCATCTACGTACCTCCACCATACTTTTGGGGCGGACTAAACGTTTCAATCACTATGTTTTCCCACCTGTCCATGAATATATCTGCCACAACGGGGGATATTGGTAACTCCTTTATTCATCGGCAAGGAAAACACACACAGTTTTCTCTTCAGCGAAGAAATATTTCTTTTCCCGACGACTTCATCTTCAGGAAGCTGTACAGTTGTATTTATATGAAAGAAAAAGGCAGTCTGCTTAAAACCCGAGCTACCAAAATTCTCTATCATTAAATTGTATATAATTTCACTCGTTCAACTTGTTTAAATCTTCAATAGTTTAGTTTGTAAGGATTAGATTAATTTATACGAGTCTGACCACGGATTGATATCAGTTAGAGAACCACTGAAAACCAGCACTGGAGTACTGGACAGCTGTTTGATACTGGTTTGGGAATCATCAGCAGTACGCAGCCACCATCAGAGTTCAAACTCAGGACCTTCAGGTTACAAGGCCAGAGAACTCGTAGACCATTCAGTCACTGGGACCCGATTCAACGGCCATCCCATGAATTCTAACTTCTACGAGTTCGTGATTTAGCGCGACCACCAACCAATGTCATCGGTGGGAACTCCAGCCTCACTGCCGACTGGATGAACCTCACTGGTCATGACTTCTCACCAGAACTCCAGTTAGACCACGGATTAATATCAGTTAGAGAACCATTGATCTATTAGAATGTGACCTCTAATGGTATTGTTTTATCTCGCGAATACTTAAAATGATTACAATCTGCAGATTTACATGTTTCTACTAAACATGATAAAAAGTGTAATTGTTAGTGGCTACACTTCCCAGCATATGAAATAACTGTTCCTGAATTATATCCTTGAGTCTCAAAATGTACTCCGAAAAATTTTCATAATTGACTTTCAACTAAATGTCGTGAATTTCTGGAAGGAATCAAAGAAGAAGTACCATACTGGATTGATTTACACCTCGGGTTAAACAGCCTTATGTTACAGAATCTACTGTCAATTAATGTTCTGTTTGAAGATCTCGGAAGAAGAGAAAATATCACGCAATAAACTCCACTGAAAACTCTGTACATTATATATAAACAATGTCTAGAATAAAGCTATTGTTATTATTATTCAAACCTTTCTGAGTCAATAAACATATTACAGTAGTGACGATAACTGCTATAACTTTTTATGGAGTAGAGTTGAAGAGGATAAATTATGAAATTATCAAAACGCTTTAAATAAGTAGAATGGTATGAGAATGGTAGGATGAGAAAACCATTAAGTGATATCACACGACAGGCTCTCGAATGGAACGCAAAAGGAAAATGGTGAGTCGGTCGTCCAAGGGTGACATGGAGGAGGTCATGTAGAGAGGAGATGAAAGCATGTGGGGAGACGTGAAGCCAGGTGAAAACGTTGGCAGAGAACCGAACGCAATGGAGACGTGTGGCTGAAGCCATGTGTTCCTCCAGGTTAAAGGAAACAATATTAATACTAATGGTACTAAGAGGTTTAAAGTAGGTTAAGGAGCATCCAAAATTAAAATTACGACAAGAACAATGATGGAGTGGATTGGAAGAATACTTTGACCAAGGCAAAACATTCTCTCAGCAACCTTTGCAGCCCGAGCGGAGCATTGGTCTTCAAGCTACAGTTCTGACGTTTCAGTAGCTGTGGAGCTTTTTACCGGGGTAGGGCTTCGTTATAACCGGAACTAAGATCTAGTGGACTACGACGGAATACCAACTTAACGCGCTGACTAATCTTTCGTAATATCACGTCAATAACAACAACAATAACACAGTCAGCACGCAAAGACAAAAGGAAAGACTCAAAGTTGATAAGAGGGCTTTCACTGTCTCAAACAACAGTTCAAATTGCTAGACAGAAACTCTGTTTATATACATTCAGAATGACCTTTAACATGCAGTTAATCAGTGATGCATCAAAAGTATTAACAGCAAATAGGAATCCAGCAATCCAAACAGGTTTTAGGCGAAACTAGATGTATTTAACAGGTTGCTTACCACACACTTAACCTTTCCTCTTTACCACGCTTAATATCAATTAAGTGAAGTTTAGAAGTACGCCGGCTGGGAATCGAACCCCAGAAAACTTGCACAGTTAGCGAGCAATATGTCAACGCACCATCGATGCCGTCTTAATTCAATGATCGAACGAGAACCGGTGTTTGCAAAACGGTATGGTCACCAAGGTAAAGAAAAGGATTTTATAAAGCGTTTCTGAATACATACTTTAGGTTTTTTTTATTCAAACATAGCTAGTTGTTTGGCTACACACACGCGGTGAAAATGTAGACGTCTAGAGACGCTGAAGTTAGCCCTACATATTACGCTAAGAGGTAGGTCATGTGAGACTGAATAATCTCAATCAAAGCGTTAGCAAACAGAAGACTTCTCCCTAAGTTCACCTTTTTTTTCCAAAAATGGGCTGTGTTCAGCAACATATATCCTGAAAATACGCTTAAATTGTGGTCAGTTGCACATGAGCATATAGAAAGAACAGATGCACATAGAGGAGGATATAAGCGGTAGTTTATCCTTTACACATTGTTGAATCCTACTATTGCTCTGGAATACCAGATGTAATTCTGAGCTACACAGAATGCTTTCAATACATTTGGATCCAGATTGAGAATAAGTGATAGTTGTTTTATATTGTGAGGATTATATAAACAAGTTATGCACTATTATTTAAGACGACGGTTAATTTTTAAATCTAGTTGATTAGAAGGATAAAGTCGAACACACTGAGGGAAAGAAATGTCTGAAATTCCCAATAAACCGGTGAATAATTGCACTATTTCTCCAGTTTATCCATTCCTAATTTATATGGTCTTCTGAAAGTGAACAAAAATGGTGTCTACCTACATTCTATACTGGAATCATGATTTCACTGATTCAGAAATAAACCCATCCCTGAAGACGTTATGCGAAATGTTAACGAGTACTTCATCAGTGATATCATTCAGCCGAAATAATCCACCAACCTAGAATTCACCCAGATGACCTAAAAATCATGTCATTATATATTTGCTTTTATGAAGTTTGTTTTCTTATTGTGTCGATGAAATCGACACTTAGGATGAAGGTATAAGGCGACGCTTGTCGGGTTAAAGAACTGATGACTTCTGACTTCTTGAGTGAACATGTTGAAATTGGTCAACCTTCAAATGAATTTCTCATCTTTGTAGTATCTTTGCATATTAATTACGCAAGTAGCTCCTTTGTGTATTTTGTTGTTACAAGCTTAGCTACTTATCGATAGTTAGTAGATAAAATTAATTGATGGAAATATTTGCACAAATTAATATGTTACTCATACGAGTATTATAATATAACATTGAGTATGCACCCAGTCGGAACGGTTGACGATATGAAAACCGAAATCCGAAAGACAAGACAGAGTTTTATATCTGTAAAATCAGTTTTGGGAATCTTTTGAACTCAGCACAAAGAACAAAATTCTGATTTCGAACACCAATGTCAGGTAAGTTTATGCTTCTATAGTGGTCAGAAATGTGGGGAATGCGTCATCAAAAGCATTTCCAGCTGGTGGCTTAAGACTTTTATAAACAGCTGGCTTTGCTGCCTCCATAGTGAAGATCAAATCGCTAGCCAGAAAGAATTGGTAACAAGAAACTTTGACTGGGAACAAACCAACCAAGAGCCGATTCCTCAACAAATATGTAGAAGAAAATAGAGATGGAGTGGACACACGCTAAGGAGACTGTCGAATGACATCATGATCCGGGCCATCCCTCATGTGGAACTCGAGTGCGAAACGAAAAGTTGCGCTTGTGCCTGAAGGTGAACTGGAAGAGGTCGCACGGGGAGGAGGTCAGACACTATAGACAACAGTGAGGCCAACTAAAAGGGGTCCGCAGGACATATGGCAGAGTGGAGATGTGCTGTTGAAGCTTCATGTCCCACTCGGAACCCAAGGAAACAATAATAATAATATTATAATAATGCTCCCAGAGATGATAAATCAGCCTGTTGATCACAAAGCTTGTAATATCAAATTTACACCACCCTGTAACAATATTATTCGATTCAGAAACAAAGAAATTTGATAAAAACAATAAAAAGATTAACTTCATTCTAAGCATCTGATGTGTTTGTGGAAAAAATATTTCGAACAATCTAATCACATGTATAATTACAATATGAGTTCATGTAAAAATAATAAAGCGTTAAAGTGCCTGTTGGTTAAGATCTGAAGAGTATTCAAACATAACATGTTTGAAGATAAGTAGAAAAAAATATATTGACAGGAACTCGATTTGAAAACAATTCTCCAGAGAAGTTCATATAAAGTGGTCAAGACATCAAAATCTGTTATCCATCGTCCCACTGTTAAAGGATGTCTATATCAAGCTGCTATACATGGATGATCAGAGTAGCTGGATACATAGATAAATATTTGAACGCTGTGGTCAAAAAAGACGTCTTATTCTATTAAGATCCCGTCCTTTGAGAACGTGATACCAGCATATTCATCCAAAGTGTTAGAACATATGAAAAATAATGTCATATCACAACGTAAACAGACTCAGTGTAATTATTATACTATTACTATCTCCTTTAATTCCTAGAGGAACATAGGGCTTCAGCCGTGCATCTCCATTGCGTTCGGTTCTCTTCGACAGTCTTCACCTGGCTCCAAGTCTGCCCACACCCTTTCATCTCCTCTTCACATGACCTCCTCCAAGTCACCCTTGCAATGACGACCAACTCATCGCTTCCCTTTCGGGTTCCACTCGAGCAATGGCTTGTCTAGTGATGTCACTTAATGGTTTCCTCAGAGTATGCCCAATCCATCTCCATTTCTTCCTGCCTATTTGTTGTACAATCGGTTCCTGGTTGGTTCGCTCATTGCCAGAGATCTCTGTTGCTGATCGTTTCTCGCCATCTGGTCTTGAGTATTGAGCGAAGACAACTAATAATGAAGGTCTGTAGTTTGTTTGAGATGCTCTTTATGACGTGCTGGCCAAGTCTCTGATCCGTATAGTGAGTAGCACTGACTTCACATTGGAGTTGAAAATCCGGATCTTATTTTTCATGCTGAGTGCTGTTGACCTCCACACAGACGTGAGAGTAATGGAAGCTTGTCTTGCTTTTCCGATTCTCGCTTTGATATCGTCGTCAGTTCTGTCCGCCTGAAGTTGAAACGATGCTTCCCAGATAGGTAAAGCAGGTTGTTTCTTTCAGGTTCCTTCCATTTATGCTAATTGATTTTTGTTGTTGCTGTTGGCCAAGAATCTTCATCACCTCTGTCTTCTCTATGTTCACCTGAAGTCCTATCTTTGATGCTTCTTCTGCCAACTTGTTGCTTTTCGCTTGCATATCTTCCAGTTTGTGAGAAATCAGACATATATCGTCGGCGAAGTTCAGATCCTCCAAGTTCTCTTTTTGTGTGAGTCCATTTTTTGCCTGTTTCCTCATTGCCCGCTGTTTGTCGCATTATTCAATCTACTGCAATCAGGAAAATCATTAGAGATAGTAGGCAGCCAGCTTGTCTTACTCCTGTCCTCACTTCGAAAGATTCCGTAAGTTTCCCGTTGTGGATTACTTGGCATGCAGCATTGTCGTACAGCTGTTGGATGAGATGTATAATTGTACAATGAATTTATCAGCAATCTGTAAAATCATATATCCCATTGTATCTATCGATTTAAATGTACGTGTCGTCACACATACATAAGAAGGACTTATCGATTTCTACGAGTATAGGCTTCAGAGGATATTCCTAACTGACTTCTGAAACAAGGTGGCAACAGACAATCATACCCTTCCAATACGAAATATATTATAGATATACGTCATAAAACTGAAATTAAAACGTCCTTTGAGCCTATCTAGAAAACGTGTTCATAGAGTGTCGTAACGTTTGTGGAGGTTTAAGCCGCCTTCATGTCATTACAATGCATTAAATCTCCCTTCGTAAATTTTGTTTTAATATCAAAGTAAATGTACTGTTATCCGTCTTCTTAGGTTTATTGGCCTTCAAGATAGCATTTTAGCTTGACACATGTCTATTCTTCCGCCTCATAACGCTTTATTATTTTCATATAAATTACTGTGAAACGTGAATGTGTGATCAGACTGTTTAAAATGTATTTGATTTTTAATGATGTTATTTCTCAAAACTGAAATCTGCCATGACATGAGTTGGATCCTGAGCGATTCAACAAAGAAATATTAATCTGGTATTCATTAATGACTAAGTTTGAAATAGATATACTAAAGTTCCAAGGCGGAGTGATAAAAGATAGAGTTTAGCATAGAGTATTAGGCTGATCAAGATCTTTCGATGGCATGATGTCTCCAGATATGCTGTTTCACTGGTTAAATTTTATTTTATTTTTATTTATTTTGATTTACAGCTTGATTCCACACCGTATTTGCAGTACAAGTGTGGAATTTTCAGCATGGATATCGGTAGCCCAAATTCAGGCCGACCATAGATATCGGGTGTGCGCCGGCAGGGGATCGAACCCCGGACCATGTGCATGGTCGGCGAGAGTCCTAACCACTGTGCCACCGACGCACAGAGAACATGCATGTCATGTTTATTGGAGACCAAAGGTTTCAGCTTTCTTTGGATTGTAAGCACGCACTTGTGAAGCGTTTCTACCTTTACACCACCATCTAGTTTTCAGTAGCTCTCTACCTCATTTCTGTTTGCCAAGTTATGTCTGCACCGCCACAAATCTGAAGTTTAGAAGAGAATATGCAAACAAGTAATAGTTATACTTCCACCCCAACTAACAGCGGTCTAAATGAGGATGTACTAGGGTTTTTAAAAAACACTGGGCATAATATTATTATTATTGTTCCCTTGGGTTCCTAGTGGGACATAGGGCTTCAACTGCACGTCTCCACTTGCTTCTGTCTTCTGTTGTACTTATCTGGGTATAATAAGGAAGGAGTAATCGCATAATAAAACTGACAATGGAGCATAATTACATCATCTAATTGTATTACATCAAGAGGAAGTTATTGAAAAGAACATTCTTTGCCGACCAATCACCGTTTTTATTTCTCCAAATAATTAGAGCTTTGTGGCTAGCCTATCATCGTTATTGTGGTTTACGCATTTTCGAAGCATAACGACAAACTCCATTAAAAAAAGAATTAAGTTGGGTGTCAAAAAAGGTTGCATAGAATCAGATCATTATGTGAAATCATTTTACAAATTACCGGATCATGCGAGATCGTATCCCAATAAAAAGAAGATGAGAAAATATCCCCTTAGTCAGGTGGACTGTTTTGTCAGTTATACATAATAGACTGAAATGAAATTCGCCCTCAGAGAACAAACTGTTGATGAATTTCTGAAGGCTTTTAGAATTTCTCCCCGCTGAAATAAGATTTCTAAATTGACCGAAATGAGAAGAGAGAAAATTATCACCCAAATAATCAAAGGATTCAAAAGCAAGCTAGCAGCTGTCAGTTACTCAGCAGCCTGTAAAATCTTGATGTAGTTGTGTTCTCTGAGCTGGATAGTTAATTTGCGAAGCTTTCACTGCTTCCTACTAGGCAAAATCTTAAGAGCATACTTCAATTCGTTGAAGTGAGCTTTAAGATTTCTTCATGAGTTTATAAGTCATCTCTCCTGATGGGACACCCTGAACGTCGTGATTGGTTGTTTTCGTGTGTTTTCACACCCTCTAGTCTACTTGTATTAATACTGATTGTTTCCTTGACCTGAAATTTGACCATTTGTGTGTGAGATTTTCTTCTTATCGATTGGTAAATTTTGTCTATCTCGATGTGTCTATTGATTGACGATTCACTGAAATACCAGGCAGCCTTCTAAAAGTTCTCTAGCATTCTCAGTATTTCCTCTGTCTAATATTTGAACGCTGTTTGTCTGTATGTAGTGATATGAGCGAGGGAGTGGATGTCATGTCTTTTGACGGCTGGCTTATGTTCGCGGATACGAAGACGAAGGGGGAGTCTACTTTAGCCAATGTAGTGTTTTTCGCAGTTGTTACAATTTATTTTGTAGATGATGTTGGTTTTATCTTCTTTCGCTGTTGAGTCTTTTGATTGACATAGAACTGAGTGAAGTGATTTTGTTAATTTCTGTGCGACGTCAATTCCTAAATGTTTGAAGAATCTTGCAGTGATTTCTGAGATATCTTTTATATATGGTAGGGTGATTTTCTTAATGCTTTCTTTAAAAGTCTTTGATTTGGCAGGTTGGCTTGGATGTAGATGAGATTTCTTTTTTCAATTTTCCTTAAGGTGGAAGTGATGCCGTGGGTCCTGTTTGGCCCTCGTGAATAGTATTTGTATATAACTTCTTTTGCGTGTAGTTGTGGTAATGTTGAATTAAATGCGTCGCCATACAAAGTACTTTCTCTAAAGCTGAGATTCCTCAGTAGAAGCGAATACCTTATTCATATACACATGGGTAGTTATTTCAAAAAACTATATACAGTCAGACAAAAGACCTATTTTCATTCTCCTACTTGAAATCAGAAAGCTTCAAACTCAAATTAGTAGATTACTATTGTTAGTCTGAAGACAGTATGCATGACTACAATGGTATCAGGACAGAAACACAGCTGGACGTCAAATCAGTTTGCTTGTTTACAAAATGTTGGTAATTTCGAAACCTGAGGAGCTTAGTTATCCCGGCAACAAGTGCTGTATAAAAAGTAAGAATGTTGTATTGCACGATAAATTGGGATTTTAAAATTTGGAAAATTGAAAGGACAGAGGTAACAATAAAAGCTTATGTGAATTAAGTACTCAAATACAGAAGCACCTAACACGTTATTGATTAAGAAGCTAGGAAGTACGATTTGGCCACCTCCTCATACTTGCAAAATGCAGCTCTGGGTTTTGAAAAGCCAAGTTACAAAACGAACTTAGGTGATGAAATGCATTGTCAAGCCACTTCTTCATGTATTTATTAGTTTATCTGCGCCTATAAGGCTAGTTATGTCAGCCATTGTCCTAGGAGCACTCTGGATAATCCGGCAGTGTGGCTTAGTAAAAGTTTAGTAAAAATCTAAAATTATGTGATATTAGTATAAGTGTAAAACGTGGACACTGTGGTAGTAAGTAATTCCATATTAGTTTGTTTATTACATGTATCACACAGTGAAACAGTATTATTATTCACTGGATGACAATACTTCGAACAAAACTTATTGTTCATAATCATCTCATCAACTATAATCACTTGACTTCGAAACTTGAGTTTTATAGTTTTCTTTATACTCTCCTATTTGTCGTCGTAGGGGCAGTAGAATTTTTCAGGTATCTGGGAGGGGTGTTGAATCATTCCTGTTACATGTATTTGCAGTTGATTCAATAAACACCTACTGGAAGAAACATCACTGCTCCTGAAACTTCACGTTTTGAAGCCACTGATAAAAGCAAACAATCAAGCAAGGAAGAAATGATAGGAACAAATAAGTACTGGTGAGGGAGTTCTAAGCAAAACAATGTAATAAGTAACACGAGGGTGTGAGTGTGAGTACAAACAGTCATTTCTATATTGTTGTAATAGCTATTATTATTATTATTTGTTCTGCATTATACAACCGTGAATGATATGGAGTGGAATTTCTCACACTTATTCTGACTTCGAAAGTTAAGATACTAACAGCTGGATGTAAACGTTCGTAATACCTCAGTCTTCCTTCATGTAGTCACTAACTTGGAGATATCTGTGAGTGAGACTTTAGAAGGGTGTGACTGTAATATTCCTGTGTGTTTATTTTGGGGCTGACGAGCTCCATCAGTGTCTCCCTCTTGCCGTGTTATGTGTTCAGTCTGTTTTAACTCAGTTAGCAAAGCGATATTAAGTGAGTCGTGAGGTGCGACAGTCATTTCGATCATTGAAGTAATAACTCAGGTTAAATTCGAATAGATGAAGCACTGCTTATTGTCAATTGAAGCTCTGCGTTACACTTACAGCTTTACAAATTAGAAATGAAGATACAGTTGTTCCAGATCAAGAAAGGTTAGACGGTTTAAATGAGAAAACATCGTTAAATTTCGTTACCAGCTCGTTTATTTAAAATGTGAAGATGGAAAATTCGAATCAATGAAAGGTATGTACACAGTGTGTTACACTTATTGAGGATAATGAGATATGAGAGAACACAGTTACAGTCACTTGCAGATAGGATTAGTTTCACTTTCCACAAATATGACAGTGAATACAACAGATGCAACCTGTGTAGCATGTTTCAACGAAAATTAGTCCACTGAACGATTTTGTCAACAAATTTGATGTTGTTGGTGTTGATGTTATTTGCAGGAAGACGTGAGTTTTTTGTAAATTGCAAAGGAAACAATCAGATAAAAAGTATGGCAAACAGGCAGTTACGGAGAGAAGGGAAAACAAGCGTGATCAAATACAGGTGTATTTGTCCCATGTGAAAAGGTTACAGTTTCATAAAGAGTTTTGATTAAAATAGCAGGTACTGAGAATGCGTCATTTAGCCAACTTCTAACAGGATTTCTACAATATCATTTCTCTGGAATAGCACATATTGATAGCTTAACACATATTCGATTTCTCTTCGTGGCATTCACTCCAAAAGGTTTCGCGAATCGTGTGATCAGTTTCTGAGACGCAGTATTCTCCGAATCATCACATATATGATTTGATAGCTGCAGTTCATGTTTGGTGAAGATATCATTAGGAGAAAACTTTGAAGTGTATTAAGAATGCAATGCATTAGGATTAAAGATAATAAATAATATTTTTCATCGCCTAGTGGTTTATGAATTACTGGAAAATAGCCGTAGTCAACACTCTTATTAAGAAATGAATAAATGAGAACCAGGAGCGAAAGCAACGAACAGACTGTGAATATTTTCATTTTCGCTGCAGAGATTCTATGTGCTGGTGAAACAGATACATCGTGAGAATGTTCAATAGGTGAGGAAGATTGATGCTGACTAGTGTTCACTAACACTTCTCGTCTATATATCATTTTAATCAGGAGAACTGAGGAAACAATTGAAATAACTGAAGGAAGCAGTATACTCAGGACAAATCTGCTGTATACAACATTCACGTTGTAATAAGGCTGACTGCAGATTTTATTCGACGGAATTAGTGGTGGGATGCTCGTCGCCAATGAAATGGCAGTGACAGTCATCACTTGAATTAATTGGAAGTTCGCGGAATTGAGAAATGTCGATTGATGTGTTCTGACAAGTAAAACGGGGAAGAGATTATCGAGACAGAGAAGTGCGAAACACCAATTAGAGGTATCCACTGAGAATAAATACAAGAATATGTGAAATCTGCAGAACCATTCACCGAAGATAACACGTATGTCGTTTCCAGTCAGAGTGAGGTTTGCAATTCTCACTCCTCCTGTGAGATTCATAACAAATCCAGAAATAAGAATGAGTGACATGTGAACCTTTGTAGATCGACGTAATGAAATGTGCGATGACTCTGTTTGTGATTCATTTCGGCTATCACTGGGATTTCTTTCAATAGATTGACTGTTCTGCCTTCTCTGTCAACAAGCAGACAGGTTCGCTATCCACAGTAAACCGATATAGAAGTTGACGAGTATTGCGACTATCGCGATGATCCGGATATTCCATCCGAATATATTGGTAGAGTAATCCATCAGATGTCTAGTGAGACAGATCTCTTCTCACACGAGTGTCAATCTGCGTTCATGCAGGCAAATGGACAAATTATCCAACTGATTTGTGTGTGAATTTCGTTGGGATGTATGAAAGACTGAGTAAAACAGAATAATCAACTCTTTAAATAGTGGTATTCATAGACTAATAGCCACTTTCGACATCCTTCCCCAAATTATACCTTAGAAGAGAAAAAAGTGTCTTCAAACCTCGGCTGGTTGAATGAAATACATAATTATTCGTTTTTCGTCTTTTAAAAGTGACCAGATTTTTCGGGTGGATCAACAATCTGTCATTATGATAATTTGTTTACATGAGTTCGATTTTGGTGTGTTGGTAGGTTTCAATTTTCAGAATAGAAAGTGAGATGGAGTGTGAGCGAAGTGTTAGTAAAAAGATATGAATTGTATAATCCTGCGTTATATCGACAGATATTTCACATACATTTTGTGAAATATTTCAAAAACGGCTACTACTTAGCTTACGATATTCATTCGAAGGCCTACCAGTCGGACTCACCACCCTTGAATCCTCTCTCCTCATATCAGTGAATTCATTAACACTGTCTAGGAGAAGTCTACTCCTTCGTCATTCTTAATGCAAATTTCGCACAAACATTGTCAGGAGTTAGCAGAATATTGACGGTTCGTTGGTGTTGAGAATAAAACTTGTCATTGTCGATGTAATTGACGTGAGTGGTGTTCGACTGCACATATCAGTGAGTAGACTGACTGTCTGATCGTGTTATTTTGATGAACAGGTGATTGTGGTCAACTTGTGAAAGATGAAATCGCTGAGGGTTTATAATTTGTGTGCAGTGTTGAGCTAGTTGTCTTTGTAAATAACGAAGTTGTAGTCAGAGGACAATTATCGTTGTGGTTAGTGTGTATTTTGTCCTGTCTGTTAATTTCCACATTTGTCTGCTTGTCTTTCAATGAAACTTGATGTACACATAGAAGAAGAATACTGCGATTTGACGATGTCGATGAAGGGTATTTACAGTATGCAAACTGACTGCTGGTGATTATTGTGAATATGGTGCTGATCCATCATAAAAATAAGTATTGGGGATTCGGCTTCGTAAGGAATCTTAGATTGTACTGGATAATTCATCAATAGTGATTAGACGAGATTCGATGCTACAATCCTTGTCGATTATCTTCACTGATGAAGTGTATTTGCAGAGGTGTTTCAGGTTGTAGACTATGTAGTAGACTATGAGAGAATACCAACTTAATGTGCTGGCTAATCTGTCCTAATCGCACGTCAATAACAACAACACCGCTGGCACGCAGAGAAAGAAGAAAAGACCGATCGTTTGTAAGAGAGCTTTGTCTGCCTCAAATCATCAGTCAAACAACAGTTGACAACACTTGCGTACATGTATGCTTAAAACCTCCTTGAGGGGCACTAATGCCACTGATAAATTAAAACAGTGAACAACCAATAGGACTTCAAAGGTCATAAGTAGCGTGCAAGAAGACTAGATCAAGAATCAATAAGTGGAGTTTGCGAAATACGAACAGACATGTAAAAATGACATGTAGACATTCAGGCCTATATATCATATGACAGCTTACATAACAGCCTGACAATGGTTGATAAAATCTTGAGGTAGTTGTGTTCTCTAAACTGGATAGTTAATTCGCGAAGCTTTCATTGCTCCCTACTAGGCAACATCTCCAGCACATACTTCAATTTGTTGAAGTGAGCCTTTAGATTTCTCCATGAGTTTATAAGTCATCTCTCCTGGTGGGTCACCCTGAACGTCGTGATTGGTTGTTTTCGTGTGTTTCACACTCTCTAGTCTATATACATCGGTACTGATTGTTTCCTTGACCTGAAGTTTGCCCCTTTGTGTGTGAGATTTCTCGATGTGTCTATTGATTGACGATTCACTGGAAAACCAGCCAGCCTTCCAAACGTTCTCTAGCATAATTGATATAAGTATAAAACTTGGGCATTCTGGTAGATCATAACTCCATTATGGATAAGATTTCATTTTGATAAATCACACAGTGTTGTACAGTAATAATAACTGATGATTAATTGTTAATTAATTGTTAATTGTTAGAATGTTATGATGTGCTTGAATTGAAATAGAATTTTAAGATTATTTATTATTTTCTTCTGATTTGACCGGCGGTAATAATATCTTCCATATTTCTGGTACTTGCATTGAGTCATTTCTGTTGCATTTATTGGGTGTGCACTCAATGAACAAGGATTCCGTAATCAACCTCTCTCTCCACCTACCTATGTTGCTCTTTAGAATTTTAACCCTATCCCACCCTATTGTGTGGTTGTTCGTTAATGCGTGAAGTGCAATTGCTGAGCTTTATTTTCTAGCATACTTGGTGTTTCCTCTGTCTAATATTGAAAGCTGATTGTCCCAGTCGAATTGATGTCCGTGGTTGTCTGTATTTAGTGATATGAGCGAGGGAGTGGTTATCATGTCTTTTGACAACTAGCTTATGTTCGTGGATACGAAGACAAAGGAGACGTCCACTTTAGTCAATGTTGTGTGCTTTTCGCAATTGTTACAACTTATTTTGTATACGATGTTGGTTATATCTTCGTACGTTGTTGAGTCTTTTAGTTGACATACAGCAAGCTGAGTGAAGTGATTTTGTTGGTTTATGTGCGACGTCAATTGCTAAAGGTTCGAAGAGTCATGCAGTGATTTCTGAGATGTCTTTTATAATTGCTAGAATGATTTTCTGTGTGATATCCTTGGAGGCCTTTGATTTGATAGGTAGGCTTAGGGTTATACGTCTTTTGATGAAGTTCCATGGATATCCGTTCTTTTGGAAGACGTCCATGAGATATATTTGTTCAATTTTCTTTAAGGTGAGAGTGCTGCCGTGGGTCCTGGTTGGCCTTCATGAATAGTATTTGTATATAACTTCTTATGCGTGTAGTTATAGTAATGTTGAATTATATGCGTCACCATACAAGGTACTTTCTCTATAGCGGAGTTTCCTCAGTAGAAGCAAATACCTTATTCATATACACATGGATAGTTATTTCAAAAATGTATACAGTCAGACAAAAGACCTATTTTCATTCTCCTACTTGAAATCAGAAAGCTTCAAACTCAAATTAGTAGATTACAATTGTTACTCTGAAGACAGTATGCATGACTATAGCGGTATCATGGAAGAAACGCAGCTGGACGTCAAATCAATTTGCTTGTTTACAAATGTTGGTAATTTCGAAACCTGAGGAGCTTAGTTATCCCGGCAACAAGTGCTGTATAAAAAGTTTGAATGTTATATTGCACGATAAATTGGGATTTTAGAATATGGAAAATTGAAAGGACAGAGGTAACACTAAAAGAACTAAAAAGGAAATAGAGAATAACAATTGTTTCCTTCGAGCTTATGTGAATTACGTACTCAAATACACAAGTACATAACAAATTATTGATTAGGAAGCTAGGAAGTACGATTCGGCCAGCTCCTCATATTTGCAAAATTCAGCTATAGGTTTTGAAAAGTCAAGTCACGAAACGAGTCTAGGTGATAAAATGCATTGTCAAGCCGCTTCTTCATGTATTGATTAGTTAATCTGCGCCTATAAGGCTAGTTATGTCAGCTATTGTCCTAACAGCGCACTGGATGATCCGGCAGTGTGGCTTAGTAAAAGTTTAGTAAAAATCTAAAATTATGTGATATTAGTATAAGTGTAAAACTTGGACACTGTGGTAGTAAGTAATTCCATATTAATTTGTTTATTACATGTATCACACAGTGAAACAGTATTATTATTCACTGGATGACAATACTTCGAACAAACTTTATTGTTCATAATCATCTCATCAACTATAATCACTTGACTTCGAAACTTGAGTTTTATACTTTTCTTTATCCTCTCCTATTTGTCGTCGTAGGGGCAGTAGAATTTTTCAGGTATCTGGGAGAGGTGTTGAATCATTCCTGTTACATGTATTTGCAGTTGATTCAGTAAACACCTACTGGAAGAAACATCACTGCTCCTGAAACTTCACGTTTTGAAGCCACTGATAAAAGCAAACAATCAAGCAAGGAAGAAATGATAGGAACAAATAAGTACTGGTGAGGGAGTTCTAAGAAAACAATGTAATAAGTAACACGAGGGTGTGAGTGTGAGTACAAACAGTCATTTCTATATTGTTGCAATAGCTATTATTATTAATAGTTCTGCAATATACAACCGTGAATGATATGGAGTGGAATTTCTCACACTTATTCTGACTTCGAAAGCAAGGATACTAATAGCTGGATGTAAACGCTCGTAATACCTCAGTCTTCCTTGATGCAGTCACTAACTAGGAGATATCTGTGAGTGAGACATTAGAAGGGTGTGACTGTAATATTCCTGTGTGGTTAGATAAGGGCTGACGAGCTGCACCAATGTCTCCATATGTGTCGTATCAGATATACTGCCTGTAATAATTCAGTTAACAAAGCGATATTAAGTGAGTCGTGAGGCGTGACAGTCAATTCGATCATTGAAGTAATAACTCAGGTTAGATTCGAATAGCTGAAGCACTGCTTATTGTGAATTGAAGATTTGCGTTACACTTACAGTAATACAAATTAGGAAGAGAAGATACCGTTGCTCCAGATCAAGAAAACGTAGACAGTTTAAATGAGAGAACATCATTAAATTTCGTTACCAGCTCATTTATTTGAAATGTGAAGATGCAAATCCGAATCAACGAAGTGTATATAGACAGTGTGTTACACTTATTGAGGATAATGAGTCATGAAAGAATAAAGTTAGAATCACTTGCAGATACGGTAAAGTTCACTTTCCACAAATATGACAGTGAATACCAGAAATTCAATCCGTGTAGCATGATTCAACGAAAATTAGTCCACTGTACGATTTTCTCAACAAATTTGATGTTGTTGGTGTTGATGTTATTGGCAGGAAGACGTGAGTTTTTTGTAAATTGCAAAGGAAAGAATCAGATAAAAGGTATGGCAAACAGGCAGTTACGGAGAGAGGGGAATACAAGCGTGATCAAATACGGGTGTATTTGTTCCATGTGAAAAGGTTATAGTTTCATAGAGTTTTGATTAAAATAGCAGGTGCAGAGAATGCGTCATTTACCCACCTTCTAACAGGATCTCTACAAAATCATTACTCTGGACTAGAACATATTGACAGCTTAGGACATATTGGATTTCTCTTCGTGGCGTTCACTCCAAAAAGTTTCGCGAATCGTGTGATCAGTTTGAGAGACGCAGTATTCTCCGAATCATCACATATATGATTTGATAGCTGCAGTTCATGTTTGGTGAAGATATCATTAGGAGAAAACTTTGAAGTGTATTGAGAATGCAATGCATAAGGATTAGAGATAATAAATAATATTTTTCATCACCTAGTGGTTGATGAATTACTGGAAAGAAACCGTAGTCAACACTCTTATTAAGAAATGAAAAAATGAGAACCAGGAGCAAAAGCAACGAACAGACGGCGAATATTTTCATTTTCGCTGCAGAGATTCTATGTGCTGGTGATACAGCCACTCTGTGAAAATTTTCAATAGGTGAGGAAGATTGATGCTGACTAGTGTTCACTAACACTTCTCGTCTAGATAACATTATAATCAGGAGAGTTGAGGAAACAATTGAAATAACTGAAGGAAGCAGTATACTCAGGACAAATCTGCTGTATACAACATTCACGTTGTAATAAGGCTGACTGCAGATTTTATTCGACGGAATTAGTGGTGGGATGCTCGTCGCCAATGAAATGGCAGTGACAGTCATCACTTGAATTAATTGGAAGTTCGCGGAATTGAGAAATGTCGATTGATGTGTTCTGACAAGTAAAACGGGGAAGAGATTATCGAGACAGAGAAGTGCGAAACACCAATTAGAGGTATCCACTGAGAACAAATACAAGAATATGTGAAATCTGCAGAACCATTCACCGAAGATAACACGTATGTCGTTTCCAGTCAGAGTGAGGTGAGCTATTCTCACTCCTCCTGTGAGATTCATAACAAATCCAGAAATAAGAATGAGTGACATGTGAATTCTCGTCGATCGACATAATGAAATGTGTGATGGTTCTGTTTGTGATTCATCTTGATCACCACTGTCATTTATTTCCATAGAGTGACTGTTCTGCCTTCTCTGTGAACAAGCAGACAGGTTCGCTATCCACAGTAAACCGATATAGAAGTTGACGAGTATTGCGACTATCGCGATGGTCCCAATAGTCAATCCGAATATATTGGTAGTGTAATCCATCAGATGTGTAGTGAGACAGATCTCTTCTTATACGAGTGTCAATCTGTGTTCATGTGGGCAAACGGACAAATTATCCAACTGATTTGTGTGTGAATTTCGTTGGAATGTATGAAAGACTGAGTAAAACAGAATAATCAACTCCCTAAATAGTGGTGGTATTCATAGACTAATAGCCACTTTCGACATCCTTCCCCAAATTATACCTTAGAAGAGAAAAAAGTGTCTTCAAATCTCGGTTGGTTGAATGAAACACATAATTATTCGTTTTTCGTTTTTTGAAAATGACCAGATTTTTCGGGTGGATCAACAATCTGTCGTTATGATAGTTTGTTTACATGAGTTCGATTTTGGATTGTTGGTTGGTTTCAATTTTCAGAATAGAAAGTGAGATGGAGGGTGGGTGAAGTGTTAGTAGAAAGACATCAATTGTATAATCCTGCCTCGCATCGACAGATATTTCACATACATTTTGTGAAATATTTCAAAAACGGCTACTACTTAGCTTACGATATTCATTCGAAGGCCTACCAGTCGGACTCACCACCCTTGAATCCTCTCTCCTCATATCAGTGAATTCATCAACACTGTCTAGTGGAAGTCTACTCCTTCGTCATTCTTAATGCAAATTTCGCACAAACATTGTCAGGAGTTAGCAGAATATTGACGGTTCGTTGGTGTTGAGAATAAAACTTGTCATTGTCGATGTAATTGACGTGAGTGGTGTTCAACTGCACATATCAGTGAGTAGACTGTCTGATCGTGTTATTTTGATGAACAGGTGATTCTGGTCAACTTGTGAAAGATGAAATCGCTGAGGGTTTATAATTTGTGTGCAGTGTTGAGCTAGTTGTCTTTGTAAATAACGAAGTTGTAGTCAGAGGACAATTATCGTTGTGGTAAGTGTGTATTTTGTCCTGTCTGTTAATTTCCACATTTGTCTGCTTGTCTTTGAATGAAACTTGATGTACACATAGAAGTGGAATACTGCGATTTGACGATGTCGATGAAGGGTATTTACAGTATGCAAACTGACTGCTGGTGATTATTGTGAATATGGTGCTGATTGTTATCTGTGGACAAATATATGCTCAATATATTCTACAGGATTACTTGTTGTAAGATGTTACCTGAATATCTGTTCAGGTCAAGATCCAATCCAGATCCACTTCGTCCTGCATATCTTGTGAACAATAAATGCGAATTTCTTCGGAAATAATTTGAGGATGATAATCTACCGATTAATGAAATCACACGTTGACTGACACGTGAAATCCCGAATCACAGGATTTGTCTGAAGTACGGTACTATATTCAACATAAAGTATGAAATTTATTTACAAAGCTTAATTGTAAGGTGTCTGTTGCTGGATGACGTGAAAAGCACTGTCAATGTGTGTCAATCAGACAGAAACAGCTAAGCTGCGTCAAGGGCGATCCGCGCGTAGATTTAAACAGCGTTCAAATACCAAACACAGAAGAAAGGGATAAGAATGAACGATGTTCAACAGTGTGGGTGAATAAATGAGGAATGCACAGCGGATAATAATCAACTTAAAGAAATTAATTATTGTACACCACATATAGCATGAATACTTTAAGTGAGCGAATTTGAGGTAGCCAGCGATGTCATCCTTCAGAATTAGCAAACACAACTGATACTACTTACTAGTCTTAGGTAGAATAAGTTTCAACGTAAAAGCAAGAATGACAGAGGACTGATGTGAAACGAATTCACAGTTGTTTTCGTATCAACCGCTCCCAGAGTCCACTTCTGCTTCTCATTTCTAGCTCGTTCAGATAGTTAGTAGATGAATGCACGGCAGCTAGCTAAGCATATATCACCGCCTAACATCTCTTTTGGTGAAATACATTTCATATTCTCGAAAATCTGTCAAGTATTCTGATTTGCATCCTACAAAGCCCTTGCGCAGAAAGAAGAAGTAAACTTGGCTAGATCGACATTTACTTACACTCACTTACGAACGTATCTTAAGTAAGTGCATTCTTTTCTTGACGAGTGTGACAAGGCACTGTATCGTATACAACCACTCAACCTTAGGATCTTCTTCGTTGCTTCACATCTCTATACTTATCCGAGGATAACCAGCGAGTGGCATCTTTTCTTATTCTGAGTTTGGTGTCAAAATAGGGCATGTGACTGATCATTTGAAGAGGAATTAAAATTTAGATAAGTCCCCACGTCACCAGCTGAAATTGAAGCAGAGATGATAGTGTGATGAAAGTGAGCTCTTGAAAATCAATACTATACTCAGAATGGAAGAAGTGAGTAATTTTGCATTTGAATTGACCAATTCCTTTGTGGATAACACAAGTGAATATGATGGATGTCTTTAGGGATGTCTGAAAATAATGAATCTGAATATAAACAAGAAGATCATGAATCGTTGTGCGTTGTTTGTATATGAGTGTGGTTGTGTAATGGTCTGAAATATAATGTTTAGCTTACAATCAATGGCATATGTGACAGGGACTGATGAATCAGGCACTTTTCACATCGAAGCCGATATTTTTGTTATTCTATTAACTAATAGCGTCATGTTACTTGGCACGTATTTCTCATGTTCAAGATTTAGGTAGATAAGTGACAAGGGAATCGCTGTCCGCCATACGGAACACTGCACAATATGCCGCTGACAGACTCGCAGTCACATACCCTTTGGAACAGTCAATATTCATCAGTAGGAGGGATCTCATTTCTGTGAGCAACATTGATGTGGTCACTAAGCTTGATTATCGAAGATTCTTTCATTATTCCTCAGCACCAGACGAGAATTGTGTACACCCTATCATGCATATTATCTGATACTGAGGGTATGACAGAATGCCATTGGGACAGGAGAACTACACTGTTACGCGTGTAGAAGTGTTAGGACCGGAGGAGAATGCTCAAAATGCTATGCGGAATGACATGAAATTACACGCTTCATTTATACGTTTGTAAGATGCTTGCAAGTTGCTGATCCACTCACGAGCTGATATCAGCATTCGAATAACCAGCAGGGAGCACTGGATGGCTGATTTCTCCTAGTTTGTTACTTTTAAGATGGAAGCAACCACAGGAGGCAACTTCATCATTTTCTGGTCACAAGAGGAGCTCTCTCTCCATTCAGTTACTGATTGTGAACCCCAATGGGGTCGTTCTGCTGCAGAGTGCCAAACGAGGAGAAAGCAGTCACCCAGTAATTCCTGCAGCCTTACGAATGCTCTCCATCTCTCATCAACTGGTGGGCAGACCTTTAATCAATCAAATCCCGGCAAACTTACACTCAATAACACATTCTCACCAAAAAGCATCTGTTCACAAAACAATTCACCGTTAATGAAACTGACACACACACATTTATTCGTATTAAAATTAATTTACAAAAACAGAGAGAGAAAAGTATTTTCGTAAACATTTCTGTCGAAGAGAGAGTTACTAAGTTGAGAGTTAAACAGTGGAAAACACATGATGAAAGGGACTTCAGGATATTGTGGATATGTTCCTCCACTGCGCTGATCCATTCCTGGTAGACGATGTTTATCTGAAAAATTACAACGATCAAACACCAATGAGATGAATTAACACACATAAGTTCCATAATCGTAGCGAAGAATGAACTCGAAGATCAACACTGATTGACTGACTAACTATCTGTTTCAACCATGGTATTTATGCCATCTAAACCCTAAGATGTTGTCACGACGCTGAATAATGACATGAAACTGTTGCTTGAATGATGTCACTTACATTCAATGCAAACTTCGACAACAATGCTTCCATTTGACGGTGACCGTCTGATGGTGATAATGTTCCCTCTATCGAAATGTGCCACAACTCAGCGAAGTATGGATTAAGAGTTCCGTGTTTCATACCACTCCTTGAATACTACACTTGCATCAATACTTTGACTGAACTGCATCAGCCAGCCGTAGGTTGTTCTTCTTCTGTGTGAATTGAAGCGAGGTGTTGTTGCATGAACGAAGTATGTAGATTCTGTGTTTCTACCTTGACTGTAGAGTGATAAACTTTTATTCAGATACATACCTTTTGTTTCGGCAGTGATGTCTGCCTAACCAGCTAGGTATCTAGTTGGAGAGCGCACACGTGCAGCCTATCGTAACATCGTGCTAAATGACGTGGATGCTTGACTGACTATCTCCAGCCGAACCAATTGACTTCAACACCAATACTCAGGAGACATCATAGAATGATGTAAGCTTCAGAAATGATTTCAACTGACTATTCTACTGCTTGCTACGCACCAACCATGTCTGTGTACAGACAGATTCAACTGCTATTCACATGTCATGCAGGATGCAGATGTAATGTGGGAGTTGATAAAACAAAAATGGTGAGGGAGTGGGACAGTTGACAGTGACACATGACTGCCACCTGATACAACTGCACAAATGCCTTATTTAGGTAACACTCAAGATTAACTTCGGGTTTAGACCTCATTCCATCCAGAATGTTGTCGAGTAAATGATAACTGAAATGCTTCATTATCTCTCCAACATATCCAGTGCATTCACTGCAACTTCATACAGAATATTGCACTCAATTATCAGGTGAGGGATATGCAGCGAACGTCATGAAATGTTCATGAATCAGTTGCGCGAAGTATGAATAAATGAATGAATTAATGAATACATTTCACCATGAAGAAAAGTTGCACAGAAGGAACCTACTTTGTTAGTATGTAAAACTCCGCAACCACTGTGTTTATTAAGAATTTCGCTCTTTCTCTTGGACAAAGTACTAAGGGGGATGAAACTGTTATGATTTCAGATTGACTTACATAGTAAATAATGAAGTCGTTGATTCTCCACCTCTTCTGTTTTTTTTGAAAAGTGCATCTGACAGGAAATGAAAATAAATTTCTATGGATTGAAATGAAGTGCGGAAGATAGTGATACACGAAATTCACAGAATGTTTGACGCTGAGAGAGCAGTGAAACATAATGTTTCATGTGGAGGCAAGCTGAATCACCATCACCAGTTCAGTTGAAACCTATGCCTTTAGTGTAGGGAAGAGGGTGAGATGAAAACTGACGTTCTCATACCAATATAATACAGGAAGTTTAACTGAAGTTCCTGAGGGAACGATTCACGCATCATCTATTCAAATGGTACTTTCGATTCCCTGACAGTCTCATATCTTTCGAATGACCGACAAATTACCTGCGAGTTTCACTGCTTCATCGACCTCCTGAAGTAGAAAAATGTGAGGTAATTTGGAGGCAAGTGAATTACTCCGTTTTGTCTCGAATACTCAAAAACACCTAAATTACACACAAATCTCCAAAGTTCCCCGCAAGTTCACATTATATCAGCACAAAACTGTCAAAATTCCACCAGCATACCCCGAAATCTTTCGAAAATTCACCGCCTGGGACTGACAAGAAACACTAATTGACTGTGTCAATTTAATTCGCATTTCGTCACAACTTTACTGCTTGATGTGGACACACGGTGGATAGATTTACTGGGAACACAACAGAAATATGCAAATTCTTAAATATCCAACATTAAAATCGAGCATTAAGTAAAAATGTAGATGCAAAATAATTTACCTATGTTAGCAATGAAAATCCGTGGAGTCCATAGGAAATTATTTCGTAATGAATTGGATTCTGAAAGATTCAAAGGGAAGTTTGTCATTAAATTTCGCCAATGTAGATGATGCGTATAAAACACGTCAGGCTTCTCAATGACATAGGTCAGTTCAAAAGATACTATTATACTGAACACCTGTACTTGAACCAGGAACACTCGTCATGAATTTACATTGTCACAAAACAATTTCAGCGATTGCACGTACAATTAAAAGATATAACGATACATCCAATTAAATCCAACGAATTATTTCCTATTCCCAGAGATTCAGGGTACCAATGTAAAATGCTTCTCCAACTGATACGAATATGTGATGAAACTTGCAACTCATTAAGTCTCTACGAAGTAACTCATGAAAATTAATCTGATGTCCATCAGTGACCGCCTCTATGCAGTACGAATTGACATGTAGTTCTGGTGAGAGATTATGACCACTGTGATCCACGACGTCGAGTGAAGGGATAAATACACGCCCGTGACATTGGTTGGTTGCCAAGCTACAAACAAGAATTGGTGGAATTGAACGTTCATAAACTGGTGTGTGGCGACTTGAACTACCGCACATATGTGCAAACTTTCATGTCGAAAACCGACCGAAACTGGTCACTGCATCGGGTCCCAGTAATTGAATGATCTACCAGCACGCGTTGTAACCAGTAGTTCTTGGATTCGAATCCCGGTTGGTGAGTGCCTGTGTAATCACTTCTCATCAAAACCATTTGATAAGGTTGAATAAACAATCAAATTTAAGACGAAACAGATGTCCAGTTCTACCTGGTATTACATGCTTGTTCAGTTGTTAGTTCAACACGAGAATATGAGGTAATTGTGAACAGACTATCCTAACAAGGGAAAACACCTGATATCTGAACAGTGTTAGCAACATTAAATCTCCACCAGCTCACAGGAGAATAAATGTTTCTGACTGGTTAGCGATTGACCTTAGGCTTAACAAGTCTCGCAATGAGGTTACTTGATGTCCCTAACGTGACATTAATCCAGAATTGAGGAATAAACACTTTCAGCTCTGCTGCAGCCATTCACTCAATCGGCCACACGTCACCACATCATTCTATGATCAGCCTTGAAACAAATCACAATCCTGCAAAACAGCTCATGGAGATTGCATATTGCACGCGTGAAATGATAAGACAATTGCGATAGTGATGAGTGGACTGTCGCAAAAGACAGTTAAGGAGACATGCAGTCGAGTGATTTGCCAATTCTAATGTCTCACAATCTGAAATTTGTCTTTGATGGTACCAGTGCTGTCGTCGATTATTCGCGATTCATTTATTTCATCATCGAGGGCTCATTATTGCAGTCAAATGCTCACTAACTATGACAATTCTTCGAAATATTGTTTTCATACACACTCATTACATTCTACTTACGTGTATCATTCATATTTAATGTGAATTTCTTGTATGGTTCAGCTGCTTCGAAAAGCCTCATTTTGGCAGCCTCTGAAAAATTATACAGTGAATTGTGATCATTGACTGTTAGAGGTCAATAGAAGTTTACGAAGATTAAAATATGATTTTGAACAGAAAATAAATTGTCTATTCATTACTCGTCTCAACCCTTCTCACTGTCTTCCCGATCTCCGAGGATCAGTCTCTACACACTCAACTTCCAATGCAGTTCATCGGATTGTCTTAGGATGATTGGGGGTAATCGGCAGCAAGCTGCGGAAATATGTTTCCTTATTTGCCGATTCACCTCATTGTGTGTGGTTGGTTAAGTGTTGAATAGGCTGAGGATGCAAGTAGTCTTTGAATAACACCGCCGGTCGACAAGTATTCCTCGTGATCACCGATTCTTTTGCTATATCGTATGTCCTTGTCATTCCAAATATCACCTAATATTGATCCCGTGCATCATGATGGCGATTCACCCAACCTATGGTGTGGACACATTTCAAATATTGACTGATGATAAAAATTCAGTCTGCAACAGCCTGAGGACTAGACAGATCACACCGGCTACTGCTTAATGACCGATTGAAACATTCTTTTGCGTTCTTCACACATTTTGCACTGGTTACACTGAGTGACGCAAAGTGATGATTCGTCATTTCAGAATACACTGCCACATCCTGACTGCCTCGTTCTCTGCTTTATTCATTGAAAGTAGTGCTCTCAACCGTGTGCGCGTAAATCATCAGTTCATATGTTATATGTATGCATCCAGCCTGATAAGTTGCTTGTTTGGAGGTAACCTGAGGTTAGTTGAATCCTGTTACTGTGCATCGTGAACTGGTCATCCGGTGTGTCAAAGGTTTGACTGGCTCAAACCAGAAGTAAATTGACATTTGCATACATTCAATCACACTAACTAGAAATAATGTCAACATGAACTGCACGATTTGTTTGGTTTTGTGACTTCTGCATCATGTTATTACAGATTGTTTACCACATAATATACCATACATACCACATGAGAAATTAGATGTGTATATGCGTATACACAAGTAGATTACTGCAACTGCAGACGTACCTTCCAGGTCTCGGATTCGCTTCGTCGCACTAATCAAATTCACTTTCTGTGTTGTATTGTCTTCAGGGAGAGAAAAATATCAGCGTTACTGATCAAATTATTGAATGAGTGTGAAAGATTGGGAGTGTAATTATTTTGTAATGCCAATCACTATCAAGGGAAGAAAATTGAAGGGAGTCAATTCTTCCATTCATCTCAGCAGCATCATTTCCACTACAGATAGTCGGCACGAAAGGGGTTGTCTAAACCAGCTGAGAGATCTCCTACACCCAAAAGAAAGGACGAAATTCTCAATTTCAGCGCCGATGGCAAGATAGTTTGTGAGTCTGTGTGGGTCAGAAACTTCACTGACGCTTCACGAAATGCATTTCTAAGAGGCCACTGAAGATCTTTATCGGAAGCTTTTTCGCCGTATCCATATTCAACGTAAAGTGGTGGGTTGACCAGAAAGATTAAGCAACACGAATGTCTGGGAACAAGCCAAGTAGAATGGATTGGGCACAGGTTGGAGGAACCGTTGACTGACGCCACTTTCTACTCTACATCTCTCTACATGACTGACTGGGAAACAAAACCTTGAGGGCAAGTCCAAGTGTAACATAAGGGATGTGGTCCAAGGAGGAGAAGACAGATTATGTGCCGACGTGCGCCAGCCAGCTAAACGGGTATGCAGAAAAAAGGAAAAAATGTACCGTTAAAGCTCCATCATCCACTCAGAATCCATAAGAGCAGTTATAATAATAATAACAGCTAATGCGCTGCACTTGGTTATCAGAATACACTGGATATTCACATCATTTCAGATTCATGTCGTCCCATTCACTCATGTTCTTTACTTGGTGAAGTTGAAGTGAATCCAGGCCATTATGCAGATAATGTGGCATACCACTTGCCAACTGATGTGAATCACAATTGTCGGTGTGTGTGCAAAACATTTTGTTGACTGGCGTCAATTCCACCTGGCTCGATTTAATTGGAGAACAACATTTCCTACACATCATGAGAAGAAGTGACATATTATGTGGGTTCGCATGCATTCTGTTAATCAATCTATTGTATGGTAAGATATACTTTTGACGTACACAGCATCCTGTGAATACCTTGCTCTGTCAATTGGTGTCATTCTGTGAACAGAAACAGACGGATTTGCAAAGCTCTAAATGAGAGGCCACGATGGAACAGTCAACAGGAGTCAACGTGATAATCATTATCGAGCAAAGTTGTACTGTGGTTGTCAAAACTAAATGACGATAACATTGTGACAGATAAATCATCATCAATGTAATGGCTACGTGTTATGAGCTGACAATCCATTCTTTTGCAAAATGAAAGAACACCGTGAATGGCTCTTCATTGTGCCTTGTTTAAGAGTGTCGTTTCTAGCATTCACATCAGTTCCATACCCCATTCAATTTGTTGTTTCACATGGAAAATGTTGCAGGTAAGGAAAATTGATCCTCAAACACTCACCGTCTTTCTTCAAACACTTTGTCGATGATCTAGACAGGTAAGCATCTACAAGAAATTTAAGAGAATATACGAGATTTACTTGATGTGCTGGGTACTGTTCAATTTTAGTCGAGTTGCATAGTGTTCACATTCAAGATTAAATAATCACCATCAGACATATACTAGCCTGATACATTGGATTAAAATCCAACAATGCATTGTACCTTCCGCATCTCACTAACACCCTTTCGGAATACGAATCAGACTGTTATCCAAGACAAAGGTGGTTTCTCATGACGAAATCCACATGAATTATGCTTCTCAGACACCGAGTTGGACAGTTTTTTAGAGGAACAACAATTACTGGCTCACTGATTGACTGACACAAAACAGTTGACATTATTTAATTTCTGCATGCATATGCCTTGTGAGCCTGAAATTAGCCGCATATGTGGGATAATCATGACATCGAATACAGTGAGTTTCATTCAACACTTGACTGTTCTATTAATTCATAGTAATGGGAAAGGAAAGGTGTCAATTGCTTTACGCTCTCACCTTCAGCAGCATACAATCTCGCTCTGGCTTCCCATTTCTCTTTAATTTTCTTCAAAAGCACTACACTTCCTACAAGAGATAGTAGGGGTGAATATGTATGCTTCAACAGGTGTAAGCTCACAGCTAATCACAGTCACTTGTTGTAAGGAGGCCATTATGTATGTGCAACGTTTACATGCTGCAATGGAATCCTGCTGGTACAATTCGTCCTATTATAGACTGGTCAGCTGGATGTACCTACCTTCTCGAGTGATTGATGGTGGCGAACTTAATGGAACGAACCATGTAGAGTGACTGTCCAATAGACATGCATTGATTAGAACCAACATACTTTAGCTGATTTCAAGATATCCTTACTACTCGCTCAATCACGTTATTCATCCAGCTTCCATGATACACTGAACAAATCAGCTTTGTATGCAATATCAAGAATCCATCAAATTGATACCTATCTCAAAAATGGTGCCTGACAACATTCACTCGACACTAGACAGTGGGTAATCTCATACGATCTGTCTTCTCTTCTGATGCAAACTGAATTCTATCAGTCCAGTTTGAAGTGTGGCCATCATGCTGGGTGTATGAACATCACGGAGAGGATTGCCACCAAATATCTCACATTTTTAATTTTAATTTTTTTTTTTCATTTACAGCTTGATTCCACACCGTATTTTCAGTACAGGTATGGAATTTTCAGCATGGATATCGGTTAGCCCAAATTCAGGCCTACCATAGATATCGGGTGTGCGCCGGCAGGGGATCGAACCCCGGACCATGTGCATGGTCGGCGAGAGTCCTAACCACTGTGCCACCGACGCACAAACAATGCAACTTCACATATGAAATGCTCTTTATCCTTTGCATGCATAGAAACAATGAGTGTGTTCGTAAAATCAATATGAATAAGTAGACAAATAGACGAGACAATCACCAGTGGATTCGGTATAATCGAATGAATGTATATTTCAACTTCAGCAGTCAAACACTGAGTGAACGCACTGTGTGCTAATCACATCCTTGTCAGTGTTGTCAGTATGTCACTCACATGTTTCATAATTGCATCAACATCGAAAGGAAAGAATTACAGTTGAATGAAAATTCGGTAATTACCTATGTCTAGAAAAGTAGATTTATTCAGATGTTTCTCCACTTTGTACTCATCTACAAGCATTAAAATTGTGCAATCACGTAGAAAGATACATGTTGACATATTCAAGTGCAGACAATGATCGTATGTGTAGGATTTATATTTCTTAAGTTTCACTGGTATTGGTACATGTTCGCCGCCAAATATATATATATATACATATATATAGTCAACATCACGACTACTCCTTGTTTCGTGGGAGGCCATAATTTGTGCAGCGCATTGTGATGATACAAGCGGCAAGCTGTCGAATGCAGCAATCAAACATATTTTGGATGGGTTGATATCAGTGGAAGAATCATCGAAAATCTGGCGTGTATGAGATAGCCTGCTGTTTCGTACTAGGTGGAGAGTGATGTCCAGCAATCGCCCCACTGGTGTTATCTTTCAAATGACTTCTTTTTACGGTTGCGCTCATCGAATGGTGCACTCATAGAAAACAAATGAATGTGGTAGAATTCAATTGTGTGTTTATGTAGCTCGATAACAGAACACTGGATGAACACAGCTCCATTTGAAATGTTCTATAAAGTCGAATTCGAGATCTGATTATACTTCTCAAAGTCAGTGAGATAAAGGGATCTGAGCATAGCTAATGTACTAGCAATATTGAAGTCTTTGTATCCAATATAAATGCGTGCAACCTTCTTCTTTAACATGGTCATAGGAAACAGTAATTTCACTCAATAGGAATGATTATGCAGTTGCATTTCTTATCGGAAATTCCTTTTTATTTTGTTATTATTGCATTCTAATCCCTGTTTGTAACCATGTTTATTCAACCCTCAACCAGAAAGGATTCTGAAACATTCTCAACCATTGACTATCAACACACGAGTGTCCAGTCTGGTTGATAACTAAGTCGAAAAGAACAATTTCTTTACATTTCCTTCACGTATGCTTAGTCGAAGCTCCAGCTATACATGGACGAAAACGTAAATTATGTATTGAGAAACGTTCTGTTGAACCCCTTTCTTCACCTTTGTTATAGTAATGTTCTTTTATTTCTGTTTATATTTTACCACCTCAATTCATTCCACTTCAATTCACATTCACTATGTATCTTTATTGTTATCATTATCTTACTGCTTATTTTTCTTAACAACACTTGACCTGAAATTTTCAAATCTTTACACCAGTTCACATATTGAATAATCTCTGAGAGTTTTGTAATTCATCCACTTCAACTCTACCTCGCCCTTAGTACATCGTTTTAATTATCTTTATTCTCATCATCATGTGTGCAGTGTTGACTGAGAAATTTCCAGTGCAGCCACTTAATGCCTTCTCTTTCTGTAATAATAATACGATTGTACAGTTAGCTGGAAAATAAAATCGTTGAGAAAACAGTATTTCTTTGCTGAACAAAAAAGTGCATTCAAATCTGTGAGGTGAACTTCAGGTCAGTTGAAGTAGTGCCACTATTCTCCCCTCTTCACACACACAAAATACCGTATATATACGGTGGATGCTCAAACAATAATCAGTCATTCAGTTGGTGCTCTTAGTGAAGATGACATTCTTCGTCCCTGTTACCTTCCTGTTGCTGAACTATTTGTTGAGCTGCTTCGGTGAGTTGATGAACGTGATTGTTATTTTGTGGCTACATATTTCTTTGAAAATTGGTTTGATTTGATTTTAAATAAAGAGTGTGAGACGAATTCAGGAGGTCTGTTTGGCGTGGGTGAACAGACCTCGATATAATTTCACCACCGAATGAAGTGAAGGTGGATTTCGTGTAAGGTGTTGTAGACAAGTGAGGACGTTGATATGAAGTCGTGATAAGCTTAGAGACACTTATCTCGGTGTATGGCATTTATAATTCAGTGAGTAAATGTCAGTGACGTACTTGCATTTTATAATTCGCCTACCACTCACACATCTCATTCATGGCATACTTTTGAGCAGAGGTATAGACATGTATGAGTTGCATGGCTTCTTAAGCGTACTCTTTGACTCACTGCTTTGTATCTGCATGGCAATTCAAGTTGACACATTGTAAGCAGCACACAAAGGCAGACGGAGGAGGGAAAACAGGGGATCAAAACTACTGTATAATGCGTGTATTAGGACGATTGCCATAAATGGTTCGTCATCACTGAACTCCATGGACGCTACCATAGGCGCTTCTCAAATACTTGTCAGACTAGAACAACTTTCGTTTTTCAGTAATGGCTGGGATCAGTTACTAAAACCAGTATATCTGAGCGTCTTGTGTTTACCAGCGAACCAGATAGCTTTCTACAGGTCTAATCTCCTTCGTTTCAAGCGAACTGCAGTTTGTCGGAACGTAGGCTGAGATTATGAAAAGTCGTCGACGTGTATCACATTCTGACTTTTTCTTAATGATTCAACACCTTTATTCGTTTTCCAGCTGCTCATGCTTCTATCTCGGATGATCAAGGTAAATCATTTAATTAGTGTCCATTCTAATTAACTTAAAAGGCATTCACAATATACTAATCCATCTAAAGAATTACAGCAATGCATACTTTGAAGTTAGATCAAAACAATGTAAGCATTAAGAATTTATTATGATTCATGCACATTCTATTCTTCACTGTATCACTTGAACAAGATTTCTCACTCATTTTTGATTGTCGTCTCATCTAACAACAGTATGCTCTTCTTTTGTCTAAGACACAAATAAAGTGTTTCTCTGCATATGTGTCCACACGATAAGTGGCATGATCGTCTGTGAGTATACCTTCCAGTAGGCGTGTGTAGCAATATGCACCTGATGTATGCAAACATCACATCATACATGGAAGAAATTTATCTCAGAATTGATGACATTCAACATATCTGAGAAATGAATGCAGTGACATTTCCAATGATCGGATATATAGAATTTGTACTGTCTAAGTTGCATTGGGACTCGTACATGTTTTCCGGGAAATATATGTCCAGTTAATATCACGATCACTGGCTTCTTCTATGGAAGGCCATGAATAGTGTTTTGCATTTTTGTGATAAAAGCGGTAAGCTGTTGAATGCAGCAATCAAATACACGTTGAATTTTCATCTTTCAAATATCTTTCTCTCGTAGTTGAGGTTCACATCAAGAGCGCTCACTACAAGGAAGTTAAACAGGTGTTATCAGGTAAGATTATTGATGTGTAAGGGAATTTTATTGGAGGGAATAAAATTTTGCCTCGTTGGTCATGATCTGACGTGAAGTGTATGAGTATCATTTCCAAATATACGTATCACATGGAGTATTCAAGACCTCGTACAATTCTTCCTACTGTTCAAGGTGTACGAAGCAAGAACGATGAATGGACACCGGATAATCAAATGATATCGTAGTTTATTACTTCGAGGATTCCGCCCAATGAACTACAACCTGAACAATTCATCTGGAGCATAAATCACACTCAATTTTTGAACATGATTCTTTTTTTGATAGGAACTAACACTAACATTATTAATTTTTATTAATCTAGAAAGCTACAGACTGGATCGTTTATACGGACTGAAATGGATTAATGAACTAATAGGTAAGTGGAATTTACGAATCTATTTTTCGCCATTTAATTGTTTGGTTGAGCAGAGCTTTTGTCATGTGAATGTTAACTTAACCGAGTGTATTATATGGTCAGAATCAGCCTCTCTGTCGGAGAATTATGATAAGCTACATTCACGGAATTTATTAGACACATGCATTACCAGCAACGTACATCGTGTTATGCTGCATTTCACATAGTGATCATTCTCACTGTTTCACTAATATCTGTACAATTCATTCTAGCGAGCACTGCATAATCGTATTTCACTCAATTAGCATACATAGAAATGATGAAGTCATTGTGTTCGTTCACTAAACAGCACTAGCGATGTTGCCTTCAGTGTCAGTCGAAACTCTACTGGTAGAATATCGATTGGAGTCAGCAAAACATTGTCCGAAATGTGAGATGCACTTTTACACACACACACACACTCATGGGATGCTGGTCTCTCATCACATCTATTTATTATTAAAAACAGATGTGACAATTGATTCCTCATTCAAATACATGAGATTTATTATAATTTTTAACTTCGTTTGCAGCTTCACGTGTTTTCCAGGCGAACGAGGTGATCGACAAAGACACTAAGAGACGATATGCAAGTGAGTTATTTACTGCATGTGTATACTGAGATAATTTAAAGTGTGGCTTACACAAACGAGGTTTCCGTCTCCTTCTTCTTCTTCTCTTATTCGCAACAGTCCACTGGTTGATCGCATGAGACCTCTACTTTGATGGAGCATACCAAGTCGCACTTCTACTTGCAATGTCACGAATAAAGGTGAAAACTGAAATGCAAGGACGTATCCATGTTTTTTTCATTCCCATCCATCTCCCTTTCAGTAGTAAATCAGTGAATCCATTCAGTAAACACCTGGATGAGTGTCTCATTTCAGATATATTTCATAAATAGTGTTAAAACAGTGACATCACTTAGCTTGAACTCACCACTAGCTACATAACCAATATTGAATGTTGAGTAGTGGGAGCATAGTCAGGATTTTATGATGAAGCCAACATTATTGTTCATCTTCACTTAAGTGTCAGCATGTATCTTTCTACGTGATTGCACAATTTTAATGCTTGTAGATGAGTACAAAGTGGAGAAACTTCTGAATAAATCTACTTTTCTAGACATAGGTAATTACTGAATTTTCATTCAACTGTAATTCTTTCCTTTCGATGTTGATGCAATTATGAAACATGTGAGTGACATACTGACAACACTGACAAGGATGTGATTAGCACACAGTGCGTTCACTCAGTGTTTGACTGCTGAACTTGAAATATACATTCATTCGATTATACCGAATCCACTGGTGATTGTCTCGTATATTTGTCTACTTATTCATATTGATTTTACGAACACACTCATTGTTTCTATGCATGCAAAGGATAAAGAGCATTTCAAATGTGAAGTTGCATTGTTTGTGGTCAATGTGAGATATTTGGTGGCAATCCTCTCCGTGATGTTCATCCACCCAGCATGATGGCCACACTTCAAACTGGACTGATAGAATTCAGTTTGCATCAGAAGAGAAGACAGATCGTATGAGATTACCCACTGTCTAGTGTCGAGTGAATGTTGTCAGGCACCATTTTTGAGATAGGTATCAATTTGATGGATTCTTGATATTGCATACAAAGCTGATTTGTTCAGTGTATCATGGAAGCTGGATGAATAACGTGATTGAGCGAGTAGTAAGGATATCTTGAAATCAGCTAAAGTATGTTGGTTCTAATCAATGAATGTCTATTGGACAGTCACTCTACATGGTTCGTTCCATTAAGTTCGCCACCATCAATCACTCGAGAAGGCAGGTACATCCAGCTGACCAGTCTATAATAGGACGAATTGTACCAGCAGGATTCCATTGCAGCATGTAAACGTTGCACATATATAATGGCCTCCTTACAACAAGTGACTGTAATTAGCTGTGAGCTTACACCTGTTGACGCATAGATATTCACCCCTACTATCTCTTGTAGGAAGTGTAGTGCTTTTGAAGAAAATTAAAGAGAAATGGGAAGCCAGAGCGAGATTGTATGCTGCTGAAGGTGAGAGCGTAAAGCAATTGACACCTTTCCTTTCCCATTACTATGAATTAATAGAACAGTCAAGTGTTGAATGAAACTCACTGTATTCGATGTCATGATTATCCCACACATACGGCTAATTTCAGGCTCACAAGGCATATGCATGCAGAAATTAAATAATGTCAACTCTTTTGTGTCAGTCAATCAGTGAGCCAGTAATTGTTGTTCCTCCAGAAAACTCTCCAACTCGGTGTCTGAGAAGCATAATACATGTGGATTTCGTCATGAGAAACCACCTTTGTCTTGGATAACAGTCTGATTCGTATTCCGAAAGGGTGTTAGTGAGATGCGGAAGGTACAATGCATTGTTGGATTTTAATCCAATGTATCAGGCTAGTATATGTCTGACGGTGATTATTTAATCTTGAATGTGAACACAATGCAACTCGACTAAAATTGAACAGTACCCAGCACATCAAGTAAATCTCGTATATTCTCTTAAATTTCTTGTAGATGCTTACCTGTCTAGATCATCGACAAAGTGTTTGAAGAAAGACGGTGAGTGTTCGAGGATCAATTTTCCTTATCTGCAACATTTTCCATGTGAAACGACAAATTGAATGGGGTATGGAACTGATGTGGATGGAAGAAACGACACTCTTAGACAAGGCACAATGAAGAGCTATTCACGGTGTTCTTTCATTTTGCAAGAGAATGGATTGTCAGTTCATAACACGCAGCCATAACATCGATAATGATTTATCTGTCACAATGTTATCGTCATTTAGTTTTGACAACCACAGTACAACTTTGCTCGAAAATGATTATCACGTTGACTCCTGTTGACTGTTCCATCGTGGCCTCTCATTTAGAGCTTTGCAAATCCGTCTGTTTCTGTTCACAGAATGACACCAATTGACAGAGCAAGGTATTCACAGGATGCTGTGTACGTCAAAAGTATATCTTACCATACAATAGATTGATTAACAGAATGCATGCGAACCCACATAATATGTCACTTCTTCTCATGATATGAAGGAAATGTTGTTCTCCAATTAAATCGAGCCAGGTGGAATTGACGCCAGTCAACAAAGTTTTGCACACACACCGACAATTGTGATTCACATCAGTTGGCAAGTGGTATGCCACATTATCTGCACAATGGCCTGGATTCACTTCAACTTCAATAAGCGCAGAACATGAGTGAATGGCACGACATGAATCTGAAATGACGTGAATATCCAGTTTATTCTGATTAGGAAGTGCACCTCAATAGCTCGGTGCGATTGTTATTTTCATTATAACTGTTCTTATGGATTCTGAGTGAAAGATGGGGCTTCAACAGCACATTTGTTCTATTCTTCTGCACACCTGTTTAACTGGCTAGCCAACGTCTGCCCATAATCTGTCTTATCGTTCTCGAAATACATCGCTCATGTCACACTTGGACTTGCGTTCAAGTCTCCATTTCCATGCCAGGTTACACTTCATGAAGAGAGACATAGAGTAAACGGTGGAGTCAGTCGACAGTCGCCCAATCCATCCTAATCGATTCGTTCCCAGATAATCTTGTTACTAAATCTTTCTGGTAAGCCCTACCACTTTACGTTGATTATGGATACGGCAAAAAAAGCTTTCGATAAAGATTTTCAGTGGCCTCTTAGAAATGCATTTCGTGAAGCGTTAGTCAAGTTTCTGACCCACACAGACTCACAAACTATCTTGGCATCGGCGCTGAAATTGAGAATTTCGTCCTTTCTTTTGAGTGTAGGAGATCTCTCAGCTGGTTTAGACAACCCCTTTCGTGCCGACTATCTGTAGTGGAAATGATGCTGCTGAGATGAATGGAAGAATTGACTCCCTTCAACTTTCTTCCCTTGATAGTGATTGGCATTACAAAATAATTACACTCCCAATCTTTCACACTCATTCAATAATTTGATCAGTAACGCTGATATTTTTCTCTCCCTGAAGACAATACAACACAGAAAGTGAATTTGATTAGTGCGACGAAGCGAATCCGAGACCTGGAAGGTACGTCTGCAGTTGCAGTAATCTACTTGTGTATACGCATATACACATCTAATTTCTCATGTGGTATGTATGGTATATTATGTGGCAAACAATCTGTAATAACATGATGCAGAAGTCACAAAACCAAACAAATCGTGTAGTTCATGTTGACATTATTTCTAGTTAGTGTGATTGAATGTATGCAAATGTCAATTTACTTCTGGTTTGAGCCAGTCAAACCTTTGACACACCGGATGACCAGTTCACGATGCACAGTAACAGGATTCAACTAACCTCAGGTTACCTCCAAACAAGCAACTTATCAGGCTGGATGCATACATATAACATATGAACTGATGATTTACGCACACACGGTTGAGAGTACTACTTTCAATGAATAAAGCAGAGAACGAGGCAGTCAGGATGTGGCAGTGTATTCTGAAATGACGAATCATCACTTTGCGTCACTCAGTGTAACCAGTGCAAAATGTGTGAAGAACGCAAAAGGATGTTTCAATCGGTCATTAAGCAGTAGCCGGTATGATGTGTCTAGTCCTCAGGTTGTTGCAGACTGCATTTTAACATCAGTCAATATTTGAAATGTGTCCACACCATAGGTTGGGTGAATCGCCATCATGATGCACGGGATCAATATTAGGTGATATTTGGAATGACAAGGACATACGATATAGCAAAAGAATCGGTGATCACGACGAATACTTGTCAAACGGCGGTGTTATTCAATGACAACTTGCACTGCTAGCCGCCCGTTACTTCATCGACCACAAACAATGAGGTGAATTGACAAATTATGAAACATATGTCCGCAGCTTCCTGCCGATTACTCCCAAACGTCTAACCACAATTCTGTGAACTGCATTGTAAGTTGAGTGTGTAGAGACTAATCCTCGAACATCTTGAAGACAGTGTGAAGGGTTGAGACGAGTAATGAATAGACCATTTATTTTCTGTTCAAAGGCATATTTTAATCTTTGTAAACTTCTTTTGACCTCTAACAGTCAATGATCACAATTCACTGTATAATTTTTCAGAGTTTGTCAATGTGAAGCTTTTTGAAACAGGTGAAGCATACATGAATGAAGAAAGTAAGTAGAATGTAATGAGTGTGTATGAAAACAATATTCTGAAGGATTATCATAGTTAGTAACCATTCGACTGCAATGAACAGCCCTCAATGATAAATTCAATGGATCGCTAATACTCGACGACATTACCGGTATCATGAAGGACATATTTCAGATTGCGAGGCACTTCGATTAGCACATCAGTAGATCACATGTCCCCTCAACTGTCTTTCGCGACATTTCATTCATCACTATCGGAATTGTCTTATCACTTGATGAGTGCAGTATGCAATCTCCATGAAGTGGCTTGCAGGATTTTGATTTGATTTGAGTCTGATCATTGAAAGTCTGCGGTGACGTGACGCAGATTGACAGGAAGTGGCCGGCACTGGAATCAACATTTCGAGAGAGTGGCTGCCGTGGAGATAGAATCGTTTATTCACCGAATCTGGATTTCCATCACTTTGACGACATGAAATAACCTCGGCGCGAGACGTGTTTAGCCTTGGGTGAATCGTCAACCAGTCAGAAACATTCATTCTCCTGTGAGCTAGCCGAGATTTAATGTGGCTAAAACTGTTCAGATATCAGGTGTTTTCTCTTGCTAAGATCAATCAATCACCGTACCTGATGCAGTGACAAGTATAACCATTCGTGATTGTAGCGTCATCACTGACCACTGTCATTCGCGTGTAATAATCTCTACACGCGACGTCATAGATCCCAGTGGTCACTACTTATGACTGGAACTACACGTCACTTTGTCATGTATACAGCCAATCACTGATGGGCGTCAGATTATTCTCGTGAGTTACTTCGTAGAGACTTGATTAGCTTCAAGTTTCATCACGCATTGATATCAGTTGGAGAGGCATTGGCCATTGGTACACTGAATCTCTGGGATTAGGGAATAATTCGTTAGATTTCATTGGATGTTTCGTAATATCTCTTAGTCCCATAGACAATCAATGCAATTGATTTGTGACAATGTGAATTCATGACGAGTGTTCCTGACTAGAGGACAAGTGTTCAGTATAGCCGTGTTTTATGACCTGACCGATGTCATTGAATAGCCTGACTTGTTTTATACGCATCATCAACTACACTGCCGAATTCAATGACAATTCTCTGTTTGAATCTTACAGAATCAGACCTTAATTACAAGATGAATGCAGACAATTTGATGACTTATATAAGTAAATTATTTTGGATCTGCTTTTTTACTTAATGCTAAATTTTAATGTTCGATATTTATTAATTTGCATATTTCTGTTACTTTCACAATAAATTCATCTACAGTGTGTCCACATCAAGTAGTAAAGTTGTGACGAAATGCTCGAGAAATTACCAGTTGAATTCATCTATTTCTTGTGACGAGCGCATACGTTGATCGACATGAAAATGTTGTGCAGTAATTGAATTTGATTTGTCAGCTCCAGGCAGTGAGGTTTGGATAGATTTCGAGGTGTAGTCGTGAAATTTTGGCAGTTTTGTGGTGATATCATGTAAATTTGAGGGAAATGTTGTTCAGTTGTGTGTAATGTACGTGTTTTTGAGTATTTCAGACTAAACGGAGGAATTGACTTGACTATGAATTGCCCCAAATGATTATATTTCATGGCTTTCATGAAACACTGAAACTTGGAGATCAATTTTTTTCAGTTATTTGAAGGAAATGAGATTGCGATTCAGCTCGCCATCATACTGAACAACATGTTTCCTCTGCAGTCTCAACGTCAAATATTCTGTGAATTTTGTGTCTCAGTGCCTTCCATACCACTTAATTATTGGGAGATTTATTTTCATTTCTTGTCAGCTTACCTTTCTGAAAAAGTAGTCGAGGTGGAGCTTGAACGACTTAATTATTTACAAAGTAAGTCAATCTGAAATCATAACAGTTTCATACCCTATAGTACTTGGTCCAAGAGAAAGAGCGAAAGTCTTAATAGACACAGTGAATGCGGAGTTTCACACACCAGCAAAGTAAGTTCAGTCTGTGTAACTTGTGTTCATGATGAAATGCATTCATTCATTCATTCATTTATATATTCATCGCGGAATTGATTCATGAACATTTCGTGACGTTCGTTGCATATCCCTCACCTGATAACAGAGAGGAATATTCTGCATGAAGTTGCAGTTAATGACTTGGATATGTCTGAACGATGATGGACAATTTCAGTTGTCAATTACTCGACAGCATTCTTGATGGAATGAGGTCTAAACTTCAAGTTGATCTTGAGTGTTTGCTGAATGGCACATTTGTGTGGTTCCATCAAGTGGCAGTCATGTGTCACAGTCATCTGTCCCAATCCATCAACCCCCAACAGTGTGGCTTTAATTCGTGATGGGAGACACGTGGCAGTGGGCAGTGTGAGAAAATTGTATCAAATATTCTGGAATAATGAGCTTCAGAAACACTTCCTCTCCTTGATGTAAAGTCACGCTGCAATGTGCCCTGCTCTAATCTACTCTCCGTGTGGAAGGCATTCTCTTCGAGATCCTTGTATACTCTGCGGCATGAAAGTAGATGGACTGTGGTAAGTGCGCATTGTAGTGGTCAGGTGAGTGAGATTACCTCTCACACAGACGAAGAACAAGCTTTGGCTGACTGATGAAAGTCAGTTGAAGTATCGATGCGAATGTGGTATTTATGGAGTGGTTTGAAACTCGGAACTCTCAATCCATACTCCACTGAGCTGTTGCACATTTCGCTAAGGGGAACATTATCAGCGTCAGACAGTCATCGTATACGGGAAGTAATATTGTATAATTTTGCACTGAATGCAAGTGACATCATTTAAGCAACAGTTTCATGTCTTCATTCAGCGTCCTGACAGCATCTTGGGGTTCAAATGACATAGATACCATGGTCAAATTAGTCATTTATTTATTTAGTCGGACAACTAGTTAGTTAGTTATTCGGTTGATGTTGATTCTGGTACTGATTTTTTCATAAAAATGGACGAACATATGTGTGTCAATTGATCCAACTGGTGTGTGATTCTTGTCATTTTTCAGATAAACATCGTCTACCAGCAATGGATGAGCACACTGGTGGAACATATGAGCCATATATTGAAGTCTTAGCGTGTATTCGCGATTACTTTATAACTCTTAACTTAGTAACTCTCTCTTCGGCAGAAATGTTGGCGAAAATACTTTTCTCTCTGCTTTTGTAACTGAATTTAATACAAATAAATGTGTGGGTGTGTGTCAGTTTTATAAACCGCGTGTTATTTTCTGAGCAGATGTTTTGCGGTGAGAATGTGTTATTGAGTGCTAGTTTACCGAGATTTGTTTGGTTACAGTCCCGCTCACCAGCTGGTATGGGTTGGAGAATATTTAGAAAGCTGCAGAAATTACCAGGTGACTGCTTTCACCTACTATGCCATCACCGGTGTTCGAACTCAGTGAGTGAATGGATAGTGAGCTCGTCTTTTAACCAGAAGATGATGTGGTTGCCCTCTGTGGCTGCTTCTATCCTTAAGGCCACAAACTAGGAGGTATCAGCCATCCAGTGTTCCCTGCTGGTTTTTCCAATGCTGATATCAGCTCATGAGTGGATCTCTGACGTGCCGAAATCTTTTTCATTCCTCTAATTTCATAGTGGAGCAAAGGGGTTCGAGCTAGAGATTTGAACTTTCTGCAGCGGTTAAGATTATTTTTCCAGGATGGGGTTGCTAGCCTCATGCCCGACATTCCCCCTTTACCAGTCTCACTACGGTTTTGGCGAGGTAAAGTGGTGCGTCGGTCAGGGAGCAAACCCTGAAACACTTGCGTGGTCCGCGAGCACTCCACCACTGTGCTTATATCTTACCCACGTATAAATTAATCGTTTAATTTCAAGTCATTCCACATCGCATTTTCAGCATTCTCCTCTAGTCACAACACTTCAACATGTGTAATCAGTGGAATTCTGTCATACCCTCAGTATAACATATTATGTCTGCTTTGGTGAACACAGTTCTCGTGTAGTGCGGAGGAATAATGAAAGAATCTCAGATACTGAAGTTTGATGACCATACCAACATTACTTGTAGAAATGTGATTCTACCTACTGAGGAATAGTGACTGTTCCAAAGGATATGTGACTGCGATTCTGTCACCAGAATATTGCAAAGGGTTCTACATAGTGGGCAGTGATACCCCTGTCACTTATCTACCTTAATCTTAAACAAGAGGAAGACGTGTAGAGTAACATGAACCTGCGAGTTACTATAAGAACAAAACTATCGCATTCGATGTGAAAAGCGCTTGATCAATCAGTCCCTGTCACATATGACATTGATTGTAAGCTACACTTCATATTTCAGACCATTACACAACCTCGATTAATCAAACCACACGTTGACTGACGCGTGAAATCCCAAATCACAGAATCTGTCTGAAATACGGTACTGTATTCAACATAAAACTTGAAATATGATAAACAAACCTCAATTGTGGAGTTCTTTGACTGAATGCAGTCAGAAGCACAGTCAATGTGCGTCAATCAGATAAAACAGCAAAGCTGTGTCAAAGGCGACTCACGCATTGACTTAAACAGTGTTCGAATGCCAGACACAGAGGACTGGAATACGAATAAACAATCATCAACTGTCACCATGAACTTATTGAAACGTTCACACTTTCGGCGAAATAAAATCAGTCTTTCACAGCTTGCACGGCTAGCTGTTAAAGAATGATTTCCATCTGCTCCAAAAGTCAACAGGCAACCTTATGTAGGAGCTAGTTGATCTTCGAAAGTATAGGTCCCAGAGAGACTTCTTTTTATATGATTTTGAAAGGCCAAATATCTGCAGCAGACAGGACCGTCGAGGTTTCAATTAATTGTACTGATTGCTGTCATTCAATTTCTTCTCCAGAAGAACTCTCAGCACGTTCGTGATGAGATTTTCAGCTGCATCTGCCTCGTCTTTCAGACTGTCATCGACCTAAAACCTAAGCCGGTCATACAGCGCAGTTTTAAGCTTTGCGATGTAGTCATCTTAGTCAATCAGCCTCATTCACGTGATTGGTGATTTCGAGGTGTTGCGTTGATTGGTAGTTGGTGGTGCTTAAAATTTAAATATGCTCTTGCAGACATGGTTGCGTTATGAGTGGCATGAAGTGTGAAATTATGGTCTAGGTATTTCTCAGAGCTAATACAAATCAGTGAATATGTGTTTTTTTCATTGAATTTCATACTATGAAATCTACAGTATCTAGAGGTAGTGAATAGAAAGGGTTGCGAAATACTTCTGTCTTTTTGCACAGATCTCTTACTGGTGAATGACTGTTTGAGGTTAGACCACGGAATGATATCAGTCAGAGAATTATTGAAAGTCATCAAGGAGTACTGAAGAGATATTTAATCACCCTAATTTGAGACTCATGGAATCTAGGACCTTACAAGGCAAGTTCGTATCCAATTCAGACACTGCCACCGGTACAATGACCAGCCCATGAGTTCAAACTTCCATCAATTCGACATTTTGCAAGAGTGACATCAACGAATGCCATCGGCTGGATCTCGATTATCACTCAAACTGGCTGCACCCCAACGGTCACAAACTCTCTTTACCGCTCATAGAAGCTAGTCCTATAGCCAGTCACATACTAGCTCGAATCAGTGGGTGCGTACTACCGATGAGTCTCAAACCAGGGCGGAGGAAACTGCTGTTCAGCACTCCTTGTTCCTTTCAACGCTTCGCTAACTGATATCAATCAGTGGCCTAACCTGAGAAACAGCTGCTTTTCACATCATAATTTGCAATGTACTACCTACCATCACAGGTAATGAGTAAAGCAAGAATAATTTGAAAAAAAATACATACTACTGATTGGATGACATGAGTAGTTGTACACGATTCATATCAAATCGTAGTACTTCTCAACTAGACAGATCGAAGCGATCTAAACACCGGACAGTTGACAATTTGATAAACGCGGTTCCAAATAAGCACAATGACCGTCAGGTTTTTGGTTCCATTCGATCTGGTTATCTAGCACGTACCACTGTAGTTGATTCGAGCAGTATACAACAACCATTCAACTCAGTCATTCAGTTGCATGCACTGTGATACAGTTTAGCTGTGCTTACATCTCTGTGTATAAATGTCGAGATTAATTATCGCAGTATTTGCTACTTCGATTTTGGGTGTGTTTCACTTTGTTTGTTGTTCGCCTTTTTCTTTGATTTTCTTATAATTCACTGCAAAATGATTCAGTGTGAATGACATCAGTTGAAAGCATCACTCAAAAGAGACCAATATTGAGAAAACGAATTCACCTTCTACGCCTTTTGTTTTCCGTATTTACAGTCTCCTTGTTTTGCATTCATTGAGTCGATTACTGTTTATATGTGTGTCCAGATTGGAATGATTCCAAAAATCAATTCCTGGGAGTTGATCGCTCACTTTGATTTAGACTCTTACATTCATAACGAGAACTGAATATCAATGAAAATCACCATTCTTAGATCAATTCATCAGTGAGCAAAACCTCAGATGAGAAGACAAGTACTCAGATTTTGAGCTGTCTAGCGATTTCGACTTATTACAAAATAGATTTCATGAACAGTTGGAGAGTCTTTCAAAATCATGTAGTCCTACACATCCTTTCCTTCCTTGTTTGAGACTTTCCATCAGTAGACACCGATGACCCTTCGAGAGTTCGAACTGATTACTGTAAGGCTACGAGGTGAACACGGTGGCCATTCAGTCAGTCGGCCAGGATTCAGTTACATGTGAATTCTATGTGTGACACGGAGAAATAATCGCACACTGAAGGAGTGGATAGCATGAGAGGGAAAGAAATCGGAGACAAGGCTCACACTGATTGTAGTAATACAATGTACTTCCCCTCAGGAAGCCACAAAGAAGTCAGTTGATATTCTTGGGTTGGAAACTACAACTACCAGTGAACAATAGGAGTTGGAGGTGACAGCACCAGTTGGGTATGCAGAAATCGAAAATGGAACAGTAAGAGGAGCTCAGAAGTGTGAAGCATCAGGAGATGATTGACGTTGTGAAATCCAAGTGAATGGAAAAGAAGGAATGTATATTTTTTGAATCAGAGATAAGATGAAATGTGGAGAATGACAGTGTTCTGTTGGTAGAGGGCCCGTTTGATGTAAACTCCTTGCGACTTGGGAAGTTCATAGAGATGTGGTCATGTTTATGTCATCATGATGGGAGATGAATAGAAAGAAGTGTGCTGACTGGAGTGAACTTCAGTGACGGATATCGTGGTATAATGAAGTCACTGCAGAGAAACAACATGATTAAGTAGCATCAAGAAATTCGACGTTTCCCCGTCATAGATGCTTATGACGAGGAGGAAGTATGTGGAGTTTGCTACGCAAGGTTATTTACAAATGTCATGTTATGTGTTATATTCGCTGCGAGAATCTCCAGTAGCGACGCGACAAATCAAGTGGTGAAAAGGAGTAGTTGTGAGCCTGTATCACTAGTGTTAACCTTACGGGAGATCATAACTATTGGCAATAAAAATAGGGATTCCAAAGTACGGTGACTGTAATTTTCCGTCACCATGTGCCTTCCACGGAATATTACTCTCTTCTTTCGATGATCCTGACCCATATTTCTGGTATTATCAAGACTTTGAATTAAATATTATCGGGGAATACACAGATTAGATCATCGGAGAAATTAAAAACATCATTGTTGCACCGAGGAAAATTTCCTTTTCGACGAAGTCATCAATTAGCCTGTATTTACAGTGAATGGATGAGAAAGTGTGAGAACTGTTTCTCGTCTCTCATCAAATTATTAGCGATACAAGTAGAGATTAAAATAAAGTAACCAGGCAACTGGTTTCGTAGGGATTACACTGCTTCAGTCTTTTCAAGTACAAACATAAGCAAGTGCTTGAGACATTCGTCAAAGTTCTCGAGGGTGACTCATCATTTTACAACCTGAAACACTTCTGCAGATACACTTTATCACTGAAGATAATCGACTAGGAATGTAGCATCGAATCTCGTCTTATCACTATTGATGAGTTCTCCAATACAATCTAAGATTCCTTAGGAAGCCGAATCCCCAATACTTATTTTTATGATGGATCAGCACCATATTCACATTAATCACCAGCAGTCAGTTTGCATACTGTAAATACCCTTCATCGACATCGTCAAATCGCAGTATTTCACTTCTATGTGTACATCAAGTTTCATTCAAAGACAAGCAGACAAATGTGGAAATTAACAGACAGGACAAAATACACACTTACCACAACGATAATTGTCCTCTGACTACAACTTGGTTATTTACAAAGACAACTAGCTCAACACTGCACACAAATTATAAACCCTCAGCGATTTCATCTTTCACAAGTTGACCAGAATCATCTGTTCATCAAAATAACACGATCAGACAGTCAGTCTACTCACTGATATGTGCAGTCGAACACCACTCACGTCAATTACATCGACAATGACAAGTTTTATTCTCAACACCAACGAACCGTCAATATTCTGCTAACTCCTGACAATGTTTGTGCGAAATTTGCATTAAGAATGACGAAGGAGTAGACTTCCACTAGACAGTGTTAATGAATTCACTGATATGAGGAGAGAGGATTCAAGGGTGGTGAGTCCGACTGGTAGGCCTTCGAATGAATATCGTAAGCTAAGTAGTAGCCGTTTTTGAAATATTTCACAAAATGTATGTGAAATATCTGTCGATATAACGCAGGATTATACAATTCATGTCTTTCTACTAACATTTCACCCACCCTCCATCTCACTTTCTATTCTGAAAATTGAAACCAACCAACACTCCAAAGTCGAACTCATGTAAACAAATTATCATAACGACAGATTGTTGATCCACCCGAAAAATCTGGTCATTTTTAAGAAACGAAAAACGAATAATTATGTGTTTCATTCAACCAACCGGGGTTTGAAGACAATTTTTTCTCTTCTAAGGTATAATTTGGGGAAGGATGTCGAAAGTGGCTATTAGTCTATGAATACCACTATTTAAAGAGTTGATTATTCTGTTTTACTCAGTCTTTCATACATTCCAACGAAATTCACACACAAATCAGTTGGATAATTTGTCCATTTGCCTAAATGAACGCAGATTGACATTCGTATGAGAAGAGATCTGTCTCACTACACATCTGATGGATTACACTACCAATATATTCGGATGGACTATCGGAACCATCGCGATAGTCGCAATACTCGTCAACTTCTATATCGGTTTACTGTGGATAGCTAACCTGTCTGCTTGTTCACAGAGAAGGCAGAACAGTCAGTCGATGGAAGTAAATGACAGTGGTGATCAAAATGAATCACAAACAGAACCATCACACATTTCATTACGTCAATCTACGAAAGTTCACATGTCACTCATTCTTATTTCTGGATTTGTTATGAATCTCACAGGAGGAGTGAGAATAGCTCACCTCACTCTGACTGGAAACGACATACGTGTTATCTTCGGTGAATGGTTCTGTAGAATCCACATATTCTTGTATTTGTTCTCAGTGGATACCTCTAATTGGTGTTTCGCACTTCTCTGTCTCGATAATCTCTTCCCCGTTTTACTTGTCAGAACACATCAATCGACATTTCTCAATTCCGACAACTTCATCATAATTCAAGTGATGGCTGTCACTGCCATTTCATTGGCAACGAGCATCCCACCACTAATTCCGTCGAATAAAATCTGCAGTCAACCTTATTACAACGTGAATGTTGTATACAGCAGATTTGTCCTGAGTATACTGCTTCCTTCAGTTATTTCAATTGTTTCCTCAACTCTCCTGATTAAAATGATATCTAGACGAGAAGTGTTAGTGAACACTAGTCAGCATCAATCTTCCTCACCTATTGAAAATTCTCACGGTGTATCTGTATCACCAGCACATAGAATCTCTGCAGCGAAAATGAAAATATTCACAGTCTGTTCGTTGATTTCGCCCCTGGTTCTCATTTATTCATTTCTTAATAAGAGTGTTGACTACGGCTATTTTCCAGTAATTCATAAACCACTAGGTGATGAAAAATATTATTTATTATCTTTAATCCTAATGCATTGCATTCTCAATACACTTCAAAGTTTTCTCCTAATGATATCTTCACCGAACATGAACTGCAGCTATCAAATCATCTATGTGATGATTCGGAGAATACTGCGTCTCAGAAACTGATCACACGATTCGCGAAACCTTTTGGAGTGAACGCCACAAAGAGAAATCCAATATGTCTTAAGCTGTCGATTTGTACTAGTGCAGAGTAATGATATTGTAGAAATCCTGTTAGAAGGTGGCTAAATGACGCATTCTCTGTACCTGCTATTTTAATCAAAACTCTATGAAACTATAACCTTTTCACATGGAACAAATACACCCGTATTTGGTCTCGCTTGTTTTCCCCTCTCTCCGTAACTGCCTGTTTGCCATACTTATTATCTGGTTTTATCCATTGCAAATCGCTCAAAGAACAGCAACAGCATTAAAGTTGTTGTCAAAAACGTTCACTGGAATGAAATTCGTTGAAACATGCTACACAGATTGTATCGCTGGTATTCACTGTCATATTTGTGGAAAGTGAAATTAATCCTATCTGCAAGTGATTCTAACTTTATTCTTTCATAACTCATTATACTCAATAAGTGTAACACACTGTCTATATACACTTCGTTGATTCGGATTTGCATCTTCACATTTCAAATAAACGAGCTGGTAACGAAATTTCATGATGTTTTCTCATTTAAACTGTCTAACCTTTATTGATCTGGACCAACGGTATCTTCGTTTCTAATTTGTAAAGCTGTAAGTGTAACGCAGAGCTTCAGTTCACAATAAGCAGTGCTTCAGCTATTCGAATCTAACCTGAGTTATTACTTCAATGATCGAACTGACTGTCGCGCCTCACGACTCACCTGATATCGCTTTGCTAACTGAGTTAAAACAGACTGTACACATAACACGACAAAAGGGAGACACTGGTGGAGCTCGTCAGCCCTAAAATAACCACACAGGAATATTACAGTCACACCCTTCGAATGTCTCACTCACAGATATATCCAAGTTAGTGACTACAGCAAGGAAGACTGATGTATTACGAACGTTTACATCCAGCTGTTAGTATCTTAACTTTCGAAGTCAGAAGAAGTGTGAGAAATTCCACTCCATACCATTCACGGTTGTATAATGCAGAACAAATAATAATAATAGTTATTACAGCATTATAGAAATGACCGTTTGCACTCACACTCACACCCACGTGTTACTTATTCCATTGTTTTCTTAGAACTCCCTCACCAGTACTTATTTGTTCCTATAATTTCTTCCTTGCTTGATTGCTTGCTTTCTCGGTAGCTACAAAACGTGAAGTTGCAGTATCAGTGATGTTTCTTCCACCAGGTGGACATGGAAGCCATCATCCAAATGCACGTCAGTGCAAATGCACTTCAATGTGATCTATCAATGATATCTTCTCCAAACTTCATTAATAACTATTAAACAGTTGAGAAATGCTGGACTGTGAAAGAAAAAACGAAAACAAGACTGTGTGTGACATATTACCATCTATAGGCAACCGACACATTCTAGTAAATACTGTTGTGGTGGTGTGATACAGACAATGTGTGACAACGGAATGTTATTCTCACATGTTACAACAGTTCGATTCGGCATTATCAACAGAATACGATATATCCATTTGAACAATCTACTTGATGTTAGAGTCGGAATGTGTCATTTGTTCTCTGTCGATTAGTTGGAGGATTTCTTCATGAGCTAACATCAGTGAGAGAAGTTTTGGAAAATGTGAGAGTACTGGACAGCTGTTACATCCTGGTTTTGGACTCCTCATCAATACATATCCATCGACCGTGGTTCGAATCCAGGACATTCCAGATACGAGGTGGGCCCATTGACCATTCAGCCACTGAGGCCAGAACAAAAGCTCCATGAATGCCAACACCTGCCAAATTTGCACACCAAGTGACCTACTAAAAACATGTTCATTAATCTATTGCATATAATCCCGCTTATTCAATGTGTTTAAATCTCGTAAAATATGACCTCTGAAACACTAATGCTAACTCTCCACAACTTTTTATGATTGCATTCTACCAAATGCAGTGCATTTCTCGAAGGAGACAAAGAAGAGACATCATAAGAGATCGGTTCGCTTTTCAGGTCAAATGGAACTATGTCACACGATCTGTTGTCAGTTATGATTCTATTTGAAGGACCTGGACGAAGAGAAAATATATCATGTAATGAACTCCGATGAAAATTCTATACATCATGTAAACTTTGTTCACAATCAAGCTGTTGTTATTAGAAAATATTATTACTGGCGAAAGCACCAGTCTGATGAGTGTCTACTGCCGAAATGTCTCAAAATAGCAAGAAACAGGTGACCAGTATTCTCAGGATTTCCAGTGATTCTATAACTGATGTCAGCCAGTGATCAATCCGATAACACATTGGCTAGAGTTTCCAACAGTGATAGAAGGATACAAGTACACCTTGCGTGACGCATGACTTACACTCATCTCTTGATGTTTAATGAGCTCAAAACTTTTCTGTTTCAAATCACCTGATTTCGAAGGACCTAACAAGCTGTTATTCTCTGAAGCATTAAACATTTGGAATAAAGCATAATTCTTCCTCTCTTGTGAATTTGATGTCTTCAAATATGTTGTTTATTAATTTATGAGTATATTCTAAATCATTTCTCTTAATTATTGCAAATGCATCATCAACTTAACGTATCCAGATTTTCGGTTAATTATAGCTATTGCTACTAATTCTTTTCTTTGCATAACTGCTTCAGCTATTAATCATGATATAAGCGATCCCATTGGTCATAGGGAATAAAACTACGGTTGCAGCGAAGAAAATTTTCTTTTCGACGAAGTCATCATCTAGGCTGTACATTCGTGTATTTATATCAAATGGATGGGAAAGTTCCAGAACAATTTCTGGTTAGGGGTTGAATTAATAAAAATTACAATTAGAAATTAGAATGCCATAATAAACAGGGGGATGGGTAAAACTAAAACAAAGTAGCATAATAACTAAGAAAATTGACATTGTGCAATTGGGATTAGAAATGTAAAAATAACAAAATATACAGGATGTTTGGATAAGAAACTAGTGTGATGAATAATTGTTTATGCAATCAGGGATTAAATATGTAGAAATAATAAAATGACAAAATAAACAGGAAGTGTGGATATGAAAATATGGTAGTGTAGACAGGGATTAAGAAAGCTTAAAATAACATGAATAAACAGGAAGTTTAGATAAGAAAGGCGATGGGATGGTCATTATTAAAAAATTTACCTGTTTACGATGGCCATGGCAGGGACAGGGGTTGCATGTATTTCTTTTGGATACAAAGGTTGGGTTTGAGTTTTTGGATAGCTAACGCCTCAGCTATGCCCAAATGTCTTGATTTCACTCCCTTTGATAGGTTTGGTTGAATCTTGTATATTACTTTGAAGGACTTTTCGAAAGGCGCTGAATGTCCTGAGTTGACCAGATGTTCTGTCACTGAACTGTTTACACGTTTTTGCTCTCCTTTTACCAGTGTTCACGAGCGCGTTTTCCAAGTTGGCGCATGGTACGGCCGATGTACTCAGCTCCACAAGAGCAAGTGAACTGGTATATGCATGTTGAGGTGGCCCAATGCTACAGCTTGTCTTTCGCGTTCTGGTTGAACAGTTTCTTGCAGGAAAACGTCAGTCGTAGGCTTGCGGCGAAGTATGTTTTCCTCAGCGATTTGGAGAGGCGTTTGCGAAGGATTTCTGCTTCGATATCACCTTTGAATTCTAGATTGAGCAGAAGTATTTTCTTTGGGACAGATTGGGCTTGTTCTGAAGTCTTCTTCGGTTTGAGATTCTTGTCTACGATGTCAATTTTCTCAGTTATTATGCTACTTTGTTTTAGTTTTACCCATCCCCCTGTTTATTATGGCATTCTAATTTCTAATTGTAATTTTTATTAATTTAACCCCTAACCAGAAATTGTTCTGGAACTTTCCCATCCATTTGATATAAATACACGAATGTACAGCCTAGATGATGACTTCGTCGAAAAGAAAATTTTCTTCGCTGCAACCGTCTTTTTATTCCCTATGATCAAATGTGTAGATCCCATTGGTGTTCCTTTTATTTGTTCATATATTTGAGTATTGAACTGGAAGTATGTTTCAAGGCATAATTTTATGAGTTCTATCCAAGTTGATAATTGCGTTTTTGTGTTTTCATCACTATAGAGTAATTACTGCATAGTTTCTGTTGCTAGTTTTGGACTAATTGAAGTATATAATGCCGTGACATCAAAAGACACCATTATTTGATTTTCTTCTACTTGAATGTTGTTGATTTTCTCTAAGAATTGGATTGACGAATGGATACAGTGGTCGCATGATTCTGTTAGGTAATTTAATTTCCTGAAAAGTTCTTTAGATAGATTATATGTTGGAATTATATGTAGGGATAACTTACCAATGTCTCCGTATGTGTCATGTCAGATATACTGTCTGTTTTAACTCAGTTAACAAAGCGAGATTAAGTGAGTCGCGAGGCGCGACAGTCAGTCCGATCATTGAAGTAATAACTCAGGTTAGAATCGAAAAGCTGAAGCACTGCTTACTGTGAACTGAAGCCTTGCGTAACGCTTACAGTTATACAAATTGGAAATGAAGATATTGTTGGTACAGATCAATAAATGTTAGACAGTCAAAATTAGAAAACATCACGAAATTTCGTTACCAGCTCGTTTATTTGAAATGTGAAGATGCAAATCCAAATCAACGAAAGGTATACAGACAGTGTGTCACAATTATCGATTATGATGAGTTATGAGAGGATACAGTTAGAGTCACTTGCAGATAGGATTATGTTCACTTTCCACAAATATGACAGTGAATACCAGAGATACAATCTGTGTAGCATGTTTCAACGAAGTTCACTCCACTGGAGGTTATGCTAACCACGTTGATGTTGTTACTGTCGCTCTTGTTTGGACGAGGATGGGAGATTCCAGTAATTTGCAATGTATGAAACCATATTATCAGTATCGGAAACAGGCATTTACGGAGAGAGTGGAAAGCAGGCGTGAACAAATACGTGTATATTTGTTTCGTGCGATAAGGTTATAGTTACACAGGGGTTTCCATTGAAACAGCTGATACAGGCAAATCGTAATTTACTTATTTTCTAACAGGAACTTTACAATAACATTACTCTGTACTAGTACAAATCATTAGCTTAGGAAAAACTAGATTTCTCTTCGTGGCGTTCACCTTTATTGACTTCTTGAGTCGTGTGATCAGTTTCTAAGGTGGATGTTTCACCGATTATCACAAATATGATTTGATAGCCGCAATTCATGTTTGATGAAGACAACATTAAAAGTAGAAACTGAAGTGTGTGTAGAATGAACTGCATTAGCAGTAAGGCTAATACGTAATAATCTTCAATATCCAACTGCTTTTGGATTATTAGGAAGCAGCAGTAGTTACTCCTGTTCAATGAAAATAAATAACAGAGTAGCTTAACGAGTAGATGCAAACAGGCCATCATTATTTTCATTTTGGCTGCAAAGATTCTATGTGCTGGTGATACAGATACATCGTGAGAATTTTCAATAGGTGAGGAAGTTTGATGCTGACTAGTGTTCACTAACACTTCTCGTCTATCTATCATTTTAATCAGGAGACTTGAGGAAACAATTGAAATAACTGAAGGAAGCAGTATACTCAAGACAAATCTGCTGTATACAACATTCACGTTGTAATAAGGCTGACTGCAGATTTTATTCGAAGGAATTAGTGGTGGGATGCTCGTTGCCAATGAAATGGCAGCGACAGCCATTACTTGAATTATGATGAAGTTGTCGAAATTGAGAAATGTCGACAAGTAAAACGGGGAAGAGATTATCGAGACAGAGAAGTGCGAAACACCAATTAGAGGTATCTACTGAGAACAAATACAAGAATATGTGGAATCGACAGAACCATTCACCGAATATAACACGTATGTCGTTTCCAGTCAGAGTGAAGTGAGCTATTCTCACTCCTCCTGTCAGATTCATAAGAAATCCTGAAATTAGAATGAGTGACATGTGAATTCTCGTCGATCGACGTAATGAAATGTGTGATGGTTCTGTTTGTGATTCATTTCGATCACCACTGTCATTTACTTCCATCGACTGACTGTTCTGCCTTCTCTGTGAACAAGCAGACAGGTTAGCTATCCACAGTAAACCGATATAGAAGTTGACGAGTATTGCGACTATCGCGATGGTTCCGATAGCCCATCCGAATGTATTGGTAGTGTAATGCATCAGATGTGTAGTCAGACAGATCTCTTCTCATACGAACGTCAATCTGCGTTCATTTAGGCAAATGGACAAATTATCCAACTGATTTGTGTGTGATTTTCGTTGGAATGTATGAAAGACTGAGTAAAACAGAATAATCAACTCCCTGAATAGTGGTATTCATAGACTAATAGCCACTTTCGACATCCTTCCCCAAATTATACCTTAGAAGAGAAAAAGTGTCTTCAAACCCCGGTTGGTTGAATGAAACACATAATTATTCGTTTTCCATCTTTTAAAATTGACCAGATTTCTCGGGTGGATCAACAATCTGTCATTATGATAATTTGTTTACATGAGTTATATTTTCGAGGGTAAGTTGGTTGAATTTTTCTGAATAGAGATAGGGAGAGATTGAGAGAAGGAGGGATGTGAGAGTGAGTGCAATATCGGTGAAGAGACATGAGTTCTGAAGTCCTCAATCGCATCGATACATGCTCCAGATACATGCAGTGGAGTATTTAAAAAACTGCTTACCTAGAATGCCACAGTTGGTCGACGCCGCTTAATTCGAAGTGATCATCTCTGAATGCGCTCAAATCCTTGAAGAATTCATTGAACACTTTCTAGAAACTGTATCTGCCTTCGTTACTGTTGATTCATACTTTTCCATATTTTACCTCTATGTTAGTTCTTGATAAAATTCTCCAAACAATCAAACACAATCCCTACAAAACCAAAACTTGAAAATTAATCTGATGCTCACAAACTTCTGTCCATTTTCAGGTTGGTAGTTACCTCTGGTTCTAGTGAGAAACCATGACCAGTAGGGTACAGCAGGTTGAAGGTGAAGCGGTAACTCACTGAAAGAGACATTTTGAAGTGGTCCGGCTATGTCATGAATTAGCAGAAGTTGGAATTCATGGGCTGGCCATTGGGTCGGGTCCCAGTGGCTTACTGGTCAACGAGCTCTCTGATCAGAATGTCTGCGTTTGAGACACAGTGGTGGGTGCGTACTGCTGAAGATTCCCAAGCAACGGGATGAAACAGCTGTCCAGTATTCTCTGTTGGTTTTCCAATGGTTCTCAAACTGATGCCAGCTATGATGAAATCCTCCAACCTACAAGACAAAATTCCCTTCAAAACCAGTACTTGAAAAAATTATCTGTCAGTGATACATCAGAGTTATCAGGAAAACCAAATCCACGTAATGTTGACTAATGATCATTGTGAATGTGTATTTCGCTGCATACCAACATCAATTAGTGATCACCGAAAAGCAGGGAGCAACGAGCAGGCTATTCATCGTAGTTTCGGGACTGTTCACCATGGATGGAGCTCGAGACGTGGAGGTTAAACAGCCAAGCTGGTCAATCATTCAGCTACTTGGGTGGGAATTCAATAACCTATGAATCCTACCTTCTATTTATTCATCATGTAGCGCTTACCTCTACCAACGCCTTCGACAGTCTATCTACTACACCTACATCTGACAGACCCAATTAATCATGACTTCTCGGTAAATCTTCATGACATCCATCCATTAGCTATAGAGTGATAATTCAAATTATGGGTTTCTGTAGAAATTTGGATCCATTTCACTGTGGAACTCGTCACCAACCTCATTCAGGTAGGGGTCTCTGAGAATTATTCAGTACTGGACAGCTGTATAACGAACTGAAAGAATTTGGAATTCACTGGTTATCGGACTCAAGTCCAAGTGTTTGAATATCCAGCCAGCTTGACTTCGAAAACTGGAGATCTCGAATTTGACAACCAGTGGGGTCGCAGATGCAGAGCAATGATGATTCACAAAAAAGGACGAAATGGCAATTCAATACTACCTGGTTTTCAACGATGTCTTCAACTGACATTTGCTTGCTGCCGAATCCATACAGATATCTCTACAATAATCCAAAATCTTAAACAATGATTATCAGGTATAAATTAGAAACAGCATGAACATGAAACAAAAAGTGAGTTGATCGGGGTAGAGTGGGTGAGCTTAAGACTAAATGTTCATATACCACTGTAATCACGTATACTTACTTCACTGGAACTATCTAATTAAAACCTTGGTAGACTTATGGTTGTGCGTCGGTGGCATAGCGGTAAGGGCGCTCACCGACCATGCATATGGTCCGGGGTTCGATCCACGGCCAGCGCACTCCATTACCTAGCGAACCCAGAACTAAAAACCTGGCGAAGAGGAAAAATTGACCATGAGGCAACTAACCACATCATGTGAAAATAAAGACTGCTGCAGAAAATTCTAGCCTCTAGCTTGAAGCCCTATGTTCCATTGGGAACGTGAAGGAATAAAAAAAGACTTATGGTTGCATATATGTGCCCCATACGTGAAAATTGCAGAAGCGCTTTTATTTTCCATTCAATATTGTAGGTTATTACTGAATACAGATTTTGTCGTTACGTATGTATCCTTATATAAGCTGAAATCTAAAACAGGGCGGTGAGAATGTGTTTGTTAGTTTGTTTTCTACACACACTAGAAATAGTGACCATTTTCGGGCAGGTTTACCACGATTATTTCTCAGTCTGTAGGCTATAATTACAATGAATTCAAGGATGGTGATTTGTCTACAATAAAAGAACAACTATCTTTTCCAATGTCTTTTTGACAAAAAACAGACATAACAAATATCTGTTGAATAAATATTCATTCATGACGCTCAACTCTCAGTCGAAGCTTATACAAGTGACAATTCACATCACTCCACTGGTCTAAACCAAGTACACACAATGACCACTTTTGATCACCTACTCAGTTTGACAATTGGAAGTATTGCAGTGTTAGCAATACTCACCAACTGTTTCATCAGTTTCCTATGGATTATTTACTTATTCAGTGATACTAATAAAAGACGTGAACAAAATTCAAGAAATGAAAATCAAGACTCTGTAAATGAATGTCAATCACAATGGCCAAATTGTAGTCTACGACGTTCAACAAAAGTCTATATATTCTTCATTGTATTAGCCGGTTTCATCATTCATCTTACAGATGGTATAAGATATTGCATTATCGGATATACTGGCATTGATATACGCGTAATCTATGGCGAATGGTTTTGTAGAATACATATTTTCCTCAAAATTCTCTCCGTGGATATTTCAGCCTGGTTCTCTGCATTAATGAGTTTAGAAAATTTGCTTGTTACTCATCAGACTGAAGCTGGTCACTCATCGTTTCTCAACTCGAATGTGGCAATTATTCCTCAAGCTTTATGCGTCTTTATGCTATCTTCACTAACAAGTAGTAAGTCGTTAGTGGTTTGGAGTCAAAATTGTAAAGATTTTACTTCAGTATGCAATTTTGGTATGGTAGAATTATGATTGGATCAGTTGTGCCAACATTAATCTCAATAATCTCTTCTCTTCTCACTATCAAAATTTGCTATAAAAGAGCAATTCAAGTGAATTTCAGTCGAAATCATATTTGTGAATTAGGTGAACGCTTGTCTAGCCTATCTGTTGAATCGGTGAATAGAATATTTGCTGCTAAGATGACACTGTTGATAACGTGTATATTTCCTATGTGTCAAGTACCATTTTTTGTATTTGTTATAATAAACAGAAATCATTGTTGTCTTTCAGCATTTCAAAAGACCTTAGTTACTGGAGATTACTGTTTTATCACTTTACAGTTAGTCTTCTGTGTCCTGCATACACTGAGAACTTATCTACTGATTATATCTTCACCGAATATTAATCGTGATATTAAGCTTATTCTCTCAGTGATAATGAGAAGGATACAAGGATTTCTGTTTCGAAGAAACTAATTAAATTGTTCGGGAAGATTTCATCATTCAATAACTATTGAACATAAATATGTCATTCAGTGGAAAGGCTCTGCTTTAACTACAGACAGAAAAAGAAATCTTATCTGTATCTTGTCATCTGTATCATCAAAGTATTAAATGTTGTCTTCGATACATTTCCATCTTCATTTTTGTTTGATAGACATGTGTAGCTTTCATGCATCAATAAATTGACAAGTAGTGAACGCTTCATCAGATGCCTAATTGACACAATTCATGAGACTATACCACATTCTAATCAACTGGTAATTGACATCTGAATGTTCTGTTTCATTTGATTATTGTGAAAAGTGCACGAACTTGTTTGCTCTTAGAAGTTATATGTCATGACGAGTTTGCTATTCCATTATCAAATATCTATGCTGTTGTCTTCTCAAACATCATTCTTCTAATTATGAAATTTTGCTTGTTGTGGACATGACATGGCATTTTAACAAATACATCTGTACATTTGTTGATATTTATTGTGATTTAAATTTATTTAATTTCAAATGGTAGAAAAGGTTTCTGGCCCAGGTGGATGGATGATTTGACGGTTGTTGTGGTGATCTGCGAATTGAATCGTTTCATTATGAAGCACTCGGTGTCTTTTGTGGCAACTTCTTCATTTCAAAATTGATTGTGAAATGGGAACTTAAGGAGACCTCCCTATGGATGAAACACTTATCTGTGTAACTTGTAGTCGACGTACGTCTTCAAGTAGATTTCGTTGAGTTGCGTTAAATACATATATATATTTTTCCCCACGTTTTATTTATAGTGTTATCTGGAGAAAGGATGGACATCAATGTTTATGACGTCTCGCTAGAAGTCCGAGAATCTCTGACGTGTAGCCAGTCACTAGCGAGTATCAGATTGATTGTGAAGAGTTGGTATGTAGAGATTTGTCTGAATACTGATTGACATTATTAAGAGCACCACTGAAAATCAACAGGGAGTAGTGGACACTTGTTTCGTCCTTGTTTCGGACGCAGATGCTGTACACAGTGTATGGCAGCACACTCTAGAGAACAGTTGAGTATCAGGAATTCATGAAAGTCACTGTCACGATGAAGAAGAAAACACTGACATATGGCGACTCATCATTGTGGTGCATCTTCTTTGAGGCTATACATATCTACATTTCGCATTCTCTAGTAGTCGGCATTATGGCGTGTTTACAACCTCGAATGGCCTCATGCCTTTCTGAGATTCAAACACACATTCTCTAGTGCAAAAGTCACATATTGTAACACGGAATTATTTCGACTATGCCCATATTCCAAGTCAACAGATTGATAATCTGAGATTATCTGTAGTTTAGAGATCACTGTTTGACAGTTTCAAGTCGTGTTCATATTGTTTTTGGATTTGTTTGAAAATCTAAATAAGCTGCTGAATATGATTGATGTGTTCATAATTACTGGGGCACATCTAGAAATAACAGCGAAGATGTGTAGCTCAATGGTATGTATAATGCATGATTATGCCTTCTAAGCTGGGTGATTTACATGTACGCGAGCAAATTGACTACCTGATACTAGACTTCAAAATAAAAACCGACAAAAACATTGTGAGTCAAAAAGCGATATCAGGTGGGTCCTGAGGCGCGACAGTCAGTTCGATCATTGAAGTAATACCTCAGGTTAGATTCGAACACCTGAAGCACTGCTTACTGTGGACTGAAGCTCCGCGTAACACTTACAGCTTTACAAATTAGAAACGAAGATACTGTTGGTACAGATCAAGAAAGGTCAGACAGTTTAAATGAGGGAACATCATGAAATTTCGCTACCAGCTCGTTTATTTGAAATATGAAGATACAAATATGAATCAACGAAGTGTATGTAGACAGTGTGTTACACTTACTGAGGATAATGAGTTATGAGAGTACACAGTTAGAGTCACTTGCAGATAGGATTATGTTCACTTTCCATAAATAGGACAGTGAATACCACAGATGCAACCTGGGTAGCATGTTTCAACGAATTTCATTCCAGTGTAAGATTTTGCCAACAACTTTAATGTTCTTGCTGTTCTTTGAGCAAGGACGAGAGTTTCCTGTAATTTCCAGTGGATACAATCAGACAATAAGTATGGCAAACAGGCAGTTACGGAGAGAGGGGAAAACAAGCAAGACCAAATACGGGTGTATTTGTTCCATGTGAAAAGGTTATAGCTTCATTGATTTCTGATTAAAATAGCAGGTATAGAGAATGCGTCATTTAGCCACCTTCTAACAGGATTTCTACAATATCATTACTCTGGATTAGTATACATCGACAGCTTAGGACATATAGGATTTCTCTTTGTGGCGTACACTCCAAAGGTTTTCGCGAATCGTGTGATCAGTGTCTGAGACGCAGTATTCTCCGAATCATCACATATATGATTTGATAGCTGCAGTTCATGTTTGGTGAAGATATCATTAGGAGAAAACTTTGAAGTGTATTGAGAATGCCATGCATTAGGAATAAAGATAATAAATAATATTTTTCATCACCTAGTGGTTTATGAATTACTGGAAAATAGCCGTAGTCAACATTCATATTGAGAAATGAATAAATGAGAACCAGGGGCGAAAGCAACGAACAGACTGTGAATATTTTCATTTTCGCTGCAGAGATTCTATGTGCTGGTGATACAGATACACCGTGAGAATTTTCAATAGGTGAGGAAGATTGATGCTGACTAGTGTTCACTAACACTTCTCGTCTAGATATCATTTTAATCAGGAGAGTTGAGGAAACAATTGAAATAACTGAAGGAAGCAGTATACTCAGGACAAGTCTGCTGTATACAACATTCACGTTGTAATAAGGTTGACTGCAGATTTTATTCGACGGAATTAGTGGTGGGATGCTCGTTGCCAATGAAATGGCAGTGACAGCCATCACTTGAATTATGATGAAGTTGTCGGAATTGAGAAATGTCGATTGATGTGTTCTGACAAGTAAAACGGGGAAGAGATTATCGAGACAGAGAAGTGCGAAACACCAATTAGAGGTATCCACTGAGAACAAATACAAGAATATGTGGATTCTACAGAACCATTCACCGAAGATAACACGTATGTCGTTTCCAGTCAGAGTGAGGTGAGCTATTCTCACTCCTCCTGTGAGATTCATAACAAATCCAGAAATTAGAATGAGTGACATGTGAACCTTTGTAGATCGACGTAATGAAATGTGTGATGGTTCTGTTTGTGATTCATTTTGATCACCACTGTCATTTACTTCCATCGACTGACTGTTCTGCCTTCTCTGTGAACAAGCAGACAGGTTAGCTATCCACAGTAAACCGATATAGAAGTTGACGAGTATTGCGACTATCGCGATGGTTCCAATAGTCCATCTCAATATATTGGTAGTGTAATCCATCAGATGTGTATTGAGACAGATCTCTTCTCACATGAATGTCAGTCTGCGTGCCTTTAGGCAAGTGCACAAATTATCCCACTGATTTGTGTGTGAATTTCGTTGGGATGTATGAAAGACTGAGTAAAACAGAATAATGAACTATTTAAATAGTGGTATTTCTAGACTAATGGCTACTTTCGACATCCTTCCTCAAATTATACCTTAGAGGAGAAAAAATTGTCTCTAAATCTCGGCTGGCTGAGTGGAACAAATAATTATTCGTTTTTCGTCTTATTATAAATAGCCAGATTTTTCGAGTGGATTAACAATCTGTCGTTATGATAATTTGTTTACATGAGTTCGATTTTCGAGGGTAAAATGGTTTCAGTTTTCTGAATGAAGGTAGAGAGAGAGCGAGAGAAGGAGGGATGTAATGAGAGTGAGTGCAATGTCGGTGAAAAGACATGAGTTGTGAAGTCCTCAGTCGCATCGACACATGCTCCAAATACATGCAGTGGACTATTTAGAAGACTGCCTACCTGGAAAGCCACAGTTGATCCACGCCGATCTATTCGAAGTGATCATGTCTCTACGCTCTCAAATTCTTGAAGAATTCACTGAACACTTTCTAGAAACTGTGTGCTCCTTCATTACTGCTGATTCACATTTTTCACAGTCACTCTCACAATTTGATAAGACAATAAGTGTTGGTTGACTTTGAGGATAAAACCTGTAGTTTTCAGTGTAACTGACGTGAGTAATGTTGAGCTACGTGTATCAGCCATTAGTATATGGGATCATTTCATTTATATCAACATGTAAAAGTGATCAATCCTTGAATGATGAAATCTCTGAGGACATTTCGATTGCAGTATAGAGCTAATTGTCTTGGTGAGTGTTCGAGTTGTGGTCACAGGATAATTAGCTTTGTGCCCAATGTGGACTTCATTCCATCTCTTATTTTCTACGGTTATTTGCTTTCCAGTGAAAGAAAGTTGTTGTGCACACAAGTCGAATACCACGATGTGAGAATAATGATGCAGCATCAAATGAGTGATAATTGTGTGATTGTTACAGTGAGGCTTTTTCAAGGATTGAGAATGGAACATGCTCTCGTCTATTCTGGAAGGCAATGAATATAGCAACATTCAAAAGATTCTTACAAACAAGTTCAGGTAGCCTCTACGTAGCGAGGTGGTCAGGATGTGTGTGTTATATGATATTGACAGCTGCATCCAGCAGTAGCTGTGAGCTGTTCCAGCCCAGTGGGATCAGTGTCAGTAAGAAACACTGTGTCAGAGAGATGGTCCCTGAGGCTTGTGGTAATCCACTTGCATACCTGAAGACACTCCTAGAGGGCTGGACAATGGCAGTTAACCTGGCCAACAGTGCCTACATCGAACATCATTAACTACACTACTCCGTCGTCAGTTAATACCGACACACCAATGGAAGCGGAGATTCCCAAAGGAATTTCAAGTAAAACAATAATAACGATATACAAGATTCAATGAAACCTATCAAAAGGAGTAGAATTAAGACTTCTGGACATAGCCGAGGCACTAGCTATCCAAATGCTCATTCCCACGTTATGTATCCAAAAGAAATACGTACAATCCTTGTCCGTGCCGTGGCCATCATAAATAGGTAATTCTTCCAATAGTGACTATCCCACTACCTTTCATATCCAAACTTCCTGTTTATTCATGCTATTTATAAGTTTTCTTAATCCCTATTTACACTACCATATTTTCATGTCCGAACATCCTGTCTGTTTTGTAATTTTATTATTTAAGTATTGCTTTCATTGGTTTTATTATTTCTACATATTTAATCCCTAATCGCATAGACAATTATTCGTCACATTAGTTATGATCCTGTTGCATGCTTTATATGACTAAATTAGCGTACACGTATTTCCTACTACTTCATTCACGTTTATCAATGTGCATAGACGTTGTGGCTACTCGACACCCACAACGTAAAACCAAAAGGCACTTGTGAAGAGTACGATCGTGTATTATAGCAGTAGTCAAATTTTCAAAAAAATTGTGTCAAGGTAATGTTCAGCAGTAAATTGACAAATCTTTGCGAAGTACATATAAAATCGGTCTGCGTAAATATATAATATAAGTATGCAAATTAGATTAAAAAGCGTACGTTTATAGTTGGTATAGGGGTACTACAATCCCACTATTTCTTTTATCTAAACATCTTGTCTGTTTTGTTACTTCCACATTTCTTACCCCTTATTGCACAATATGTCAATCTTCCCAATAATTATGATGCCACTTTATTCGAGTTTTACCGGCCCACACTCTGTTCATTACAGCACTTTAACTCGTAACTGTAATAATAATAATTTGACCCTTCACCGGAAATTATTCTGGAACTTCCTCACCCATTCATTATAAACACACGACTGTACAGCCTGGTTGATGTCTTTGAAGAAAAGAAAATTTTCTTCGCTGCAACTGTCATTTAATTATCAGTGATTAATTAACATTGTTATATGATCCACGAAATGTTTGTGTGGAAATTCATACCTCTAATCAAAACGGATAACTAGTTAGTAAATTAAGAGATATTTATGACTGTAATAACCCGTGCTAGGCTGCTATGTAAGCTGTTATATGATATATATTCCTAATTGTCTACATGTCATTTTCACGTGTCTGTTTGTATTTCGCAAACTCCACTTATTGATTCTTGATCTAGTCTTGTATCACGCTACTTGTGACTTTTGAAATCCTATTGCTTGTTCACTGTCTTAATTTATCGATGATATTAGTGCCTTTCAAGGGCGTCTTTAAACTACATGTACACAAGTGTTGTCATCCTAATTTGACTGTTGTTTTGAGACATTCAAAGTTCTCTTATCAATGTCTAGTTCTATGTTCTTTCTCTGAGTGCCAACGGTGTTACTGTTGTTGTTGTTATTGACGTGAGATTAGGACAGATTAGCCAGCACATTACGTTGCTACTCTCTCATAGTCTACTACGCCAAATTTCTTGTCATAACAATATAATAACTGAATGGATTTGTAGGTGTAATTCTAAAGCTGAATAGACTACTTGATTACTGAGCAGATATTGATTACTCAGTCGATTCGGCTCACCCTTACTTCACTAAAATGAAGACAGAAAAACTGACGGATTTAAGCTGGTGAAAGAAAGATCAACTTTTACCTTGCAGAAATACATGATACATGAATATTATCAGACTCGGAAAGTTACCCTGTAAAATAACTAATGACATTGCCTGCACAAGTTCGAGTTTCTAGGCTGTCCAGTCGCATTGTATGACCGGTTTGTTTTAGCTGATTCTGAATGTTAACTAACACTGGTCGCAATTCGATTTGTTATGATTATTAGGCCTCATAAAAAGTAAATATGCGTAATTATTATATTACTACTCAATTGGACTCCGAATTGAAGATGGGACTTCAGCAGAACTTCTCCGTGTTTTTAAATTTTATAGCTTGATTCCACACAGTATTTCGGTACAGCTATGGAATTTTCAGCATGTGATATTGGTAGGACAATTGTAGCAGGCCGACCATTGATATCAGGTGTGCATTGGCCGAGGATCGAAACTCAGACCATGTGCATGTACGGTGAGCATCTTAACCACTGTGCTACCTGTTCTCTTCAGTCCTCTTCAACTGGTTCCATGATTACCTTTAAGCTGTCATTTCCTTATCACACAATCTCCTCTATGTCAGTATCGGAAACCCAATTCACTTTTTACCATTTGAGCTCTACCATAGTGATGGCCTGCTATTCTTGACAATGTCATCAACTAAGCTGTATGAATTAGTGCATGCATGATAGGGTGATGCGATAGACACAGAATTTAGTGGAGTTAGAGGTCAAAATATATCGGAAAACAAATATAGATAAAAGTAAACAAATAAAATAAATGAATACGTATTAGTTGAAGGATTTCCTCATGAACTGATATCAGCTAGTGAACCACTGGAAAACCTGCAAGGAGTACTGGACAGCTGTCTCATCTTAGTGCTTGGAACTCTTTAGCCGTATGCACCCACCGGGATTCGAAACCAGTAGCTTCTGGTTACAAGGCGAACACGTAGACCATTAAATCATTTTCCAATTGTTCTCTAACTTATGTTAGCTCTTGATGAAATTCTACAAACCCGCTTTCTAAACAGGGGGAGTTGGGTCCGACCATTGGTGGGTGCGTACTGCTGAAGGATCCCAAGCACCACGACGAAACAGCTGTCCAGTGCTCTCTGTAGGTTTTCCAATAGTGCTCTGACTGATGTCAGCTCATGAGGAAATTCCTCAACCAATCAAACAAAATTCCCCACAAAACCAAAACTAGAAAATATAGTTGATAATGATACATCAGATTTATCAAGAACATTAAATCCACGTAATCTTGACTAATGATCATTGTGAATGTGGATTTCCCTGTAAACCAACGTCAGTTATTGATCATTGAAAAACAGGGAGCTTTGGGCAGCCACTTCGTACAAGTTTGAGACTGTTCACCATGGAAGGAGCCCAGAAGGTGGAGATTACACGTTCAAGCTGGTTAATCATTCGGCCACTTTGGTGAATATTCAATAACCCGTAAATCCTAACTACTGTCTATTCATGATGTAGCTCTACCTTCATCCAATTCCTCTGACAGTCTACCTACTTACCCACACATGACAGACCCCGTTAATGGTGACCTCTGAGTAAATCTGCAGGACTTCTTTCTATTAGTTATAGATTGATAATTGAAATTATGGATTTTTGTTAAAAGTTGGGATCGGTTTCACTGTAGACCTCATCACAAACTGAAATCAGGTAGAGGTGATTGAAAATTATTCACTACTGGACAGCCATATAACGAACCGAAAGAAGTTGGAAATCACTGGTTATCGGACTCAAGTTGAAGTGGTTGAATATCCAGACAGCTTGACTTCGTAACATGAAGATCTCGAATTTGACATCCAGTGTACACATTGATGCACACCGTTGATGATTTACAAACAAGGACGAAACGGTTTCCAATACAGCCTGGTTTCTAATGATCTTCACAAATCATGTCGGTTCATGACGTAATTTACACCTAAATCCCTACAAAACGTACAATCAAAATCATCAATCTCTAGCACATTCATGTCCACTGGATGGGTGTCCTGAAATTGTACTGTGAAGTCGAGTTCACCATGTGTACCCGAAGTAGATGCTCTGTCGAAGGTGGTGGTCAACGGTTTCACCATATCACAAATAGACAGAAGTTACGATTCAGAGGTTTCAAATTTCCCACCTAAGTAGCGAAATATTTGATGGACTTGGTTGTTCAACCATGACGTCACAAGTTCTATGCCTTGTGAACAGTCTCAAACTAGGACGAAATAACTATCCAGTACTACCTGATTTGCAATGATCTCTTCACCTGCATTGACTCGTTGCCAAATCCATACAGATATCTCTACAATAATCCAAAATCCTAAACAATTATTATCAGTGTGAAATTAGAAACAGCATGAACATGAAACAAAAAGCGGGTTGATCGAGGCAGAGTGGATGGGCTTAAGACTAAATGTTTCCATTCCACTGATTTCACGTTTACTTAGTTCTCTGGAACTACCTAATGTAAAACTTGGTAGACTTATGGTTGCATATTTATTCCACATACATGAAAATTGCATAGGCGTTCCCATTTTCCATTCAATATTGTAGGTTATTACTGCATACAGATTTTGTCGTTACACATCTATCCTTATATAACCTGAAATTCAAAATAAGGCGGTGAGAATGTGTTTGTTCGTTTGTTTTCGACACACACTAGAAATACTGACCAGTTTCGAGCAGGTTTACTACGATTATTTCTCAGTCTGTAGGCTATAATTACAATGAATTCAAGGATAGTCATTAGTCTACAATAAAAGAACAACTATCTTTCGCAATGTCTTTTTGACAAAAAACAGACATATCAAATATCTGTTGAATAAAAATTCATTCATGACGCTTGAATATCAGTCGAAGCTTATACAAGTGACAATTCACTCCACTCCACTGGTCTAAACCAACTAAACATAATGACCACTTTTGATCACCTACTCAGTTTGACAATTGGAAGTATTGCAGTGTTAGCAATACTCACCAACTGTTTCATCAGTTTCCTATGGATTCTTTACTTATTCAGTGCAACTATTAAAATACATGAACAAAATTCAGTAAATGAGAATCAAGACTTTGTGAACGAATGTCAATCACAATGGCCAAATTGTAGTCTACGACGTTCCACAAAAGTCTATATATTCTTTATTGTATTAGCCGGTTTAATCATTCATCTAGCAGATGGTGTAAGATATTGCATTATCGGATTTACTGGCATTGATATACGCGTAATCTATGGCGAATGGTTTTGTAGAATACATATTTTCCTCAAAATTCTATCCGTGGATATTTCAGCCTGGTTCTCTGCACTAATGAGTTTAGAAAATTTGCTTGTTACTCATCAGACTGAAGCTGGTCACTCATCGTTTCTCAACTCGAATGTGGCAATTATTCCTCAAGCTTTATGCGTCTTTATGCTATCTTCACTAACAAGTAGTAAGTCGTTAGTGGTTTGGAGTCAAAATTGTAAAGAATTTACTTCAGTATGCAATTTTGGTATGGTAGAATTATGATTGGATCAGTTGTGCCAACATTAATCTCAATAATCTCTTCTCTTCTCACTATCAAAATTTGCTATAAAAGGGCAATTCAAGCGAATTTCAGTCGAAATCATATTTGTGAATTAGGTGAACGCTTGTCTAGCCTATCTGTTGAATCGGTGAATAGAATATTTGCTGCTAAGATGACACTGTTGATAACGTGTATATTTCCTATGTGTCAAGTACCATTTTTTGTATTTGTTATAATAAACAGAAATCATTGTTCTCTTTCAGCATTTCAAAAGGCCTTAGCTGCTGGAGATTACTGTTTTATCACTTTACAGTTAGTCTTCTGTGTCCTGCATACACTGAGAACTTATCTACTGATCATATCTTCACCGAATATTAATCGTGATATTAAGCTTATTCTTTCAGTGATAATGAGAAGCATACAAGGATTTGTGTTTCGAAGAAACTAATTAAATTGTGCGCCAAGATTTCATCATTCAATAACTATTGAACATAAATATGTCAGTCAGTGGAAAGGCTCTGCTTTAACTACAGACAGAAAAAGAAACTTTATCCTTATCTTGTCTCTGTATCATCAAAGTGTTATATGTTGTCTTTGATACATTTCCATCTTCATTTTTGTCTGATAGACATGTGTAGCTTTCATGCATCAATAAATTGACAAGTAGTGAACGCTTCATCAGATGCCTAATCGACACAATTCATGAGACTATACGGCATTTAATCAACTGGTAATTGACATCTAAATGTTCTGTTTCATTTGATAATTGTGAAAAGTGCACGAACTTGTTTGCTTTTAGAAGTTATATGTCATGACGAGTTTGCTATTCCATTACGAAATAGCTATGCTGTTGTCTTCTCAAACATCATTCTTCTAATTATGAAATTTTGCTTGTTGTGGACATGACATGACACTTAACAAATATATCTGTACATTTATTGATATTTATTGTGATATAAATTTATATATTTTCAAATGGTAGAAAAGGTTTCTGGCCCAGGTGGATGGATGATTTGACGGTTGTTGTGGTGATCTGCGAATTGAATGGTTTCATTACGAAGCACTCGGTGTCTTTTGTGGCAACTTCTTCAGTTCAAAATTGATTGTGAAATAGGAACTTAAGGGGACTTCCTCATGGATGAAACACTTATCTGTCTAAGCTGTAGTCGACGTACTTTTTCAAGTAGATTTGGTTGAGTTGCGTTAAATACCCATATATATATTTTTCCCCACGTTTTATTTATAGTGTTATCTGGAGAAAGGATGGACATCAATGTTTATGACGTCTCACTAGAACTCCAAGAATCTCTGACGTGTAGCCAGTCACTAGCGAGTATCAGATAGATTGTGAAGAATTTGTATTTAGAGATTTGTCTGAATACGGATTGATATCATTTAGAGAACCACTGAAAATCAACAGGGAGTAGTGGACACTTGTTTCGTCCTTGTTTCGGACGCAGATGCTGTACACAGTGTACGGCAGCATACTCTAGAGAACTGTTCAGTTTCAGGAATTCAGGAAAGTGCCGTCCATCATTTCAATGTGACGATGAAGAAGAAAACACTGACAAATGGAGACTCATCATTGTGGTGCATCTTCTTTGAGGCTATACATATCTACATTTCGCATTCTCTAGTAGTCGGCATTATGGCGTATTTACAACCTCGAATGGCCTCATGCCTTTCTGAGATTCAAAAACACATTCTCTAGTGCAAAAGTCACATATTATAACACGGAATTATTTTGACTATGCCCATATTCCAAGTCAACAGATCGATAATCTGAGATTATCTGTAGTTTAGAGATCACTGTTTGACAGTTTCCAATCGTGTTGATATTGTTTTTGGATTTGTTTGAAAATCTAAATAAGCTGCTGAATATGATGTGTTCATAATTACTGGGGCACATCTAGAAATAACAGCGAAGATGTGTAGCTCAAGGGTATGTATAATGCATGATTATGCCTTCTAAGCTGGGTGATTTACATGTACACGAGCAAATTGACTACCTGATACTAGACTTTAAAATAAAAACGACAAAATCCCTATGAGTCAAAAAGCGATATCAGGTGGGTCGTGAGGCGCGACAGTCAGTTCGATCATTGAAGTAATAACTCAGGTTAGATTCGAATAGCTGAAGCACTGCTTACTGTGGACTGAAGCTCCGCGTAACACTTACAGCTTTACAAATTAGAAACGAAGATACTGTTGGTACAGATCAAGAAAGGTCAGACAGTTTAAATGAGGAAACATCATGAAATTTCGCTACCAGCTCGTTTATTTGAAATATGAAGATACAAATATGAATCAACGAAGTGTATGTAGACAGTGTGTTACACTTACTGAGGATAATGAGTTATGAGAGTACACAGTTAGAGTCACTTGCAGATAGGATTATGTTCACTTTCCACAAATATGACAGTGAATACCACAGATGCAACCTATGAAGCATGTTTCAACGAATTTAATTCCAGTGTAAGATTTTGCCAACAATTTTAATGTTCTTGCTGTTCTTTGAGCAGGGACGAGAGTTTCCTGTAATTTCCAGTGGATACAATCAGACAATAAGTATGGCAAACAGGCAGTTACGGAGAGAGGGGAAAACAAGCAAGACCAAATACGGGTGTATTTGTTCCATGTGAAAAGGTTATAGTTTCATTGATTTCTGATTAAAATAGCAGGTATAGAGAATGCGTCATTTAGCCACCTTCTAACACGACCTCTACGATATCATTACTCTGGACTAGTACACATCGTCAGCTTAGGACATATTGGATTTCTCTTCGTGGCGTTCACTTCAAAAGCTTTCGCGAATCGTGTGATCAGTCTCTGAGACGCAGTATTCTCCGAATCATCACATATATGATTTGATAGCTGCAGTTCATGTTCGGTGAAGATATCATTAGGAGAAAACTTTGAAGTGTATTGAGAATGCCATGCATTAGGAATAAGGATAATAAATAATATTTTTCATCACCTAGTGGTTTACGAATTACTGGAAAATAGCCGTAGTCAACATTCATATTGAGAAATGAATAAATGAGAACCAGGGGCGAAAGCAACGAACAGACTGTGAATATTTTCATTTTCGCTGCAGAGATTCTATGTGCTGGTGATACAGATACATCATGAGGATATTCAATAGGTGAGGAAGATTGATGCTGACTAGTGTTCACTAACACTTCTCGTCTAGATATCATTTTAATCAGGAGAGTTGTGGAAACAATTTAAATAGCTGAAGGAATCAGTATACTCAGGACAAGTCTGCTGTATACAACATTCACGTTGTAATAAGGCTGACTGCAGATTTTATTCGAAGGAATTAGTGGTGGGATGCTCGTTGCCAATGAAATGGCAGTGACAGCCATCACTTGAATTATGATGAAGTTGTCGGAATTGAGAAATGTCGATTGGTGATGTGTTCTGACGAGTAAAACGGGGAAGAGATTATCGAGACAGAGAAGTGCGAAACACCAATTGGAGGTATCCACTGAGAACAAATACAAGAATATGTGGATTCTACAGAACCATTCACCGAAGATAACACGTATGTCATTTCCAGTCAGAGTGAGGTGAGCTATTCTCACTCCTCCTGTGAGATTCATAACAAATCCAGAAATTAGAATGAGTGACATGTGAACCTTAGTAGATCGACGTAATGAAATGTGCGATGACGCTGTTTGTGATTCATTTTGATCACCACTGTCATTTACTTCCATAGACTGACTGTTCTGCCTTCTCTGTGAACAAGCAGACAGGTTAGCTATCCACAGTAAACCGATATAGAAGTTGACGAGTATTGCGACTATCGCGATGGTTCCGATAGCCCATCCGAATATATTGGTAGTGTAATCCATCAGATGTGTAGTCAGACAGATCTCTTCTCGTCCTAGTGTCAATCTGCGTTCATTTATGCAAATGGACAAATTATCCAACTGATTTGTGTGTGAATTTCGTTGGAATGTATGAAAGACTGAGTAAAACAGAATAATCAACTCTTTAAATAGTGGTATTCATAGACTAATAGCCACTTTCGGCATCGCTCCCAAATTATACCTTAGAGGAGAAAAATTTGTCTTCAAATCTCGGCTTGTATATGCTTTGACTGATATTCAAGCTTCATGAATGAGTTTTTATTCAACAGACATTTGATATGTCTGTTTTTTGTCAAAAAGTCATTGGAAAAGATAGTTGTTCTTTTATTGTAGACAAATCACCATCCTTGAATTCATTGTAATTATAGCCTACAGACTGAGAAATAATCGTGGTAAACCAGCTCGAAACTGGTCACTATTTCTAGTGTGTGTGTGGAAAACAAACGAACAAACACATTCTCACCACCCTGTTTTAGATTTCAGGTTATATAAGGATAGATGTGTAACGACAAAATCTGTATGCAGTAATAACCTACAATATTGAATGGAAAATAAAAGCGCTTATGCAATTTTCACGTATGGGGAAAAAAATGCAACCATAAATCTACCAAGTTTTAAATTAGGTAGTTCCAGAGAACTAAGTAAACGTGAAATCAGTGGTATGTAAACATTTAGTTTTAAGCCCATCCACTCTGCCTCGATCAACCCGCTTTTTGTTTCATGTTCATGGTGTTTCTAATTTCACACTGATAATAATTGTTTAGGATTTTGGATTATTGTTGAGAAATCTGTATGGATTTGGAAACGAGCCAATGTCAGTTGAAGAGATCATTGCAAATCAGGTAGTACTGGTTAGTTATGTCGTCCTAGTCTGAGACTGTTCACAAGGCATAGAACTTGTGACGTCAAGGTTGAACAACCAAGTCCATCAAATATTTAGCTACTTAGGTGGTGAATTTATAATCTCTGAATCCTATCTTGTGTCTATTTGTGATATGGTGAAACCGTTGACCACAAATTTCTACAGAGCATCTACTTCAGCTACATACGACAGAATCTACTTCACAGTACAACTTCACGACACCCATCCAGTGGTCATGAATGAGCTGGCGATCGATGATTTGGATTTTACGTTTTGTAGGGATTTATTTGTGAATTACGTCATTAACCTACATGATTTGTAAAGATCATTAGAAACCAGGGAGTATTGGATAGCCGTTTCGTCCTACTTTGTAAATCGTCAACTGTGTGCATCTATGAGCACACTGAGTGTCAAATTCGAGATCTTCATGTTACGAAGTCAAGATGGCTGAATATTCAACCACTTGAACTTGAGTCCGATAACCAGTGATTTCCGACTTCTTTCGGTTCGTTATATGGCTGTGCAGTAGTGAATAATTTTCAATCACCTCTACCTGATTTCAGTTTGTGAAGGGGTCTGCGGTGAAATTGATCCAAATTTCTACAAAAACCCATAATTTGAATTATCAATCTACAACTAATGGATGGATGTCCTAAACTAACAGAGACAGAACGTAGCCTTTTCCAGGATTATATTTCTGATGTCATAAAGAAAAGATCTGAAGATATTAGAATAATTGTACTAAAAAGTTGCAAAACATTCGAATCTCAATTTCAGTTTCCAGATTCGCCAGAGAAATAAGTTTTCTACTATTCTAACATATCTTTGTCTGATATTTAAATGCAAATCCTATCTCTCGGTCTGAAGTTCTCTACTTTTCGTCCAGAATCAACGAATTAGACACAAAAGTTCAGTTTGAAGATCTCATGAATCAAACACATGACTTGCCTCCAACGTCTAGCGAAGACGTTGAACAATTTAAAGGTGCAATACTTCATTGTTATTAGCAGTACCAAAGAACGCAAGGCAGACAACGACAAATGTTATCAAAAGACAACTTAACAACAAAAGCATAATACTGATTCGTCCAGACAAAGGATCAGGTATTGATATTCTTAATCGTGATGAATATGTCAGTAAATTACATGTACCATCCTGAGTGATGAAGAAAAATTTCAAAAATCACCTGATCAAAAAGACAAGACAGAGAATATTGAGAAAGAATTATCAAAAACTTTGACGAAATTGAAGCAAGAATGCACCATTACCCCATATATCTACGAACAGCTTAAACCGTCTGGTTCAACTATCCCTCGTTTATATGGTCTTCCAAAGGTGCACAAAGATGATGTCCCTCTGCGACTTTGGATATGCTGAATTCACCGTATCACCCCACCGCTAAATGGCTTGCGGAAATTCTGGAACCAGTGAGATTAAATCTATGTAAACATTGTCTTTCGGACACTTTTGACTTTGTCACTTGTGTTGATGAAATTAATGTGTCTGGTAAGCATATGATTTCGTTAGATGTGTGTTCACAAATGTACCACTAGTAGACACTATCTGCTATCTATGCGAGTATATTGATTCAAATAGCATGAACATTGGCCTACCAACTGAATATCTTAAACAACTATTATTGAGATGCACACTGAATGTGCAATTTAGATTGAATGATGTCATCTACAATCAAAGGGATGAAGTTGCAATGGGGTCTCCTTTAGGACCGCTCTTAGCGGACGTCTTCATGGCTAGCTTAGAGAATGGCCCACTAAAGGAAACCATCGATAGTTTGTTTATGTATAAAAGATATATAGATGATACCTTCATTGTATGTGATGAAAACTCTTCACCTGCCGAACTTCTTGGAATATTTAATGGTTCTCACCCATCTTTGCTATTCACAGTCGAAGAAGAGTTGAATTCCTCATTTCACTTCCTTGATGTTAAGCTAGATAGAAGAGAGAATGGCACGTTGCTAAGGTCGATTTACCGAAAGCCAACATTCACTGGGCAGTACACTAACTCCAACAGTTGGGTACCGTTAGGGAGAAAGAGAAATCTTATTCATTCCTTATGCTCCAGAATTCGTAAAATCTGCTCTGCAGAGACAATCGATAGTGAACTAGATAAGCTTCGATCAAATCTCCTTAACAATGCTTATCCTACAAGGTTTATCGAACGAAACATCAAGGAAGAATCTGCCCCTAGACAAATCACAGTGCCAAAGAAAAAACTGTTTATGAGTCTGGCATTCAAAGGTGACACCATTTCTGAATTGATTAAAAATCGTTTATCTAAATGTATTAAACGCACTTTTCCTGCAGGTGACTTACAACTAGTTTTTACCAGCCGAAATATGATTAGACAATGCGTCAAGGATAGATTACCGCTTTTGTCCACATCCATGTGTATTTACTCTTTTACCTGCTCTTGTGGAGCTGTTTATATTGGACGTTGTAAGCGTAATCTCCGAAAACGTGTAGCTGAAGACTATCCAGTCTGGTTAATGAAAGGCGAACGTAGAACTGTGAAGTCGTCTATCTGTGATCACCTGTTAGAGTCAGGTCATTTAGCCCCAAGTGATTCATCTTTCAAAGTTATCTACATGGCAAAGTCGAATCGATCCAAAAGTTTATGTTTTCTTCACTTATGCATAGCCGAAGCTTTAGCTATACATGAACAGAAACCTAAATATGTGTTCAAAAACGTTTTGTCAAACCCCTTTCTTTACCTTGGTCATAGTAATGTTCTTTCTAGTTTTTATTTTATTTTACCACTTGAATTCTTTCCACTTCACTTCACATCTTCATTCTTATCGTAATCGTACTCTTATTGTTTAAAATTTTTAGACAACACTTGACATTTTTAAAACATTTTTGATTTCAATTCACTTATAAAACAATCTTTAATAATTTTGTAATTTATCCACTTCAACTCTACCCCTTATAACATTTTAATTATCGTTATTCTTATCACATAAATATATGTATATTGACTGAGCAATTATTTAGTGCCACTTAATGACCTTTTCTGTAATATAAATACGACTGTACAGCTTGAAAATGAAGTCGTTGAAAAGAAATTTCTTCGCTGAACAAGAATTGTGTTTTTACTAAAGATTTACGCAGAAGTCACCATTTACGGCATCTGTCATGTGTGAGTGAAGTAGGTACACTGTCGGAGGCATAGTATGAAGGTAGCGCTACATAATGAATAGACAGAAGTTAGGATTTCCGGGTTATTGAATACTCACTCAAGTGGCCGAACGATTAACCAGCTTGGACGTGTAATCTTCACACTCTGAGCTCCTTCCGTGGTGAACAGCGTCAAACATGTACGAAGTAGCTGCCCAATGCTCCCTGTTGTTCAATGATTACTAACTGATGTTGGTTTGTAGCGGAATCCACATTCACTATGATCATTAGTCAAATTTATGTGGATTCCGTTTTCCTGATAACACTCATACATCATTATCAACTATATTTTCCACTTTGTTTGATTGGTTTGGAGATTTAATCATGAGCTGACATCAGTCACAGAACCGTTGGAAAACCTACAGGGAGTACTGGACAGCTGTTTCGTCGTGGTGCTTGGGATACCTCAGCAGTACGCACCCACCGGGGGTTGAACCTAGACCTCCTGTTTAGAATGCGAGTTTGTCGATTATCATCAAGAGCTAACATAAGTTAGAGGACCACTGAAAAATGATTTAATGGTCTACGAGCTCGCCTTGTAAGCAGAAGCTATTGGTTCCGAATTGCGGTGGGTGCATACGGCTAAAGAGTTCCAAGCACTAGGATGAGACAGCTGTCCAGTACTCCTTGCAGGCGTTCCGATGGTTCTATAGCTGATACCAGTTCATGAGGAAATCCTTCACCTAATATGTATTCATTTATTTTATTTGCTTACTTTTGTCTGTATTTGTTTTCCGACATATTTTGACCTTTAACTCCACTTACTTCTGTGTTTCCCTCATCCCCCCTGTCATATATGCACTAATTCATACAGCTTAGTTGATGACATTGGCAATTAAAGCAGGCCACCACTAAAGTAGAGCCTAAATGGTAAAGAGTGAATTGGGTTTCCCATATTGACTTAGAGGAGGTTGTGTGATGAGGAAATGACAGCTTGAAGGTAATCATGGAACCAGTTGAAGAGGACTGAAGAGAACAGGTGGCACAGTGGTTAAGATACTCACCGTCTATGCACATAGTCTGGGGTTCGTTCCTCGACCAATGCACACCTGATAACAATGGTCGGCCTGCTACAATTGTCCTACTGATACCACATGCTGAAAATTCAATAGTTGTACCGAAATACTGTGTGGAATCAAGCTTTGAAATTTAAAAAAAAATGGAAATGAACTGTTGAAGTCCCATATTTAAACTTTATGAAGCCTAATAATCATAACAAATCGAATCGCGGCCAGTGTTAGCTCGCACTTAGAATCAGCTAAAACAAGCCGGTCATGCAATGCGACTGGACAACTTAGCAACTCAGTCTTATGCAGCCAGTTTAATTAGTTATTTTACAGCGTGACTTTCCGAGTCTGATAACATTTATGTATAATGTATTTTATAAAGTAGAAGTTGACATTCCTTTCAACAGCTCGAATCAGTCTGTTTTTTGTCTAAATTCTGGTGAACTAAGAGTGTGTCTAACTGACTGAGTAATCAATGTCTGGTCTTTAATCAAGTTGCCTATTCAGTTGTAGTATCAAACCTACAAATCAATTCAGCTATTATATTGCCATGACCAGAAATATGGCGTGGTAGACTACGAGCGATTACGAACTTAATGTGCTGGCCAATCTGTCCTAATCGCACGTCAATAACAATTTCAACAAGAATAACACCGCTGGCACTCAGAGACAGAAGAAAAGACTGGACTGTCTCAAAACAACAGCTAAACAACGGTTGACAACACTTGCGTACATGTATGTTTAAAACGTCCTTGAAAGGCACTAATGTCACTGATAAATTAAGACAGTGAACAACCAATAGGATTTCAAAGGTCATGAGTAGCGTGACAGAAAACAA